>JALAZF010000299.1:5730000-6930000 GCA_022829125.1 Lathyrus tuberosus
ATCCCATTTAGGACTTCTTCCACAGTGGAGGTTTCCTTTACCTAGTGTCTCAAGCAGTCCATACTATCAACGAGTAGGATCCCTCCGATACAGGTGAAGAGTAGAAGTCCTATCTTAATGAGGACGGTTATATCTCTCAAGAAGAGGTGCCTACGCTATTTTGCTATCCCGCATAGAGTCCGAGATTTATACCCAGGTCAAACGTCGAAATGATATACGAAGATTGCGATCCGGAAGGATGCCGTGCTCCGCCAAATTCATTAGAGGAGGACACTCTGATGAAGGACAACTTTGACCGCGACTATTATGACCCAATGGATGGCCTGCCTATCTGGCAGCCGTACCCAGGAGACTTAGGGCAAGAAAATCAACTGAACAATAAAAATCAGCTAAGCATCACTGAACAGAATACCTGCGTTCCCACTATGTCATGGGATCAACACTCAGGTCATTCCGAAAACGTCCAGCGCGATGATGAATTCGCAAAGTTTGCAGGACTAGAATTCATTAACTATGCTTTTCCCGAGGTCAACGTCATCGAGAGAGATGACCCCTCCAGTTCCAAAGAAGTGTGGGACACCTTGGGACAACCGAGTGGAAAATACGACTATATGGTCAAGTACACCGCTCCTGAGAGCTCTCGTATCAGGCTCGAAGACATCCAGCCAACTGGATGGGGAGATTTGCCTGAGAACACCAATACTATGCAAAAGACAATTGAGGAATCCTCCTACGACAACTCTGCCTGGGAGACAGATTCCAATGATCCTGCTCCGCCAGAAATCAGCGTTATTTCTGAAGACAAATTAAGGAAGGTACCAGTCTTTGTGATTCACCAAGGAGTTCGCCGCCAATGGGTTGCTGTCGATGTTCCGAAGATCGTTCATAAGTCAAAGTAATTACCATCTCTAACGTTTCACCCTGCCCAGGTGAAACAGATGTTTTGATAGGGCTCGCTTTCTGTAAATATCCCTCTTCGCTTCGCCCAAAGCGGCAGAGTTTTGTTTTATAGGGCTATAGTTTCAAGAATCGACTAATCATAAATAAAATAATGTCGTTCTGTAATTTCCGCATTTATTGCTGTTTTCTCTTTTAGTTTTTTCAGAAAATGGTAATCCTAGAAAACAAATCAATAATAAAAACAAGCAGTAAACAAAGAAAAACACTGCACACACTCTTACATTCTCTCTATCTTTTCTAAAACAAATCATCACGTCATGCAGATTGCTTGTTTTAAACCCCGTTGAAACATACGATCTGATGCCTTCTCCCAACTTTGAATTCTCGGTATTTGGGGCTGAAGAAGAAGTTGACAACGAAATTCCAGAAGAGATCTCTCGACTACTCAGACAAGAGGAAAGGTCCATTAAACCTCACAAAGAGCCGTTAGAGACGGTAAATTTAGGTTCAGAAAAAGAGAGAAAAGAGACCAGGTTTGGGGCACTACTTAGTCCAACTGCCAAAGAGAGCCCGACGAAGCTTCTTAGAGAATTCCCCGATGTATTCGCTTGGTCCTATCAGGATATGCCAGGGTTGGATACCAGCATCGTGGAGCATCATCTACCATTGAAATCAGAATGTCCCCCAGTAAAACAGAGGTTGAGAAGGACTCACCTGGACATGGCCATCAAAATCAAAGAGGAGGTACAGAAATAGATAGATGCGGGTTTCCTCGCCACCTCAGAATATCCTCAATGGTTAGCCAACATCGTACCTGTTCCAAAAAAGGACGAAAAGGTCAGAATGTGTGTCGACTACAGAGATCTAAACAAGGATAGTCCAAAGGACGATTTTCCTTTGCCACACATTGACATGCTGGTTGACAGTACATCAAAATTCAAAGTTTTCTCCTTCATGGATGGATTCTCGGGCTATAATCAATCAAAATGGCACCGAAAGACATGGAGAAAACTTCATTTATCACCCCATGGGGGACCTTTTGTTACAAGGTAATGCCGTTCGGTTTGAAGAATGTCGGGGCAACCTATCAAAGGGCCATGACTACTCTGTTTCATGACATGATACACAAGGAAATTGAGGTATATGACGATGATATGATTGCCAAATCAAAAACAGAGGAGGAGCATGTGGCCCTCCTGTCAAAATTATTCGAGCGTCTGAGAAAATACAAACTCCGCTTGAATCCCAACAAGTGCACCTTTGGAGTCCGTTCAGGGAAACTGCTAAGGTTCATCGTCAGCCAAAAAGGAATTGAGGTTGATCCTGATAAAGTCAAGGCCTTTCAAGAAATGCCTTCTCCAAAGACTGAAAAACAAGTCAGAGGATTCCTGGGATGTTTAAACTACATTTCTAGATTTATATTCCTCATGACCGCGACATGCGCGCCGATCTTCAAGTTACTAAAAAAGAATCAAGACTGCGTTTGGACAGAAGACTGCCAAACCGCCTTCGACAGTATCAAGGAATACCTGTTGAACCCACCTATTCTATCACCTCCAGTGGAAGGAAGACCACTGATCATTTACCTAACAGTCTTGGAAGACTCGATGGGTTGTGTGCTTGGCCAACAAGACGAAACCAAAAGAAAAGAATCTGCCATCTACTATCTGAGCAAGAAATTCACCGACTGCGAAACTCGGTACACTATGCTTGAGAAAACTTGTTGCGCTTTGGCTTGGGCAGCCAAACGTCTTCGCCAATACATGATTCGTCACACTACTTGGTTAATCTCCGAAATGGATCCGACCAAGTACGTCTTGGAAAAACTTGCTCTCACGGGAAGAATTGCCAGTTGGCAGATGTTGCTATCAGAATATGACATAGAATACCACGCTCAGAAAGTCGTTAAAGGAACTGTTTTAGCCAATCATTTGGCTCATCAACCGATTGACCATCAAGAATCTGTCGGATTTGACTTCCCAGACGAAGATGTCATGTATTTAAAAATGAAAGATTGCGATGAACCGCTACCCAGTGAAGGGCCAGAACCAGGTTCCCAATGGGGACTTATTTTTGACGGAGCTGTCAATCATTATGGAAACAGAATTGGGGCAATCATCATAACCCCTCAGGGTACCCACATTCCTTTCACCACCAGACAAACATTCAAGTGCACAAACAACGAGGCCGAATACGAAGCTTGTATTATGGGTCTCGAGGAAGCGATTGATTTGAGGATAAAAAACTTGGACGTATATGGCGACTCAGCCCTGGTTATCAATCAGATCAAAGGATATTGGAACACATACCAATCAGGATTGATTCCTTACAAAGATTAGCATGAGGTGCTACCCTTTGCTCTTCACGATTATCGTACATCTGTCCGCACTTCAACAGGGGCGACCCCTTTCTCTCTAGTATATGGCATGGAAGCAGTGGTTCCCATAGAAGTAGAGATCCCATCAATCTGGGTATTGATGGAAGCTAAGCTTACAGAAGCTAAATGGTGTCAAAGTCGACACGACGAACTAAATCTGATCGAAGAAAAACGAATGACGGCACTATGCCACGGTCAGTTGTATCAGCAAAGAATGAAGAAGGCGTTTGACAAAAAGGTCCGACCTTGCGTCTTCAGGAAAGGAGACCTCGTGCTCAAAAAGATCTAATCATTCCTCACTGATTCTCGGGGAAAATGGACTCCGACTTATGACGGCCCCTATGTGGTCAAGAAAGCTTTCTCAGGCGACGCCTTAAGTCTTGCGACCATGGACGGAGAGGAATTTGCCTACCCCATAAATGTTGACGTAGTCAAGAAATACTTCGCCTAACAAAATAAATAATTAAAAAAAAGAAACGTCTCGGTGGATTGAAAACCTGAAAGGGCGGTCCAGGCAAAAATTAGAGACATAATCGAAAATCATCCCGGTGGATTGGAAATCTCAAAGTACAATACAGGCAAAAGTTAGGGATAATGGCAAGTAACTACGTCCAACATAGAGGCAAGTCCCTCAGCAACAGTTACGCCGTCCATCAGAAAAACTCCAGTCAAGGTCATCTTCGACAGAAGCTCAGGATGTCCCGAATTCAAAGTTGGTAGAAGGATATCGGTCATTATGTTTCAACGTAGCCCTTTTCCCTGTAAATTACCATTTTATAACTTTGTAAATACTCTATGGAATCACGCATTTGGGCTGATCTCCATCCCATCAATAAAATTTGAGCCCTTGTGCTTTTGTTTGCAATTCTCTTTTGTTTTAGCTTTACAGAACGACATTTTAACAGGATTAACGATTCTTGAAATAAAACAAAATGAATTTAGTGATTAAAACTTTTTCTGCTTTTTAAAATAAAGATGGCAATTTTTTTTACTGTTGAACATTGAAAGAACATCGATCGCTTCTCCAGAAGTAATCGAGCCTCAAAGTGCAGAATCAAAGTACTCATTCTAAACCAGTACACCTAAAGGAAGGATCAGCTGTGTTAGATGCAAACATTCCGTATGACACCCCCGACAGAGTTCTTACCTCCTAAGCCCGACCAACGGTTACTCCCAACAGGGACTATCCCTCCTAAGCAAGGCAGAATTGCTATCGTGAACTAGTGATACTTTTCATCTCCCGCAGTGGCCGAGTATCCAGTCGTGTTCATCCGTCAGTTTGTATGTTGTGTCAGTTTTGTCAGCATATACATACCTACATCATGCATTATTGATTTACATTTGCATTCATATTGCATTACTATCGCTCTAGTCGGTCTTGTCCCATCGTGATAACCGCCCTCTCAATTGAGTTGTCAGTTCTTTCCTCGTCAGGAAACGTTGGGGCTGAACAATCTCTCCTCTAGTTTATTTCTGGATCAGAATTGGCCCTTGACCACTTTGATAACTTGAACCTCTAAAAAACCAGAGAACTGTCGACGAACATCACTCTTCACCATCGAAGATGATATCTTCGCTTTCCCGGATTAAGGAAAATCCCCAGGGAAAGCCTCATAATCTTCGGCAATACAACAGTTTTTCTCCGGAAAATCCACTGACGAAAAGGTCGTCAGCACCTCAAAAGTGGATCACATCATATGGCATTTCTCCGAGGAGATCCCGAGAAGAGTATGATGCAATCCCCCAAACGGAAACAGTCTCTCAAGAGACTCGCTTTCCCCAGTAGAATCGACAAATAGCGTCTCCAAACAGAGAAGTTTGTGTACCTCTACAACTCAGACGACTGGGTTCCCCAGCAAGTCTGACGACAGATCTTTTTCCATCAAATGGCATCTCCCCAGGAAAATTCGGCGAGAAGTTTGAGGAAAACCGCTACAAACAGCGTTCCTTGTCAAGAAAGCTTATTGACAAAAGAAACTTAGACCAGTTCCTTGGTAGGAAACCCGGATCGAGGGGAAGTTTACAAAAGAAACTTAGACTAGTTCCTTGGTAGGAAACCAGGATCGAGGGGAAGTTTACATCAGAAACTTAGACCAGTTCCTTGGTAGGAAACCAGGATCGAAGGGAAGTTTACATCAGAAACTTAGACCAGTTCCTCGGTAGGAAACCAGGATCGAGGGGAAGTTTACCTTTTTTAAGCATCATTGCTTAGCAAAAGAAGATGAATGCATAGGCTACCATTCATAACCACCATCAAAATTTCGGGTATTCCGATATTTAATCCTCTTGCACCCCGAATGCCCGAACACCTTTGCCATTCACACCTTCGGGTCCAAGAAGATTAAATAGGGGCATCTGTCATACCCCAAATTTTGACCACTAAGATTTCCCATCATTGTGCAAATCATCATCACAATATGGGTGAATCATTATGCCTCATCAGTCTCCCCAAGGATGGGTGAGAATCCACTACAATCAAGATTAGGGTTTCAAGCCTTCTCAAAGCTCTTAGACAAAGGATACATCAAGGAATGACATGATCTTCAACTTGTCTAACCCCTCAAACATCCACAATGGATCAAGAGGACTCCCACTTCAAGGATTAAGCATAAGGCTGCTCCCTTCTAGGTGGATTAAGCCTCAAGATCGCCAGTGTCACCAAATTAGGGTTTTCGTCGACCAGGGCCTCCAGATGGAAATTTTACTCTGGGCATGAGCCAATGCCTCAAAGCATAACCTATGATGCCCCAAGGGACATCATGAACCCAATCATCAAGTCAATTTAGCCTCAGGGGAGGCATTCATCAAAAATCAGGAATTAGGGTTTCTTGACCTAATTCACCCCTAAGTTGACTTTTGGGACAAATCATGAGCCAAGACCTCAAGACATGATTTAAGGGTCTCCAATAAACAACATTGATCCATTTGCAACAATGGATTGGTCTAAGAAGCTTAAGCAACAAGTTTCAATTTCATCTGAACCACAGTTAGGGTTTCGCGGGAAAAGTCAACTGTAGCTTTGACTTTTGACCAGGACATGCTCCAAAACCCTAGGACATGATTCAACACACCCTATAACACGTATGAAATCAATCCATCAAGTTTGATTTAGGTCAAGGACTTGATTTCATAGAGGATCGCACAGTTTGGAATTCATCTGACAAAAAGTCAATTGTGCACAAAAGTCAAACTTTGACTTTTTGAGATTTTTCACAAAAATGGGTTTTTAACCCTAAAATGATGTTAATGTGTGATTAGAATCATCATTCATCAAGAAAAATCAAGAAAAGTTGGATAACTTGTAAAAGGGGTAACCATATAAACTTAGAAAATTTTCTAAGTTATGGAACAAAGTGGCTAGGGTACCAACTTTGGAGGATCATAACTCCTAAACCACAAGGCCATTTTTCCCCATCCAAGGCTGGATTTGTAGCTCTCATGGCCCTCTACAAAAGCTTCAAACTGAACTCATTCCAATTCCTCATGGATTTTAATTATGGAATGATCAAAATCAAGAAAAGTGAAAATGTCACTTTTTTCCAACACTTAGTGAAATTTTCACTAAGTTAGAATCTGCCTTACTTTTTTCCAAATGTAGGGGGATTTTTCACTTGGATCCAAAAGGTATCAAAACCAACTATGATCAAACAGTTGTTGTATCATATGAGGGCTTTCCAAAATGGCCAAGAACTCCATCAAATTCCACTTGAGCCATGAGATATAACAATGGCAATATGCCTTGCTGAAAACTGTCAAGGCAAGGCAGATTTGTGCATTTTGCTCGATTTTCCCAAATTTGTACAAATGACAAACACACTTATCCATCTGAACACCTCAAGGGGGGACCAAGGGGGAACCAACTCTGATCCCAAGCCTCCCAAGTCTTTGGAACAAGAAGTAGCATGCAAACCTAGAAATCCCTAAAAGAGGGACAAGACTCCAATTTTGGATTGGAGCATTTAATGGATGCACCAAGGTGGCATGGACTGAGCCATTCCCAACTGAATTCAGTCAAGACTTATCCAAGACCAAGGGAACCAGCAGCCTGTGCCCTAACCTCTAGTCAATGGCTAGAGGAGACTTGGATTCTCATTGCTCAACATTGGCCAAACCTCTGCAGCAGTTGCCATTCACTATTGCTTGCAAAACAAACTTGCTATACTATAAATAGAGCTCATTTGTGATCAGTTTGAGTACACCAAAGCCATCAAACAGATGCTTTCCTCAAAATCTCCTTCTCACTTCCAATTTTTCCTTCTAAGGCAAGTCACTATCGGGTTTTGAGTTTGAGAGCAATTCCAATCAAACCAATCACACACACACACACACCTCACATACATCATATAGAAGTGATCCAAACACTCACATAACATTTGGAACATCAAAATCACAAAATCACTAGCCAATTGCTCAAGTTCTTGACATATTTGCAGTTGGGGTACCATCTCAAGTTCCAGATCGTTTCAATTCACTCCAAGCATCCAGACACACTCCATGGCACCTAGGGAAGCTATCCACATCGTTGGAACCTAGTTGTAACACCTCTAACATAAAACACGATCACCAGCTGCAAGAGGTAAGCATGAGCTCTTCTAACTCTATGATCCACACATTTTTTGCTGCACAATAATTTGGCCATATGTTCATAATCATGCATAGAGTGTTTACCCTCAATCAATTGCTTTGTTTGAATCGTGTGTGGAATTTTTGAACCTTCATGCAGAATTTAGGGTTCTTGAGGTTTCTCTTTGATTTCTTATTCCTTGTTTAAAATAAATGAAATTAAAGACCATATACATGATCGTGAGGTCGAAACGAGTAGATTGATATGTAGATTGCATGATATAATCAAGTATTCAGTGAGATTTGATAGAAAATGCAAATCTGCAGAAACAGAGGAAGGGCGCGTGTTCTTGCCATGTTCTTGGCGCCCTTTTTCAAATATTTGAATATTTGAATTTTGTGATTTTATTTAATTGATTCAAAAATTAATTTCTCTCTGAGTTTTAATGATTTTGAGTTGATTCTTTTTTTAATAATTCACAAAAATGTTAAAATATTTTATTTTACCAAAAAATCCCAAAAATATTATTTATTTCAAATAATTGATATTTTTGCAAAGAATTAATATTTTAATTGTTTTTGACATTTAAAATATTTTTTCCTTCTTGATTTTGCAAATTTTTATGATTTCTAATCATTTTGTAGGTCAAAAAATTGATTTTTGAAACATTAATCCAAGATCACAATTTGTTTTCCACATGTTAAACAATTTTGATCATTTTAATTGAATTTTTTATTCAATTAAAATAGATTTTGAAAACAAATTAGGGTTTTTGATTAATTCAACCCTCATCAAACTTTTTTAAAACTCTTTAGGCTTCTAAGAGAGTGTAAGACCCAACCCCCCTTTTGAAAACCAAAATCACTTTGGGCCTCATTCATTGTATAAGACCCACTGTGTTTTCAGAAACCTCGGCGCGATCGCTGTTTTCAAACAAAATTAATTGGGCCTCTCCTCGAGCTATAAGACCCATTCAAAACTTTTGGGCCTCTAATAGAGTGTAAGACCCAATCCCTTTGTAAATACAAACCCTTTTGGGCCTCAAATGTTGTACAAGTCCCGTTGTATTTCAAAAGTTCGGCGCGATCGTCGCCCGTTCAAAACAAAACCCTCTGGGCCTACCCTCGTGTTATAAGCCCCATTTTTTCTTTAAAACTCTTTTGGGCTTCTAATAGAGTGTAAGACCCAATCCCCTTTTAACCAAAACCATTTTGGGCCTCAGATATTGTATAAGTTCCTCGGCGTTAAAAGAAAATCTCGGCGCGATCGCCAGTTCAAAAGTCAAATTACCCGGGCCTCTCTTTGAGCTGTAAGCCCCAACACTTGTATAAAAATAAACCTTTGGGCCTCTTGAGAGAGTATAAGACCCATCCCTTTGTACAGAAAAACCTTCTTAGGCCTCAGTCACTTGTATAAGTCCCTGTACAAATTCAAAACAACAGTGCAATCACTGATAAAACCTTGGGCCTCTCCTTGAGCTGTAAGCCCCAACAATCTTTTTCAAAGCACTTTCTCCCTTGTTTTTGAATATAATATTGTTATCAAAGCTTTCTTTGTTGAACAACTAACCAAACAGCATGGAAGCTCTACAACCGAGTAAGTGTTTACTCGCTTTCTTTATCCGCTTTCATATATATATATATATATATATAACTGTATTGTGGGGCTGCTCACTGTAAGTCTTCTTTCACAAACTTTTATATACTCGTCAAATATCAACTGTGTAATACTAGTATAGTTATTTAGAGTTTTCCCTGGCAACTACGTCTAGCACTAGGTAAAGCCCTGTTGGTCACTCTTAAATACAAACAAAACTAGATCCCCATAGGATTACCAGACACAGTCTTCCCTCCTCTTGGGGTTAAACAATATGGAACAAAGAGAAAGGCAGTATTCTCGGTGAACCTTTTCTCAGACTGTCACCCTTAGAAATCGTCAAAGAAACTCTAACTCCCCAGAGATGATCTTTTCTCCGTGAATGGCATCTCTTGAGTTTCTTCCAAATCCTCGAACTTTCCTGGCTTGATCTATTCTCTGTGAATAGCATGTCTTGAACTTTTCGTGGTTTGGGGACCCACATGCTTCTTAAAAGCATCCCCGCCTCCTCTTGGACGTTGTACAAGGACCCTTCGGCTTCTTAAAAGCTCTTGTGCCTTCTCTTGGGCTTAGTACAAGGACCCAGAGACCTCTACAGGTATAGGAACAGAACCTAGTCATCAAATTGCTAGAGCTGTCTTTCTGAGTCAAGTGTCAGACCAATTAATGGGTTGACCTTCATCCCTTAACATACCAGCCTTCGCTTGGGCATCATACAAAGATCATTTACTTATCTGAGAATCGATTTCTCAAAATACCCGTCGACTTGGACAGTCTCAATACCCTTTGGATTTCCCGTTTCCTTAAAGAACAGGAAATAAACCCGATCTTCTGATCAATCCCAAAGCACAAACATACCTTTAATCAGTCTCTTTATAAGAACTGATTTTCTCCTTTATCCAAGATATCGAACCTAAACAGTCACCAGCGCATTTAGCCTCCTCTTGGGCTTTGTACAATGATTCTCCCAACACTCTCTTGTTGAGTATAAAAGACTCTCTTGTTGAGTTAACCCCTTTTAGCCTCTAATCTCGGGCTTCGTACGAGACAGAAAAACACTCTCTTGTTGAGTATAAAAGACTCTCTTGTTGAGTCAAAACCTCTTTAGCCTCCATCTCGGGCTTCGTACGAGATACAAAAACACTCTCTTGTTGAGTATAAAAGATCCTCTTGTTGGGTTAACACAACTTTTAGTCTCCTCTTGGGCTTTGTACAATGATTTTCCCCACACTCTCTTGTTGAGTATAAAAGACTCTCTTGTTGAGTCAAACACCTTTAGCCTCCATCTCGGGCTTCGTACGAGATACCAAAACACTCTCTTGTTGAGTATAAAAGACTCTCTTGTTGAGTCAACCAACTTTTCAGCCTCCATCTCGGGCTTCATACGAGATACAAGAACTCTCTTGTAAAGTTAACCCCTTTTAGCCTCTATCTCGGGCTTCGTACGAGAGAGATAAAAAACACCCTCTTGTTGGGTCAACAGCCTCCTCTTAGGCTTTGTATAAGAAAACCCCAGTTGAATCAATCAACCTTTTAGCATCAAAGCTGCGCCTCGCCGCAGCATACAAACATCAACAACTCCTCTTTAGAGATGACAAATTCTCTCTCAAGCCAAAAACCCTTCAGCTTCACATCTTGGGCTTTGAACAAGATACATATACTCCCTTTAGCTTCACGTCTTGGGCTTTGAACAAGACACCAAAACAACTTTTTCCTTCCATAGAATAGGAGGAACTACGATCGCTCTGATTTCCCTGTTTCGGGAATACGTAGGCATAAGATTGAAAAATCTTAGCGAGCACACTAATCAAAAAACTCAAAATCCTCATGAACAGTCCAGGCACTCTATATTTTTTTTAACAAAATAACCTAAGAGAGACCCACAATCTTAATAGCATCTGTAAACCAAACATTCAGCTGTTTAAACTCAGTATGCAAGCAGGGTTAATTGGAGACATCTATTTCCCTTCCTTAATCAGCTTCAATAGGATAAAAAATTAATCGAACTGTAGTACCCCAAAAGCGATAGTGCTTCACAACCACGTAAAAATTCGCGCTACAGTTACCATTGAGTATAATGGATGGGAGGGGTTCTAATACCTTCCCCTTGCATAATCGGATCTCGAATTCAAATTTTGTTGTGACAACCATTTTCTTTTTTATTTTAGGATCTTATCGATATTTTCCCTTTAATTTCCTTTCCTAAATGGTTAAACAAAATGAAAAAATAAGTGAGGAATTAGTTATAGAAAAACACGATGAATGTACCATGATGAGATATTTAATTATATACTTATGTGCACCACAAATGTAGTATCCCTACGTCTAACCACTTATTTGCAAACATAAAATCCCTTACATCTTTAGGATAGGCATAAAAAGCCTCTAACTCTCGATCATGATCTATTGGAAGACGAATTAGATCTTTTTTATCCATAACATGACATACTAATTGGTTAATTGAATGTCCAGAAGGAGCCAATATCTCATTATAGTGTAGCACCCTAAAATTTGCCCTCATGCTTTTAACACTAACTGGCTTATGTTTCATTTCATTCTTTGCATAATCATCTTTGTATTATCATCATTGCATATCATTGGCTCTTGGCATGGGATCAAGGTACATAAGCAATCTCAAGTGAATCACATTCTCCTAACCAGTGCAAAATTAGGGTTTTGGTGAAAAGTCAGTGCAAGTGGTTTTTTTGAGCCAAAGCTTGATTTCAAGGTTTTCCATAGGCTCTCAATTGTCCAAGGATGAAGTATTACCCATTGGTTCATTTCAGAAGATCTTCAATTGATCAGAAAATTCAAAATCAGGAGAATTGGGGAAAAGTCAATTGTGCAGAGGAAAAAGTCAACTCTTGACTTTTTGAGGTCAGTTTCATGTTCCTCATCTCAAATATGTCCATTGATGAAGATTTGATCAAGAAATATCAAGGGATTCACCAAAAATCAAAAGATGTGAAAAGTTTCCAAAAATAGAAATTAGGGTTTCATAATTTAGTAAGTTTTGGCAAGTGGAAGGGTCATCTTTGGAGCTCTCTTTCTCTATGTTCCAAGCTCCAAAATCAAAGTTTATGGAGGCCTATCAAAAGTTCACATTCCAAGCTTCAAAACCATACCAAGAACATGTCCATTGGATCAAAATTGAGAGAGATATGATCAATTCAAGTTGAGAGAAATCAAGGCATTTTGGGCCTGCTAACCATGTCATGACCAGCCAGCTCGGAGTAAATTAATCAAACACCTTATGTGCATGAAGGGTCCATATTCATGTCCAATTTTCCCCATGCTAGAGGCTTCAAATGAAAAAGTGTCCAACATGAAAGTTGTTCCCCTTGCATCCCTCGACAACTTTGATGTTGAGACTTTCTCCATTTAATCAACATATCTTAAGATATTTGAGGTTAAAGTTGTGACAATCAAGAGATGAAGTTTTGCCCACCACGACCAAGTCATAGGCAGGCCAGCCTGGGCAAAAAAATGCAATGCAATTGCATGGATTCCACACCACTTTCCTTCATGATTTAGGCCTTGATTTAAGTTGTTTTCAACATCCATGTTGTTCTACCCCATACCCTCTTTCCATAGAGACCAAAATCTTGCATTTTCATTCATCAACCCTTGAGATATTTGCCTTCAAGTTTAGCATCATGAGCATGTCCCTTATCCTTGCAAGTAATGGAATATTGTTGCATTTGCTGGTGTGTAAACATGCTGCATTGTTGGTAGTACATTTCATGCGCATCACACATCATCCTTATCACCTTTACCATATTTTACCATGCAAAGATCTTACATCATGCATACCACATGACACTTACCACATATAAAAGAAATAGTTAAACTTAGACTACAAGTTTAATCGTACCAGCTCATGCTCACTAAACCATCATCATGATCATTATATATAGCATCACTCCATGCACATGAAGGGAACTCTCCAACCCGTGTTTAACATAACCTCCCTCTCATCTTATCAGTTTTGTTTTAACCTCACCTTAACTGAACTTTCAACCATGATTAATTCCTTAACCATACACTAACCAACTATATATTAACCTCTAACTACCTTTAACAACTTCAGTTAGATCTCATTTTTCTTCACACACAAACCAAAAAACTCTCACTCCCTCTCAAGGATTCAGAGCACGATTTCTCACTGATTTCTGGGATTCTTCGTGGTTTTCTCTTCAACATCATCATCAAGTCCCTGAGATTAGGCATTCAAGATCAATTGAAGCAAGAGTATACGTGGCCACACATCAAATTTCACCTTGATAAACCTCATTTTTCTGCGCAATTCAGAGCTCCAGCTAGCCTTTATTTGGCAAGAATATAGATCTAAAGGTTAATAGAGGAAAAACTCTGGAATTTTCTTGAAGCTGATTCTCCATTTTTTACCAGGTAACACACTGAATTTTTTTTGCACCGTATCTAGCAAACCATGTGGTTATGGACTCATAGTTAGGTGTTACTTGGGTCCTCTTTAGAGAGGCATTGCTGTTGTGTGAAAGAACTAGGAAAATGTAGCTTCTTATTTTTTAGGGCATTTAAAGATGGCTTCGATCTAGCTTGTATATAGGTGATATGGAAAATATGATAGTAGATTCACGTTCTACGTGAAAAACTGAGCAAGATAGTATACTCATGTGTGATTTCTGGGCAAGTCCACCACCGTGGCTGGCGGAGAGATCATCGGAGAAGGTTACAGGAAAGACCAGTCCGGCCACCATCCACAAACCCTAGCCACTCTCATATTCTAATCTCAGCCTTTAATGTGTTTAGATCCTAAGGCTGGGAAGGCGCCAACGCATTAAAGTGACACCCTCCCTAGCACGTGCCTGTTTTACTGAGTTATTTTGAAACAAATGTTCACTTGTGGTAGTCTCTTGTTAGCATATCATGGGCATGCATTGTAGATCCTTGGATGTATATATCTTTCTGATCATCATGCGTTGAACTGGATCAATGGCCACGATTGAGTCAAGAAGTTGACTAGTCCTCACCATATACACTCTAGACTGAACGCGTCTTTGGGGCTTTGGGGTCAATGCTTTTTTCACTCCCCTGCTATTTTTGATTGTTTTTTATATACATGTTTGAAAATGTATTTTTAAAAACAGTTCCTTTTCAGTAAAAATTCTAAGAAAATTCATGATTGGTCCTAACCCTCTATTTTAAATTTTTGGTATTTTTATTTTCATTTTTGATTAATTTTGATGCCTGTTTTGGAATTCTTTTTGTGTTGAATTTTAATGAGTGTAGTTTATGATACTTAGTGCACAAGTCATTTTCTATCAAAAGTTTGGTATTGATTTTTTACATGGAACTTGACATGAGATATTAAGACATATTGAGAACCATTGTGTAATTTATTGGGATTTTTTAGAGGACATTTGATTGGCTTTTGGGTGCCATCTTGTGTGTGTTTGTTCAATGACTATAGTGCATGTTATAGGTCTTGTTTAAACATGATAACAAATGAATTTTTGCTCATTCTTTTGTATATTGTTTAGCCTCTGATTACACTCCATCTCACTTGTTTCATTTGAATTTTTACAACATTTAATCATGCTTGTGTTAATTGTTAAAGTACACCTTAATTGTGTAGATATTTAGAGTGCAAGTACTAAGGCTTTATGTTCATTGTGTAACCATTCAACATGATACTTATGCATTCATTTGTGTACATGTTTAGGCATACTTATAGGTCTTATAAAGCCAAATTATAGGTCCCTAATTCCTAACTTTGATTGATTTGTATAGACTTAATTGAACATGGATTGACATTTGATATTTGACTCTTCTTTGTCTACTTTGTCTTATGTGTTGCATACCATATCTTCATGAAGACTTATATGACTTAAAATCTATCCAAACTTGGCTTAATTTATGTTTTAGATCATCTCTAACCATTCATGTGTGACTCATAACTCCATTTTTACTTGTTTGAATACCCATGACTTGTAAACATTGTTTGTGTGATCCAATTGGTTCCAACTTGAGTTGTTTGTGTGATATGATCAAAGTGATGCATCTAATTCACATCCCATCTCATTGCACATGACCTATAATATGCCAAAACATACACATTCACTTGCCCATACCATATGGCATATAATTTCTTTGCATACTTCACAAAACTTGAACTTGATTTGTCTTTTCAAAAGTGAACTTTGTTTGTTAAGATTGTTTGAACCTTGTGTGATCTACTTCTTCTCTTTCTTTTAGGACTTGTATGAGACCTATTAGAGGTAAATAGCCTCTGACCTTGACATGTCTAATATGCCTTTGATCCATTTGGACTTCATCTTTCATTTACTTCAAAAGTACATTAATGATTGAGTACTTCTTTGAACAAGTTTTGCACTTACTTCTCTTCTAGCTTCTAAATGACATGAGTTGTGTATGAACATTATAGGTCTTTTATTTTTATTCCAGCTTCATTTAAAGTGTGATATGCTACTGACTTGGGTACTCATGCATGATTCATTTCACTTACATGACTTCTTTTGGTTTGTTGTATCTAGGGTGTGCATAGTTTGAACTTGTATGAATTTCTAGGACCTAGATTGACCTAGTTTAGTTTCATTTGACATCTTAACCTAAGTAGAGACTATTAAGACATACCTACTGACCTTGGATGATCCTTAACTCTTAGGACCTTTCCCTTTTGGTTTAACACTTGTTTGCTTCTTATGTTGTCTTCTTAAGACAACTAGTCTTGTTTGGTTTAATTTTTGGCACTTGTATTCATTACTTGTGATCGTTTGGTACTAACCTTTTGTGTAGGGGCAGAGGTAAGTAACTTGAACATGTGGATGGTTATCCATGTTAATCTCTTCTTTCATCTCTCATTTATCTTACTTGTCTTTTCCTTTTGTGAATAGCATGATATAATGCTTTGTGTACAACTCTCTCACACCCCTTTGGGATCCTAGCTCATCCTTAATTTTTGATTAAGGTGAGGTAGGATAAGCATTAGATAGTGCTATCCCTCTCTCTTCTTTAGACTTAAGTTGTTCTTAAACCTCCCCTTAGGGCCACCTTTGCATGATAACTCTAGGATAGAATTCCCCTTAGTGTTTTCTTTTCCTTGAGTCTTCTCTTCTCATCTCATAACACTTCTAAAACACTTAATAAAGTTAACGGGTATTGCGTATGAGCCTTGTATATGGGAAATGGAAGGAGAAAGGCTTCCCTTCGCCTTTCTAGAGTGTTAGCATACGTCTTGTTAGGACGACCATGCGATGCATTCGTTCCTATGTCATAGACTTTAGTGTAATACTTGTTATAAACACAAAATAATCAAAACACTGCTGTCTAAAAAACACAAAAACAAACTCAAACCTTTTTCATCCTTCGGGATCATTCAGTTTCAAACCATTTTCAGAAAGGGCACGTTATTTTCCGTTTTGTCGCAAACAGGCATCGACCCTAACTGTCGGACTCGAATCTAAAGTCGCTCATAAAAAACACTAAGACCTTGTTAGGTCGAACTACGACTGCTATGATTTCCCCTCTCTGGTTAGATTGAGGATACGTAGGCACAAGACGGCGATGTCTTGGCGAGCAACCTCCCCCCTTAGTTCGTGTCCGAACTACGTTGACTCTGACTTTCCCATTGCATGAGGGAATACGTAGACCTAGGACGGCGATGTCCTATCGAGTCACTTCTTTTTCTTTTCTTCTTCGTTTCTTCGTTCTTTTCCGTTCCCGTTCCTTTTCCTTTCCAGTACCAGTGGAGCTCCAGATGACGACACCCTTTGATCGATAACAACAAGCGTGGATCCCATCGAGTATGATGGACGTGTGGGGTGCTAATACCTTACCCTCGCGTAACCGACTCCCGTACCCGTTTCTCTTGGTCGAGAGACCATGCTTTTTCCTTCCCTCAGGTTTACGCAGTGTTTCCTTTCCCTCTCTTGGGATAAATACACATTGTTGGCAACTCTGTTTCTGCGCCACTTTCGCGTTTGTACTTGGATGAAAATCCCGGGAGCGACATACAGATATTGGTATGGGCAGCTTAACAACTTTCTCTTGTGCTTGCACCACCTACAACAATTCTTACGGTACCATGCAATCTCTGCATCACAAAAAATAACAGCAACACCAAACATATACAACATAATATATTCTACATTTCAGTCGAAACACTAAAATCCTATTTATCCAGATAAACCACTATTTTCACATACCTCAACGAGTTCAGTCATCTTTTTCTTACGAATTTCCCGCTCATATGCTAACATATCTTCCAAATTATTATTTTATAATGTATCTAAATTTTCCAACTCTTTATTTTACGATTCACTTTCACTTTCTAACTTCTTCTCAACAATAGCATCCATCTCTTTCTTTTGCTAGTGTGTGCTTTTTCTCGATATACCAAACCAGAATCTCAAACTGACGCCTTCTACAGTACCACGTACATGACCACCATGCTCCTTTGTTCTGATTGCTTCAACTAATATATCAGGTCATGGTTGTGGAAGAAATGTACCTTTACTAGCCATATCAATCAATGAAACCTACACAACATGAATAAGAGATATTATTGCCAAAGCAATTAAAATTATACATAACAAATCATATGCACAACAAATCCTACTTACAAATTTCTCAGTGACTGCTCGTGAGCCATCTGAAGTGAACTCTCCAGTTGGCCTTTGTCGAGCTCTCTTCCACTTCTCAATTTTCTTCTACCTTTATGGATTATGATTTAATAAAATCTTCTTTCAAACTGATATGGATTAACAACCTTCTTGGAATCAAACAAAATCACACTCAGAACAACAACAATCATGACCTGCTGATAAAAGCCAGATGTTGCACACATGTTGGAACATCGTTTCCCACATATGTCATTTTTTTTCACTAAAACATTCTATAGACTCTATCTTATTTGGTAAAATGCAGTCAATCAAAAGTAACAACAATATATAAATCAATCAATCAAATTATTTTACACATTTTATCTTGGTTAATTTATATTTTTTTATGCATTTCCTATACTAGAAATTAAAAATATTCATATCTCATACTATTTTTACAGTAAACTTCTTCATTCATTAGATAAAATATAGGGAGTACAAGCAAATTGACAAACAATGAGCGAGAGCATTTTCCATCCTCAAACTAAATTCAACACTAATAGCTAAGCCTACCAAGAGTTAGACAACAATAAACTTTGAGAGAATAGAATCTAATGGAGTATTACCAAACTAATCCTTTAATCCAAGCAACCAAGCAACAATCTTCCATAAAAGATAAATGAGTTTGGGAACCACAATGTTAAAATCTATCCAGTTACAAATCATTTCTTTGGCTTTATCATGCACAGTTCGATTATACATGTTCTCTAAATTGATTAAACTCACCATCTCTGAAAGAAGCCTTTGTTGAAAGGAAGTGTAACACCCCGTTTTTTTTTAAAAAAAAACATCAGAGTCAATTGTTTAACGAATTCCAAAACAACGGAGTATGTTACATTCAAATGCACAGCCGGCTCTACATATCCGAAGAAACTACAACGCATATTTTTCGAAATGGAAACAACTGTTTTGAAACTGAAATAATAATATATGCATCAATAGTAACCCCTCGAAGGAGCAAAGTGTAAGTACCTGTACAATACAATAACCCAAAATACACCACCTAGTTCATGACCTATAAACATAAGGGTGCCATGAACATAGGGCATACCGTAGCCAAAATATAACAATAACTGCTCCTAGAAGTATCATAGTATACGGTACAGTCATCCAAAAAGATATCCAAAACTAAACTATGACGGGCCCACATCTACGAAAACGCGATCAGCATAGGATAGGACTATACAACCACAAGCTAAAGAACTAAGGCGGGCAATTGCAAGGGTGCTCGCCACAGACCAAGCAAGAACTCTCGGAAGGGGCTCGGGCTCGTGACGTCACATCATACATCTGGGTGGTCGTTAACCACATCATAATAATAGTAGAGGGTCACTTTCTAAAAATAGCATATAGAAAAGAATACACATATATAGGTATACCATGAGATAATTGAAACCCAATTTAACACCACAAAGTAAATGCACATATATCCTAAATGCAGAATCTATATGGATTGGTGGTCCCAATTCGTCGGGTACCCTCACCATGCATGAATCCCGGAATTTTACCTCTCCGCAGAGAGTCGTGATACCCCCATTGGGTCCTCACTAACCGTGCTGCCCTGCAGACACAAAAAGTGCCGCCCTTGCAGACACCCGGTGTTGCCTCCTCGCAAACACCTGACTCAATTTGATCTCAAAGGATCGATGATGGCTCAGTCACATCACCTGGTGCAGTAGAATCCCTTCGGGATTAGGTGACGACTCAGTCACGTCACCCTGGCCCATTCGGCACCAACTACCTACACGCAACTATGGTATGCATGAACACACAAATGCAAATGCAACAATTTATATAATCTCGTCTCAGGTAATCATAACCACATGCCAATTCATATATTTCACACAAATCATATGAAAGCATTTCACACGTTTATCATTAAAAAACTCAATCAGCACATCATTTTCACCAGGACCCCAAGTGGGCACACAATCATTCATACAAATACATACGCATTCAGTACTATATAATATCGTTAGAAGGTGCCCTTATCTTCGCACGCTTCCTGATAATTTCCTTCTTCCCACGTACCGGTACTATCACGCCCTAAACCACGTAATAATTACCGTTAAATAAGGTATTTTATTCCCTCTCAGTTCTAACTCATAAATATAACCATTCCCGATAACTACTAATCTATTTACCGTTTTTCTAAAAACCCAAAACTCGACATCTCGGTTCTCCTCGTAATTTGCTTTTGTTTTTTTTTAACAAGAAAATCTAAAAATAATACTAACCAAATAAATTAATTAACTATATATAATATTTTAAGTGAGAAAATAATAATTTTATTAACCAAACAAAAATTATATAATTAAAGAAAACTAGAAAAACAAAAACTAACAAAATAAAACTAAAACTAAAAAAATAGAAAAGAAAAAAAGGAGTGGCCCACCACTTCAAAATGTGGCGCCAGCCACTCTCTTTTCTCCTTCAAAATGTGGCGCCAGCCACTCTTAGATTGTGGTGCCAGCCACATTTTAATTGTGGCGCCCGCCACACACAAGCTTCAGGTCAATTGCTATTTTTTTTTCTTTCCTCTTTTTTTTTTCGTCATATAATTCTCTTTTTTTTTTCTTTCTAAACCAAATATAATAGCTAAATTATTTCTACTCTCTTAACACTACTACCAGTACCAATAAACTCACTTAAGCTTATTAAATAACATGATAGATTACACTCTTAAAACAATCCTAAAAAAAAATATAAAAAATCATGCTATATAAATTATAACTGAAACATATTCATGTTAGCTCTAATAAAATGAAAACCATACCAGTAGTATACATGCATGCATTGGCTTAAAGAAATAATATACTTAAGGTAAGAAAAATATATTACCCAAAACAAGCTTCTGAAATGGAGAATATGGAGTTTGATGAACACAGAACTATTTTTTTTCTTTGCGAGAGATAACAGACTTGTATGAAAAATGAAATAACCACAACTTAACACAAATAATATTTTGTCTCAGAAGAAATAGTAACCGCCCTAAAATTCTCACGTGGAACCAATCATCACCTTTTTCCAAAATATCAGGATATTTAGTTTCCGTAAAATTAGTTGATACATATAATTATATGTATCTTAACTTTTCGTTACAGGACAAAAACAAAATAATACCCCATGTACTATTTTATTTTATTTTATTTTTTCCTAAAAAAAAAATAATAAATTTTCTAACCAACCTATAAGTGTCGAAAAAGACCCGAACGAAAAACAGTTGAATTCGTGTTTTTATCAAAAATAAAATTTGAACATATCAAAATAAATTATAGGTGACGAAGTTATATAAAACAGACTGGAAATGATAAAACTCATAAATATAATTATTTCGACCGGTCAGCCGGTAAACTCATATCCAAATAGTTCTGAATAAAAGATAATTAGTATAGATAATTAAAATAAGAGAACAACGCCACTCACAGTAAAGTTTCTAATAACACTCCAGACCTGGCCCTAGTAATACATTATTATTTATCAACAAAACTCGGACTCACGGTCGGCAACCCCTAACTCTCTTAATAATTATACAACCTAATACTTAAAATTATTCAAAAGCTATGGGTCTTACATTACTCCCCCCCTAAAAGAAGTTTCGTCCTCGAAACTTAGACGACATTGAAAAACTCAGGATATTGCTCCTTCATCTTGCTCTCTAGTTCCCAAGTTGCATCTCCTGTAGCTTCGTTCCATATTACCTTAACCAGTGGTATTTCTTTGTTCCTAAGGCTCTTTATTTTCTTATCTCCAATCCTTATTGGTGGTACTTCAAATGACAAGTCTTCCTTTAACTAAATATCATCGGGCGTGATCACATGTGAAGGATCCGAAACATACTTCCTTAGTTGAGATACATGGAACACGTCATGAATTCGGGATAATTCTGGTGGTAGTGCTATTCGATAAGCAACCTTCCCAATTCTCTCGGTGATTTGATACGGTCCAATGAATTTAGGGGTCAACTTCCTTGCCTTTAGGGCCCTTCCCACACCAGTGGTTGGTGTAACTCGAAGGAATACATGCTCCCCTCCTTTAAACTCTAACGGCCTACGGCGCTTATCTGCATAACTCTTTTGACGATCTTGTGAAGCCTTCATCCTTTGCCTAATCTTCCTGACCTTATCCGTAGTCTGTTGCACCATCTCTGGTCCCACTATCATATGCTCCCCATCTTGATACCAACACAACGGTGTCTGACACCGCCTTCCATAGAGAGCCTCATATGGGGCCATTCCAATACTTGTATGGAAACTGTTGTTGTAGGTGAATTCTATCGATGGCAAGACATCATCCCAACTTCCTATGTCATCTAACACACAAGTTCTTAATAGATCCTCTAAGGACTGGTTAGTTCTTTCCGTCTGGCCATCCGTTTGCGGATGATATGCCGAACTTAACCTTAACTTAGTACCCAATGCGACATGTAGTGCTCCCCAAAAATGAGAGGTAAATTTTGGATCCCGGTCTGACACAATGCTTGCGGGTACTCCGTGAAGCCTCACAATCTCAGCTATGTAAATCTCAGTCAGCTTCTCTGTTGTATAAGTAGTCTTGACAGGCAGAAAGTGAGCAGACTTCGTTAACCGGTCAACTATAACCCATATGGAGTCATTCTTCCTTTTAGTCTTTGGTAAACCTATGATAAAGTCCATCGAAATGCTATTCCACTTCCATTCTGGTATGTCCAACGGTTGTAACATCCCTGCAGGCCTCTGGTGCTTTACCTTTGCCTTTTGACAGGTCAAACATGACGCAACATACTCAGCTATATGCCTCTTCATACCTGGCCACCAAAAATTCTGCCTTAGATCCTGATACATCTTAGTTGCCTCTGGGTGAATACTCAATTTGCTCTTATGAGCCTCCTCAAGGATCGTCTTTCTCAATTCTTTTGTATCGGGCACACACACTCTACCATTACATCTCAAGATATTGTCTCCTCCTACCTTGAATTCCGTGGTGGTTCCTCGAATAATCAGATTCCTTTTTTCTACAATCAAGTCGTCATCCTGACAACTCGCAATGTCTTCCAACAATCCATTTGATACTTTAATCATACCCAATTTCAAAGCTCCTGGTACAAATTCCACGTTAAGATGTAGGTCTCGAAATACTTCTAACAACCTTTGTTGATTAGCCATGATGGTCGACAATGCGGAAACACTCTTCATGCTTAACGCATCTGCCACAGCATTCGCTTTTCCAGGGTGGTATTGTAGTGTGAAATCGAAATCTTTGAGCGTCTCCATCCACCTTCTCTGTCTCATATTCAGTTCCTTCTGGTCAAAAAGGTATCTCAAACTTTTATGGTTGCTGAAAACAACAAAAGTGCACCCATACAGGTAATGTCTCCAGATTTTTAGGGCAAAAACCACCGCTGCAAGCTCTAAATCATGTGTGGGATAGTTCTTTTCATGAGTTCTTAACTGTCGTGATGCATACGCCACTGCTTTCTTATGCTGCATCAGCACACATCCGAGTCCTTGATGAGAAGCATCACAAAAAACTTCATAAGGTTCCTCTGGTTGCGGTAAAACTAACACCGGTGAAGTCGTCAATCGCTCTTTCAGCAATTTGAAACTGGTTTCACACTTCTCAGTCCAAGCAAAGGGTTGATCCTTCCTTGTAAGTTGCGTCATTGGTGCCGCAATCCTTGCAAATCCTTCAATAAATCTGCGGTAATAACCAGCTAAACCGATAAAACTTCGTATATCTGTAACCGTCTTTGGCTGATCCCATGCAAGTACCGTCTCAATTTTCCTAGGATCCACTGCTATCCCTTCTCTTGATATGACATGACCTAGAAAATTCACTTTGTCTAGCCAAAACTCACACTTAGAGGGATTAGCATACAACTTCTTATCACGCAAAACTTGTAAGACCAAACGAAGATGCTCTTCATGTTCCTCTTCATTTTTTGAGTAAATGAGTATATCATCGATGAAAACTACCACAAATCGGTCTAAGAACGGATGGAAAATCCTATGCATGTAGTCCATAAAAATGGCGGGTGCATTCGCCACTCCAAACGGCATCACAAGGTATTCATAATGCCCATAACGCGTACGAAATGCCGTCTTTGAAATATCTTTCTCCCTTACTCAGATCTGGTGGTAGCCTGACTTCAAGTCAATCTTTGAGAAAACGGCAGCTCCATTCAATTGATCCATCAGATCATCAATTCGTGGCAAGGGGTACCGGTTCTTAATAGTTACCTTATTGAGTTTCCGATAATCCACACATAAGCGTGAACGCCCATCTTTCTTCTTTACCAAAAGAACTGGCACTCCCCAAGGGGATACACTTGGCCTGATGAATCCTTTCGCGAGTAGATCCTCAACCTGACTCTTTAGCTCAGTTAATTCTACCGGCGCCATCCGATAAGGAGGATCTGAAACCGGTCCTGTTCCAGGATGTAAATCTATAAAGAACTCTACTTCGCGTACCGGGGGAGATCCTGGAATCTCCAATGGAAACACATCTTGGAATTGTTGAACCACACATATGTTTTCAATTTGAATGTCTGAGGTTACTTCCACACTATGTAGTGACAAAACCTCTAGAGCCCCATCCCTCAAGGCCACTCTAAGTTGGTTTGCGGACAAGTATTTAACAACTCCGGGTTCAGGGAAAAATACCATCTTGCGAGCATAGTCCAAGATGACATAGTGATAGGATAACCAGTCCATCCCGAGTATGATCTCGAGTGACGGTAGGGGTAAACAAATTAGATTGACCAAAAACTCTCTATTCTGGATAACTACTAAACAGTGTAAGCATGCTGAACTCACAACTAGATTCTTGGCAGGTGTAGAGACTTGTAAATCAAAAAGCTGTGGAGATATCTTTATGTTCAAACGATTTGCACAATCTAAGGAAATGAATGAATGGGTTGCACCAGTATCAATCAATGTAGTTAAAGAATTACCTGCAACTTGACAATTCTCATGTATTGCATTGCTGGCTTGGACACTCTCCTCAGCACCCATAGTGTAGACACGTCCCTTTGCAGTAGGTCGGGCTCCCTGTGTCGCATTTAATGTTGACTCCACCTTTGGAACCTTGCAATCTCGGGACAGATGACCTGGTTTCTTACAGTTGTAGCAAGTAAGAGTATTTGTTTTGCAATCCTTCGCAAAATGTCCTTCCCGTCCACAGTTGTAACATACCAGTTTCCCCCTCATCTGATTCCCTTGGGTGACGTTTGCAGAACGAGTTGGTCCACGATAGTTCTGGGAGGGTTGATAAGGCTTCGTTCCCTGTCTACCACGATTAGGATTATTTGGACGACTTGGTCCCCCAGTAGTATAGTTTCCTCCACGGTTTACCCTCTTATTTTTCATATCCTCGATCTCCTGACATTTCTCAACCAGTGTTTGAAATTGTCTGATACCCAGAGGTATCACTGCATCCTGCATCTTATATCTCAACCCTTCTTGGAATCGACGACACATGTAAGCTTCATCGACACCATCTCTGAAGAAACGGAAAAACCTTGATAGGGATTCAAACTTGGTCAGATAAGCCTCAATGGTCATACCTCCTTGGCGTAGTTTCAGGAATTCCTCACCGTACCTTTCCCTAGCTGTCTCTGGAAAGTACTTGGCCAGAAATTTATGTTTAAAGGTTTCCCAGTTTATCTCCTCGTATGCACCTTCCATAATCAGCCTAGTGTTCTTCCACCAGTACTCAGCATCTCCTAGTAGTTGATAGGTGGTCAGAGTCACCCTTTCTATCTCAGGGCAATGGATTGCTCCGAATATCTTCTCCAATTCCTGAAGCCATAAATCAGCCGCATCAGGACCTCCTTCCCCACGGAACTGAGGTGGGTCTTGGCGACGGAATTGAGTGAGAGTACGAGTCCCAGCAGCATGAATCTCTCGATCTCTCTTCTCTGCATCTCTTTGTATCTTAGCATTGGTTTGCGCAGTCACAGCAGCTGCCATAGCATTCATTGCATGAGCTATTTGACCAATGGTGTGAGCATTAGTCTCAAGGGGTGGAGGTACACGTCGGGGAGGCATTTTCTTCCTGCAAAACCCAACATTTAGATTAGAACCTTCTCCTGAGCTTTCCAACACTATCTCATGTCAACAACTTACTAACATAAACTTGATTACTCAAGCTCTAGAACTGACTGGACAACTAAACAGAAGGCTCTAGACGAATGACTTCCTAAAACACTTTCCCTTTGAAGATCTAAAGCCGTGCTTTGATACCAAAAATGTAACACCCCTTTTTTTTTTTAAAAAACATCAGAGTCAATTGTTTAACGAATTCCAAAACAACGGAGTATGTTACTTTCAAATGCACAGCCGGCTCTACATATCCGAAGAAACTACAGCGCATATTTTTCGAAATGGAAACAACTGTTTTGAAACTGAAATAATAATATATGCATCAATAGTAACCCCTCGAAGGAGCAAAGTGTAAGTACCTGTACAATACAATAACCCAAAATACAGCACCTAGTTCATGACCTATAAACATAAGGGTGCCATGAACATAGGGCATACCGTAGCCAAAATATAACAATAACTGCTCCTAGAAGTATCATAGTATACGGTACAGTCATCCAAAAAGATATCCAAAACTAAACTATGACGGGCCCACATCTACGAAAACGCGATCAACATAGGATATGGCTATACAACTACAAGCTAAAGAACTAAGGCGGGCAATTGCAAGGGTGCTCGCCACAGACCAAGCAAGAACTCTCGGAAGGGGCTCGGGCTCGTGACATCACATCATACATCTGGGTGGTCGTTAACCACATCATAATAATAGTAGAGGGTCACTTTCTAAAAATAGCATATAGAAAAGAATACACATATACAGGTATACCATGAGATAATTGAAACCCAATTTAACACCACAAAGTAAATGCACATATATCCTAAATGCAGACTCTATATGGATTGGTGGTCCCAATTCGTCGGGTACCCTCACCATGCATGAATCCCGGAATTTTACCTCTCCGCAGAGAGTCGTGATACCCGCATTGGGTCCTCACTAACCGTGCTTCCCTGCAGACACAAAAAGTGCTGCCCTTGCAGACACCCGGTGTTGCCTCCTCGCAGACACCTGACTCAATTTGATCTTAAAGGATCGATGATGGCTCAGTCACATCACCTGGTGCAGTAGAATCCCTTCGGGATTAGGTGACGGCTCAGTCACGTCACCCTGGCCCATTCGGCACCAACTACCTACACGCAACTATGGTATGCATGAACACACAAATGCAAATGCAAATGCAACAATTTATATAATCTCGTCTCTGGTAATCATAACCACATGCCAATTCATATATTTCGCATAATCATATGAAAGCATTTCACACGTTTATCATTAACAAACTCAATCAGCACATCATTTTCACCAGGACCCCAAGTGGGCACACAATCATTCATACAAATACATACGCATTCAGTACTATATAATATCGTTAGAAGGTGCCCTTACCTTCGCACGCTTCCTGATAATTTCCTTCTTCCCACGTACCGGTACTATCACGTCCTAAACCACGTAATAATTACCGTTAAATAAGGTATTTTATTCCCTCTCAGTTCTAACTCATAAATATAACCATTCCCGATAACTACTAATCTATTTACCGTTTTTCTAAAAACCCAAAACTCGACATCTCGGTTCTCCTCGTAATTTGTTTTTGTTTTTTTGTTTTAAAAGAAAATCTAAAAATAATACTAACCAAATAAATTAATTAACTATATATAATATTTTAAGTGAGAAAATAATAATTTTATTAACCAAACAAAAACTATATAATTAAAGAAAACTAGAAAAACAAAAACTAACAAAATAAAACTAAAACTAAAAAAATAGAAAAGAAAAAAAGGAGTGGCCCACCACTACAATATAAGTGGCGCCAGCCACTCTCTTTTCTCCTTCAAAATGTGGCGCCAGCCACTCTTAGATTGTGGCGCCAGCCACATTTTAATTGTGGCGCCCGCCACACACAAGCGTCAGGCCAATTGCTATTTTTTTTTTCTTTCCTCTTTTTTTTTCGTCATATAATTCTCTTTTTTTTTTTTCTAAACCAAATATAATACCTAAATTATTTCTACTCTCTTAACACTATTACCAGTACCAATAAACTCACTTAAGCTTATTAAATAACATGATAGATTACACTCCTAAAACAATCCTAAAAAAAAATATAAAAAATCATGCTATATAAATTATAACTGAAACATATTCATGTTAGCTCTAATAAAATGAAAACCATACCAGTAGTATACATGCATGCATTGGCTTAAAGAAATAATATACTTAAGGTAAGAAAAATATATTACCCAAAACAAGCTTCTGAAATGGAGAATATGGAGTTTGATGAACACAGAACTATTTTTTTTCTTTGAGAGAGATAACAGACTTGTATGAAAAATGAAATAACCACAACTTAACACAAATAATATTTTTTCTCAGAAGAAATAGTAACCGCCCTAAAATTCTCACGTGGAACCAATCATCACCTTTTTCCAAAATATCAGGATATTTAGTTTCCGTAAAATTAGTTGATACATATAATTATATGTATCTTAAATTTTCGTTACAGGACACAAACAAAATAATACCCCATGTACTATTTTATTTTATTTTATTTTTCCTAAAAAAAAAATAATAAATTTCCTAACCAACCTACAAGTGTCGAAAAAGACCCGAACGAAAAACAGTTGAATTCGTGTTTTTATCAAAAATAAAATTTGAACATATCAAAATAAATTATAGGTGACGAAGTTATAGAAAACAGGCTGGAAATGATAAAACTCATAAATATAATTATTTCGACCGGCCAGCCGGTAAATTCATATCCAAATATTTCCGAATAAAAGATAATTAGTATAGATAATTAAAATAAGAGAACATCGCCACTCATAGTAAAGTTTCTGATAACACTCCACACCTGGCCCTAGTAATACAGTATTATTTATCAACAAAACTCGGACTCATGGTCGGCAACCCCTAACTCTCTTAATAATTATACAACCTAATACTTAAAATTATTCAAAAGCTATGGGTCTTACAGGAAGAAAGATTCTGATTAGATACCACACTTAGATTTTTACTCAAAAACCCATTATCTTCATCCAAACCTCTTTGGAGAAATTCATCAAACACCTTGAAGACACATTTAAAATAGGCTAAACAAAAGCATAACACACATAACTGAAGCAAATCACCAACAATGAGATGCCAATGAACACACAATAAGATACTCCAAAAACCAAAACACTTTCGAGACATATTGTCAAAGACCAAGACTGGACACTTAGATCGCAAGTGACAACAACATAAGACAAAAAACACAAAACTAAAACTAGATAAATGGAAAGGATGAAGAAATCGTAAACCGTAACTAAACCATGGTGGCTTTGCAGCTGGGCGAACAGTTAACACCTTCGAAGGTGTTGGAGCGGTCGGTGATGGCTCCGATGGCGGCCGCGTCTACAGAAGAAGCTTTTGAGATGGACAGGTGGTTGACAACTTTGAAGGTATGAAAACAACCGGTGGTGGTGGCTCCAGTGACGACCGCTTCAGTAGAAGCAAGGGTTTGGCGATGATTCGAAGTAGTGAGTGAGGGTAGCGGGTGAAAGGGGGTAGTCGATGAGAAGGAGAAATGCTCTCTATAAAGGAGGAGATGACAACCATGAAAGTGGGAGAAAACCACTATGAAGGTGGGGAGCAACCTCCAAACCCTAAAGAGTTGGAGAGAAACTTTCTAAAACGAAGGGAGAACATCTCTCTAGAATGACATATATTCATATGTTGATTACCTGAATTTATTCATATCTCATATTTAATCATCTTTTGAGTAGTTAAAATTTTCACATAATTGATGGACAAAATTCATTACACATAATTAAATCACTATTGAGAACTATAGTCCGATCTCGATAAACTTTCCCAATTCAACAACTACAATATCTACAATTGATTTGTTAACTAATACACTCTAAAGTTGATTTTACTATTTTACATTCTAAAATAAATTTGTTCTTTTAAACTAAACCCTTAAAACGTTATTCTAAAAGAAATATAGCCTTTATCAATTTGCATATATAAGTACAATATTTTAATTTGGTATGAATTCAAAGATGCTCCATGTACGACCAATATTTAAAATGATGATCCAACCACATCAAATACAACTGGCGCATTAATACAACCACATAAAAAATCGAGGCAACAAGATCCCTGCACCGCGTTGACCCTTGGATTCGTGCTGCAATTTTTCCATCAATGGTGGTTCAAAGAAGATGCTATGGATCAATGCATAAAAAAAAAAACACACGATAGAATCACATGCACCCTTTTAATTGTTTTCATAGTTGAATTAATCTTTTTTTTTTTATTGTGAATTGAAGTAATCATTTGATCAACTAAATTAATATACGTGCATGTAACTAACCATGTGTCGCACATCTACACAAAATAGGGATATTCATGAAACATTTTTCTTTTTTAAAACACCACGTTATACTCATTATTATTTAGAGAATTTCTTATTACACCCCAAAGGTTTTTTAAGCACCACACGAATTTTCGTTTTTCCCTTCCGTTTTCAGATATGCACATCCGGACGCACCATTTTTTTTAAAAACGTTGATTTGTTCTAGATGTGCATATCAGAAATAATTCCTGATCTGCAGATCAGGAAAAATAGCAGAACTTTATTTTTTTTTTTAAATCAGTTTTGTTGGTTGGTCGCAAATGTTAATATATCATCGCAATTTAATATACATTCGAAAACATCCATATATAAAATAAAATGATATATATACATAATAATACTCCTGTCAAAATACAGTACATAAATGTAATAAAAATAGAATACATCAAACAAAAAACTACTGTGTATGCCGAAGGATCTCTCCTGGCTCCCTTGCTCCTCTGCCCCTACCCGCCGTCCTGACTCGATGTCTGCGGTACTGAAGTGCCCCCCGAGCAATCTCAATAATTCTATCCATGGCAAGTCTGCCACCAGAGCCCTCAGGGAGGTGACCGTCCGCAATGGCCGTCCGCGCTATCTCCTCTATCTCACGACAGCGAGGTAGGACATCCTGAGTATGGTCCAGCTGAGACTGTTGCTCCTCTAATATCTTTTGATGAGCAGGTCTGGGTGGCAATCCCTCAGCAGTGGGCACCATGCCTGGGTGTGAGACGGTATAGAACCACATGATGTACCCGGCAGCAACGCTCCAGTCTCTCGGGGCTCTTGTCGCCCGAGCCTCTTCTGGTACCAAGTGGGACTGGAAGTCAGCATATCTCTCACCTATCTGCGTGCGGGTCAAGCCTAGAGGAGCAGACTTATGAGGCATCCTGGGGATCGTCTGCGTGTAACCGAACGGACGCAAGACGCGCTCCGGCAGGTATCGAGCAGTAATGGTCGAACTGCATGTCAACCATCCTGAGAACAGCGAAACCTCATCGAACGGGCGCGTCACACGGTGATCGACATTGTCGTAACCCGAAATTTGACCTCTCTTTGTGCCTTTTGCATAAGCATGTGCATTCACATCGCTGGCATGCACATTCACATTTTTTTCCTATGTGTTTCTTGTTGCAGGATATTCAGGTTTTCCAAGCCCGATTAATCGAATCTTCACAAGGTCATCACATCGTCAAAACAAGTACAAAACAAGGGTTTTTATGCCTATTCATCAAAGCAAGAGGTTGCAAATCGAAACTGTGGCGACAACACCATTTTTCAGGCAAAACTGGGCATTTTTGGCTTGGTTAATCGATTAACCATTTGCAGTGCAAATGTGTTAATCGATTAACACATACAAATTTTGCACAATTTCCTGCTTTTTCAAGACAGCAACTTTCCCTCCACATTTTGAACTTCTACATTGGTCTTGTAGCATGTGGAACATTCTGGAGTATTCAAGAATTCATTCAATTTTATTCTAATGTACCATTTTCAAATAAGTGCACCATGTTCCTTGTTTGGCAAGTATGTGAACCTTTGGATATTGGAGCTCACCTTGGGATTGTTATCGAGTTGGTTCTAACTAACCGAGTTAACCACCTTGACTCGGTGAGTCAAGCCTAACTAACTCCTAGCCTAGTTCCGAACCACCCAAAGCTAAGTCCAAACCAAATTCTAAACCTCACATACTCCAAACCTAAAGTCTATATAAACACACCTTCACTCATTTTTCAAGGGCTTCACCATTTCCTCCACAATCATTCACACAAATCTCTCACACTTCACTCTAAATTTTCTCACATTCTCTCTGGTTTTGCTCTGCTACTTCTACATCTTCATCTCAATTCTCTTCCAAAACCTCACTAAAGCTCTTAATTCTCCATTGAAGAAAAGCTACTTTCACCTTGAAAGTGCTTTTTCTTGAGCTTAACCTTCATCATCATTCCATTCTACTTGTTTTTTGTGGAGCTTCAGTAGCTTTTGGATTCATCTCAAGCAATTATTTCAAGCTTCTTCGGTGATAATTCTCATTTTGGAGTTTTCGTCGCAATTTGCTCGGTTTCGATATGTATTCGGCTATAGTTGAAAATTCCTCTGGTTTTCTTTGATTATCGTCGCCAATATCTCTTTGCAACAATCACCAAGCCAAACCTCCGGCTTGTAGGTTGGTAGATCTCACTCTTTTTTCTGTTTCGAACATTTTCGTATCATTTGCGATGTAGTTTCATTATTTTTTGCATGTGAATTGATTATGCCATTGCTTGATCCTTGATCTTGATGATTTAATTGATTCATTTGTTGATCATTTGCTGTTCTTAAACTTGATTTTTCGTGAATAATTGTTTGCCCTAGCAATGGAGTGATTGCACAATCAATAAGTTGGCCAAAAGCACTTTTGAAAACTATTTTTTTAGCCCCTGTGCCAGTGTTAATCGATTAACACTTTGCAGTGCAAAAGTGTTAATCGATTAGCACTCTGTTTTTTCAAATTTTTTTGCTATTTTGCAAGTGTTAATCGATTAACACTGAACCAGAAGACCATTTCCATGCTTTTCCAAGTGTGTTTGCCATCCTTTCTTCCTTTTAACTTCCATTGATTAACATGCTTGATTTTATCGATGTTTTAAGTGTCATTTAACTTCTGTTTGAAGCATGTTCATGAACTTTTGGTGCACGATTTCGATTATTCGACTTGTTCATATTATTGGCATTATGTGAATGCATGTTTCTTGCATTTTCTTTGATCAACATGCTACATGTTTTGGTGTATCTTTTGGCACTGTTTTGCACTTTCTCTCTTTGCTTTGCATTAAGTTCATTCCTCAAAGGATGAGTTTAATCTTGTTCAATCAATAATACACCCTTTTGCTTTAATGATTTTCCATTCTCTTTGGAAAATTGTTAGCATGTTCCTCCCTTGTGATTAATTAATTGAAACGTCGTTTCGATTATTGATCTCTCCCTTGGCGCTTCTCTTTAGGCTTCCTTTAGAACTTGCTTTCTTTTGGTCCCCAATTGAGTTGGAGTTTAGTGCGATGCAGGAGCACTGTACAACTTGGAGCTGTTATGTTGTCTGTTTAACTTCTGTACTACAGCCTGTGTGTTAGAGAAGGAATGAGAATGGAGAATTCCTACTCTCATTCTGACTACTTCAGGTAGGGGACGAATGACCCTGTGCCTGGCTTAGTTACCTCTATTCTCAGGCGGTCGTGTATCTCTTTCCCCAATCGAGTCGATCCTTGATCACTCCCTTTCCTTGCAATCTCTTTTGATCTTTGATTACTCCTATCTCTTTCAATCTCTCTTTGGATCAATCACCTTCTTGGTTAAAGATCTTTGTCCTTGGGTTAGCAAACTCTCTTTGTTTCAATACCCTGTCCTTTTCCTGTGGTCAATCATTGCTTTTGATTCCCCAGGAGAGTTTTTAATCTCTTTTTCTTCGGTTAAACACAGTATTCCTGTTATAAACGTATCCCCTGCGGAGTTCGTAACCTTCTTTTGGTTCTTCTCCCTTTGTTTGGTTAACCGCGACCTGTCAGTTAAAACACCAATTTACGTGTTTTTTTAGTTAACCACAGTCCGTCTGTTAAAATACTGAACCTTTCGGGTTAATCACATTCTCTTGGTTAATCACCCAGTTTTTTCAGTTAACCACAGTCCGTCTGTTAAAATACTGAACCTTTCGGGTTAATCACCTTCTCTTGGTTAATCACCCAGTTTTTTCAGTTAACCACAGCCCGTCTGTTAAAATACCGAACCTTTCGGGTTAATCACCTTCTCTTGGTTAATCACCCAATTTTTTCAGTTAACCACAGTCAGTCTGTTAAAATACTGAGCCTTTCGAGTTAATCACCTTCTTTTGGTTAATCACTCGTTTCCTTCTCGGTTAATCACAGTCCTTCTGTTAAAACCGAATCCCCAGCAGTTGGCAACCTGTTCTTGGTTCGAATACTTGCACCCTTGGGTTAGTAACCTTCTTTTGGTTCCAATACCCTTTTCGTTGGTCAAGTACCGTTTGTTCGGTCAGTACCAACATCCCTAGCGGGTCACGACCTTTGCTTGGTGCCATACCTGTCCTTTGGGTTACAACCTTTATTCGGTTCTACACCCGTTCTTTTGGTTGATCACAGTCTATTTGTTAAAACCTTTTTCCCCATAGAGTCTTAATCTCTCTTTTTTCGGTTAACCACTGCCAGTCAGTTAACATACCGAGCGTCCTTTTTCTCTTGGTTTTGACACCATCCCTTTATCTGTTCCCCGGTAGGGTGGCTTACCCTATGGTCCCTAGCAGTTCTTTATTCTCTTCCTCCCTAGTGGAACCCTCTCCTTTATCCTTCTACTCTCCTTTCTTGGTTTTGACACCATTTCTTTTATCCCCAGCGGAGTTTCTTTTCTTTTTTTCCTTATGTTTTTGGTTTCGACACCATTCCTTTCTTGTTTCTTGTGCAATCGCTCTTACTGTTCGGCTTTCCCCAGTAGAGTTTCTTTCCCTTTTGCTCTTGGTTGTGACACCACCACTTTCCTTTCTTTTCCTTTTCCGTCTTAGTTCCATGAACTACGGAAGCTCTGATTCTGCATTCGTTCGAATGTCAGATACGTAGGCACGAGATTGCGATGATCTTGGCGAGCACACGTCCACCCTTCCACCTTCTTCCTTTCCTTTCTTTCCCTGGTTCCTTTGAACTACGTCGCTCTGATTTCCTCATTTCACTATGAGGGTACGTAGGCACGAGGGCCCTAATCCTCCGCGAGCACTCTTCTCTTTTTCTTTCCCTCTTCTTTCTCTCCTCTTCTTCTTTAGCTAGAATCCTTTAGATAGATAACCCATCCAAGCCTAGAAGCAAGCGAAATGGTTCCCGTCGAGTACGACAGATGTGTAAGGTGCTAGTACCTTCCTTTCGCATAACCGACCCCCGTTCCCGTTTCTCTTCCCCTTGGGTTTTATCGATATTTTCCCTATCCTTTGGGACTAAATAAAGTTCGGTGGCGACTCTGTTGTATCTTCGAGTGTGCGATTCACTCAGGTATAAACCAGACATCTTCAGGCATAGGCGTCATAAAAAATGTCCTCAGCAGCCATCCGATCAAGATAAACTCTGTAGGGCTCGGGCGCCTGGTTTCCTCTGAGCAGGAGAAATGCAGCAGCATGCGGCATAGCCTCAGCATACCCCTGGACACTCCCCTAACCAGTAATCTTGGGAAAGTGCTGTAGGAACCCGCAGTAGGAACCGACACCTCTGAAATGTAGAAACGGCGGCTGACGGGGGAGTGTCCTGAACCTGTGATGTGGAAGACTGTGGTGTAGGATGTCCCTCAGCTGTAGGGGCTGCTGGAACTGCCTCTGTGCTGGAACCCTTGGCTGTAGCCTGCATCCGCACACGTCGGACAGATGCATGTTGAGCTGTCCGTCCATGTATCATACAATCGTCTATGGCAGCCATGTAATCTGCAAAGCATAATAAATAAATTAGAATTTTTTAAAAATAATTACAAAAAAATAAACAATAAACAAAAAAAAACAAAAATAGAAACCAAAGTGCTTCCGGATTTGCACATCAGGAAAACTTCCGTGGATGCACATCCGGAAGTACTCAGAATATTTAACGTTGGGTTTTTCCGGATGTGCACATCAGGAAAGCAATCATAGTTAAAATATTTCCTGATCTGCACATCCGGTATGTATTTCAAGTTCTAAAAAACGCAGTCATGGCTACTGTACCATAGAAAAGGGCATTTTAATGCCCTGATCGTCCGTTTGAAGCAGCAAACAATACCTACATTGTCTCTAACCTATGTTATTCATACTACCTAACAATTTCTACACCAAAATGTCTACTATAAATCGATTACCCGAAAATAACTCTGAAACTCTAAAATTTGAAAACTTACCAATCGAATGTCAGATACGTAGGCACGAGATCGCGATGATCATGGCGAGCACAGTTCCACCCTTCCACCTTCTTTCTTTCGTTTCTTTCCCTGGTTCCTTTGAACTACGGCGCTCTGATTTCTTCATTGCACTATGAGGGTACGTAGGCACGAGGGCCCTAATCCTCCGCGAGCACTCTTCTCTTTTTCTTTCCCTCTTCTTTCTCTCCTCTTCTTCTTTAGCTAGAAGTCTTTAGATAGATAACCCATCCAAGCCTAGAAGCAAGCGAAATGGTTCCCGTCGAGTACGACGGATGTGTAAGGTGCTAGTACCTTCCTTTCGTATAACTGACCCCCGCTCCCGTTTCTCTTCCCCTTAGGTTTTATTGATATATTTCCTGTCCTTTGGGACTAAATAAAGTTCGGTGGCGACTCTGTTGTATCTTCGAGTGTGCGATTCACTCATGTATAAACAAGCCATCTTCAGCTGGCGACTTTGCTGGGGAGTCCTTGCTTGCAAGTTGGGGTCTCGCCTAGTTTTGTTTGTTTTCTTACTTGGCTTGGGTGTTTATCTTTTGCGCTATACTGTTTTACTTTCATTATGTTTATTTACTGCATTCTTTACTGCTTTGAATATTCATATGCTATATATTCTGGATATCTGCTATTTTCTGCTGTTGTTGGGATGGGTAGATATTATTGGAGAGAAAAGTCCTAACACCGGGCTTAGCATACACATAGGCTAGAACGTGGATAGTCGTGAGGCCTGCATTTTGCGCGTTGGGTTATCACGAGAGCCTCATCCCAGATCGTTATTCGCTTGAGAATACTTCCGTCCTGTGAGAATTCACTACGGCGGGGGGTTTTCACACTGAGTCCTATGGTTTGGGCGACCTTTTCTAGGGACCACCTTGTTGTGTCTATATCACACCTGTGAGGGGGATGGGTTTTTTTTTGCAGGAAAACAAGCCACTTCATACCTTTGTTCTCTCACACACGTCAGATTGTGTACACACAGCAGGCTTTGTTGCACCGACACAGAATTATATGCAGATATCCAGATTGTTCAGATTTGATTGTTCAGACAGTGCTAGCTTCATGTTGCTTGTGTTGCATATCATTTCATCACGTAAATTAATTTTTGCATGTGCATTTCCAGATTTTCGAAGACTTATTCTTTGTTGGCATTATCATAGAGATGAGTACTGGTTGCCGAGGCATTTTCAGCTACAAGTTTGTGGAGCCTAAGCTGGGTATTTTGAGAGGTCTAGCATCCCGCGTGGTCGAAGATAACATAGGGATTTTCAGGGATACTTATGGTAATCTGTTGTCCATCCTCAATACTGAAGTGAACATCACCGCCATTCATACTCTGGTTCAGTTCTATGATCCGCCATATAGGTGCTTCATATTCCAGGATTATCAGTTAGCACCTACACTTGAGGAGTATGCTTATATTCTGGGGGTTGAGATCAAGAAGCAGGTTCCTTATGTTTACACTAGTGGTTGTCCGAAGTTTCCCCTTATTGTTGATGCTCTTTGCATTAGTAAGAAGGACGTGGAGGATAATCTCAATACCAAAGGGAAAGGTATTCGAGGGTTTGCTTTGAAGTTCTTGGTTGACAAGGCTGTGAGAGCAAGAGTTGTCTCTACAAGTCGATCTATGTTTTGATGATAACAATACGTATTTGTGAAAGAACCATTTTATGTTCTAACGTGTGTTGTGTGTAGATCATAATTATAGAAGATATCAGATCCAACAAGCACCAGCCAGATGAGCGTAATTGATAACATGCGAAGTTACTATGTGTGACACAAGTCGCAAGAAGCAAGAACGCTTATGTATCTGATTGTGATCAGTCAGATCCAAGGATGCCGATATTGCTGATGCAATGCTCTTGTGGATGCTCTCTGAAAGCGGTCGAGATTCTGAAGATTGCGAAGCTTCTGAAGAATATAATCCTCTGGAGAACTGAAGTGCTGAAGACTCTCATGACTTGAAGTTCTGAAGGCGAAAGGCTCTGAAGACCAAGTGCAGAAAGACTTTGAAGACTTATGTGTTCTGAAGATTAAGGTTCTGAAGATCAAGTATTAAAGACTCTGAAGACAGATTCCTAATGGACAAGTTTTGAAGTTTCGGAAGACTTGAAGAAGTAAAGGATAATGTGCTTAAAGACAAGTGCTGAAGTTCTGAAGACTGATTCCTAATGGACTTCTTCAAATGACTGAAGACTTGACGTATCAGATATCCTGATTAAGAAGACTCTACTCATGCTTCATCAATTTACCATCAGAAGCCTCTGAAGTTTGGAAGTCAAACGTTACCGTTGTGAACGACTGTACACACTGCCCAAGAAAGATATATTCCATCACTTCTCCCACAGCAAAAAGGAGATGTGTCAGTACAGCTAGTTATTACACAACGTCTCTTTTCCAACAGCCAACGGTATTTCAAATGGCTATATTTCTACTGGGTTATTTAAAGGAAAGAGCATTCGCTTTTGAGTCATCGATTCATTCCATTAAAGGTGAATTGATCAAGTCACTGTGTGAAGTAGCAACAACGTTGAGTTCTCGTTGTAACACTTAGAATTTCCAACGCTGTCATCAATTTACACATGGCCATTGTTGTTGAAGCTTAAAGATTAAATCAACATAACAACAACAATCTGGAACAGGAGCTGTTGATGAAGAAGACAACATTCGAAAATCAACAAGTCATCAATCAACACCAACTACATCATCTCTAAAGATCAAAGTCAAGAAGCAAGGGAGCTGTTGTTCGTAGCTTGCTCAACTTAGAAGATGAAGAATTCTGAAGATGTAATTTAATTATAATATCTTGTACATCTTAGAACCATGTAGTTTGCAAGGAGCTACTGCTCATATCTTGCTGTAACTCTGATGAGTTACTATGTACTTAAACTTAGGAGAATCTGCTTACAAGGAAGCAACTCACTCATCTCCAGTCTACCAATTTAACTTAAGAATTTAGATTCCTCCGGTGGACGTTATATCCTGTTTGGATCCCTGAACGAGTCACTGTTGATGGAAGCCTCAGGTAGATCATGGGTTGATCGGAATACTTGGGAAGACGGTGGCAGCTGGTCATCGTAAATCCTGGCTAGAGATCTTGGAACATTGGGTCAATGATAGTCATATCTCAAAGAGGATCATATATTGACCAGACTCTTATGGGATCCCTAATGGAACTCATTGTGATACCTCTAGTGAACGTTATATCCTGATTGGATCCCTGAACGGTTCATTTAGAGAGATGCCTCAAGGGATCATGTGGTGATCTGGGTACTTGAGATGACAATGACGTAAGTCATTGTGGGTTAGTCACAGTGCGGCTGTGCAGGTTGTTAGCCACCGACTGTTGCCCGTGCATGTGTAATCGAAATTGATTATAGTGGATTAAATCCTTATGTTCAAGGCGAAATCACCTGAGGAGGGTGGACTGGATTAGCCTTTGTGGTGAACCAGGATATATCATGTGTTCTTTACTCATATGCTTAATGTCTTTATTTATCTTTCTATATTGATTATCGGAATCCTACATAAGCAAAGTCAGAACCTTGCAGCTTAACTATGATAAGCTTCCGCACTGCAAGTTCTGAGAAATGTAGTTTATGTTCAAACTCTCGTTAGTTCTCATGCTTCACGCAAAGCAAGTCTGAATGTAACTTCGCCAGTCAGAGTCTCTCAACAAACTCTGATGTTACCCTAAGTGCTTTAACGACAAGAATCGAAAAGTTGTCAAAGAGTAAATACACAATTCAAATCCCCTTTTCTTGTGCCTTTCTCACACCTTCAATTGGTATCAGAGCTCTGGTTCTGTTATTGATGGATATCAAACACTTAACAGTGTCAGAAAAAGATCCAGATGAGGTGCGTAGAAATACTCTGGGCAAGATTGAAATCCACTTACAATTTCTGTAACAGTTCAGAAGATGACTGTGTACAAAATTGTAATCAATCCGAGTACTTGAGCAAATCACTGATTCTGGAAGTTTTGCAGTTGTCAAACAACTAAACCTTTCTCACTTAAAGCCTTGTTGAAGATTGAAGAATCAGCTGATAAGATGGACTCATCAGAATCGAAGCAGTGTCTGTTGAATGCTCATCTTGGAAGATACATGTGGATGAACCACGTATTTTCTCAAAGTTGAATAATCAGAAAACAAGAAGATCTGTTTGCTGAAGAATAACTCTTTATGAGCTCCTGAGATATTTTCAAGAAATGGATTAGGTCCACCCTTGACTTTCTCGGTTAAAGCTCATTCAGAATCTCTTCATATAAAGAAGAAAGATTGTTGGTCTATGATTTTGAATTTCAGAATATAGTCTGTTGTAGTCAGAAATCTGAAGAATTCAAACTCTTAGAAATGACTTAGCATCTGAATCCTGGATAAAAGATTCAATGAAGAACTGAATATTGTTTTCTTGAAAGTTATGCAGGAAACTGAAAGAATATTCAGAAATAAGATTTTCATAGATTCATCAATACTTGATCAAGAATGATCTCTTAAACTTTGATTGAATCAGTGTAACCAAGTTCTGATGACTTGAGACTATCTCAAGGATGAACCAAACGTTATACAGATCACTATCTAACAAGATTCTCAGAACCTCTTAAAACACTGAAATCAGAAGATGTCAATCCAAACACTTGAGTCTTCCACTTAGAGTAAAAAAGAATTCAAGTTGCTGACGTCATTCATAATGAAGAAATCAGTTAACATTATCGTCTGAAGAAGATATGCTGTGGACTATTCTCAATCAAATTAGATCATCTTTGTGAGATTAAGTTTGAAGAAACAAGTCCGAGGATATTATGTGATGTCAAAATCTCTCAGCATATAACCTCTCAAAGAAATCAGATGAATGAGGTTGAACAAGAAAGAAGTCACAATGCAAGTGATTCCTGAAGAATCCAAGAACCCTCAGCAGTTCACTCAAAAAGGGAAAGATCAGAGTCAAGATGAAAATGTTTTCAGATAAGTCTGTAAAGATTCCAGGTACCATCCTTCCTTCATTTATGACTTATTTTCATAATAACAACCAGAATCTCTTTATCAAAACTTTTGGTTATGCTGTGATAATTAGAAAAGTTTTAAGAAAGTCCTTTGTCCTTTTTCCGTATGTGTCTGCATATGCCTTTTGAAATAGTTAAAGTAAAAAGAGTCACATATGTAAGATTCTCCGCAACATATCATTCACTCTGCTTGGCGACTTCCTATAACCCATAAGTACACTCCAACTAGTACTCCTATTCCAGACCTAACTCTCTCTCTCTCTCTTAGAGCCCCTCCACCTAACCTAGTTAGTCTAAGAAACCATGATGCTCAACTAAATTGTAGCACATTTTTTTTGGCCATCCAAATCTCCTTGATATACTCACATTGAATGATATCTGTTCTAGTCACAGAATAGGGAAACGTGCTACCTTGACCAAAATAGCTCTTCACCTAAGCTATTGGCTTTAAGCAGGCATGATTATGCTCTGACAAGTTAAGATTCTCTTTAAATATTGGAAATAGTGAAAAAATCCTTTTACCTGCATTCTTGACTATGCGCTGTTTAATGATTAATAAATAAAAACCTTGAAATTGGATAGCGTGTCTTCTGGTCTCCTCTTAGAATTAATGACCTCATAAAGCAGTCACTTCATCCACCTAACTTTTGCTAAGAATAAAGTGCATGTATATCTCTTTGATCTTCCCTAGAATAACAGACTGCTTATCTGTCCTCATCCTTTAGACTACTCCTAAGAATTCCAATCTTCTTAAGTCATTCTCAGTTATTGACCTATTCATTTCAAACTCCTCCACTCGTCTATTTAAAGCCATTGACTGTCCACTAGGAGGTGTCACTCCCAACCATGCATCCATTCGATGCACCTCTGATGCTGAAATGCACTATATGTTGGATAAAGGATCTGCTTTTGAACCCACAAATCCTAAAAAACTTGTGCCTATTGCCAGAGGATGGTTCAAATTCATCTTAACTAATATTAAACCTCGCAATACAAACAAAGACGTTCTGTATCATGATGATAAGCTCCTCATCATGTGTCTCCTTAGGCCAACTCCTATTGATCTGTCTCAAAAATCTTTGATCATCTAAAGGAATCAATTCTTATGTCAAGATCAATGGATAAGTCCTTAATTCCTTACGGAAGAGTCTTATCTGAAGTACTCTTTACAGCTGGTATTGTGCAAGCAATTTGCAGAATTCGGTGTGGACCAGACACTGCTATGAATAGGAATTTTTGTGAAACCTTCGACAGCAGATGGTTCTCATAAAATTAGAAGATTATCTGTCATATTTAGGCTAAGTTATTAGTGTGTAATGGTTTATTAAGATCACATGCTCATTCTGTGTAATTGTAAATTAAATTAATGAAGTATGTGTTACTTTTAATTCTTTATGCCTACTCCTATATATGTGCACTTATAAAACATATAAGACAAAATTTTTGAAAGAAGAAAATAGGTTTTCAATACTAGAGAATGATAATACTCTCAGATATGCACTTATTGCGAATCCTTGACTCCCGTCAAGAATTAATTAGAGAATCCTACGCGTGATCTCTTGGTCTTTCCAAGAATGATAAACTGTCAGACTCTGTGCTAGTTTTAATTCCCAACCTAAGATGTCTAGGAAATGATGAACCTGATGGTTGGAGTCACGAGTTCTTAATTGACTCTCTCTATTCGTTGCCTACTTAAGGCACCGTGTTCACTCCTCTATCCATCATTCCAAACCATCTCAGTCAGTATATTTCCTTAGTATTTTCTCCAGAATGTCCACCTCTCGTCCAAAACCTACTGAGAGTGAAATTGCTGAGTTAAGAGTCCTAAATGAATTCTCTGTGAACACCAGTTCTCTCAAGCAACTTGGCTTCACTAGAACTTCGTCAGAATTAAGATGTCAGAATTGGGAAGGTTATATTGAGATGCTTCCAGGTCTCATTTACACGGATCTTGTTAAAGAATTCTGGGCAAATGCTAATGTGTTTTCTAACGTATACAACCAACACATCATTCAGTCAGCTGTCTCTGGAATTCCAGTAGTAATAAACCCTCTGTCATTGCACAAGCAATCAAGTGTGATGAAAACGGTGACACTACTGAAGACTACAAGGAAAGGAAAATATTCAATGATCTCATCTACAAAATTCATTGTGGAAATGGTCCCTCCAACTGTGTCTCCACACTCAAACCCTCAGCTAAAGTCTGGCACAGAATAATGGAAACAAACCTTCGACCTAGAGAAGTAGGAGAACAAGTGCTAACTCATTCAGATAGACTATTCATCTTCTTTCTGATCTACAGAAGGAAAATAAACCTTCCTCTAACTATGTTCAATCATTTGAAAGAACAAATTATGTTGTCTAAAGACAAACCCTCTCTCAGCATTCCGTATGGAAGAGTCATATCTCGAGTCCTAGAAATTCAAGATGTGATTACCAGTCTAGACCACTTAGGAGAAACCACTGAATGTTCACCCATAGATCTTACAAATCTATCTGGAAGTTCCTAAGGAGAAATAGAATTAAGTTATAAGGTTTCTGTCTTGATATGTTGTTTCCTACTCTATGTACTCTTGTTAAGGTTATCAAATGAAATATCTATGTTTTGATTATCTTGAACTTTTCAAGATTAAGCTCAACCTATGCTCTGCATCTTAAAACTATTTTATGTTGATGCTTCTATCTGATTGTTCATAAATGAAATGCTAATTAATCTCTACAGATGATCTAAAACCTTCAATTGGTAATCAGATAATTCCATCTAATTGTCCTTCAAATGAATATGCCATGGTTAAAGATGGTTATCACTAAATGACTTTGATTGTTCTTAACTGCTCAAATGTTGTTTCTATGGTTCTATGTGATGTTGATTAGAAAAAGGAATTATATGCTTAAATGCTCATATGCTCTAGCACTTTTTGATGATGTCAAAAAGGGGGAGAAATATAATGATTTTGATTGGGAAAGAAGAAGAAAGAATGCAACTCAAACAAGTAATCAATCATATAAAATGCGTTACTACTAACGTTTGTTGTTTGATGTTATTCAAGGAACTCTAAACAAGTTCACTAGGCATTCTAAAAACAGGTTAAGAAAGAAGAACTCTGATAGAAGTTCTTATAAATTATGGTCATATGATAGAAGTTGGTCAGAATCAGAAGAAGTAGGAAAACTCTGAAAGCAGTCAAGACAAAGTATACATTTCAAGATGCTTACTTAGAAGAACTGTGCAAATTAGAAGTCAAAGAGCTGTCTGAAGATCTGGATTGAAGATCCAAGAAGAAGTAGTTCTGATGTTTACCAAGAACCAATTAAAATGAAAATGATTTGGCATCAGACTAAATCAACAATTGGTAATCAGACACAGTACACAAAGATTGGTATCAAACTCATCAATCAGAGCAAAGCTGTGAATTATTATCAAAATACCTTCATTGGTATCATTTCAGCACACAAAGGAATTACCTTCAAGTGGTATAAGAAGAATTCCCTCACTTGGTATCAAACTCAACATACTCTGGTATCAGACCAGAATCAAATCATGTGTACCAGATTCAGAATCAAGCGTTGATTGACCATTATAATTAAACCTTCAATTGGTATCTGATAAAAAATCAAGCCTTGATGAACCACTGAGTTGTGATAGTAACAAGGTTCTGAGATGAAGACCTGTGTTCAAAAGTCAAACTCTGAAAAAGTCATGATCTACATTGGTGATTAAAATCTTACCATCCTGAATTATGATTCTGAAGATCCCAATATCTGACTTATAGAAATTAGGGGGAGACTACCCTGAAGATCCAATTACAAAATCTCAAATCTTCACAAAGTCTGAAACCCAGGGGGAGTTTCTTAAAAGACAGTGTCTGTCTCTGATAAATAGCGAGGCTACATTATCAGATAAGAACTGATCTATTTGTGCTTAAATGAATCTGCTGAAAGGTAGAAACGCTTCAGAAATCTCTGAAGATTACAAGCTCTGATACGACTACAAGGAACTGAGTTTTGAAGATCTGAAGATGGAAGTTCTGATGAGCTAGTCCAGATGCTGAAGACTCTCTATTTTCTTAAGAGACAAGATAGAGAAGTAGTCTTTTTCTATTCTTCGTTCTGGCAACTCAAGTTGTTACTCTGTATGTCTTTGGATCATATAAGATTCTAGATGATCACATAGAAAACTTTGAGGATAACACATTCAGGGGGAGCTGTTGTTCCAGACTCTGAATATGTTTTGTTTGGTGATTACCTTGTATAAAATGTTCAATCAAAATACTTGGTTTTGTCATCATAAAAAAGGGGGAGATTGTGAGAGCAAGAGTGGTCTCTACAAGTCGATATATGTTTTGATGATAACAATACATATTTGTGAAAGAACCATTTTATGTTTTAACGTATGTTGTGTGCAGATCATAATTATAGAAGATATCAGATCCAACAAGCACCAGCCAGATGAGCGTAATTGATAATATGCGGAGTTACTATGTGTGACACAAGTCGCAAGAAGCAAGAACGCTTCTGTATCTGATCGTGATCAGTCAGATCCAAGGATGCCGATATTGATGATGCAATGCTCTTGTGGATGCTCTCTGAAAGAGGTCGAGATTCTGAAGATTGCGAAGCTTCTGAAGAAGATAATCCTCTGGAGAACCGAAGTGCTGAAGACTCTCATGACTTGAAGTTCTGAAGGCGAAAGGCTCTGAAGACAAAGTGCAGAAAGACTCTGAAGACTTATGCGTTATGAAGATTAAGGTTCTGAAGATCAAGTATTGAAGACTCTGATGACAGATTCCTAATGGACAAGCTCTGAAGTTTCGGAAGACTTGAAGAAGTAAAGGATAACGTGCTTAAAGACAAGTGCTGAATTTCTGAAGACTGATTCCTAATGGACTTCTTCAAATGACTGAAGACTTGACGTATCAGATATCTTGATTGAGAAGACTCTACTCATGCTTCATCAATTTACCATCAGAAGCCTCTGAAGTTTGGAAGTCAAACGTTACCGTTGTGAACGACTGTACACACTGCCCAAGAAAGATATATTCCATCACTTCTCCCACAGCAAAAAGGAGATGTGTTAGCATATCTAGTTATTCCACAACGTCTCTTTTCCAACAACCAACGATATTTCAAACATCTATATTTCTACTGGCCTATTAAAAGGAAAGAGCATTCGCTTTTGAATCATCGATTCATTCCATTAAAGGTGAATTGATCAAGTCATTGTGTGAAGATAGCAACAACGATGAGTTCTCGTTGTAACACTTAGAATATCCAACGCTGTCATCAATTTACACATGGCCATTGTTGTTGAAGCTTAAAGATTAAATCAACATAACAACAACAATCTAGAACAGGAGCTGTTGATGAAGAAGACATCATTTGAAAATCAACAAGTCATCAATCAACACCAACTACATCATCTCTGAAGATCAAAGTCAAGAAGCAAGGGAGCTGTTGTTCGTAGCTTACTCAACATAGAAGATGAACAATTCTGAAGATGTAATTTAATTATAATATCTTGTACATCTTAGAATCACGTAGTTTGCAATGAGCTGCTACTCATATCTTGCTGTAACTCTGATGAGTTACTATGTATTTAAACTTAGGAGAATCTGCTTACAAGGAAGCACCTCACTCATCTCCAGTCTGCCAATTCGACTTAAGAATTTAGATTCCTCCGGTGGACGTTATATCCTATTTGGATCCCTGAACGGGTCACTGTTGATGGAAGCCTCAGGTAGATCATGGGTTGATCGGAATACTTGGGGAGACGGTGGCAGCTGGTCATCGTGAAATCCTGGTTAGAGATCTTGGAAGATCTTGGAACGTTGGGTCAATGATAGTCATATCTGAAAGAGGATCATATGTTGATCAGACTCTTGTGGGATCCCTGATGGAACTCATTGTGATACCTCCAGTGAACGTTACATCCTGATTGGATCCCTGAACGGTTCATTGAGAGAGATGCCTCAAGGGATCACGTGGTGATCTGGGTACTTGAGATGACAATGACGTAAGCCATCGTGGGTTAGTCACAGTGCGGCTGTGCAGGTTGTTAGTCACCGGTTGTTGCCCGTGCATGTGTAATCGAGATTGATTATAGTGGATTAAGTCCTTGTGTTCAAGGCGAAATCACCTGAGGAGGGTGGACTGGATTAGCCTGTGTGGTGAACCAGGATATATCATGTGTTCTTTACTCTTATGCTTAATGTCTTTATTTATCTTTCTATATTGAGTATCGGAATCCTACATAAGCAAAGTCAGAACCTTGCAGCTTAACTCTGATAAGCTTCTGCACTGCAAGTTCTGAGAAATGTAGTTTATGTTCAGACTCTCATTAGTTCTCATGCTTCACGCAAAGCAAGTCTGAATGTAACTTCGCCAGTCAGAGTCTCTTAACAAACTCTGATGTTACCCTAAGTGCTTTAACGACAAGAATCGAAAAGTTGTCAAAGAGTAAATACATAATTCAAACCCCCCATTTCTTGTGTCTTTCTCGCACCTTCAAAGGCCACTTCTTTTGCTGAGGATGGAAACTAGAAGGCTTTCAACGCCGTTCTTGCTTTGCTGATATATGGGATTGTCTTGTTTCCGAACATGGAGGATTTCGTAGATCAGGATGCCATCAGTATTTTCTTGTCCTAGAACCCTGTTTCGACGCTCCTTGCTGATACCTACCATTCTATTCATTCGAGGAATGAAAAGAAGAAGGGAACCATTGTCTATTGTGCTCCTCTGCTGTACTGATGGTTTATGTCTCACCTTCCACAGAAGGGTCCCTTTGTTGAGAATAAGGGTAATCTCAAGTGGTCTCAAAGAATCATGTCTCTTACTGCTGATGACATTTCCTGGTATTCTCGAGTCTTCGATGATACTATGATCATTCTTCATTATGGAAAATTCTCCAATGTGCCTCTTCTGGGTACAAAGGGTGGAATTAACTACAATCCGAGACTTTCCTTCCGACAGTTGGGATATCCTATGGTTGCCAAGCCAGATTCTAAGGTAGTGGAAGAGTTCATCTTTCATGAAGGGGTTAATGGCTTGGGATTGCTAAAGAGGTTTAGTGCCGCTTGGACTCAGATTCACTCCGAAGGTAGAGGCGATTTGGGTAAGAAGAATTGTGTAGCCAAGGAAGCTTACTCACGTTGGGTCAAAGAGCGCGTCAAAGAGATCTTGTTGCCATTTTCTTTCGCACCTTCCATGAATGCCAAGCCTCCTGAACTTTCCATTGTTCCTCCGTCTGAAGTCGATCAACTCAAGCTGACTATTGAGAAGTTGAAGAAGGAGAATGTTGATCTTTGTCTCAACCTTGATAAAGTCACTTCCGAGAAGGATAGTCTACAGATTGAGCTCCGCCAGAAGCGTGAGCGCATGCTCAAAGAGGTGGAGGTTGAACAGAACAAGTGTAGGAAGGTGGGGGATGCTTTGAAGAGCACCTATGAGGGACTTACTTCAAAGAAGAGACAACTCGCCGATACCTAGTATCAAGCCTACAAAGACGAGTTGAGCTACAAGAAGCAACTTGAGGAGCTTCGAGGGAAGTTATCCGAGTTCAAAACAAAGTGGCAAAGTGAGTAAGACCGTTCTAATCAGTTGGCAAAGGACTTTTCTCAGTGTCAAGCCCAGCTCGACAAAGTCTTCGGCAAAATTCAGAAGCTGCAGGATCAAGCACATTAGAGCCGAGAGCAGATTAGTCAGCTCAACACAGAGAGCACTCATTGGGAGCATCAAACCCGTCATTTGCAAAACCTCTTGGATCAGAAAGAGGCCTTTCTTCAGGATTTGCTTCAAGTACCTAACCATTCTTTGCTGCGCAACCTCATGAAGGATGCGAGGTATTGGAGTGAGAGACATGGACGTCTAGCCAGATTTGCTGAGCATGTACTGGAGGACTTACCTGGGTTGTTGAGGGATGCATATGTCGATGTGTTGCCACACCAGCTTCCTTGGGATGTTTTCCACTTTTTGTCTGTTTGTAGGGTGGTATTTGATAGGATCTATGCGGATTTTGTTGTAGCCCAAAAGGCAGATATTTGATGTGTACTTGACTTGTACTTCTTTTCTTTATTGTTGAATGAATGAATGAAGTTTCTCTCCAATCTTATCTTTTGCACCTTTACTTGTATGCTTTGTGATTATTGTCAACAAAGATAGGTTTAAGAATTCCTTGAATTTAAAACTTTATTTTTGCATGCATAGCATACATTCATTTGCAGACATATGCACGTCCCTTCATCCAAAACCGTTGCTAATCCTTGTCCGCCTTCTTTGTAGCAAGACGACAACTCGACATCGGTATTTTACTCGCTCAAACAAATCCAGAATCATGGTTGACTTTGAAGCTGAGAACGCTGCTTATAAGGAAACTCTGGCTCAATTCCAAGGTCGGATGGATTAGTTTCAGAAGAACATGGATGTTATTATGGAACTCCTTCGTTCCCAAAGGGATGCCGCTATTGCTGCCACTGTTGCTGCAACTGTTACTGATGAACCATTGTCACTCCTATAGTGACCACTTCTCCTGTTGTTATGGCTACTCCTGCTGTTGTTCCTTCTCCTGTTATTGTTGAAGTGCCAGTTGAGCCTGTGAATCAGTCTGTTGGTCATCCGACCAATCCTCAGTCCGGTTTGAACAAGATGCCCGCTAGTTTTCCTTGGGGCATCCTCCGAATTACACTCCTCAGATTGCAAATAATGGTAGTGCCTTCATACCATATCAGCCTTTTGTTGCGCCCGTGCCTAATGGGAATGCTGCTGCATATCCATGGGTCATGCCTGCTCAAGTCCCACCTCCAGTGGTGAATGATGATCCTGAGAATCTTCAGGTTTAGCCTCATCAAACTTCTGGGTTGGCTGACATTGAAACTCCTGATGAAGAAGAGCATGTGTATATGGATCTTCCTTTCCAGGTTCCGGTCTCATCTCAAGCTGCTCAAACTGCTGTTCAGAATGTTCATCCTGGGATGTTCTATCCTGGGGCATCTTCCTCAATTATCGTGGTACCTCCTCTGAATTATCCGTTTGGTGTTCAGATGGGTCAGAATGTTGGACAGATGGTTAATCTGGGTTTAGTGTATCCATCTCAGTTTGCTACTCCGCAAGTGAACACTCCCGCCGCATCTCAGTTGCCAAATCCTCAGATTCTTGTCAGGCCCACTAATCAGAGTATACCTGCTAACAATAAGTTGTTGGAAGACCGTATCAGAGCTATTTAAGGGTTTTCTGCTTTTGGCATGGAGGCCAAGGACTTGTGTTTGGTTCCGAATATTGTGCTGCCGCAGAAATTCAAGATACCTGAGCTGCCAAAGTATAAAGGTTTGAGTTGCCCGCGTAGTCACATCACTATGTACTGCAGGAATATGGCATCCTATATTGATAACGATGACCTGCTAGTTCATTGTTTTCAAGACAGTTTGTCTGGTGCTTCATTGGATTGGTACATGGGCTTAAAACACAGCAAAATCCGTACTTGGAGGGATCTGTCTGAAGCATTCTTGAAGCAATACAACTATAATCTTGATCTGGCACCTACTAGATTACAGTTGCAGAATCAATTTCAGCGTTCAGCTGAAACATTCAAGGAGTATGAACAAAGATGGCGTGAGATGGCATCTCGTGTGTGACCTGCTCTCTTTGACAACGAGTTGGTTGACATCTTTATGGGTACATTGCAAGGATCCTATTACGAGAAAATGGTGGGTAGTTCTTCATCAAACTTTACTGACATTGTAACAATTGGTGAACAGATTGAGAATGGTTTGAAGACTGGAAAGATTCCTGAAGCTGCTTCCCAGCAGCCGACCACCAGAAAATCTCAGAACAATCAGTCAAAGAAGAAAGAAGGTGAAGCCAACGCTGTGACTGCTCAAGTTTCTCCTCAGTATCAAGCACCCATGGCATCTATGCCATATTATCCATATCCATACATTGCTGCTGCATAATATCAACAACAACCATATCAGTATCATCCGCAATAACCAGTTCAGAATGCTCAAACTCAACAGAACAACAAAAGTCAGCAGAATCAAAACCGTCAGAACAACAAAAATCAAGGAAACCGTAAGTGTCCGAATTTTGACAGAATTCCGGTATCATACACTGAATTGTTTCCTTACTTGGTTCACCAAGGGGCAATTGTTCCCAAACAGATCGCACCTGCAATTCCTCCATTTGGCCCGAAGCATACTCCAAATGCGTCCTGTGCTTATCATGCTGGATACATAGGACATGCAACAGAGGACTGTTTTGTTTTCAAAACCAAAGTTCAGGAACTCATTGATAAGAAGATTTGGACTTTCGCTGAGGAAGGTCCTAACATTCAGAATAATCCGTTGCCAGATCACGGTGGACCTGTGGTTAACATGGTTGAGGATGATTCAAGGGCTGAATTGATTATGGATGTTGACGAGGTAAAAACCCCTATGACTGTGGTTTTTAAGAGATTGAATGAACATGGGCTGTTGAAAGGGTTGTATGGTAAATGTCAGATTTATGATGATAATCCTAACCAGTGTCGAAGGCTGAAGGGTTGTGTACAGACTTTGATGAACCGAGGTGAATTTCAATTTGCCAGATCTAAACCTGTTGAGGAAGTTGCTGCTATCGAGCCATTCACCATCGTCTATAGGAAGGTTCCTATTGAATCCCCTAAACAGAAGAAGGTGCAGCCAATCGTTGTTTGCCCGCCAAAGCCGTTTCCGTATCAGAATTCTAAGGAGGTACCTGTCATACCCAAAATTTTGACCACTAAGATTTCCCATCATTGTGCAAACCATCATCATAATATGGATGAACTTTCATACTTATTAGTCTCCCCGAAGATGGGTGAGCATTCACTACAATCAAACTTAGGGTTTCAAGCCCTCTCCGAGCCCTTAGACAAAGGATCAATCAAGAAAGGACATGATCCTCAACTTATATAACCTCTCCAACACCCACAAGGGATCAAGAGGACTCCCACATCAAGAATCAAGCACAAGGCTGCAGCATTCCAAGTGGATCAAGCCTCAAGATCGCCAGTGTCACCAAATTAGGGTTTTGGTCTACTGAGGCCTCCAGATGGAATTTTTCCTCTGGGCATGAGCCAATATTTCAAAACATAACAAAAGATACTCCAAGGGACCTCATGGACCCCATGATCAAGTCAATTTAGCCTCAGGGGATGCATTCATAAAAAATCAGGAATTAGGGTTTCTTGACCTAATTCACCCCTAAATTGATTTTTGGGACAAAACAGGAGCCAAGACCTCAAGACATGATTTGAGGGTCTCTAACACACTACATTGATCCATTTGCAACAATGGATTGATCCAAGAAGCTTGATTCACAAGCTTCAAATTCATCAGGACCACAGTTAGGGTTTTGAGGAAAAAAGTCAACTGTGCCTTTGACTTTTGACCAAGACATGCTCCCAAACCTTGGGACATGATTCAATACACCCCACAACACCTATGAAATCAGTCCATTAAGTTTAATTTAGGTCAAGGACTTGATTTCATAGAGGATCGCACAGGTTGGAATTCATCTGATAAAAAGTCGACAGTACCAAAAAGTCAAAGTTTGACTTTTTAATTTTTTGGTCAATTATGGTTCCTTAACCCTAAAATGATGTTAATGTTTGATTGGAATCATCATTCATCAAGAAAAATCAAAGAAAGTGGGATAACTTGTAAAAGGGGTAACCATAAAAAACTTAGAAATTTTCTAAGTTATGGAACAAAGTGGCTAGGGTACCAACTTCCAAGGATCATAACTCGTGATCCAAGCAACCATTTTGGCTGATCCAAAGATGGATTTGTAGCTCTCATGGAATACTTCAAAAATGTCAACTACACCTCATTCCAATTCCTCATGAATTTTAAGTTATGAAATGATCAAAATGGCTGAAAACACAAAAGTGACATATTTCCAACACTTAGTGAAATTTTCACTAAGTCAGAATCTGTTTCACTTTTTTCAAAATGTAGGGGCATTTTTCACTTGGATCCAAAAAGTTTCAAGACAAACTATGATCACACATGTGTTATATCATATGAGAGCTTTCCAAAATGTCCAAGAACCCCATGAAATTCCATTTGAGCTAAGAGTTATGACAGTGGCAATATGCCTTGCTACAATTGTCATAACAAGGCATATTTGTGCATTTTGATCGATTTAAATAATTTGTGCAAAAGACAAACAAGTTTATCCATCTGAACACCTCAGGGGGAGACCAAGGAGGAACAAACACTGATCCATAAGCCTCCCAAGTCTTTGGAACTACAAGTAGCATGCCAAACCTAAAAAAGCCTAAAAGGGGGACAAGACTCCAATTTTGTTTTGGACATTCAATGGATGCATCAAGGTGGCATGAACTGAGCCTATTCCAACGGAATGAGTCAAAGATGATCTCTGAACTGGGGAACCAAAGGCATGTGCCCTAACCTCTAGTCAATGGCTAGAGGAGACTTAAGATTCCAAAGTGATGCAATTGGCCAACAGGCTGCTGCAACCACCATTCACTATTACTTGCAAAACAAACTTGCTCTACTATAAATAGAGCTCATTTGTGCTCAGTTTGAGTACACTAAACCTATAAATAGAGCTCATTTCCTCAAAATCTTTTTCTCTAGGCCAAAATGCCTTCTTTTGCAAGGTAACTCTGAGTTTTTGAGTTAGAGAGCATTTCCATCACAGCTCATGATCCAAACACATCCAATATGTCATATCTAAGCTGTCCAAACTCTCATAAGTGACCTGTAACACCAAAGTCTCAAAGTCCCCTCTCAAAACCTCAAAATTGGACTTTTTTTGCATTTTTAAAGCCATGTCTTGATTCAATCACTTTCAAAACTAGATAAAACCTCAAACACACTCCAAATATCACCCTTGAACTGTCCCAAATGGCTCCCCACATCTGGAACACCATTTGAGAGAGTTGCTATTTTGGTCACTTTTGCCCCTTTTGCAAGAAAGGGCCAGTTTCCATTCCTTAGGTTTCCAGCTGATTCCAATCAACCTAAAAGCTTCTAAGGGATCAATTGAGGGTGTCTAAAGCATCAAATTGTTTCTGGAACAAGAAGCTTGGCAGATAGCCCAAAAAGCTCCTAAAGAGGTAAGCATCGTAACTTGAACTCTCTGAAATATGCATTGCTTTGAAGTCCATTGATCATGCACATCTCATACATGTTATATATGTTATGTTTGAACCAATTTGCCATGTAATTCATGCATGTACCATGAGGTAGCACACAAAATGCAAATGAAGGCCTATTTCAAAACCACTATCGGGTTTTAAAATGGGAGCCTCATCTAAAAAAACCACCACCACCATTGAATTCCTTGTGAAATTCTGGGCCAGATGCATATAAATTTTGTCCCAATCCATGGAGAAATAAGAAAGTTACAAGCTTCACGTTTTTGGCCTTGCCTTGCCTTGGCTAGACCTAGAACAAGGCAAGCCTTATGTATTTGTGGGTGGGCTTTGATACACGGATGTATCACCACCCCAGTGGTAGAAGGCGCGCGCTGCATCCAAGAGGTCTGGGGTTCGAACCCCCCTCGCCCCAGATCCTCTTTTTACCACTTTTTCCATTTTTATTATTTTTCATATTATTTTTAAATGACTTGCAAAATTAATAACTCTCTCAATTTTAATTATTTTTTATTGGTTCTTTTTGCAAAAAAATCACAAAAATGTCGAAATATTTTATTCCACAAAAAAAATCAAATTTATAATATTTATTTAATATAGTTGGTATTTTTGTAAATAAATTCATTTTTAATTGTTTTTAAACATTTTAAAAGTGAATATTTATCTTGAAAATCAAAACCAAATGAGTTCTAAATCATCTTGTGATTAAAACCTCATTTTTCAAACCATAAACAAAACTCACAAGTAGTTTATTTAAACTTATTTGGTATTTTTATCATTTTATTGATTTTCTTTAAATATTTACTTTTAAAGGAAAATGAAATTAGGGTTTCTTTGATTTTCACCATCACAAATCTTTTTCAAACACTCATGGGCCTCTAATAGAGTGTAAGACCCAATCCCTTTTTTAACCAAAATCATTTTTGGGCCTCATACGTTGTATAAGTCCCTCTGCGTTAAAAATCACTCAGCACGACTGCCATTTCAAAACCAAAAATCATCTGGGCCTACCCTCGTGTTGTAAGGCCCATTTCTTTTCTTTGAATAAACTGTGGGCCTCTAATAGAGTGTAAGACCCATCCCCTTTGTACAGAAAACATTTTGGGCCTCACACATTGTATAAGTCCCTCTGTATATTTTCAAAAGTTTGGCGCGATCGTCGGCTTTTTAACAAAACCCTCTGGGCTTCTCCTCGAGCTATAAGTCTCATTCTTTTTCTTAAAGACGCTGTGGGCCTCATTTATTGTATAAGTCCCTCTGTACAGTTCTCAAAACAACGGCACAATTGTCGTCTTTTCAAAACTAACTGGGCCTCTCCTTGAGCTATAAGCCCCAACAATTCTTTCAAAGCACTTTCTCCTTTGATTGTGAATTCAAATATACAGTTGTTATCAAAACTTTCTTTAATTTCTTTGTTGAACAACTAACAAAATAGCATGGAAGCTCTACAATGGGTAAGTGTTTATCCGCTTTCATTTACAGCTTTCATATGTATTACTGTATTGTGGGGATGCTTCACTGTAAGTCTTCTTTCACATCCTTTTACATACTTGTCATATATCAACTGTATATATACTAGTATAGTTATTTAGAGTTTTCCCCGGCAATTAGGTCTAGAACTAAGTAAAGCCCGTTGGTCACTCTTTAACACAAACAAAACTTGATCCCCATAGGATTACCAGATACGGTCTTCCCTCCTCTTGGGGTTAAACAATATGGAACAAAGAGAAAGGCAGTATTCTTGGTGAACCTTTTCTCTGACTGTCACATTAGAAATTGTCAAAGAAATTCTACTCCCCGGAGTTGATCTATTCTCTGTGAATAGCATCTCTTGAGTTTCTTCCAAACCCTCGAACTTTCCTGGAATGATCTCTTCTCTGTGAATTGCATTTCTTGAACTTCTCTTGGTTTGGGGACCCACAGGCTTCCTAAAAGCATCCCCGCCTCCTCTTGGGCGTTGTACAAGGAACCTTCGGCTTCTTAGAAGTTCTCATGCCTTATCTTGGGCTTAATACAAGGACCCTGAAGACCTCTTAAAGGTATAGGACAGAACTTAGTCATCCTTCGTTAGAGCTGTCTTTCTAAAAGGAGTCAACACTCTCAGACCAATTTTAGGGTTGATACTCATCCCTTAAACGAGTCGACCTCCTCTTGGGCATCATACAAAAGATAAAACTCTACCAATAGACTTGGACAGTCTAAATACCCTTGAGTCTCAAAGACATTCTTAAGTTCCCTCCAAAATATAGGAGAAACCCCGGATTCTAGATTAATCTCCAGCGAAAGTTAAAACTGGTGGGTTCTAAAACCTAGTCTCTCTCCTAAAATTCCCGAACCATGGACAGTTTATCATCAGGATAAGACTATCTCAAATCAGACCCTCAAGGCCTCTGATCTATCAACTCTTCTGTATCCTCAGTAAGAGTTGATTTCCCCATTTAGACCTACCTCGGGATCTCAAGAATCCCCTGTAGAAGTTTAGCCTCCTCTTAGGCTTTGTATAATGATCCTTTCCTTAGGAAAGTCAGCCTCCTCTTGGGCTTTGTACAATGATTCTCCCCCGCGGAGTGTAATACCCCAAAATTTGCTCTCCCTCTTTGTCATCATAGCATGGCATTATCATTTATCATATCATATCCACCTCATTAACATTACATTGCATTTAACATAGAAAAATGAAGCATGGCATCCTCCTTACCATCAGGGCATGTGATCAGGTGGGAGATGGACAATCAAGAGATCATTCAAAGCACAAAAAGGTCAGTCAAGTTGCCTCAAGGCAAGCCAAGAAGCCTTTCATGTCTCATACTATCTCAATTGATCATCCACAACCTCAAGGATAAGAGATACAATAGGAGATTGAAGCATTACATCCTACACTATGCAAGAAGTCCAAAAATTGAAGGAAAATCCTCAAAAGAGATAGCTCATTGATTCAAAATCATCCTCAAGTGGCATTTCTCATCATCCTTTAAGAGGATACACAACATACTCTGAGGAATTTGGATTTGGAAGATGTGCAATTTCCTCCTAACCAAAGGGGGTCAAAATTAGGGTTTATAGTAAAATCAGGTTATCTCTGATTTTTTGGTCAAAACTTGATATCATGGTATTCTACATGTCCTTAAGTGTATGTGTATGGAGAATTGCCCCTCAATTGGTTTTGGAGGTGGTTCAATTGGAAGAAAGATAAAAAATCAGGAAATTTGGGGCCAAGTCAAATAATCAGAGGAAAAAGTCAACTCTTGACTTTTTGAGGCCAAATTCATGAAATTCATGTTATATGTGTCCAATGTGCAAAATTTGATCAAGAAACTCCAAAGGAATCATGAAAAAATCAAGATGTGGAAAGTTGCCATTTTTGGGTGAAGTAGGGTTACTAAAAATAGTAAGTTTTGGCCATTTTGCATCAGAGTTGGAACCAAGGCCATTTGAAATTGAAGCATCAAATGAAAATTCCACCAGGCCACAACAAAAGGTCTTGCTTTAAGCTTCAAATCCATGTGTAGAACATCTCAATTGGATAAATATTGAGGGAGATATGATGGATCAAAGTTGGAAGAAAGTAGGCCAAAACTAGGTCATGACCAAGATTTTCAGGTCACGCGCGCAGTCATTTTAACAAATATGTGGTGGGCCAAATGTCCACTCATTTTTCTCATGGTTAAAGGCCTCAAATGAAAAACTTTCCAACATCAAAGTTGTTATTTGTAGTGTCATCTTCAATATTGATGTTGGGAAAATTTTGAATTGATCAAGCTATGAGTGAGTTATAGTGGTCTCAATTTAGTGTGTTCAGACTGAAATTCCATGCACCAAGCTACCTTGTCAACCGACCAACTGTCTTGCCTACAAACCAGTCCCAAACCTTGATGCTCCAAGTTTCTTTTCACCAATTTCCAAGCCTCAATTCAATTCAATTTTCACCCCAAACTTGTTCCATGATATCTCCTCTTCCATTTGGCATCAATACCTCTTTGTTTCATTCACAAACTAGAGATAAATTCTTGGTCAAACCATTAAACCTTGGGCTGTTAAAAACCAGAAAAAATGAATGTTGTTGTTGTTGTCTCAGCTTGCTCGTGCATTGCTCACCCTCCAACTCTTTCTTCATTTAACCAAACACTCATCACATGTCCATACACATGAGCACGTACCATGCACGAAAATAGGAAAAAGCAACTTGCTGAACAAGTTTGGTGAGACAGCCGTGCAATGTCAGTTCATTTTCACTTCCACCATAACACCATGGACCTCCACCACTATAGCACAACCACAGCTGACTCGCCCTAACTAACTTGGCTCAGTTAGTTAGAGGCAGCTCAGTTAACTCAACTTGGACTCAGTTGACTCACTCACTTAACCACCTCTGGTTCATTTCTAACTCACACTATAAAACCAAATTTCACTCACATTTCTGAGGGAACACTCATTTTCTCACATTCACTTCAGAATTCTCCTCTCACTCTCTCTGATTTTTCTCATCTTCTTCTCCACGATTTCAACTCCATTGTGCTTCCATTAATCATTGCTTGGTGTGGTTGAATCAAGAGCAACAAGAACAACTCCATTTCTGCAAGTTCAGCATCATTGCAAGCTTCAACATCCTTCATCTATTTACGAATCCATAGCATTTATTTTGCTAAGTTTGAAGATCTAGAAGCTCAGCATATCAAGCTTTCCTCTGGTTTTTCTCAACATCTCCAATTGCTCCACATTTTCAGGTTTCATCATTCAACTTTGCTTCAGTTGATTTTCATTAATTTTAGCTTGTTTTTGTTAATTTAAGCTTGATAGAAGCTCTGCTTACTCCGGCTAGTTGATAGAGCTTCTTAGAAGCCTAGATCCAAAACTTAGGGCATGATTTAATCTCCTCTGTTCTCTATGTGTGTGCTTGGTATGTGAAAAACAATTGTGAATTCTTAATCTACGTGAGCTCAGCTTCATTTTGGTATAATATTTATGCATTTCTGGGACATGTGAGAGTTGCAGACAGTGGTGGTGTGGCCGGAGAAGGTGACCGGAGGTCACTCTCCGGCCGGTGGACTTTGTGTTAGGGTTTAAGCTCAGTTTGAATCTGGTCCGTTGGATGAATGTGATCTAATGGCCACTATGCTGCCAACACATAAAAATTCGTGTGCATGTCACGTGACTTTATTTCTGATTTCACTTAAACGCTATGTGGTGTGGTGCACGGTGGGAACCGTGGTCATTCATGTGTGCATGTTGATCTTGATTACCTTGACCTAGATTTGACCTTGACCTGATCTGATGGTGGTGAATGGTTTGACTTAGTTTGACTGATAATGCATGGTAGTTAGTGTGTGCTACGCGTAATTGGACCTATGACAGATTGCTTTTCGCACCTCCTTTTTAAAAAGCCCAAACACTTTGAACTGTTGGTTTACTATATTTGCACCCCACTCTTGTTTTCTATTTCCTTTTATTTTCTTCATTTTATGCACGTTTACTTTTTAATTTTTAAAAATATCAAACATCATCATAAAATTCCACAAAAATTCATGAGCATCATTAAAACATTTAGGAAATTTTCCATGATTTTATTTCTTGATTTTATGACCTTTTTATCCCTGGTCCATAATTTTCTTTGAATTTCCATTTAGATGCATTCTAAGCATGATACATGAATTTGTTTAATTTTGTTCTTGCTCATTACCAACTGTTTTGACATGATTCTTTTTGCATTGATTCACTAATACATTGAAGCATGTTAGATGATTTTTGTTTGATTTTTTAGGTCACTTTATTACATGTTTTGATGCCTATATTTGCACCACTTTGCATGATGTTTCAATTTGACCTAATTGCTTGGTTTGAAGTCATTTTGCTCTGAATTTTTACATGCTATCTTGATGTATGATGCATGTCTGACCTAGGCATTCCAATAATATGCTGGCATAATTTTCATGAATCCATTTGGTCTTTGTTTGATGCATTACATTGGAAGTATAATCCATGGCATGTCATTACAACTTTAGTGCATGTTTACATGAATTCTTTTGTGCACATTTGTATGAGCATTTGCATATGTTATGAGCCATTCATATGATATTATAGGTCTTTGATACACATTATAGGTCATCTTTACATGTTCATTTCAATTTGAACTTTGTGCATCATTAACATGTATTGTTTGCACTTTCTTTTTGAACTTTCATTTCTACTTCCTATATTACTTCTTGAATGTCTTGAAGTTGATTCATAAATACTTTTGAGATGTTTATAAACCATTTTCCATTTAATTTCAATTCTGGTTGTTGATTTACATGTTCCATTTATGCATGTCCTCTTCATTTCTTTCCATCTTTCATCTATCCCTTCTTCTTGTGACATGTTTAAATGCTAATGGGTGATGATTATTGCTTATTCACTTGCATTTGTATGATGATATTCACTTGTTGTCCATATGATGCCCATTCTGGTTATGATATTAAGATTTGATTTTTCATCTTATTCTTTTGAATTTTAATGTTCATTAAGTGCTTTTTATTCCTTATACATGTTTCTATTGTTTACTAACCATGTAGGGGCTTTGGTAAGTTTCAATTGAGTGTGGATAAGGAATCCACATTCAAATTCTATCCTTTCTCTTTTACAATTCCATTTTGTGTTTTGTTAAGCACTTATGTGCTTTCTTTTAATAACTCATCACTTTCCCCTTGTGAATTACAATTCATCTTCTACTTTAGAAGTGAATTGTTTAATTCATTCTTTCTTTAGACTTTAGGTTGAAACCTCACAAACTTTAGGATCACTCCCTTAACTAATCAATTAGGATTGAGTCTTAGTCCATATAGATTTTTACCTTTACCCTCTCTTGAGTCTTTCATCTTCTCATCTCAAAGAAAATTCAAAACATATAATAAAGGTAGGCATTTATTGCATTTAGGCCTTTCATATAAAGAAAAGATTATAAGGGGTCTTCTCTTGTAATCTTAGAATGTGTAGCATATAGCCCCTCTTGGGTCAATGTGTTAAACATTTGATCTTGTATGAGGGACTTAAATGCAATACTTGTTGAAGGTGCAAATAATAAAAAAAACTTCTTCATTTCATAATCAACAAAAAACACTTAATAAATACAAGTACGCTAGTGTGTTTGAACCTTGACAATTGGAACTAAGTGTGGGGGTCTTCTTCACCCTTAGTGTGCTTTCTTACTCATTCCATCTTGGAATGTGAGAATGTACACATTCCAATGACTAAGATTCAGATACACTGTCATATGCAAATAAATGGAAAAACTTCTAAAAGGCAAAAACAAACAATAACGTCTTTCCTTCGGGAATTCTTTTCTCATCTCATTCATTCTCAACGCACGAACGCGCTTCTACTCGTTCTCTTGCAAGACGGTAACGCACTCGGACCAGCGAGCCTGCAACACCTGAGCTAGAACGTAAGCCGTTCTCTAAAAAACACAAACAATCCATCCCTAGTGAGGGGAACTACGTCGCTCTGATTCTCATGCTCTCGATGAGATACGTAGGCAGTGGGGTAGGGCCCATGCGAGCACTTCTTTTATTTTCCCTACATTTGTTTCTCGTTCCTTTTCCAGTTCTCTTTTCGTTCCTTTTCCAGTATTCTTTTCTATCACCCTTTGATCGAAACAAGCAAGCGTGGATCCCATCGGGTACGATGGACGCGTGGGGGTGCTAATACCTTCCTCTCGCGTAACCGACTCCCGAACCCAGTTCTCTTGGTCGTAAGACCATGCTTTTCCTTTCTCTTAGGTTTACGCGGTGTTTCCTTTCCCTCTCTTGGGATAAATACACATTGCTGGCGACTCTGTTTCGGTGCCACTTTCGCGTTTGTACTTGGATGAAAATCCCGGGAGCGACACGGAGCTAACCTTTTCAGACTCTCTTGTTGAGTCAATTACCTTTTCAGACTCTCTTATTGAGTTAGACTCTCTTGTTGAGTCAATCACAGTCTCAGACTCTCTTGTTGAGTCAATCACCTTTTAGTACTCTCTTGTTGAGTCAACCCCTTTTTGCCTCAATCTTGGGCCTCGTACAAGATACCAATATATACACTCTCTTGTTAAGTCGGTTTCATACAGTCTCCTCTTAGGCTTTGTATAAGGACTTCCCAAGTGGAGTCAATAAACCTTTTAGCATCAACCTTGTGCTTCGATCAAGGCACACAAAAAATCAACATTTTCCTTTAGAGATAACAAGTTCTCTCTCAGTCAAACCTTTTAGCCTCCGTCCTGGGCTTTGAACAAGACACCAAAACATATCTTTCCTCCCATAGAATAGGAGGAACTACGATTGCTCTGATTTCCCTATTTCGTTTAGATGGGAATACGTAGGCATAAGATTTGCGAAATCTTAGCGAGCACACTAATAAAAAAAATCTAGGTCCAATACCTTCATACATCAATCGAAAAAAATCAGGTCTAGTATCTACCCAAAAGCCTCATGAACAGTCAAGATACTCTATTCTTAACAAAATAACCTAAGAGAGACCCACTATCTTAATAGCATCTGTAAACCAACAGTCATCTGTTTAAACTCAGTATGCAAGCAGGGTTAATTGGAGACATCTATTTCCCTTCCTTAATCAGCTTCACAGGATAAAAAATTAATCGAACTGTAGCATCCCAAAGTGATAGTGATTCGAAACCACAAAAACTGCGCTACAGTACCTTGGAGGTATGGATCAACTTTGTTTTTTGGAGGTCAAGAGATAAGGTTTGCGGAATATGAGATTGTGAACATTACAGCCGCTGGAGGTATGACTCGTAGTGGACGAGTGTTTGCTCCAAAGGTCACTACAAAGCCTGTTCAAGTGCCAAATGTTGTTCCTCCCAAGGAGACACCTGCATCTGCAACCCCTGTTGTTCAACAAGGGGCATCTGCTACAATTCCAGTGCCGACTATTCCGTCTGAGGATGTTTCAAAGAGCAAAGAGACACTTAATGATCAAGAGTTCCTTAAGTTGATCAAGAAAAGTGACTTTAAAATTATGGATCAGTTGGGACAAACACCCTCAAGGATCTCTATCTTGTCCTTACTCATGAGTTCGCCCGCGCACAGATCAACCTTGTTGAAGGTCTTGAACGCTGCCCATGTTATGCATGATATATCCGTTGTCGAGTTCGATGATGTAGTGGCTAACATAATAGCAAGTCGGTATTTGGGTTTTAATGAATCATAATTACCTCCTGAAGGAGCAGCCCACAACAAAGCACTGTATATATCTGTCACCTGTACAGACATCCTCTTATCTCGTGTTCTTGTGGACACCGGTTCTTTCCTCAATGTAATACCTAAGGGTGCATTGAGTTAATTACTGGTAGAAGGGAGTGAGATGAGGCTGAGCGCCTTAGTTGTCAAAGCTTTTGATGGTTCTCGAAGGCAGGTCATCGGAGAAGTGGATTTACCCATCAAAGTTGGACTGCATTTGTTCACCATTACCTTCCAAGTGATGGATATCAATCCGGCGTACAGTTGCCCATTGGGTCATCCATGGATTCACGCCGCAGGGGCATTTACATCCACTTTACATCAGAAATTGAAATTCATGTTCGACGATCAGCTAGTCATCGTCTGTGGTGAAGAAGATCTGATTGTGAGCGAGTTATCGTCTTTTCGATACATCAAGACCGAAGAAGGCATAGCTGAGATGCCATTGCAGTGTCTCGAGTTCAAAAATGTCAGCTCTGCTTCAACTAGTCAAAGTAGATCACCGCAAATGACCTTAGCATCTGCTAAGAGTACTAAAGAGACCATCGAAAGAGGTGCCTTGCCAGGCTGGGGGCATGTGATTGGTGTGGTTGAGAAGCATAATCGATTTGGATTAGGTTACCGTCCTGGTCGACAATCTAGGTCACATGGTCAGAAGCAGTGCAACTTGATCAAGTTCAATAGTGCGGGCTTTCAGATGGGCGACATCGTTGCAGCCCTTGATGATGCTGGTCCCAGTAATCAGATTTTAGGTTTTGTGCGCAAGTGTCCGCCGGGTTTCAAGCTCAATAACTGGACATCTACTATGATTCCTGTGGTTTTTCCATATAACATGTAATGCATTTTTCTTTCTCATTCCCTCGTCCTCGTCCTCGTCCGAGACGAGTGGATAGCTTGTAAAGGGCCTCACACTTTTGCAATATTATGTGATCAATAAATAAAAGTTTTTTGCATTCAAAGTCATGCTCTATTTTCTTTCTTTATTTTATTTTTCACAAACAAATGGTAAAAGTTTCTTTTATTTTCACTTTTCAAAATAGCTCATTCTAAACATATTCATAAACATGCAGAAATAATAAAAGCATTGATAACAACATGGCAAACATCCATTGTAATTCTGGAATTCCAATTAACCAAGCCGAAGAAGATAGTGAGGAAGATTGTGAATTACCGGCTGAACTAGCAAGGTTCCTTAAGCATGAGCACAGAGAGATTCAGCCGCACAAAGAGCCAGTAGAAGTGGTCAATCTTGGTACTGATGAGGTCAGAAGAGAAGTCAAGGTTGGCGCATCCCTCGCAGAGCATGTACACTCCGAGTTGGTCAAGTTATTGAAAGAGTATGTTGACATCTTCGCCTGGTCCTATCAAAATATGTCGGGGTTGGATACCAACATCGTTGAACATCACTTGCCACTCAAGCCCGGATGTCCTCCTGTCAAGTAGAAACTCAGGAAGACTAGACCCGACATGGCACTCAAAATCAGAGAAGAGGTAAAGAAACAGTTTGATGCTGGGTTCCTCTCCACTTCTGAATATCCTGAATGGATTGCCAACATTGTCCCGGTTCTGAAGAAAGATGGGAAAGTCAGAATGTGTGTGGATTATCGAGATCTCAACAAGGCCAGCCCGAAGGATGATTTTCCTTTGCCGCATATTGATGTCTTGATGGATAATACAACACAGTTCTCTGTCTTTTCGTTCATGGACAGGTTTTCAGGATATAATCAGATCAAAATGTCCCCAGCTGATATGGAGAAGACCACTTTCATCACACTGTGGGGTACATATTGTTACAAAGTCATACCATTCGGTCTAAAAAATGCAGGGGGCAACATACCAACGTGCCATGACAACCATTTTTCATGATATGATTCATAAAGAGATTGAGGTTTACGTGGACGATATGATTGCCAAGTCCAAAACTAAGGATGATCACTTGGTTCATCTGAAGAAACAGTTTGACAGGCTCCGAAAGTTTAGACTGCGGTTGAATCCTAAGAAGTGCACCTTCAGAGTTTAATCTGGTAAACTGTTGGGCTTTATTGTGAGTCAGAAAGGCATTGAAGTTGATCCAGACAAGGTTCGAGCAATTCAGAATATGCCGCCTCCCAAGACAGAAAAAGAGGTTTGTGGCTTTCTAGGCAATCTTAATTACATCTCAAGGTTCATTTCCCACTTGACGGCTACCTGTGAACCGATGTTCAAATTACTAAGGAAAAATCAATCAGTTGAATGGAACAATGATTGTCAGGAAGCATTTGACAAAATAAAACAATACTTGCAATAACCATCGATCTTAGTACCGCCGGTTCCTGGTAGGCCTTTAATCATGTATCTCACCGTTCTCAATGAATCAATAGGATGTGTATTGGGTCAACATGACGACACTAGCAGAAAAGAACATGCAATTTACTATCTGAGCAAGAAGTTCACTGATTGTGAGACCAGATACTCACTCTTGGAGAAAACTTGTTGTGCTCTGGTCTGGGCTGCTCGATGCCTAAGACAATACATGATTTGCCATACTACTTTATTGATATCCAAAATGGATCCGATAAAGTACATATTTCAAAAGCCTGCTGTCTCTGGAAGGATTGCTCGGTGGCAGATGTTGTTAACTGAGTATGATATACAACATGTTACCCAGAAAGCAATAAAAGGGAGCGTTTTGTCTGACTACCTTGCTCATCAACTTGAGAGGGTTATTAACAAATGAAGTTTGACTTTCCCGATGAGGATGTTTTGTTCATCAGATATTATGAGACTCCAGACCCTGACATAGGACCCAAACCAGGGGCGCGGTGGACGTTTGTGTTCGATGGTGCCTCCAATTCTAGAGGTCGTGGAATCGGTGCTATCCTCATCTCTCCAACGGGTTTTCACCTTACCTTCACTGCCAGATTATGCTTTGCATGCACCAATAATATGGCTGAATACGAAGTATGTTTCTACGGTATTGAAGCGGAAATTGACATGAGAATCAAGATTCTTGAGGTCTATGGAGATTCTCCCTTGGTCATCGGTCAAGTCAGAGGGAAGTTTGTGACTTGGAATTCCAAGCTGGTTCCGTACCAACAACACATTGCGAAGTTGATTCCTTACTTTGATGAGATTTATTTTCATCATATCCCTAGAGAGAAGAATCAACTAGCTGATGCTCTTGCCACTTTAGCATCTATGTTCAAGGTCAAGTGGAAGAATGAAGCTCCTCATATCCGCATTGATCACTTGAACGAGCCAGCACACTGTTTAGCAATCGAGGATGAGTCTGATGACAAGCCTTAGTTCTACGACATCAAGAGATATCTAGAAAAATAGGAATATCCTGAGGGTATTACTATCACTGACAAGAAAGCTCTTAGGCGGCTTTGCGCCAAGTTATTCTTAAGTGGTGGTATACTGTACAAAAGGAATGATGATTCCGTGTTGCTCAGATGCGTGGATAGACACGAAGCAAACACGATCATAAGGTTCATACATGAGGTCTGCGAGGGTGTACATGCTAAAGGTCCTGCTATGGCGAAGAAGATCCTTCGGTCTGGGTATTACTGGACAACAATGGAGGTAGATTGTTACAACTTTGCCAAAAGATGTCACAAGTGCCAAATCTACAGAGACAAATTCCATGTGCCTCCAACTCCATTAAATGTTTTAACTTCACCTTGGCCATTCTCTATGTGGGGTATAGATATGAGTGGAATGATCGAGCAGAAGGCTTCCAACGGTCATCGATTCATTCTAGTTGCTATCGACTACTTCACCAAATGGGTTGAAGCTGCTTCTTATGCAAACATTACAAGACAAGTGGTTTCCAGATTTATCAAGAAAGACATAATCTGTCGCTATGGCATTCCTAGCAACATTATCACAGACAATGCAAGCAACTTGAAAAATAAGATGATGAAGGAGTTGCGTCAAGAATTTAAGATCGAGCACCACAACTCTTCACCATATCGGCCCAAGTGAATAGCGCCGTTGAAGCAGCAAATAAAAACATCAAAAGGATTGTCCAGAAAATGGTCAATACTTACAAGGATTGGCATGAAATGCTTCCTTTTGTACTGCATGGCTATAGAACTTCAGTTCACACTTCTACTGGGGCAACTCCGTATTCGCTTGTGTATGGTATGGAGGCAGTTCTACCCATTGAAGTCGAGATTCCTTCGCTCAGAGTCATCATGGAAGCAGGTCTTGATGAAGCTGAATGGGTCCAATCCAGATATGACCAGCTGAATATCATCGAAGAGAAGCGCCTTACAGCCATTTGTCATGGTCAATTGTATCAGAGACGCCTCAAGCGAGCTTTTGACAAGAAAGTTCTCCTTCGAACGTTCTGTGAAGGCGAACTCGTGCTCAAGAGATATTCACCTGTTCACTCAGATCCACGAGGCAAGTGGAGTCCCAATCACGAAGGACCTTTCGTTGTCAAGAAGGCCTTCTCAGGCGGAGCCCTGATCCTCACCACCATGGATGGGGAGGAGTTGCCATCGCCCGTAAACTTCGATACAGTCAAAAAATATTATGCCTGAAAAAAATGGTAAGAGTCCGCCAGATTGACATCCGCAAGGACAATCTAGGCAAAACTGGATGTCCCGATGGACCAAAAAAAAGAAATATCCATGCAAAAGTTAGGGACAATGAAAAAAAAATAACAGCCCGCTAAGTTGAAAACCCGAAAGGGCGACTTAGGCAAAAAAGGGTATCCCGGTGGACGAAAAAATATAGAAAAATTGTCTAGGCAAAAATTAGGGATAAAGGCATTTGACTGTGAACCTTGAGCCTCTTTTCGTCATAGCTAGACCTCAGATAGTGACAAAGCATTCAAATCGTCATCAACTGGTGCAAGGCGTTGAAACCTAGACTTACAGTGGATGGTATGCAATGTTGTAATCAATGCAAAACATGATTTCCCTTTGCCATTTACATTTATTTTTCAATTTTATTGCAAATTTCCTCATCAAGGATTTTTGCATCCTTGTACACACCTTATGTACATATTTTTTACAATCAATAAAAATACATCCTTTGTTTTCTCAATTGTTTTTGTTCCAGTATTTTGTTTGCAAAATAAACGATTATTTGTGATCAAATAATACTATAAAACGTTGAGAACAATAAAAAGCTAAATCAATCGAGAAAGCATTATGCATTTCATATTTTACTGGTAATTCATGCAGGATAATTAGTAACATCCAGTGGTAACCCTAACGCCCGACCGACAACGTGATGGTTCTATGAAGAAGTGTTGTTTCATTAGCAGAGTCATCACTTCCCCAGCAATCGCCATTGTGGTTCTCCAGAAAGGTTGATTACCTTCTATTTCCCCGGTAGATCCATAAGGGACCCAACAAAAGTTGCTATGATGTACCCCCGAGAAAAGACGTGGTTGTTCTTTTCCCCAGCACGGGTCGTGCATCATCCTCAGCATATCAATATGTCACACTTCAGCAGCATACTATGTGATTCCTCGACTTCCTAAAGCAGAGAAGTTTCGTCGGACTTTGACAAATTCCTTGCAGCAAAGTCAGTGGCAGTTTAGAAATCGGATTTTTTCAGATTTCATTCCCCAGTCAGGGGCAGTCATGATGGAGAAATGGATCTGATCCTCTCATTCCCAACAGTGTCAACGGTGACAATTTAGAGATTTGATGTTTCTCGACTTCTCCCCAGCAAGAGTTGTCACCCCTTTGTGTAATTTTTTCTCCAGCAGGCCGTCTACATCTGCGGGTTCTCTCCCAGCCGAGAATGTCGAGTTCTTTTTGCTACAATTTCTACTTGACCACCGCACAATACTTTAACCTGCCTTTTGCATCGCATGATATCAAGCATCATGTAGAATCGCACATACATAGCATATGCATCAAGCATAATCCCTTTCTTTTGGCCTGATTCATCTCCTAGCAGATATTCAGCTAACTTCGCACTTATCAAACTCTCTGCACTTGCACTTTTCCTTTTGTAGTCGTCGGCCAAATTTTCGAGCTACTCTTTTATTTAATCCCCTTCTACCCCGAATCATTGAAAAGTTGGCGCAATTCATACATTCAGGTCCAAGTGGATTAAATAGGGGCAGCTGTCGTAACCCAAAATTTGACCTCTCTTTGTGCCTTTTGCATAAGCATGTGTATTCGCATCGCTGGCATGCGCATTCGAATTTTTTTCCTATGTGTTTCTTGTTGCAGGATATTCAGGTTTTCCAAGCCCGATTAATCGAATCTTCACAAGGTCATCACTTCGTCAAAACAAGCACAAAACAAGGGTTTTTATGCCAATTTATCAAAGCAAGAGGTTGAAAATCGGAACCGTGGGCACAACACCATTTTTATACCATTTTTAACACATGCAAATTTTGCACAATTTGCTGCTTTTTCAAGACAGCAACTTTCCCTCCACATTTTGAACTTCTACATTGGTCTAGTAGCGTGTGGAACATTCTAGAGTATTCAAGAATTCACTCAATTTTATTCCAATATGCCATTTTCAAATAAGTGCACCATGTTCCTTGTTTTGCAAGTATGTGGACCTTTGGATATTGGAGCTCACCTTGGGATTGTTACCGAGTTGGCTCTAACTAACCGAGTTAACCACCTTGACTCGGTGAGTCAAGCCTAACTAACTCCTAGCTTAGTTCCAAACCACCCAAAGCTAAGTCCAAACCAAATTCCAAACCTCACATATGTAATACCCCAAAATTTTCCCTCTCATTTTTCATATCATTTAGCATATACTTTCATTGCATTACATTGCATTCAAGTCATAGAAAGATAAAACATTCAGCATTGGTTCATCATAGGGCATGTGATCAGTTGATTTTCAAAGTATTGACCATCCAAAGCAGGAGATCAAGAGCAAAGTGTCTTCAAATAAGCCACAAAGGTCTCTTATATCATATGACATCCCATTTGATCCCACAGGTCATTGGAAGGTGGGAATTCATCAAGAAGATTGGACATTTCATCATCTCTTATCAAAAGCAGTCAAAATTAGGGTTTTGGGTTCAAGCAGTCTTCTGATGAAATTTTTGTTCAAACTTGATCTCAAGGGTTTCTACATGATATCAAGTATCTAAGGATGGAAGATTGCCCATTGGTTCATTTCAGAAGAGGTTCAATTGGTCAGTTGCTTGAGAATCAAGAAACTGATGAAAAAGTCAACTATGCAAAGGAAAAAGTCAACTCCTGACTTTTTTGGGTCAAATTCATGAAATTCAAGTCACATATGTTCATCGGACAAGATTTAATCAAGAAAATGTCAAGAGATTCACCATAAATCAAGAATTGTACCAAGTTTCCAAATTTAGAAACTTAGGGTTTCTAAAAATGGAAAGTTTTGGACCATTTTACACTACACTTCAAGGCATTCTTTCTTCAAGATAAAAGCTTCAAACTTCAGGCCCAAGTTGAGCCAATTAAAGATCACATTCTAAGCTTCAAATCCATATAAAGAACTCTTCCATTGGATCAAAATTGAGGGAGTTATGATCAATCAAAGTTTGACAAAATCAAGGCAAATCTCAAGTCATGGCAAGGCAGATTCAGGCCTCCAGACCATAATTTCGTCAAACAGGTGGTGTGCCAAATATCAAGCTAGTTTTCTCCATCAAGAAAGCTTCAAATGGAAAATTATTGAACATCAAAGTTGTTCATCTCCATGTTGTCTTTAACTTTGATGTTGGCCATTTTCTCATTTGTACAAGTTATGGAGTTCATATGAGAGCTCAAACATGGTGGTCTCACTATGAAATTTCCGTAGGCCATGTTGCCATGCATGTCCCAACTTGCCTCGCCCATGATACAGTTTTGTCCACTTGATTTCTAAGTCATCTTTGACCATCTTCCAAGCTTCCAATCACTTTGATTTCAACACCAAACATGTTCTATCTTGTATCCACTTTCCATAGCCACCAAAAACATTCATTTTCATGCACCATGCTTAGAGAAATTCATCTGCAAACATCCATGGTCACATTGATGTATTGACTGGTTTTGTTGGAGTTTTATGCATTGTCTTGGTTCAGGTTCACAATAAACACACATGTACCAATATTTACTTCATTAAGCCATACATAACTCTTACACTCATGCGCATACATAGCACCATACACCAAAGAGGAAAAGAACAAACTTGTTTCACAAGTCTTGCAGCTTCATGACACATACTTCATCCATCCTTATCAACTCACCATAAGTTACCATGTTCAGCATCACACAATAACAACACACGATGTTTCTCTCTCACTATTCAAATTGCTTAGCACACCACTCTCCATTGCTTCTAACACCAAGGTTAACTCAACTTGAGTTCCAACTGTCAATTGAGTTAGTTAAATCTTAACCACACTTATAAAAGCTTCTCTAACAGAATTGGCAACTAACAATTTCATTCTTCACATTTTCCCAAACTCTCACTCTCAAAAGCTCTCTGAAATTCTCTCTCTCGAAGCTTCCACATCCATTTTTCTCTGCACTTTCTTCATATATCATCAACAAACTTCAATGGAGCATGGAAGAAGAGTGTTGCTGCATCATTGAATCTTCATCAGTTTCAACCTTCTCTCTGAATTCTCAAACAATTACAAGTTTTCTCAAGCCTTTATTTGGCTCCTTTTGAAGTTCAAGGATCAAAGAAACACCTCTGGTATTCTTACAACTCAAAGTGCATCAGTTTCAGGTTCAAACTTCTTCGACTTTTATTGCGTCGTATCTCTTTGTTTAAGCTTGTTTATGCTATTTATAGAGCTTACTAGAAGCTATGAACTCTGGCTAGTTGATAGGGCTTGTTAGAAGCTTAGATCCATTTTTAGGGCAAACTTTGATCGTTCGATTCTCTCTGCTTGAATGTGATTTGTGAATTTTAAGGCCGGATCCTTGTTGTGCGTAACTTTAGCTTTCAAATGATATATGTTTTGTTAATTTCTGGAACATGTGAGTAGTTGCAGTTGCCGGAGATGGCCGGAGAAGATGACCGGAGGTCATTCTCCAGCCGGTGAGGGTTTCAGCTAGGGTTTTGTGACTTTATATCCCAGTCATTGGATGAACATGATCCAACGCACATAATCTCGCCAGCGCATTAATGAGAGACGCCCTCACTCACGTACCATAATTTGTGATCTGAATGCTTGTGTATGTGTGCATCATCATATCATAGCATGTGTATTAGATCTGATCCACTCATCATGCGTGCTTTCCTTGATCATTTGTGTTGACTGCATCCAACGAACAAGATTGAGTCAATGTTTGACTTGCGTACATAGCGTGGATCTCCCATCAGCGTATTTGTGTAATTGGACTGGGTTCTTGCTTTTCGCACCTCCAGCTTTTAAGCCCAAACGCATTTTGAACTAATAGTTTACTATATTCGTACCCCTCCCACCATTTTAATTGTTTTTTTTTTCATTTTATTTTCATATCTTTTCCTTTTTGTTTTTATTAAAAATACCAAGACCTTTATAAAAATTTCCATGGAATCTAAACACATTTAAATAATTTTCCATGATTTTTAATTCTGAGTTTCCTGATTTTTTCTGATTTTTTCATTATTTTCTTTTTAAAGTGCATTCTTCATAATACTTGGTTCATTTTTGTTTTAATTGAACTAGCTTCTTTCTGAATTTTTGAATGGTATTTGGTATGATCATATTGCACATCTTGATGCATTTCATCCATATTTTTTTTTATTTTTAAGGTCATTTTATCTTAGGGTTTAGAGGTGATGTTTGGGCATTGTACTTGATTGATCTTTGTGAACTTGTGGAGCTTATTTGAGTATGATCTTTAAGAGATTTAGATCTATAATTTTGTAGTGTGTTTGCTCCCTGGTTTTAATTCATTTTATATGATTCTTGTAATTTTTCCATCTCTCTAATGTGTTTTTAATTCATCTTAAGTACATTGATACATGTTGATCCTTAAGGGAATTATTTTGGAGTTTTGTGTTTGATTTGAACAAGTTGCTTTGCATTGATTGTTGAGATACTTTATAGGTCATTTCTTTGACATGATAGGTCATCTTATATCATGATTATAGGTCACTTACTTCCATCTCTCATAACTTGTACATAATTGTTTCAACTTGCATCCTATTTGTTCTCTTTTGACCTAAACTTGTTTCTATTCTCTTCAAATCATCAACATGACTTGTACTTGAATCATCAATGCCTATTCATGCACTTCATTTGCATCTCATATTGAATATGCTACTGACCCATAATCATTTCATGCATTCAAATGTCATTCATCTCAAACTTGTATACTTGTTCATGTTTGACCTAATTCATCTTTCTTTCTTAACTAGTTTCAAAGTGACTTGCATATGCATGTTGAATGACCAATTCTTATATTCTAATTGCATTTTTGAATTTCATTTGGTACTGATCTATAGTCCATGATCATCCATCTTTGGTGTGCAACTTTGACTTGTATTCCAAGTTGCTTCTTTCTTTAAGTGAAACTTGTTTCTTTTCTTCTTACTTCTTCTTCATCTAATTCCTTATACTTGAACACTCTTTCTCATGACTTGTATGCTCATTCATAGGCATTATAGGACATTCAAATATGATGTTTAATTCTGACTTGCATCCATTTGCATTTGTTTTCATGTTCTTTTCAACTTTGACTTGTGTTACAAGTTTCTTCCTTTCTTACTTGAACTTGAACATTGTTAGCTTCTACTTGCTTCATATTCTTAAATCATTTCACTCATGCTTTGTATGTTCATTCATCTACTTACATATGCATTATAATATTCCATTAACCTCTGACTTTGACATTTCTTCATGCATTCATCCATGTTTGTATGCCATACACATTCATACTTCATCCATGCTTCATAACTTGAACTTGTGTGAATCTTTGGCACCTTTCTTGACATAGTTTGATCCCATTAGGTACCCTAACCCTAATTGAACATCATTAGACATAGCTACTGACTTTAGAAGTCCTTGAACCCTTAGGATCCCTTCTCTTGAGACTTAGGCTTTGTTTGGTTCATAACTTCATTTCATGAGATGTTTGGTGCTTACTTGTGTGATTTCTTTCACTTATGCTTTCATATTAAATTGTTTAGCTAACCTTTTCATGTAGCTGTCATACCCCAAAATTTTCCCTCTCATTTTCATAGCATTTAGCATGAGCTTTCATTTCATTGCATTGCATTCAAGAATAGAAAAATAGAACATTAAGCATTGCATTGCATCTTGCATAAGGGCATATGATCAGTGGTGTTCAAAGGTGTTGATAGTCCAAAGCAAGAGAACAAGAGCCAAGGGTCTTCAAACAAGCCTCAAAGGTCTCTTATATCATATATCCTCCCATTTGATCCCACAAGTCATGAGAAGATGGGAATTCATCAAGAAGATTGGACAATACATCATCTCCTAATAAAACAGTCCAAACTAGGGTTTTGAATTCAAGCCCTCTCCTGATGAAATTTTGGTTCAAACTTGATCTCAAGGGTTTCTACATGATATCAAGTATCTAAGGATGAAAGATTGCCCATTGGTTCATTTCAGAAGAGGTTCAATTGGTCAGTTGCTTGAGAATCAAGAAACTGATGAAAAAGTCAACTATGCAAAGGAAAAAGTCAACTCCTGACTTTTTTGGGTCAAATTCATGAAATTCAAGTCACATATGTTCATTGGACAAGATTTTATCAAGAAAATGTCAAGAGATTCACCATAAATCAAGAATTGTACCAAGTTTCCAAATTTAGAAACTTAGGGTTTCTAAAAATGGAAAGTTTTGGACCATTTTACACTACAATTCAAGGCATTCTTTCTTCAAGATAAAAGCTTCAAACTTCAGGCCCAAGTTGAGCCAATTAAAGATCACATTCTAAGCTTCAAATCCATATAAAGAACTCTTCCATTGGATCAAAATTGAGGGAGTTATGATCAATCAAAGTTTGACAAAATCAAGGCAAATCTCAAGTCATGGCAAGGCAGATTCAGGCCTCCAGGCCATAATTTCATCAAACAGGTGGTGTGCCAAATATCAAGCTAGTTTTCTCCATCAAGAAAGCTTCAAATGGAAAATTGTTGAACATCAAAGTTGTTCATCTCCATGTTGTCTTTAACTTTGATGTTGGCCATTTTCTCATTTGTACAAGTTATGGAGGTCATATGAGAGCTCAAACATGGTGGTCTCACTATGAAATTTCCATAGGCCATGTTGCCATGCATGTCCCAACTTGCCTCGCCCATGATACAGTTTTGTCCACTTGATTTCTAAGTCATCTTTGACCATCTTCCAAGCTTCCAATCACTTTGATTTCAACACCGAACTTGTTCTATCTTGTATCCTCTTTCCATAGCCACCAAAAACATTCATTTTCATGCACCATGCTTAGTGAAATTCATCTGCAAACATCCATGGTCACATTGATGTATTGACTGGTTTTGTTGGAGTTTTATGCATTGTCTTGGTTCAGGTTCACAATAAACACACATGTACCAATATTTACTTCATTAAGCCATACATAACTCTTACACTCATGCGCATACATAGCACCATACACCAAAGAGGAAAAGAACAAACTTGTTTCACAAGTCTTGCAGCTTCATGACACATACTTCATCCATCCTTATCAACTCACCATAAGTTACCATGTTCAGCATCACACAATAACAACACACGATGTTTCTCTCTCACTATTCAAATTGCTTAGCACACCACTCTCCATTGCTTCTAACACCATGGTTAACTCAACTTGAGTTCCAACTGTCAATTGAGTTAGTTAAATCTTAACCACACTTATAAAAGCTTCTCTAACAGAATTGGCAACTAACAATTTCATTCTTCACATTTTCCCAAACTCTCACTCTCAAAAGCTCTCTGAAATTCTCTCTCTCGAAGCTTCCACATCCATTTTTCTCTGCACTTTCTTCATATATCATCAACAAACTTCAATGGAGCATGGAAGAAGAGTGTTGCTGCATCATTGAATCTTCATCAGTTTCAACCTTCTCTCTGAATTCTCAAACAATTACAAGTTTTCTCAAGCCTTTATTTGGCTCCTTTTGAAGTTCAAGGATCAAAGAAACACCTCTGGTATTCTTACAACTCAAAGTGCATCAGTTTCAGGTTCAAACTTCTTCGACTTTTATTGCGTCGTATCTCTTTGTTTAAGCTTGTTTCTGCTGTTTATAGAGCTTACTAGAAGCTATGAACTCTGGCTAGTTGATAGGGCTTGTTAGAAGCTTAGATCCATTTTTAGGGCAAACTTTGATCGTTCGATTCTCTCTGCTTGAATGTGATTTGTGAATTTTAAGGCCGGATCCTTGTTGTGCGTAAATTTATCTTTCAAATGATATATGTTTTGTTAATTTCTGGAACATGTGAGAAGTTGCAGTTGCCGGAGATGGCCGGAGAAGATGACCGGAGGTCATTCTCCGGCCGGTGAGGGTTTCAGCTAGGGTTTTGTGACTTTATATCCCAGTCATTGGATGAACATGATCCAACGCACATAATCTCGCCAGCGCATTAATGAGAGACGCCCTCACTCACGTGCCATAATTTGTGATCTGAATGCTTGTGTATGTGTGCATCATCATATCATAGCATGTGTATTAGATCTGATCCACTCATCATGCGTGCTTTCCTTGATCATTTGTGTTGACTGCATCCAACGAACAAGATTGAGTCAATGTTTGACTTGCGTGGATCTCCCATCAGCGTATTTGTGTAATTGGACTGGGTTCTTGCTTTTCGCACCTCCAGCTTTTAAGCCCAAACGCATTTTGAACTAATAGTTTACTATATTCGTACCCCTCCCACCATTTTAATTGTTTTTTTTTCATTTTATTTTCATATCTTTTCCATTTCTTTTTATTAAAAATACCAAGACCTTTATAAAAATTCCATAAAAATTTCCATGGAATCTAAACACATTTAAATAATTTTCCATGATTTTTAATTCTGAGTTTCCTGATTTTTTTTTATTTTTTCATTATTTTCTTTTTAAAGTGCATTCTTCATGATACTTGGTTCATTTTTATTTTAATTGAACTAGCTTCTTTCTGAATTTTTAAATGGTATTTGGTATGATCATATTGCACATCTTGATGCATTTCATCCATATTTGTTTTTATTTTTAAGGTCATTTTATCTTAGGGTTTAGAGGTGATGTTTGGGCATTGTACTTGATTGATCTTTGTGAACTTGTGGAGCATATTTGAGTATGATCTTTAAGAGATTTAGATCTATAATTTTGTAGTGTGTTTTCTCCCTGGTTTTAATTCATTTTATATGATTCTTGTAATTTTTCCATCTCTCTAATGTGTTTTTAATTCATCTTAAGTACATTGATACATGTTGATCCTTAAGGGAATTATTTTGGAGTTTTGTGTTTGATTTGAACAAGTTGCTTTGCATTGATTGTTGAGATACTTTATAGGTCATTTCTTTGACATGATAGGTCATCTTATATCATGATTATAGGTCACTTACTTCCATCTCTCATAACTTGTACATAATTGTTTCAACTTGCATCCTATTTGTTATCTTTTGACCTAAACTTGTTTCTATTCTCTTCAAATCATCAACATGACTTGTACTTGAATCATCAATGCCTATTCATGCACTTCATTTGCATCTCATATTGAATATGCTACTGACCCATAATCATTTCATGCATTCAAATGTCATTCATCTCAAACTTGTATACTTGTTCATGTTTGACCTAATTCATCTTTCTTTCTTAACTAGTTTCAAAGTGACTTTCATATGCATGTTGAATAACCAATTCTTATATTCTGATTGCATTTTTGAATTTCATTTGGTACTGACCTATAGTCCATGATCATCCATCTTTGGTGTGCAACTTTGACTTGTATTCCAAGTTGCTTCTTTCTTTAAGTGAAACTTGTTTCTTTTCTTCTTACTTCTTCTTCATCTAATTCCTTATACTTGAACACTCTTTCTCATGACTTGTATGCTCATTCATAGGCATTATAGGACATTCAAATATGATGTTTAATTCTGACTTGCATCCATTTGCATTTGTTTTCATGTTCTTTTCAACTTTGACTTGTGTTACAAGTTTCTTCCTTTCTTACTTGAACTTGAACATTGTTAGCTTCTACTTGCTTCATATTCTTAAATCATTTCACTCATTCTTTGTATGTTCATTCATCTACTTACATATGCATTATAATATGCCATTCACCTCTGACTTTGACATTTCTTCATGCATTCATCCATGTTTGTATGCCATACACATTCATACTTCATCCATGCTTCATAACTTGAACTTGTGTGAATCTTTGGCACCTTTCTTGACACAATTTGATCCCATTAGGTACCCTAACCCTAATTGAACATCATTAGACATAGCTACTGACTTTAGAAGTCCTTGAACCCTTAGGATCCCTTCTCTTGAGACTTAGGCTTTGTTTGGTTCATAACTTCATTTCATGAGATGTTTGGTGCTTACTTGTGTGATTTCTTTCACTTATGCTTTCATATTAAATTGTTTAGATAACCTTTTCATGTAGCTGTCATACCCCAAAATTTTCCCTGTCATTTTCATAGCATTTAACATGAGCTTTCATTTCATTGCATTGCATTCAAGAATAGAAAAATAGAACATTAAGCATTGCATTGCATCTTGCATAAGGGCATATGATCAGTGGTGTTCAAAGGTGTTGATAGTCCAAAGCAAGAGAACAAGAGCCAAGGGTCTTCAAACAAGCCTCAAAGGTCTCTTATATCATATATCCTCCCATTTGATCCCACAAGTCATGAGAAGATGGGAATTCATCAAGAAGATTGGACAATACATCATCTCCTAATAAAACAGTCCAAACTAGGGTTTTGAATTCAAGCCCTCTCCTGATGAAATTTTGGTTCAAACTTGATCTCAAGGGTTTCTACATGATTTCAAGTATCTAAGGATGGAAGATTGCCCATTGGTTCATTACAGAAGAGGTTCAATTGGTCAGTTGCTTGAGAATCAAGAAACTGATGAAAAAGTCAACTATGCAAAGGAAAAAGTCAACTCCTGACCTTTTTGGGTCAAATTCATGAAATTCAAGTCACATATGTTCATTGGACAAGATTTAATCAAGAAAATGTCAAGAGATTCACCATAAATCAAGAATTGTACCAAGTTTCCAAATTTAGAAACTTAGGGTTTCTAAAAATGGAAAGTTTTGGACCATTTTACACTACAATTCAAGGCATTCTTTCTTCAAGATAAAAGCTTCAAACTTCAGGCCCAAGTTGAGCCAATTAAAAATCACATTCTAAGCTTCAAATCCATATAAAGAACTCTTCCATTGGATCAAAATTGAGGGAGTTATGATCAATCAAAGTTTGACAAAATCAAGGCAAATCTCAAGTCATGGCAAGTCAGATTCAGGCCTCCAGGCCATAATTTCATCAAACAGGTGGTGTGCCAAATATCAAGCTAGTTTTCTCCATCAAGAAAGCTTCAAATGGAAAATTGTTGAACATCAAAGTTGTTCATCTCCATGTTGTCTTTAACTTTGATGTTGGCCATTTTCTCATTTGTACAAGTTATGGAGGTCATATGAGAGCTCAAACATGGTGGTCTCACTCTGAAATTTCCATAGGCCATGTTGCCATGCATGTCCCAACTTGCCTCGCCCATGATACAGTTTTGTCCACTTGATTTCTAAGTCATCTTTGACCATCTTCCAAGCTTCCAATCACTTTGATTTCAACACCAAACATGTTCTATCTTGTATCCTCTTTCCATAGCCACCAAAAACATTCATTTTCATGCACCATGCTTAGAGAAATTCATCTGCAAACATCCATGGTCACATTGATGTATTGACTGGTTTTGTTGGAGTTTTATCCATTGTCTTGGTTCAGGTTCACAACAAACACACATGTACCAATATTTACTTCATTAAGCCATACATAACTCTTACACTCATGCACATACATAGCACCATACACCAAAGAGGAAACGAACAAACTTGTTTCACAAGTCTTGCAGCTTCATGACACATACATCATCCATCCTTATCAACTCACCATAAGTTACCATGTTCAGCATCACACAATAACAACACACGATGTTTCTCTCTCACTATTCAAATTGCTTAGCACACCACTCTCCATTGCTTCTAACACCATCGTTAACTCAACTTGAGTTCCACCTGTCAACTGAGTTAGTTAAATCTTAACCACACTTATAAAAGCTTCTATAACAGAATTGGCAACTAACAATTTCATTCTTCACATTTTCCCAAACTCTCACTCTCAAAAGCTCTCTTAAATTCTCTCTCTCGAAGCTTCCACATCCATTTTTCTCCGCACTTTCTTCATATATCATCAACAAACTTCAATGGAGCAAGGAAGAAGAGTGTTGCTGCATCATTGAATCTTCATCAGTTTCAACCTTCTCTCTGAATTCTCAAATAATTACAAGTTTTCTCAAGCCTTTATTTGGCTCCTTTTGAAGTTCAAGGATCAAAGAAACACCTCTGGTATTCTTACAACTCAAAGTGCATCAGTTTCAGGTTCAAACTTCTTCGACTTTTATTGCGTCGTATCTCTTTGTTTAAGCTTGTTTCTGCTATTTATAGAGCTTACTAGAAGCTATGAACTCTGGCTAGTTGATAGGGCTTGTTAGAAGCTTAGATCCATTTTTAGGGCAAACTTTGATCGTTCGATTCTCTCTGCTTGAATGTGATTTGTGAATTTTAAGGCCAGATCCTTGTTGTGCGTAACTTTAGCTTTCAAATGATATATGTTTTGTTAATTTCTGGAACATGTGAGTAGTTGCAGTTGCCGGAGATGGCCGGAGAAGATGACCGGAGGTCATTCTCCGGCCGGTGAGGGTTTCAGCTAGGGTTTTGTGACTTTATATCTCAGTCATTGGTTGAACATGATCCAACGCACATAATCTCGCCAGCGCATTAATGAGAGACTCCCTCACTCACGTGCCATAATTTGTGATCTGAATGCTTGTGTATGTGTGCATCATCATATCATAGCATTAGTATTAGATCTGATCCACTCATCATGCGTGCTTTCCTTGATCATTTGTGTTGACTGCATCCAACGAACAAGATTGAGTCAATGTTTGACTTGCGTACATAGCGTGGATCTCCCATCAGCGTATTTGTGTAATTGGACTGGGTTCTTGCTTTTCGTACCTCCAGCTTTTAAGCCCAAACGCATTTTGAACTAATAGTTTACTATATTCGTACCCCTCCCAACTTTTTAATTGTTTTTTTTTTTCATTTTATTTTCATATCTTTTCCATTTCTTTTTATTAAAAATACCAAGACCTTTATAAAAATTCCATAAAAATTTCCATGGAATCTAAACACATTTAAATAATTTTCCATGATTTTTAATTCTGAGTTTCCTGATTTTTTCTGATTTTTTCATTATTTTCTTTTTAAAGTGCATTCTTCATGATACTTGGTTCATTTTTATTTTAATTGAACTAGCTTCTTTCTGAATTTTTAAATGGTATTTGGTATGATCATATTGAACATCTTGATGCATTTCATCCATTTTTTTATTTATTTTTAAGGTCATTTTATCTTAGGGTTTAGAGGTGATGTTTGGGCATTGTACTTGATTGATCTTTGTGAACTTGTGGAGCATATTTGAGTATGATCTTTAATAGATTTAGATCTATAATTTTGTAGTGTGTTTGCTCCCTGGTTTTAATTCATTTTATATGATTCTTGTAATTTTTCCATCTCTCTAATGTGTTTTTAATTCATCTTAAGTACATTGATACATGTTGATCCTTAAGGGAATTATTTTGGAGTTTTGTGTTTGATTTGAACAAGTTTCTTTGCATTGATTGTTGAGATACTTTATAGGTCATTTCTTTGACATGATAGTTCATCTTATATCTTGATTATAGGTCACTTACTTCCATCTCTCATAACTTGTACATAATTGTTTCAACTTGCATCCTATTTGTTCTCTTTTGACCTAAACTTGTTTCTATTCTCTTCGAATCATCAACATGACTTGTACTTGAATCATCAATGCCTATTCATGCACTTCATTTGCATCTCATATTGAATATGCTACTGACCCATCATCATTTCATTTATTCAAATGTCATTCATCTCAAACTTGTATACTTGTTCATGTTTGACCTAATTCATCTTTCTTTCTTAACTAGTTTCAAATTGACTTGCATATGCATGTTGAATGACCAATTTATATATTCTAATTGCATTTTTGAATTTCATTTGGTACTGACCTATAGTCCATGATCATCCATCTTTGGTGTGCAACTTTGACTTGTATTCCAAGTTGCTTCTTTCTTTAAGTGAAACTTGTTTCTTTTCTTCTTACTTCTTCTTCATCTAATTCCTTATACTTGAACACTCTTTCTCATGACTTGTATGCTCATTCATAGGCATTATAGGACATTCAAATATGATGTTTAATTCTGACTTGCATCCATTTGCATTTGTTTTCATGTTCTTTTCAACTTTGACATGCGTTACAAGTTTCTTCCTTTCTTACTTGAACTTGAACATTGTTAGCTTCTACTTGCTTCATATTCTTAAATCATTTCACTCATGCTTTGTATGTTCATTAATCTACTTACATATGCATTATAATATGCCATTAACCTCTGACTTTGACATTTCTTCATGCATTCATCCATGTTTGTATGCCATACACATTCATACTTCATCCATGCTTCATAACTTGAACTTGTGTGAATCTTTAGCACCTTTCTTGACATAGTTTGATCCCATTAGGTACCCTAACCCTAATTGAACATCATTAGACATAGCTACTGAATTTAGAAGTCCTTGAACCCTTAGGATCCCTTCTCTTGAGACTTAGGCTTTGTTTGGTTCATAACTTCATTTCATGAGATGTTTGGTGCTTACTTGTGTGATTTCTTTCACTTATGCTTTCATATTAAATTGTTTAGCTAACCTTTTCATGTAGCTGTCATACCCCAAAATTTTCCCTCTCATTTTCATAGCATTTAGCATGAGCTTTCATTTCATTGCATTGCATTCAAGAATAGAAAAATAGAACATTAAGCATTGCATTGCATCTTGCATAAGGGCATATGATCAGTGGTGTTCAAAGGTGTTGATAGTCCAAAGCAAGAGAACAAGAGCCAAGGGTCTTCAAACAAGCCTCAAAGGTCTCTTATATCATATATCCTCCCATTTGATCCCACAAGTCATGAGAAGATGGGAATTCATCAAGAAGATTGGACAATACATCATCTCCTAATAAAACAGTCCAAACTAGGGTTTTGAATTCAAGCCCTCTCCTGATGAAATTTTGGTTCAAACTTGATCTCAAGGGTTTCTACATGATATCAAGTATCTAAGGATGGAAGATTGCCCATTGGTTCATTTCAGAAGAGGTTCAATTGGTCAGTTGCTTGAGAATCAAGAAACTGATGAAAAAGTCTACTCCTGACCTTTTTGGGTCAAATTCATGAAATTCAAGTCACATATGTTCATTGGACAAGATTTAATCAAGAAAATGTCAAGAGATTCACCATAAATCAAGAATTGTACCAAGTTTCCAAATTTAGAAACTTAGGGTTTCTAAAAATGGAAAGTTTTAGACCATTTTACACTACAATTCAAGGCATTCATTCTTCAAGATAAAAGCTTCAAACTTCAGGCCCAAGTTAAGCCAATTAAAGATCACATTCTAAGCTTCAAATCCATATAAAGAACTCTTCCATTGGATCAAAATTGAGGGAGTTATGATCAATCAAAGTTTGACAAAATCAAGGCAAATCTCAAGTCATGGCAAGGCAGATTCAGGCCTCCAGGCCATAATTTCATCAAACAGGTGGTGTGCCAAATATCAAGCTAGTTTTCTCCATCAAGAAAGCTTCAAATGGAAAATTGTTGAACATCAAAGTTGTTCATCTCCATGTTGTCTTTAACTTTGATGTTGGCCATTTTCTCATTTGTACAAGTTATGGAGGTCATATGAGAGCTCAAACATGGTGGTCTCACTATGAAATTTCCATAGGCCATGTTGCCATGCATGTCCTAACTTGCCTTGCCCATGATACAGTTTTGTGCACTTGATTTCTAAGTCATCTTTGACCATCTTCCAAGCTTCCAATCACTTTGATTTCAACACCGAACTTGTTCTATCTTGTATCCTCTTTCCATAGCCACCAAAAACATTCATTTTCATGCACCATGCTTAGAGAAATTCATCTGCAAACATCCATGGTCACATTGATGTATTAACTGGTTTTGTTGGAGTTTTATGCATTGTCTTGGTTCAGGTTCACAATAAACACACATGTACCAATATTTACTTCATTAAGCCATACATAACTCTTACACTCATGCGCATACATAGCACCATACACCAAAGAGGAAAAGAACAAACTTGTTTCACAAGTCTTGCAGCTTCATGACACATACTTCATCCATCCTTATCAACTCACCATAAGTTACCATGTTCAGCATCACACAATAACAACACACGATGTTTCTCTCTCACTATTCAAATTGCTTAGCACACCACTCTCCATTGCTTCTAACACCATGGTTAACTCAACTTGAGTTCCAACTGTCAATTGAGTTAGTTAAATCTTAACCACACTTATAAAAGCTTCTCTAACAGAATTGGCAACTAACAATTTCATTCTTCACATTTTCCCAAACTCTCACTCTCAAAAGCTCTCTGAAATTCTCTCTCTCGAAGCTTCCACATCCATTTTTCTCTGCACTTTCTTCATATATCATCTTCAAACTTCAATGGAGCATGGAAGAAGAGTGTTGCTGCATCATTGAATCTTCATCAGTTTCAACCTTCTCTCTGAATTCTCAAACAATTACAAGTTTTCTCAAGCCTTTATTTGGCTCCTTTTGAAGTTCAAGGATCAAAGAAACACCTCTGGTATTCTTACAACTCAAAGTGCATCAGTTTCAGGTTCAAACTTCTTCGACTTTTATTGCGTCGTATCTCTTTGTTTAAGCTTGTTTCTGCTGTTTATAGAGCTTACTAGAAGCTATGAACTCTGGCTAGTTGATAGGGCTTGTTAGAAGCTTAGATCCATTTTTAGGGCAAACTTTGATCGTTCGATTCTCTCTGCTTGAATGTGATTTGTGAATTTTAAGGCCGGATCCTTGTTGTGCGTAACTTTAGCTTTCAAATGATATATGTTTTGTTAATTTCTGGAACATGTGAGTAGTTGCAGTTGCCGGAGATGGCCGGAGAAGATGACCGGAGGTCATTCTCCGGCCGGTGAGGGTTTCAGCTAGGGTTTTGTGACTTTATATCCCAGTCATTGGATGAACATGATCCAACGCACATAATCTCGCCACCGCATTAATGAGAGACGCCCTCACTCACGTGCCATAATTTGTGATCTGAATGCTTGTGTATGTGTGCATCATCATATCATAGCATGTGTATTAGATCTGATCCACTCATCATGCGTGCTTTCCTTGATCATTTGTGTTGACTGCATCCAACGAACAAGATTGAGTCAATGTTTGACTTGCGTACATAGCGTGGATCTCCCATCAGCGTATTTGTGTAATTGGACTGGGTTCTTGCTTTTCGCACCTCCAGCTTTTTAGCCCAAACGCATTTTGAACTAATAGTTTACTATATTCGTACCCCTCCCACCATTTTAATTGTTTTTTTTTTCATTTTATTTTCATATCTTTTCCATTTCTTTTTATTAAAAATACCAAGACCTTTATAAAAATTCCATAAAAATTTCCATGGAATCTAAACACATTTAAATAATTTTCCATGATTTTTAATTCTGAGTTTCCTGATTTTTTCTGATTTTTTCATTATTTTCTTTTTAAAGTGCATTCTTCATGATACTTGGTTCATTTTTGTTTTAATTGAACAAGCTTCTTTCTGAATTTTTGAATGGTATTTGGTATGATCATATTGCACATCTTGATGCATTTCATCCATATTTTTTTTTATTTTTAAGGTCATTTTATCTTAGGGTTTAGAGGTGATGTTTGGGCATTGTACTTGATTGATCTTTGTGAACTTGTGGAGCTTATTTGAGTATGATCTTTAAGAGATTTAGATCTATAATTTTGTAGTGTGTTTGCTCCCTGGTTTTAATTCATTTTATATGATTCTTGTAATTTTTCCATCTCTCTAATGTGTTTTTAATTCATCTTAAGTACATTGATACATGTTGATCCTTAAGGGAATTATTTTGGAGTTTTGTGTTTGATTTGAACAAGTTGCTTTGCATTGATTGTTGAGATACTTTATAGGTCATTTCTTTGACATGATAGGTCATCTTATATCATGATTATAGGTCACTTACTTCCATCTCTCATAACTTGTACATAATTGTTTCAACTTGCATCCTATTTGTTCTCTTTTGACCTAAACTTGTTTCTATTCTCTTCAAATCATCAACATGACTTGTACTTGAATCATCAATGCCTATTCATGCACTTCATTTGCATCTCATATTGAATATGCTACTGACCCATAATCATTTCATGCATTCAAATGTCATTCATCTCAAACTTGTATACTTGTTCATGTTTGACCTAATTCATCTTTCTTTCTTAACTAGTTTCAAAGTGACTTGCATATGCATGTTGAATGACCAATTCTTATATTCTAATTGCATTTTTGAATTTCATTTGGTACTGATCTATAGTCCATGATCATCCATCTTTGGTGTGCAACTTTGACTTGTATTCCAAGTTGCTTCTTTCTTTAAGTGAAACTTGTTTCTTTTCTTCTTACTTCTTCTTCATCTAATTCCTTATACTTGAACACTCTTTCTCATGACTTGTATGCTCATTCATAGGCATTATAGGACATTCAAATATGATGTTTAATTCTGACTTGCATCCATTTGCATTTGTTTTCATGTTCTTTTCAACTTTGACTTGTGTTACAAGTTTCTTCCTTTCTTACTTGAACTTGAACATTGTTAGCTTCTACTTGCTTCATATTCTTAAATCATTTCACTCATGCTTTGTATGTTCATTCATCTACTTACATATGCATTATAATATGCCATTAACCTCTGACTTTGACATTTCTTCATGCATTCATCCATGTTTGTATGCCATACACATTCATACTTCATCCATGCTTCATAACTTGAACTTGTGTGAATCTTTGGCACCTTTCTTGACATAGTTTGATCCCATTAGGTACCCTAACCCTAATTGAACATCATTAGACATAGCTACTGACTTTAGAAGTCCTTGAACCCTTAGGATCCCTTCTCTTGAGACTTAGGCTTTGTTTGGTTCATAACTTCATTTCATGAGATGTTTGGTGCTTACTTGTGTGATTTCTTTCACTTATGCTTTCATATTAAATTGTTTAGCTAACCTTTTCATGTAGCTGTCATACCCCAAAATTTTCCCTCTCATTTTCATAGCATTTAGCATGAGCTTTCATTTCATTGCATTGCATTCAAGAATAGAAAAATAGAACATTAAGCATTGCATTGCATCTTGCATAAGGGCATATGATCAGTGGTGTTCAAAGGTGTTGATAGTCCAAAGCAAGAGAACAAGAGCCAAGGGTCTTCAAACAAGCCTCAAAGGTCTCTTATATCATATATCCTCCCATTTGATCCCACAAGTCATGAGAAGATGGGAATTCATCAAGAAGATTGGACAATACATCATCTCCTAATAAAACAGTCCAAACTAGGGTTTTGAATTCAAGCCCTCTCCTGATGAAATTTTGGTTCAAACTTGATCTCAAGGGTTTCTACATGATATCAAGTATCTAAGGATGGAAGATTGCCCATTGGTTCATTTCAGAAGAGGTTCAATTGGTCAGTTGCTTGAGAATCAAGAAACTAATGAAAAAGTCAACTATGCAAAGGAAAAAGTCAACTCCTGACTTTTTTGGGTCAAATTCATGAAATTCAAGTCACATATGTTCATTGGACAAGATTTTATCAAGAAAATGTCAAGAGATTCACCATAAATCAAGAATTGTACCAAGTTTCCAAATTTAGAAACTTAGGGTTTCTAAAAATGGAAAGTTTTGGACCATTTTACACTACAATTCAAGGCATTCTTTCTTCAAGATAAAAGCTTCAAACTTCAGGCCCAAGTTGAGCCAATTAAAGATCACATTCTAAGCTTCAAATCCATATAAAGAACTCTTCCATTGGATCAAAATTGAGGGAGTTATGATCAATCAAAGTTTGACAAAATCAAGGCAAATCTCAAGTCATGGCAAGGCAGATTCAGGCCTCCAGGCCATAATTTCATCAAACAGGTGGTGTGCCAAATATCAAGCTAGTTTTCTCCATCAAGAAAGCTTCAAATGGAAAATTGTTGAACATCAAAGTTGTTCATCTCCATGTTGTCTTTAACTTTGATGTTGGCCATTTTCTCATTTGTACAAGTTATGGAGGTCATATGAGAGCTCAAACATGGTGGTCTCACTATGAAATTTCCATAGGCCATGTTGCCATGCATGTCCCAACTTGCCTCGCCCATGATACAGTTTTGTCCACTTGATTTCTAAGTCATCTTTGACCATCTTCCAAGCTTCCAATCACTTTGATTTCAACACCGAACTTGTTCTATCTTGTATCCTCTTTCCATAGCCACCAAAAACATTCATTTTCATGCACCATGCTTAGAGAAATTCATCTGCAAACATCCATGGTCACATTGATGTATTGACTGGTTTTGTTGGAGTTTTATGCATTGTCTTGGTTCAGGTTCACAATAAACACACATGTACCAATATTTACTTCATTAAGCCATACATAACTCTTACACTCATGCGCATACATAGCACCATACACCAAAGAGGAAAAGAACAAACTTGTTTCACAAGTCTTGCAGCTTCATGACACATACTTCATCCATCCTTATCAACTCACCATAAGTTACCATGTTCAGCATCACACAATAACAACACACGATGTTTCTCTCTCACTATTCAAATTGCTTAGCACACCACTCTCCATTGCTTCTAACACCATGGTTAACTCAACTTGAGTTCCAACTGTCAATTGAGTTAGTTAAATCTTAACCACACTTATAAAAGCTTCTCTAACAGAATTGGCAACTAACAATTTCATTCTTCACATTTTCCCAAACTCTCACTCTCAAAAGCTCTATGAAATTCTCTCTCTCGAAGCTTCCACATCCATTTTTCTCTGCACTTTCTTCATATATCATCTTCAAACTTCAATGGAGCATGGAAGAAGAGTGTTGCTGCATCATTGAATCTTCATCAGTTTCAACCTTCTCTCTGAATTCTCAAACAATTACAAGTTTTCTCAAGCCTTTATTTGGCTCCTTTTGAAGTTCAAGGATCAAAGAAACACCTCTGGTATTCTTACAACTCAAAGTGCATCAGTTTCAGGTTCAAACTTCTTCGACTTTTATTGCATCGTATCTCTTTGTTTAAGCTTGTTTCTGCTGTTTATAGAGCTTACTAGAAGCTATGAACTCTGGCTAGTTGATAGGGCTTGTTAGAAGCTTAGATCCATTTTTAGGGCAAACTTTGATCGTTCGATTCTCTCTGCTTGAATGTGATTTGTGAATTATAAGGCCGGATCCTTGTTGTGCGTAACTTTAGCTTTCAAATGATATATGTTTTGTTAATTTCTGGAACATGTGAGTAGTTGCAGTTGCCGGAGATGGCCGGAGAAGATGACCGGAGGTCATTCTCCGGCCGGTGAGGGTTTCAGCTAGGGTTTTGTGACTTTATATCCCAGTCATTGGATGAACATGATCCAACGCACATAATCTCGCCACCGCATTAATGAGAGACGCCCTCACTCACGTGCCATAATTTGTGATCTGAATGCTTGTGTATGTGTGCATCATCATATCATAGCATGTGTATTAGATCTGATCCACTCATCATGCGTGCTTTCCTTGATCATTTGTGTTGACTGCATCCAACGAACAAGATTGAGTCAATGTTTGACTTGCGTACATAGCGTGGATCTCCCATCAGCGTATTTGTGTAATTGGACTGGGTTCTTGCTTTTCGCACCTCCAGCTTTTTAGCCCAAACGCATTTTGAACTAATAGTTTACTATATTCGTACCCCTCCCACCATTTTAATTGTTTTTTTTTTCATTTTATTTTCATATCTTTTCCATTTCTTTTTATTAAAAATACCAAGACCTTTATAAAAATTCCATAAAAATTTCCATGGAATCTAAACACATTTAAATAATTTTCCATGATTTTTAATTCTGAGTTTCCTGATTTTTTCTGATTTTTTCATTATTTTCTTTTTAAAGTGCATTCTTCATGATACTTGGTTCATTTTTGTTTTAATTGAACAAGCTTCTTTCTGAATTTTTGAATGGTATTTGGTATGATCATATTGCACATCTTGATGCATTTCATCCATATTTTTTTTTATTTTTAAGGTCATTTTATCTTAGGGTTTAGAGGTGATGTTTGGGCATTGTACTTGATTGATCTTTGTGAACTTGTGGAGCTTATTTGAGTATGATCTTTAAGAGATTTAGATCTATAATTTTGTAGTGTGTTTGCTCCCTGGTTTTAATTCATTTTATATGATTCTTGTAATTTTTCCATCTCTCTAATGTGTTTTTAATTCATCTTAAGTACATTGATACATGTTGATCCTTAAGGGAATTATTTTGGAGTTTTGTGTTTGATTTGAACAAGTTTCTTTGCATTGATTGTTGAGATACTTTATAGGTCATTTCTTTGACATGATAGGTCATCTTATATCATGATTATAGGTCACTTACTTCCATCTCTCATAACTTGTACATAATTGTTTCAACTTGCATCCTATTTGTTCTCTTTTGACCTAAACTTGTTTCTATTCTCTTCAAATCATCAACATGACTTGTACTTGAATCATCAATGCCTATTCATGCACTTCATTTGCATCTCATATTGAATATGCTACTGACCCATAATCATTTCATGCATTCAAATGTCATTCATCTCAAACTTGTATACTTGTTCATGTTTGACCTAATTCATCTTTCTTTCTTAACTAGTTTCAAAGTGACTTGCATATGCATGTTGAATGGCCAATTCTTATATTCTAATTGCATTTTTGAATTTCATTTGGTACTGACCTATAGTCCATGATCATCCATCTTTGGTGTGCAACTTTGACTTGTATTCCAAGTTACTTCTTTCTTTAAGTGAAACTTGTTTCTTTTCTTCTTACTTCTTCTTCATCTAATTCCTTATACTTGAACACTCTTTCTCATGACTTGTATGCTCATTCATAGGCATTATAGGACATTCAAATATGATGTTTAATTCTGACTTGCATCCATTTGCATTTGTTTTCATGTTCTTTTCAACTTTGACTTGTGTTACAAGTTTCTTCCTTTCTTACTTGAACTTGAACATTGTTAGCTTCTACTTGCTTCATATTCTTAAATCATTTCACTCATGCTTTGTATGTTCATTAATATACTTACATATGCATTATAATATGCCATTCACCTCTGACTTTGACATTTCTTCATGCATTCATCCATGTTTGTATGCCATACACATTCATACTTCATCCATGCTTCATAACTTGAACTTGTGTGAATCTTTGGCACCTTTCTTGACATAGTTTGATCCCATTAGGTACCCTAACCCTAATTGAACATCATTAGACATAGCTACTGACTTTAGAAATCCTTGAACCCTTAGGATCCCTTCTCTTGAGACTTAGGCTTTGTTTGGTTCATAACTTCATTTCATGAGATGTTTGGTGCTTACTTGTGTGATTTCTTTCACTTATGCTTTCATATTCAATTGTTTAGCTAACCTTTCATGTAGCTGTCATACCCCAAAATTTTCCCTATTATTTTCATAGCATTTAGCATGAGCTTTCATTTCATTGCATTGCATTCAAGCGTAGAAAAATAGAACATTAAGCATTGCATTGCATCTTGCATAAGGGCATATGATCAGTGGTGTTCAATGGTGTTGATAGTCCAAAGCAATAGAACAAGAGCCAAGGGTCTTCAAACAAGCCTCAAAGGTCTCTTATATCATATATCCTCCCATTTGATCCCACAAGTCATGAGAAGATGGGAATTCATCAAGAATATTGGACAATACATCATCTCCTAATAAAACAGTCCAAACTAGGGTTTTGAATTCAAGCCCTCTCCTGATGAAATTTTGATTCTAACTTGATCTTAATGTTTTCTACATGATGTCAAGTATCTAAGGATGGAAGATTGTCCATTGGTTCTTTTCAGAAGAGGTTCAATGGATCAGTTGCTTGAGAATCAAGAAATTGGGGAAAAAGTCAGCTGTGCAGTGAAAAAGTCAACTCCTGACTTTTTAAGGTCAAATTCATGAAATTCAAGTTATATAAATTCATTGGACAAGATTTGATCAAGAAATGTCAAGTGGTTCATGGAAAAATCAAGAAATCACAAAACTGCCCAAAATAGAAACTTCAAGGTTTCCAAAAATGGCAAGTTTGGACCATTTTGAACCACACTTTGAGGCCTCTTTTCTCCATGATAAAAGCTTCCAACCTTTGGGCCAAGTTGAGCCAATTAAAGTTCACACTCTAAGCTTCAAATCCATATAAAGAACTCTTCCATTGGATCAAAATTGAGGGAGTTATGATCAATCAAAGTTTGACAAAACTAGGTCAAAAACCAAGTCATGGCAAGGCAAGCTTAGGCCCACTGGCCATAATTTTGACAAAAACATGGTGTGCCAAATGTCCAGCCATTTTTCTCCATCAAGTAAGCTTCAAATAGAAAACTTTCCAACATCAAAGTTGTTCCTTTCCATGCCCTCTACAATGTTCATGTTGGACATTTTTTAATTTGAGCAAGTTATGAGATAGTTGTGATGGTCCCAAGTTGGTGTGATCATGCTGAATCTCATAGGCAATTTTGCCATGCCATGCCTCATCCTACCACGCCCATGAACACAGATTGGATCTCTCTTGTTTCAAGTCATTTTCAAAGGTGTTAAAGGCCGCCTCAATTCAATTTGATTTTAACTGCAATTGTTCTATCATGTTCCATCTTTCCATAGCCATCAAAAGCTCATGATTTCATGTCTTGTACATAGAGAAATTCATCTCTAAACATCCATGATTTCTACTGTGTGTTGTAGTGCCAAGATTGGAATGTTGTGCATTGTTGTTGTTAACTCACACCAGCCACGAATGCTTCATGAATCAGTCCACTTCTTTTCCTCATTAAGTCAAACACTTCCTACATACTATGTGCTTCCCATGTTGCTTCATACACAAAAGAAGAAAAACAAAAGCTTGTTGTGTAAGTTTCTGCAAAGGTCAGAGCTACATCATCACCATTCTTTTCTCCACCTCACCATATGTACCATGAACACACCACACTATATCACAACCAAAGCTAACTCGCCCTAACTAACTTGACTCAGTTAGTTAGAGGCAGCTCAGTTAACTCAACTTGAACTCATTTAACTCACCCAATTAACCTTGGTTCAAGCTACTAAACTCAACATATAAATTCAAAACTCTTCACAAATTCATTCTAACTTCATATTTTCACTCTCCCTCCCAAACACTTCAAGAATTCTCTGAACTCTCTCTCTCTCTCTCACTCACGAATTCTCTACTCCTCTTCTACATTTCATCATCATCTTCATCATTGGTTCAGTATCGTGCAAGAGCAAGCAAGAACTTCACCTCTTCAAGAACAACTTCACTGCAGAAATCACTTCAGCTTTGTGCTCTTCAAGATCTAAGGAACAATAGCATTTATTTTGCTCTACTTAAGCTCAAGATCAAGTGTTTCTCTGGTTTTCTCAACACTTCAAAGTCCTTCACAGTTTCAGGTTCTTCTTTCTCAACCTTTTTTTCACTAAGTTAGCTTGTTTTCATGGTGATTATGGCTTACTAGAAGCAGTTTTGATTCCGGCTAGTTGATAGGCCTCTTAGAGGCATAGATTCAAAACCTAGGGCAATTTTAATCTCCTCGGTTCTCTGTATATGTGATTTATATGTGAAAAATACTTATGGATTTGTGATGTGCATGAGTTCCTCTTTCGAATGGTATAGGTTTCATAGATTTCCGGAACAATGTAAAAGTTGCAGGTGGCGGAGATGGCCGGAGAAGATGACCGGAGGTCGTTCTCCGGCCGGTGAGTGTTCGTTAGGGTTTTAGAGCCAGTTTAAATCACATCCGTTAGATCCTCATCATCCAACGCTCCAAAACATGACAACACATAAGTGACACACCCTCCCTCTCACGTACACTTTTTTAGACCTGAGTGATTTCATGCGCGTGTGTACATGGTTGTTATCATGGTGTGATGCATCTGAGCCTCTCATTTTGAATACTTTTGCCTTGTTTGACTGTTGACTGCATCCTATGGTCATTGTTGAGTCACATTGTTGAATGCATACACCTTTTCACACACGATCACACGTATATGGACTGGGTTATAATTTGATTTTCACACCCCTTTGCCTGAGCCCATTTTATTTTCAACATGGAAATTACTCACGCTGCACCCCCTCCCCATTTCTTTTATTATTTTTAATTTCTTTTCCATATTTGTTTAGTTTTCTTATTTTAAAAATACCAAATCATCTCTAAAAATCCCAAATCAATTCATGTGTTTTCTTTATGCATTTAAATAATTTTCCATAATTTTTAATTCTGACTTTGTGAATTTTTACACATTATTCCATGATTTTCTTTTATTTTCTTTTTGATTGATCCTTCTTATGGACACTTGAACTTGTATGATTTCTTTCTCTCATTTTACACATCATATTTAACTCATTCTTTTTTTATTGATTAGATAACATCTTAAAGTGCCTAAAACTATTTTTGTTTGATTTTTAAAATCATTATATCATACCTTTTGATGTTCATCTTTGCACCTTCTTGTGATGTGTTTCAATATGACTTTGTGGATTTGTTGGAGCATGTTTCACTTTGATTTTTTCCATGAGCTTTTGACATTTGATTTTCTTCTGACTTAGGTTAATTAGAATCATTTTTACCTAATTTTCATATGTGCTATGATTTTATTTTGATGCCTTGCAAGTAAAGTTAGTTTTGTGCACTCTCTCCCACTTCATCTTAGCATGTTTTGGTGAATCATTTGTGCAACCTTTTGTGATATGATTGTACATACTTTATAGGTCATTTTTTGTGATATTATAGGTCATCCTTGATGCATTATAAGTCACTTTGACATATGTTAATATTTGACATAAGTTTGTGCATTTCAACTTGACATTTTTACATGTTTCATTTCTCTACTTCTTCTCATCCTCATCTCTTCTTCTTACATCATTTCATTTATGAATTGCTTGATGATTCATATGTATTGTGAGGTATTCCCAAATGTCTTTGGTTCTGACTTTAACTTCTTATGAAGCATTGATGCATGATCACCTTGTATATCCACTCATTCTTCATCTATTTCTTTCATAGTATACTTCATTAATGTTTAAGACTTTGTTTGTGCATACTTTGTGTGTGTTGGGTCTCTTAACATTAGAAGACATTCTTGTGATGTGCATTCTGACCTTAGACCTTACTTAACCTTTAAGCTTCTTTTTCTTTGGTTCTTGATTGGTTTAAGCTTTACTTGTTCATCTTACATAGTTCCTTCATGTATAATTTGGTTTACTAACCTTTTCAAGGGCTAATGGTAAGCCATTTGAGTGTGGATATGCATCCACATTATAACTTCTTCCTTCATCTTTTAATCATTGAATTTATGTTTGTTTAAGCATTTAATAATGCTTTGCTTATACAACCTTCTTTCTTCCCTCTTAGAAACAACTTAACTTCCATCTTGGAAGTAAGTTGTTTTCTATCTTCTTCTTCTCCTTTCTTTTAGGATTAGGTTTCTTAAACCTCATTAACCATAGGATCTCCAAGCATGATAACGTTAGGGTTTGAGTCTTAGTCTCCCACATTAGACTTTACCTTTCTCCCTTTGAGTCTCTCTTCTTCTCATCTCAAAAAAAAAGCAAAAACACTTAATAAAGGTTTAACACTTATTGCATGTGAGCCTAAAGTATGGGAAATGGAAGTAGGGGAGTTTCTCCTCTCTTTCCTAGAATGTTTAGCATACGGCCTGTTAGGACGACCATGCGACGCATTCGATCCTATATCATAGACTTGAATGCAATACGTGTTACTAAACACCAATAATCAAAACACTTCTTTCTAAAAGACAAAAACAAACAAACAACTCTCTTCTCATCTTCTTCACCCACTCCTTAAGAATTCGTCACGTCCGTTCCACCGCAAACAGGTAATGCACAAGTCTCCCTACAACGAGCTGCAACACCTAACTGCTGGAACGCACACTCTGACGTTTCCACTAAAAAACACAAACAACTTTCCCTTAGCTGAGGGGAACTACGTCGCTCTGATTCTCATGATCCCGATGAGATACGTAGGCAGTGGGGTAGGGCCCATTCGAGCACTTCTTTTATTTTCCCTACATTTGTTTCTTGTTCCCTTTCCATTCTTTTTTCCAGTATCTTTTCTACACCCTTTGATCAAACAGCAAGCTTGGATCCCATCGGGTACGATGGACGCGTGGGGGTGCTAATACCTTCCCCTCGTGTAACCGACTCCCGAACCCAGTTCTTTTGGTCGCAAGACCATGCTCTTTCCTTCTTCCAGGTTTATGCAGTGTTTCCTTTCCCTCTCTTGGGATAAATACACATTGCTAGCGACTCTGTTTCCGCGCCACTTTCGCGTTTGTACTTGGATGAAAATCCCAGGAGCGACAGCTGGCGACTCTGCTGGGGAAATGGTTGAACTATTGCTGGTTCTTCCGTTTGCGAGTCAATCCTAGCGCTTGTTTGTTTTTTTCATTGGGTGTTTACTGTGGTGCTGTGTTTTGCTGTTTTTCTGTTTTACTGTATTGTTGTTTACTGTATTATTGCTTTACTATATTACTATTTTACCGCACTTATGGCATTTTCATTTCATTATTATACTGGATTGTGCTGTGCTGTGCTGGATTTTTTTCTATTTGGTGGGCAGGGTGTTCCGAGAGATAAGCCCACTACCCAGGCTTGAGCATACACATAAGTATTAGTGTGGGTGGGCGTGTCGCTCCCGTGGTGTTTTGCCACGTGTGGGTGTTCACGAGACCTACAGCCAGACGAGGTTCTATCCGGAGCTATCTGCTACTGTATGCTCTATACAGGCCAGTAGATATTCTCTGGAGAAATTGTCGACTCTGGTGACCATTCCCGAGGACTCAGTTGCGGCACTCCTCCTGAGTTGTGACAGTGGCAGACCACACTTTGTGGCAAACCCATTGCACATTCTCGATCCGAGGGCCCAAAGCTGGGAACTCGCTATAGGATATCCTTTTTGAAAGTGAATCAGTGGAGGCACTCCTTGATTGGCAATAGTACTGTACCCTGAGGGATGAATGTACTATTGCTTCTCGACCTTAGTGCCAGAAGCTGAGGACCTTTCGTTTTGGAGAATCAGTTGAGGCCTCCTCGATTAATGATGATGCCAAACCAGAAATGGTGAGCGTATCATCATTTCTCGACCTGAGAGCCCGGGATACTGAGGATCTTAGTACCCACATGTGAGAGGGACGGGTTGTTTACAGGTTTGCAGGTAACCTTGACTTTCAACATACCTGGTACACTGGATTTCTTATCAGTATGGTTTATCTGTGTGGTTACTCTATTGTTCTGGAATTCTGGAGAACTTGAGCCTTGAATTTATGCAACTATTTCAGTCCAGCACAGACACGTGGCACTTTGATCCCATGCCTTACATTGCATCTTTTTCTCTAACATTCATATTTTTCATTTTCCAGGTAGTATCTGATTTTGATTCCAGTCAACGGGCAGTTATAGGGATGGACAACAAAAGGGACAAGAAGAACACCATTGTGTACAAGTTCCCGAAGCTCATCCTGGGTCAGATTTGTAAATTGCAAGAGATGGCCAGTCCAGAAGTGTTAGGAATGTTCGGAGAGAAATACAGTTGGATCCTATCCTTTGCTCGTAACCTCAGTGAATATGAAGCTGGTGGCTTACGCACCCTGATGCAGTTCTATGATCCTGCCTTGAGGTTCTTTGTACTGACGGATTATGTTTTGGTTCCTACTCTGGAAGAGTATTCTAACATTCTAGGAATTTCCATCAAAGAAGGTGCTCCTTTCTGTGGGTCGAAGGCAGATCTTGATTTCCAAGCTGTGGCTGGTGCTCTTTATTTGAGCAAGTTAACTTTGGAAGCTGATATTTCTGGCAAGGGAAAGGTTCGTGGCTATCACCTATCATACTTGGCAAATAAGGCTCAAGAGGCAGCAAAGGAGAAGAAGTGGAATATCTTCAATGCAGTGTTGGCTCTCTGTGTACATGGCATTGTCTTGTTCCTGAATGAGCCTGATTTTGTTGACATGGATGCTATCAGAATATTTGTATCCCAGAATTCGGTGACAACCTTATTAGGAGATCTTCATTATGCATTGTACAACAGGAACGAGAAGAGACGAGGTGGGATAGTTCATTGTTGTGCACCTCTTTTCTATAAGTGGTTTGCCAATCGTCTACCCCAGTCAGGTGCTTTCAAGGATACTAAGAGTTCTCTGAAATGGAGTCAACGTCTGATGGGCCTAGATGCTAAGGATATTGTTTGGGTGAATCACGGAGTGCTGGGTAAAGACATTTTGCACAGTTGTGGTGAATACCCTAATGTGCCATTGATAGGGAGAAAATGAGGTATTAACTATAACCCTTCCTTGGCTATCCGGCAGTTTGGGTATGCTCTGAAAAGTCCCCCAGTTGAAAAGGAGTTGGAAGAGTCTGTGTATTTTCACATGGCTAATGAGGGATTAGATGTGGCACAGAAAGCTTCCAAAGCATGGCTCAGTAAACAGAAGAGAGGGAAGACCGTGTGGGGTCTGCCTAACAATCAAACTTTCCCTCCATATGAGCAATGGATAAAGAAGAGGGTCGAAAAGTACTATTTTCCTTTTGATTGGGCGCCTCCCTTGTATCCCAAAGTGATAGAGGAAAGAATCATCGTGCCAATTGAAGAATTCGATAAGCAGCGAAGAGTGATGCAGGATTTGAGGGAGGAAAATGCTAGTATGAGTAGTAGACTTCAGGGCGCTTTACATGACAACTTGGAGATGAAGTGGAAGGTCCAAGATTTGACAGAGCGTTTGGAAAAAAGGGATAAGGATCTCGATGACAGAGCTCAGCACTGTAGAAAGATCAGTATGACTGTTGAATCATCTGGCAAAGCCTACAGGGAAACCAAAAAGCTCTTGACCAAAACTGAAGACAAGCTTGCCATGTATAAGGAGATGTGGGAAGAGCTTAAGATTGAGAATGGGGAGTTAAAAGAAGAACTTCAAAGAATGAAGGAAGATAAGAAGCACTTCTCTGGTAAGTGGAAAGGAGCCCAGAAAGAAATTGAAGAGCTCAAGTTGCAAGCGGGAATCAAGAAGTCAAAGCGCGAAGGCAATGATGTTGAAGAGCAGATTGCTAGGCTGAATCAGGATGTCGAGAAAAGAAACAGACTGATCAAGGGGTTGCTAGAAAGACCTACTCATCCAGACACTTCGAACCTTCTTGAAGAGATTGAAGCCAGCTTGTTTGGAATCGATTTGTAGTGATTCTGTTGTTTGTAGTTTGCTATGATTACCATCAGGATTGTTGATGGAATCACTTTTGATTGTATCGGACCCATCTGTATGTTCTCTTATGATATGATATTAAAGTATTTGGTTCGGCCACATTTGTCTCTACAGCTCTCAGTTTTTGAAAGGTGTCTTCCTTTGTTTGATTCTGCAATGTTTCTGGATTCGGATTTATTTTCCGATATTGTGTCCGATCCCTTGCTCGATTTCAAAGCTGGAATTAAAGCAGATACGCCCTGGAAATGTTTAAATATGATTGTTTGCATTTTTGCATTTGCATCCTCATAATCATAAGCATTTTTGCATAACAGGTACTTGCTCCAGTCTTTCTAACCTTTATTTGGTTTCAGGCATTATAGTTGAGAATCATATTCACTGATACTCAACTCGAAGAAATCAAGCAAGGATAATGGATCAAATGCATCATGATTTGGATGAAATGAGGGCACGCATGGACCAGTTCATGACTCTTATGACTGGTATGGCATAGACTCAAGAGAGATTGAGACTTCTGGTCGAGCGTCCAGAGACTACGCTGGGAGGTAATCAGGTTGACAATTCACAGGCACATGGCACTCCTCCTCCTTTTAGCAACCCTCCTCCTATTGGTAACCTGGGTAATGGAAATGTCAGAAATGCTAGTGTTGTTCAGGAAGATGTTCAGGAAGATCAATTCACCCTACTGGATGCTGATATGGGTAATCCTAACGACATAAGGTATGATGAGCTGGCTGAGAAAATAAGGGCTATGGAGTGCAAGAACTCTCTGGGCATTGATGTTACTAATCTGGGTCTGGTACCAGGGGTCAGAATTCCTCCAAAATTCAAGCCACCCACTTTTGACAAATATCATGGCAATACGTGTCCTCAGACACATATTCAGGCTTACTTTGGGAGGATCTCAGCCCACACTGATGACGAGAAGTTATGGATGCATTACTTTCAGGACAGTTTGGCTGGAGCGTCATTGACCTGGTATATGAAATTGAACAGAGCTGCTGTGAGAAGTTGGAAAGATCTGGCAGAAGCGTTTCTGAAGCAATATCAGTATAATATCGACATGGCTCCCAACCACACTCAACTGCAAGGGTTGTCACAGAACGCTAAGGAAAGTTTCAAAGAATATGCTCAGAGGTGGAGAGAAATGGCTGCTCAGGTTCAACCCCCTTTGCTGGAAAGAGAAATGGCAGATATGTTCATGGGCACCCTGCAATGGGCATTCCTTGATAGATTGGTTGCTTGTCCATCTACCGGATTTTCTGATATCGTGATTGTTGGTGAAAGGATCGAGAGTTTGTTGAAACTTGGGAAGATTTAAGATGTAAGTGGTGCTGGTTCTTCTGGAACAAAGAAACCTTTTGCTAATGGTCAGAAAAGGAAAGAAGTTGATACAAACTTTGTGTATAGAGGATGGGGAAGAGGACATTCTCAGGCTTATCACCAAGTAGGTGCAGTGACGATCCCAACACCATCTGTTCAGCAACAGCAACCACAACAGCAGGTTCAGCAACAGCAGCAACTTCCTTTCCAGCAAAGGTCTAGGCAAAGGGACCGCAAAATTGACCCTCTCCCTATGACCTACTCAGCATTGTTACCCCAGTTACTCCAATTAAAGTTGGTTGAGCTTTGTACCATGAGACCTCCTGCTGCTAGAAACTTGCCACCTAACTATGATGCTAATGCTCACTGCGATTTCCATTCAGGTGCTCCGGGGCACACCACTGAAAAGTGCTGGGCATTTCAAAATAAGGTGCAAGATATGATAGATGCTAAAGCAATCAACTTCTCTCTACCTCCTAATGTTCTTCAGAACCCCATGCCTAATCATGGGGTGGCAGATGTGCACGCTATCGAGGATGGAAAGAGGTTGAATTTGGTAGCAGATATCAATCAGGTGAAGACTTCGTTGCTGGTTGTAAAAGATCGTCTGTTGAAGGGACAAGTGTTCCCGGGTTGTGACCAAGATTGTTCTGAGTGTATGGATCAAGAGAATGGCTGTGGTAAATTGAGAGTTGGTTTGCAGAAGCTGATCAACGAAGGCCGTCTACAGTTTGACTGGGTTGTGAAAGATATTAATGAGGTGTCAACTGTGACAATTTATTATACTCCTGCTGAGATTCAGGTACCTGCAAGTGCAGCTCCTATAGCAAGCATTGTGCCAGAAAGACCCAGTCCTGTTACCATCACGGTGCCAGGACTAGTTCCGCCTACCTCTAATAAAGCAATCCCATGGCATTATGGGACAGATGTGTACTATGAAGGGAAAAAGCAGGAAGTCGAGACATCGGCCAGTTTAAATATTGATAACGTGGTGGTGTAGGTGGCTTTACAAGGAGTGGAACGTTGTTTGCTCCCCAAACCCTTCGAAGTGATAAAGAAGTTGAGGCTGCGGCAAAAGCTAAAGGAAAACAGGTGGTTGAGAGTGTGCCCGCGCCTAAAACAGATACCAAGATTACCTTTGACAACGAGGTAGAAGAGTTTATGAGAATAATAAAGAAAAGTGATTATAAAATCGTCGATCAATTGAATCAGATGCCCTCGAAGATCTCAATTTTGTCATTGTTGATGTGTTCTGATGCACACCGAGAGGCTTTGCTGAAAGTGTTGAAGAGAGCCTATGTTCCATAGGAAATTACCGTCAATCAGCTCGAGAGTGATTTCTAATGTCAATGTCAGTCATGGATTGGGTTTCACAAGCCGAGATTTGACATCTGAAGGTAGAAACCACAACAAAGCTCTGCATATTACAATGGAGTGTATGGGTGCGGTGTTGTCCCACGTGTTAGTAGACACTGGTTCTTCGCTCAATGTATTGCCTAAGAAGGCGCTAATGAAGCTGGAAGTTGATGGATTAATTTTAAGGCCAAGTGATTTAGTTGTCAGAGCGTTTGATGGAACGAAAAGATTGGTATTTGGTGAAGTGGAATTACCTGTGCAAATGGGGCCTCAAGTGTTCAAGTCTACATTCCACGTGATGGATATACAGCCTGCTTATAGCTGTTTATTAGGTCGCCCATGGATTCATGCGGCCGGGGCTGTTACATCCACACTCCATCAGAAGCTGAAATATGAGTTTGAGGGACAAGTAGTGACTGTGTGTGGCGAAGAGGACATTTTTGTTAGTTATTTGTCCACGTTCAAGTATGTTGAGATGGATGGGGAAATCTACGAAATGCTTTGCCAGTCGTTCGAGGCAATGAACATTGATAAAGTGCCTGAATCTTCCCCTACATCAGATAGAGCTGGCATGTCCATTTCGTCTTATAAGCAAGCTGTCGAGGTTGTTAGAGCAGGTGATACCCAGGGCTGGGGCAAGCTGATAGAGACACCAATGAAGGAGGACAAGTTTGGTATTGGCTATCGACCTTCTATGGATTCGGTTGCAACATACAGTGGACCCATCACTTTCAGCAGTGGGGGAATTGTTTACCCAGACCAGTCTTGTGCAGCTACAGAAGATGGCATTGACAGTGACAGTGACTTAGATAATTGGGTACGCCCACGTGCTTCGGGACAACAAGTGCAAAACTGGTCCGTTGAAGAAATCGTCCGAGTTACTCTTCAAACAGAGTAATTTTCTTTGTTTTTCTTTAATCATAATGCATGTTAAAATCTGGCGCTCTGCCCAAGGCGTTCAGATTCATTTGTAGGGCCACCCATTTTCATTTGCAATTTTAATCATCAATAAAGGACGTTTTGCACTCAAATTTTGTTCCCTGTCTTTCATTTTTTTATTTTTGCACAAAAAATTAAAAATGGCAATGTTTCGTTTTTTTTTTGTTTTAAAATAAATTCTAAAATAAAGCATGAACCCGTTCGTGCAGACTTGATCCTCCGGATTTCATTGATAACGGTTCTGCTATGGCTATGTATGACTTTGACAAACCGATTTATCAAGCTGAAGAAGGGGATGAGAAAGACTGTGAACTCCCTGAGGAACTGGCCAGATTGTTAAAACAAGAGGAAAGGGCCATCCAGCCTCATCAGGAGACCATAGAGATCATCAATATTGGTACTGAGGGTGTTAAGAAAGAGATCAAGATTGGCGCCAGCTTGCAAGCAGATGTAAAGAAAGCTTTGACTGAAATGTTGTGTGAATATGTTGATATCTTCGCCTGGTCGTATCAGGACATGCCAGGGTTGGATACTGATATTGTTGTGCACAGGCTGCCGTTAGGAGAAGAATGCCCGCCAGTCAAGCAGAAACTTCGTCGGACTCATCCCGATATGGCCATAAAAATCAAAGAAGAAGTTCAGAAGCAGTGGGATGCAGGTTTTCTTGCTGTGACCAACTATCCGCCCTGGGTTGCCAACATAGTGCCGGTACCAAAGAAAGACGGAAAGGTTAGAATGTGTGTGGATTATAGAGATATTTACAAAGCTAGTCCGAAAGATGATTTTCCACTACCTCACATCGACGTGCTGGTTGATAATACAACTCAGTTTTCAGTGTTCTCGTTTATGGATGGTTTCTCCGGGTACAACCAGATTAAGATGGCACCTGAAGATATGGAGAAGACCACGTTCATTACCCCATGGGGTACATATTGTTATAAAGTGATGCCTTTTAGGTTGAAAAACGTCGGGGCAACGTACCAGCGGGCAATGGTAACTTTATTTCACGACTTGATTCACAAAGAGATTGAATATTATGTGGATGACATGATTGCCAAGTCGCGAACAGAAGAAGAACATCTGATTAATTTGAAAAATTTGTTTGAAAGGTTGAGAAAGTTCCGCTTAAGGTTGAATCCGAACAAGTGCACTTTCGGGGTGCGTTCCGGAAAGCTGCTGGGTTTCGTCGTAAGTGAAAAAGGAATTGAGGTTGATCCTGCCAAAGTTAAAGCAATACAAGAGATGCCTGAACCGAGAACAGAAAAAAAAGTTCATGGTTTCTTAGGTAGATTGAACTACAGTGCAAGGTTCATATCTCACCTAACAGCCACATGCGAATCAATATTCAAACTGCTAAGAAAAGATCAAACGGTCAGGTGGAATGATGATTGCCAAGTGGCATTCGAAAAAATAAAAGAATACATGCAGGAACCTCCAATTCTCATGCCTCAAGTTTCAGGGAGACCTTTGATAATGTATTTGACAGTGCTTGAAGGATCTATGGGTTGTGTTCTCGGTCAACACGACGAGACAGGTAGGAAAGATCATGCTATCTACTACTTGAGCAAAAATTTCAATGACTGTGAGTCCCGATATTCAATGCTTGAAAAGACATGTTGTGCACTTGCAAGGGCTGCTAAGCGATTGAGGCAGTATATGCTCAGGCACACAATTTTGTTGATTTCAAAAATGGATCCTATCAAATACATCTTCGAGAAACCAGCACTAACAGGCAGAGTGGCACGATGGCAAATGGTTTTGACAGAATATGATATACAGTATACTTCTCAGAAAGCCATCAAGGGAAGTATCTTGTCAGACTATCTTGCACAACAGCCGATCGATGATTACCAACCCATGAAGTTTGATTTCCCTGATGAGGACATCATGTTTCTCAAAGCTAAAGATTGCGAGGAACCACTCCCGGAGGAGGGGCCTGACCCTGAGTCCAAATGGAGTTTGATGTTTGATGGGGCTGTCAACATGAATAGATGTGGAGTTAGAGCAGTTCTTATCACACCGGAAGGTGTTCATATGCCTTTCACCGCCCGAGTAACTTTCGGATGCACCAACAATGAAGCAGAGTATAAAGCTTGTATAATGGGTATTGAGGAGGCGATTAATTTGTGAATTAAGACCCTCGATATCTTCGGTGATTCAGCTTTGGTAATTAATCAAGTGAAAGGGAGTTGGTACACGCACCAGGCGCATCTGGTAACGTACAGAGATTATACGAGAAGATTGTTGACATTTTTCACAACAGTGAAGCTGTATCATATTCCTCGAGATGAGAATAAGTTTGCTGATGCCTTTGCCACATTGTCTTCTATGATCAAAGTGCAAAGGTCGAACCATGTACCCCAAGATCGAAGTGTCTCGTCTTGACAGACCTGCATTTGTGTTTGCTGTTGATGTAACGTCTGATGACAAGCCGTGGTTTCATGATATTAAGTGTTTCTTGAAAAGACAAGAGTACCCGCCTGGGGCATCTACCAAAGATAAGAAGACTTTGAGAAGGTTGTCTGGTAGCTTCTTCCTGAACCAATATGACGTGCTGTACAAACAGAATTTTGACATGGTTCTGCTCAGATGCGTGGATAGACACGAAGCAGACCTGTTAATGCAGGAAGTGCATGAAGGCTCTTTCGGTACCCATGCCGGATGACATGCAATGGCAAAGAAACTATTGAGGTCGGGGTATTATTGGTTGACAATGGAGACAGATTGTTGCAAGTACGCCCACAAATGTCACAAATGCCAAATTTATGCAGACAAAGTGCATGTGCCTCCAAATCCGTTGAGTGTCATGTCCTCGCCTTGGCCCTTTGCAATGTGGGGCATTGATATGATTGGGAAAATTGAGCCTACTACTTCAAACGGCCATCGCTTCATCTTGGTCGCCATTGATTATTTCACGAAATGGGTTGAAGCAGCATCTTATGCTAACGTCACTAAGCAGGTGGTCGCTCGTTTCTTGAAACGGGATATCATTTGTCGCTACGGAGTGCCCGAGAGAATCATTACTGATAATGGTTCTAATCTAAATAACAAAATGATGGCTCAACTGTGCCGGGACTTCAAAATTGAACATCACAATTCTTCTCCGTATCGCCCGAAGATGAATGGCGCTGTGGAGGCAGCGAACAAGAATATTAAGAAGATTGTGCAGAAAATGGTTGTCACATATAAAGATTGGCATGAGATGCTACCGTTCGCCTTGCATGGGTACCGAACGTCAGTGCGCACGTCCACTGGGGCAACACCATTCTCACTTGTATACGGTATGAAGGCAGTACTACCGGTCGAAGTTGAGATTCCATCCCTCAGAGTCATGATGGATGTCAAGTTAGACGAAGCTGAGTGGGTTCGTGCCAGATTTAATCAGTTGAGCCTTATTGAAGAGAAACAACTGGCAGCTATGTGTCATGGGCAGCTATACCAACGGAGGATGAAGCAAGCATTCGACCAAAAGGTGCATCCTCGGGTTTACAAAGTTGGAGATGTGGTACTCAAAAGGACCCTTCCTCCTAGTACAGATCACAGGGGCAAATGGACTCCCAATTATGAAGGTCCGTTCGTGGTTAAAAAGGTCTTCTCGGGCGGATCCTTATTACTTACAACCATGGACGGCAAAGACTTTTTATCCCCTGTCAACTCAGACGTAGTCAAAAAATACTTCGCATGAATAGACCCGCTGGACAAAAAAAAAAGTCCAGGCAAAAAAGGGCATCCTGGCGAACCACAAAAACAGAATAAAAAGGTTCGGGCAAAAGTTAGGGATATAAAATATAAAAAAATTGTACACCCGGTGAGTTGAAAATCCGTAAGGACAACTCAGGGCAAAAAAGGGTATCCCGGTGGATTGAAAACCCGAAAGGGCGGTCCACGCAAAAGAGGGATTTAAGCGAATGATTATGGTCTGAGTTATCTGTACTCCCTCTCCGTTTCAACAACTGACATTCCAAAGGGTAGGAATCGGTCTGATCATTCCTCAGAAGGCAAGGTCGGGGAGTCTTGAAGACATACTGGCCATAGCAGAATTGAAACTCAGTGGAATGCCATTTTCACATTGCCATTAGGATAGTTTATTTTCTCAATTTACAGCAATCTCCTCTTTCCAGGGTTTGCTTCCTAATGTAATTGCTTATTCTGGACTTTTCTTAAATAAAAGTGGTTATTCAGTCAAAAGCTTCTTATTTTGTTTTACTGCTTTGTTTGCAAAAACGTCCAAATTTTTGATAAAGCATTGCATTTGAAAACATTGTGGCTTTACAATAACATGCGCAGAAAAACATTTAAAATTACTTTGAATGTTAAGTAATCCTGGATGGTGGATTCAAACCACGCAATATTCTGGGGCATGTGTGTGTATTCCTTTGTTGCAGGTAAACAGGTCCGGATGATTTCAAGCACAAGAGGAATTTCTCCTAGACGAGTAATCACTTATTCCCAGGCAGAATACTGGACAAACAGGTCAGGAGAAGATTCGCATGTCACCCTTTTGTCACAACGCTTACTGATTGAGTCCATTATCTGGTCGACGGTCGTTCACGATGATTTGATATCGGTGAATTAAGTTCAACTGGGTATCGTTGTATCTTATTAAGTCGATTCTCTCATTCAGTACTTCCAACAGCTACAAGCTTTTCTGTGTCGATAACGGTTGCAAATTCCCCAGTAAAGTAACCTCTCAGTTACTGCATTTTGGCTCAAGTCTCGATATTTGCTTAAAAGTTTGAAGATGCTCGGTCTTCTATAAAATCCTCTTAAGAGACATTCCCCAGCACGAGACGTTTTGAAGCGGTTTTCCCCAACAGAGTTTGTTGTAAGCTCATTATCCCCAGTGGAGTCGTCAAACGGAAAGTTCGCCTAACATGGGGTAGTGTGGCACTTATCTTAAGCTCGACAGCTTTGCTCTTCAACAGATTACCATGGATTTGCTTTGTGTTTTCCCAGCAGATCTCTAGGGACTCTTTCTCAGCATGTAGCAACAGAATGTATTCCAACCAGGATCTGCATATCTCCGACTGAGTAGTTCCGATCCCCAGCAGAATCGTATCTTTGGTAGTTGTATTCCCCACAGAGTTCATCATCGAATCTTGTCAACAATACTCCCCAGCTGAGTTGTTGATCTCCCCGCAGAGGTTTATAAGATCATCAGAATCTTTTCCTCAGCATAATATTCTCTCCCCAGCCGAGTCGGAAGACTGATTATCCCCGCGCAAAGGATCTCGACTTTGATAGATCCCCGAGCAGAGTTTTAATGACTTGTTTCCCCAGCAGAACGTCATTAAAAAATTCTCATCCCCAGCGGAGTTGCTATGATCAGAATTCATCCCAGACAGATGAAATAATTCCTAGCAGATTTATCACTCCCCATATCTCAAAGTCCAAGTTATTTTTGGCAAGCATGACAGTTCGAAGCAGACGGATTGTTCATTCTCCAGCAGAGATATTATCCTTTCAGGAGTCTCTGAGGTCAAATCATTGATCACTGTTCCTCAGCAGAGTCAACAGAGATGTCTGATATGTATGCAGAGCGTAATCCAGTGTTGAATTTTTGCAAAAGCCCACCCGCAGCGTGGCCAGTCAGTAGTCAACTGACTTCATCCAAAAGGCACCTTTCAAAAGTCCAACAGCAGATTGGCAAAAGTCCATCTTAGGGTGGCAAATCAGCAAAGTCCAACCGCAGATTGGCAAAAGTCCATCTAAGGGTGGCAAATTTACAAAGTCCACCCGCAGTGTGGCATGCCAGTAGTCGTCTGGCGTCGTGCAAAAAGACATTGTTAAAGTCCACCCGCAGTGTGGCAAGCCAGTAGTCGTCTAGAGTTATTCCAAGAGACATTATTAAAGTCCATCCGCAGTATGGCAAGTCAGTAGTCGTCTGACTCCATTTAGAAAGACAGTTTCAAGACCAACCGCAGATTGGCAAAAGTCCACCCACAGTGTGGCAAGCCAGTAGTCGTCTAGCGTCGTGCAAAAAGACATTGTTAAAGTCCACCCGCAGCGTGGAAAGCCAGTAGTCATCTGGCGTTGTTCTAAAAGACATTATTAAAGTTCACCCGCAACGTGGAAAGCCAGTAGTCGTCTGGTGTAGTACAAAAGATGTTTTCCAAGCCCATCCGTAGTATGGCCAGCCAGTAGTCGTCTGGCGTCGTCCAAAAGACATCTCTCCAGTGTTATGGTTATCATCAGAGTTTTTTATCCAAGCAGAGTTCATTTGGTTGGGTTTATATCCCTTTTCTTCTTCTCCACAGAGTGCAAATTTTTGGTTATTTTTGGTATTCAATCCCTCCATACCTTGAAAGTCTGACAGCAATCGCTATCATCCATTCAGGTCTACAGTGATTGAATAGGGGCAGCTGTCATACCCCCAAAATTTGCCCTCTCACTTTCATAGCATTTAGCATGAGCTTTCATTTCATTGCATTGCATTCAAGCATATAAAAATAGAACATTAAGCATTGCATTGCATCTTGCATAAGGGCATATGATCAGTGGTGTTCAAAGGTGTTGATAGTCCAAAGCAAGAGAACAAGAGCCAAGGGTCTTCAAACAAGCCTCAAAGGTCTCTTATATCATATATCCTCCCATTTGATCCCACAAGTCATGAGAAGATGGGAATTCATCAAGAAGATTGGACAATGCATCATCTCCTAATAAAACAGTCCAAACTAGGGTTTTGAATTCAAGCCCTCTCCTGATGAAATTTTGATTCAAACTTGATCTCAATGTTTTCTACATGATGTCAAGTATCTAAGGATGGAAGATTGTCCATTGGTTCTTTTCAGAAGAGGTCCAATGGATCAGTTGCTTGAGAATCAAGAAATTGGGGAAAAAGTCAACTGTGCAGTGAAAAAGTCAACTCCTGACTTTTTAAGGTCAAATTCATGAAATTCAAGTTATATACATTCATTGAACAAGATTTGATCAAGAAATGTCAAGAGGTTCATGGAAAAATCAAGAAATCACAAAACTGCCCAAAATAGAAACTTCAAGGTTTCCAAAAATGGCAAGTTTGGACCATTTTGAACCACACTTTGAGACCTCTTTTCTCCATGATAAAAGCTTCCAACCTTAGGTCCAAGTTGATCCAATTAAAGTTCACACTCTAAGCTTCAAATCCATATAAAGAACTCTTCCATTGGATCAAAATTGAGGGAGTTATGATCAATCAAAGTTTGACAAAACTAGGTCAAAAACCAAGTCATGGCAAGGCAAGCTTAGGCCCACCGGCCATAATTTTGACAAACACATGGTGTGCCAAATGTCCAGCCATTTTTCTCCATCAAGGAAGCTTCAAATGGAAAACTTTCCAACATCAAATTTGTTCTTTTCCATGCCCTCTACAATGTTCATGTTGGACATTTTTTAATTTGACCAAGTTATGAGATAGTTGTGATGGTCCCAAGTTGGTGTGATCATGCTGAATCTCATAGGCAATTTTGCAATGCCATGCCTCATCCTACCACGCCCATGAACACGGATTGGATCTCTCTTGTTTCAAGTCATTTTCAAAGGTGTTAAAGGCCTCAATTCAATTTGATTTTAACTGCAATTGTTCTATCATGTTCCATCTTTCCATAGCCATCAAAAGCTCATGATTTCATGTCTTGTACATAGAGAAATTCATCTCTAAACATCCATGATTTCTACTGTGTGTTGTAGTGCCAAGATTGGAATGTTGTGCATTGTTGTTGTTAACTCACACCAGCCACGCATGCTTCATGAATCAGTCCACTTCTTTTCCTCATTAAGTCAAACACTTCCTACATACTATGTGCTTCCCATGTTGCTTCATACACAAAAGAAGAAAAACAAAAGCTTGTTGTGTAAGTTTCTGCAAAGGTCAGAGCTACATCATCACCATTCTTTTCTCCACCTCACCATATGTACCATGAACACACCACACTATATCACAACCAAAGCTAACTCGCCCTAACTAACTTGACTCAGTTAGTTAGAGGCAGCTCAGTTAACTCAACTTGAACTCACCCAATTAACCTTGGTTCAAGCTACTAAACTCAACATATAAATTCAAAACTCTTCACAAATTCATTCTAACTTCATATTTCACTCTCCCTCCCAAACACTTCAAGAATTCTCTGAACTCTCTCTCTCTCTCTCTCACTCACGAATTCTCTACTCCTCTTCTACATTTCATCATCATCTTCATCATTGGTTCAATATCGTGCAAGAGCAAGCAAGAACTTCACCTCTTCAAGCACAACTTCACTGCAGAAATCACTTCAGCTTTGTGCTCTTTAAGATCTAAGGAACAATAGCATTTATTTTGCTCTACTTAAGCTCAAGATCAAGTGCTTCTCTGGTTTTCTCAACACTTCAAAGTCCTTCACAGTTTCAGGTTCTTCTTTCTCAACCTTTTTTTCACTAAGTTAGCTTGTTTTCATGGTGATTATGGCTTACTAGAAGCAGTTTTGATTCCGGCTAGTTGATAGGCCTCTTAGAGGCATATATTCAAAACCTAGGGCAATTTTAATCTCCTCGGTTCTCTGTATATGTGATTGATATGTGAAAAATACTTATGGATTTGTGATGTGCATGAGTTCCTCTTTCAAATGGTATAGGTTTCATAGATTTCCGGAACAATGTAAAAGTTGCAGGTGGCGGAGATGGCCGGAGAAGATGACCGGAGGTCGTTCTCCGGCCGGTGAATGTTCGTTAGGGTTTTAGAGCCAGTTTAAATCACATCCGTTAGATCCTCATCATCCAACGCTCCAAAACATGACAACACATAAGTGACACACCCTCCCTCTCACGTACACTTTTTTAGACCTGAGTGATTTCACGCGCGTGTGTACATGGTTGTTATCATGGTGTGATGCATCTGAGCCTCTCATTTTGAATACTTTTGCCTTGTTTGACTGTTGACTACATCCTATGGTCATTGTTGAGTCACATGGTTGACTGCATACACCTTTTCACACACGATCACACGTATATGGACTGGGTTATAATTTGATTTTCACACCCCTTTGCCTGAGCCCATTTCATTTTCAACATGGAAATTACTCACGTTGAACCCCCTCCCCATTTCTTTTATTATTTTTAATTTCTTTTCCATATTTGTTTAGTTTTCTTATTTTAAAAATACCAAATCATCTCTAAAAATCCCAAATCAATTTATGTGTTTTCTCTATGCATTTAAATAATTTTCCATAATTTTTAATTCTGACTTTGTGAATTTTTGCACATTATTCCATGATTTTCTTTTATTTTCTTTTTGATTGATCCTTCTTAAGGACACTTGAACTTGTATGATTTCTTTCTCTCATTTCACACATCATATTTAACTCATTCTTTTTGTATTGATTAGATAACATCTTAAAGTACCTAAAAATATTTTTGTTTGATTTTTAAAATCATTATATCATACCTTTTGATGTTCATCTTTTCACCTTCTTGTGATGTGTTTCAATATGACTTTGTGGATTTGTTGGAGCATGTTTCACTTTGATTTTTGCTAAGAGCTTTTGACATTTGATTTGCTTCTGACTTAGGTTAATTAGAATCATTTTTACCTAATTTTCATATGTGCTATGATTTTATTTTGATGCCTTGCAAGTAGAGTTACTTTTGTGCACTCTCTCCCACTTCATCTTAGCATGTTTTGGTGAATCATTTGTGCAACCTTTTGTGGTATGATTGTACATACTTTATAGGTCATTTTTCGTGATATTATAGGTCATCCTTGATGCATTATAAGTCACTTTGACATATGTTGATATTTGACATAAGTTTGTGCATTTCAACTTGACATTTTTACATGTTTCATTTCTCTACTTCTTCTCCTCCTCATCTCTTCTTCTTACATCATTTCATTTATGAATTGTATGATGATTCATATGTATTATGAGGTATTCCCAAATGTCTTTGGTTCTGACTTTAACTTCTTATGAAGCATTGATGCATGATCACCTTGTATATCCACTCATTCTTCATCTATTTCTTTCATAGTATACTTCATTAATGTTTAAGACTTTGTTTGTGCATACTTTGTGTGTGTTGGGTCTCTTAACATTAGAAAACATTCTTGTGATGTGCATTCTGACCTTAGACCTTACTTAACCTTTAAGCTTCTTTTTCTTTGGTTCTTGATTGGTTTAAGCTTTACTTGTTCATCTTACATAGTTCCTTCATGTATAATTTGTTTTACTAACCTTTTCAGGGGCTAATGGTAAGCCATTTGAGTGTGGATATGCATCCACATTCTAACTTCTTCCTTCATCTTTTAATCATTCAATTTATGTTTGTTTAAGCATTTAATAATGCTTTGCTTATACAACCTTCTTTCTTCCCTCTTAGAAACAACTTAACTTCCATCTTGGAAGTAAGTTGTTTTCTATCTTCTTCTTCTCCTTTCTTTTAGGATTAGGTTTCTTAAACCTCATTAACCATAGGATCTCCAAGCATGATAACTTTAGGGTTTGAGTCTTAGTCTCCCACATTAGACTTTACCTTTCTCCCTTTGAGTCTCTCTTCTTCTCATCTCAAAACAAAAGCAAAAACACTTAATAAAGGTTTAACACTTATTGCATGTGAGCCTAAAGTATGGGAAATGAAAGTAGGGGAGTTTCTCCTCTCTTTCCTAGAATGTTTAGCATACGGCCTGTTAGGACGACCATGCGACGCATTCGATCCTATATCATAGACTTGAATGCAATACGTGTTACTAAACACCAATAATCAAAACACTTCTTTCTAAAAGAACAAAACAAACAAACAACTCTCTTCTCATCTTCTTCACTCACTCCTTAAGGATTTGTCACGTCCGTTCCACCGCAAACAGGTAACGCATAAGTCTCCCTACAATGAGCTGCAACACCTAACTGCTGGAACGCGCACTCTGACGTTTCCACTAAAAAACACAAACTTTCCCTTAGCTAAGGGGAACTACGTCGCTCTGATTCTCATGATCCCGATGAGATACGTAGGCAGTGGGGTAGGGCCCATTCGAGTACTTCTTTTATTTTCCCTACATTTGTTTCTTGTTCCCTTTCCATTATTTTTTCCAGTATCTTTTCTGCACCCTTTGATCAAACAGCAAGCGTGGATCCCATCGGGTACGATGGACGCGTGGGGGTGCTAATACCTTACCCTCACGTAATTGACTCCCGAACCCAGTTCTTTTGGTCACAAGACCATGCTCTTTCCTTCTTTCAGGTTTATGCAGTGTTTCCTTTCCCTCTCTTGTGATAAATACACATTGCTGGCAAATCTGTTTCCGCGCCACTTACGCGTTTGTACTTGGATGAAAATCCCGGGAGCGACAATAGGGGCTAATGGTAAGTTGAGTGTGTGGATGTGCATCCCCATACACCTTCTTCCCTCATCTCTTTAATGCTTTCTCTTTTGTGTTTGTGCAAAGCATTTCAATGCTTTCTTTGTTCAATTTCTTTCCTCTCTCTCTTAGTTCATAACTCATCTTCTATCTTAGAAGTGAGTTATGTTACCTCTTGCTCTCTTCTTCTCTCTTCTTTTAGACTTAGGCTTCTAAACCACACTAAACCATTAGGGACATCCAAGCATGATAACGCTTAGGATTATTAGTCTCCCTTTAGACTTTTACCTTTCTTAACCTTTGAGTCTCTTCTCTCATCTCAAAACAACTTCAAAATACTTAATAAAGGTTGAAACCTCTTCATGTGCCATGAGCCTTATTCCAAGGGAGGGCTTGCATACATTCCATCTTGGAATGTGTTGTAGGTTTTCTAGCATGATGTACAAGTCTTTAACATGAAGTGATTTCACAAACAAACTCAAAAACACTTCTTCATTTAAAAACAACAAAAACATCTAATAAAGGGAATAGGTTAGTGTACTTAAGCCTTTAACTTTGGAAGTAAGTTTGAGGATCTTCCTCATACTTAGTGTACTTTATCATCATTTCATTTTGGAATGATGCATGAGATGCACATTCCATTGAAAAAGACTTTGAATACACTCTTCTATGCAAAACACTTCAAATAAACAACTTCTAAAACACTACAAACAAATAATTCTCTTCTCATCTTCTTCATTCTATTTCTTAAGGACTCGTCATGTCCGTTTTACCGCAAACAGGTAACGCCTAAGTCTCCCTACAGTGAGCCGCAACGCCTAACTGCTAGAATGCGCACTCTGACGTTTCCATTAAAAAACACAAACAAAGCAACCTTTGTTGAGCCAAACTACGTTTGCTCTGATTCTTCTTTCTCGTCTGATTGAAGATACGTAGGCACGATATGCGATATCTCGACGATCAACCTTCCCCGTAGTCTGTCGAACTACGTTGACTCTGACTTTCCCATTGCACTGAGGGAATACGTAGGCCTAGGACATCGATAATGTCCTATCGAGTCATCTCTTTCTCTTCCCCCTCTTTCTCTTTTCTTCCTTTCATTTCCAGTTCTCCAGTTAGCAGTTCATTTCCAGTTTATCACCCTTTGAGCAATACTACAAGCGTGGATCCCGTCGAGTACGACGGACGTGAAGGGGTGCAATAACCTTCCCTTCACGTAACCGACTCCCTTACCCGTTCTCTTTGGTTCACGAGACCTCGTTCTTTCCTTTCTCCTGGGTTTGTGCAGTATTACCCTTCTCTTTCTTCGGGATAAAAATGCCTGGCTGGCGACTCTCTTTCTTTCTTCCGCGCCACTTTCGCGTTTGTACCTGGATGAAAATCCTGGGAGCTTTAGCTGGGACTCTGCTGGGGACAGTCGACCTCTTACTGGTCCCTCCCCGATACGAGTCTCTCCTAGCACTTGTTTGTTTCTGCTTTCTGGGTGTTTTTCTTTAGTTTAGCTTTACTGCTTTTATTTACAGCTTTATCGCTTTACTTTACAGCCTTTATTGCATTTTATTTATATCATGCATCATATTCTGGACTGTCTGGTTTCCTTTGGCGGGATGGGGTTACTGTGAGATGAGCCCATTACCCAGGCTCGAGTGTACTTTAGGACTTAGAATGGACAGTCACAGGGCTCTCATGGTATTTTACCACTGGAGTAGTTGTGAGTTCCACAGCCAGAGTGCGACTTTCTTAGGAGTATCTTGATTTGAGGGTTTTCCTCATTCAGGGTATGACTTTGAGAGTTATGTGCATCTGGTGACCGATCATTGAGGACCTTAGTGGAAACATCCCTCTCTAGTGGTGACAGTGGCAGACCACATTCTGTGGCAAACCCATTCGCGCCCGAGGGCCCACTTTGGAACTTGCATAGGATGGCCTTTACTTTGTGGTGAATTAGATGACGATCTCTTTGTTTGGCGATAGCATTGTATCCTATGGTCTGAATGTGCTATTGCTTCTCATTCCGGGATCCGAATCTGAGGATCCTACCTTTTAGAACACACCTGTGAGATTGGGGGGATGTTTACAGGTTTGCAGGTAACCTTGACCTTCTACCTACCCTTTTGTGTGGTTCTCCTATGATCAGTGATAGTGGTACTTTCGTTCTGTTATTATTGATATGATTCTATGCCGACACTCGGTCTGGTATGCATGATATGATTCTGTTCAGACACTTGGCTCATGGTTCTACACTGACAGGGCAGATGCATGTAAAGTATGACCATCAACCTCAGGGGTTCTTCTGGTTTTTTTATTTTCTTGTTAGACCTTTGATCCTGCATACTTGACCGGTCATTGTTCAGCCAGGTCGGTTCAGCAAAGCACTTATTCAGGATATTTATGGAAACCCTGATCATATGTCTGTACATATGTAACATCATAGCATTTCAGCACACATGTTCTGTTATTTCCAAGGATCTTATATCTGAATTTTGCTATTGAGCAGTTTCCCCTTTTCTTGTGGATTATTCTATACAAAATTTGAATCAAAGCAGATAGATTCCCTGGAAATAACCAAACATGGTATTTGCATACATTCATGCATTCATGCATTCATAACAGGTACCCGAATCCAAGGGTGTGGATTATCATTTTGACTGGGTATTCTCTGCAGAAACAGCCAACATGACTTCTTCCAACTACTCGATTCACCACAATCAAGGTTTAGATATGGAACAACTCCGAGCGGAGGTGACTGAGATGAAGGCCCAACTGGGGCATTTTATGGGGGACATTCAGACGTTGTCACGAGGTCAGGAACTGCTGAGAGAAGAAGTCAATCGGATGAAGACTCAGGTGGGCCGGGTTATGGAAATTCTGAATGTCGTGTTAAGAAAGGAAAACAATCAGGTGTCCGCTTCTGCAGCAGAGGTTCTCACTCCTCCTATCTCTTTGGGATCTCCTCTAGACCATGGATTGCCTCGTGAATCCTCTCCGTCGTCAGAGCTTTTTCATCAGCAACTGTTTCTTGAGGGTTTTAAGCCAGAAAAGACTGAGAAGAAGTTTGATCCAATCCCGATGCCATATGCTCAGTTGCTTCAGCACTTGTTCAAGCATCAGCTAATTGAATTGATCGCTGCGGGACCTCCACACACCAAGTTTCGTATGGGTTCCAATGTCCATGATAGGTGTGAATTCCATTCAGGGGTACCTGGTCATAATGTTGAAAATTGTAAGATGCTCAAGTATAAGGTCCAAGAGCTCATTGATTCAGGGGCAATCGAGTTTGCTCCCATCAGCACTGTCAAGCGAATAGATGTTCCTCCAACTGCTGCTAAAGAGGTAGATATTCTTCCCCCCTCTCAGGGACCTTCCTCAATCCAGAATCCTTGGGTTCCGAAACTACCGCATCAGTAAATCACAGCTGGGACCCTCCCGGTTGCATCCCTTCATCATCAATAGAAGCAAGAAAGGGTTTTTGAGCCTCTACCGATGTGTCATGCCGAATTACTTCAGCAAATGCTTCAGTTAAGATTGATTGAACTTCTGAAGTTGACTCCTCCTCCTACAAAGCTTCCAAAAGGATGGGATGCTAATGCTCATTGTGATTTTCACTCAGGGGCACCAGGCCATGATATTGAGGGGTGTAGAGCATTCCAGCACCAAGTGCAAGACTTAATTGACTCCAAAGTAATCGAGTTCGGACCGGATGGCATGAAGGTATCAGGTGATCTTACGCCAGTAGCTGCAAAGGAAGGGAGTATTCCTTCCCCTTCTCTAAGGTCTACCTCAGGTCACGGGTGTATTCCTCAGCTTCAGGTTTCAAAGTTATCACGTCAACAACCTTTGTTTGTTCCTCGGCCAAATGTGGAAAGAAAAGTACAGGGGCAGATTAGGCACCCTAATCAACATTGGCAGCAAAACCGTCAGCAACAGAGGTAACGAGGGCTTAGGAGGTCTGAGAGAGTGTCTGCTCCAGTTCTTATTTCTCAAAACCGGCTTCTTGCTCACCTTCTCCAAGGCTCTTTCATTCACATGGGCAAGATAGCGCCAGTACCGTTTCCTTTTCCTCCGGATTATGACATGAATTCCAGGTGCGAGTTTCACTTGGGAACGTTTGGACATACGATTGACAATTGTAGAGTGTTCAAACATAAGGTGCAAGACTTGATTGACTCAAAGGTTATCACACCAGACGGGTGGCCCATAAATTGAACTTTCTTCATCAGATTGAGCACCCAGTTTGCAAAGACATCTTCAGAATCAATAAGTCCAGACGGAGTCAACCCTCCTCAACAAGGACAATCATTTAGCTTCTTTACTGCATTCTCATGTGTAGCTTTTTATGTTTATCAAAACATTTGTATGCATGCATGAAATGTGTTTTGCTTTTTAATGTTAATCCTAATAAAGCGCGCATGTCTTTCCTGAAGTAATCCATTCGTATTCACTCATAAGTTTGTATATGTGCATTGCAATACCAACTGTCGTGCTTAAACTCTTGAAGGAGGATGATGAGTTGAAAATGAAAAAATCCCTAATTGTGTGCTTTTGGATAAAACCCTGTTGATGATGTGTAAAGGCATTGTTTCAAATCCCAAACACTGAAGATATAAGGAGATAAACCCTCGCCCAAATAGGAGCCCTAAAGTAGGAGTTTCTTTTAGTAACAAAAAACCCTAACATTTAACCCTGGGGCAGGGTAGGCGTCAGTTAGTTCGACCAAGCGTTCAAACCTCAAAAGGAGTGTGCATCTGAGGATCCATTACTTTTCACTCTACCGCATCAAGAGGTCCAAAGAGCAGAAACAACAATGGTTATCCCTCATCAACTGAGAAGTGAAACGGTCACAACCCTTCCGAAGAAATCAAGACAGCCGGTGTCACACGATGTGTTCGAAAATAAAATAAAAAGAAGAATAAAAAAAAGATAAATGAAAAAGCCCGCTAAGTTGAAACCCGAAAGGGCAACTTAGGCAAAAATTAGGGCATCCCGCTGGACTCCGAAATCAAAGATTCAAAAGAATCTGTCCATGCAAAAGTTAGGGATAAAAAAAAAAGGGAATGTGAAAGCGAAATACGAACAGGATTACCCAAGAAAGATCCTCAAAAGAAAGAACAAAGTCGTGTGACACAGACACAAAGACGAAAAGGGATGATTGTTACTCCAATAAACTGATTGGTGCTTAAACCGTTAAAAGTCAATGGTTCCTCAACCATCACAAAGGTTTCTTTTGAGAGGTGAACACTAGTGACGAACTAACTGAACGTAGGACTGGAGGACATCACGAAGAGTGGGTGGGCACTAATAAATTTTGAGCCTTATATCCTTTGTTTCAATCACCGTGAACCAGGCCCCGTTACAAAAGCGGAAGTCCTCAATTGAAACAGGGTTCTTTCGAAAGCATACTACCAAGGGATAGCGTTCCTGACTCCTGTGAGTTGTGCTAAAAGATCTTTGTTGGTGTTGTAGGTGCATTGCATTCTTTCATTCAAAAATTAATGTCGTGTCATAACCCGTGATCCGCTCACAAAGGGTTTGCGACATCTTTTCAGTAAAACTTCAAGATTAACATGTGTGTTGCATTAGAATTTTCATTCTCAGAATAAAACATTTTCTGCTTGCATACATTTGTTTGACATCAAAAGAAGTTTACATATGGAAATTCAGTCCAGAAGCTTAATCTTACCAAGTTGAGAATCCTGAAACTCCCGAAGGGCAGCCACATCCAGTGGTACTTCCTCAGGAAACTTGGTTGAGTGGGAGCTTTCCCAACAAGTTATGTTAAGACGTAGCCAATTTGGGCCAATCGCGTCGAGAAATCTCGTCAAAGTTCAGCCAAACTGGGGCAATTACTTCGAGATTCAAATCTCTCCAAAGGCAGGTATTCGGGGTCTTCCTTCGAAGGTCAGTAGTCAAAGGGCAAAACCACTTCAAGGTTCATACTGGGGCAGGTCATCCCAAGAGCACGAAAAGTTAGTCCATCCAGACGACTGATCAGCCTATCCAGGGTTCAGAATACTGAGGCAGAATATCCCACGGTGATATGAGATTATTCATAAATCTTCTCAAGGCAAATTTCTCTGTAGACCGTACAGTCTGAGGCAGTTACTTCGAGATCTGACGAATCTCTCCAAGAGTTTGAAGACATTGAGGCGTTTCGGATGTCAAGTCTTTTGTAAAATCCTCTTGGGACAATTTCTTCTAGTGGACCATGTTGGTCTGGGGCAAATGGAAAATTGTAAAAAACTGTTGTTCACGCATATGCAGTCAATCAACCAAAAGGTTTTAAAAAAAGGGGCATTCCAACCAAGGCATTTGTGGTTCCCTGTCTTCAGCAGGCTTCATTAATCATGTCCCCAGCAAGAGATGCATCAAAACCTTTCTCCCCAATAAGTGGTGGTTCAGAGTTAGATTTTCTCAGTTGTAGAAGTCATATCCAGCACGGGGCATACGTGCGTATCCTTTCGCTTGCAGGTAGCAGCCTCATACTAGGCTCAAAAGTAAGATTGAAGCCTTTTCAAGAGCATGGGCCATTTCTTCCAGACAAGTAATTACTTACCCTTAAGTCAGAATATCGGGGCAACCATATTCAGGAAAGGGTTCTCAGGTCATCTCTTTGTCACAACTTTTATTGATTGAGTCCATCAATCAGCTGACGGTCGCTCACGACGATTCGATATCGACAAATTAATTTCCACTGGGTATCGTTATATCCTATTAAGTCGATTCTCCCATTCGGAGTTTCCAACAGTTACAAGATTTTCTGTGTCGATAACAGTTGGAAATTCCTCAATAGAGTTGCTTCGCAGACCTCGCAGTTAATGTTCAAGACTCAGTGAGTGCCCAGGAGTTTGAAGATGCCAAATCTTCTATAAAATCCTCTTGGGACGATTTCTTCAGATCAGCCGCGTAATCTGGGGCAAAGTCAAGTTTGTGACCCTCCCAAGCATGGGGCATCGTGAAATCCCTCCGGCAAGAGGTGTTCCAGATCTATTATCTCCAGTAGAGTGACCTCTCAATTATTGTATTTTTAGCTCAAATCTCGGCATTTGCTTAAGAGTTTAAAGATGCTTGGTCTACTACAAAATCCTCTTAAGGGGCATCTCCAGCACGAGACGCTTTGAAGCGGTTTTCCCCAACAGAGTTTGTTGTAAACTCATTATCCCTAGTGGAGTCGTCAAGCGGAAGGTTTGCCTAGCATGGGACATTGTGGCTCTTATTCGAAGCTCGACAGCTTTGTTCCTCAACATATACTGTGGATTTTCTTTGTATTTTCCCAGCAGATCTCTAGAGACTCTTTCCCAGCGAGTCGCAACAGAACGTCTTCCAACCAGGATTTGCGTATCCCCGACGGAGTAGTTTCGATTCCCAGCAAGATCATATCTCTAGAAGTTGTATCCCCACAGAGTTCAGCATTGAATCTTGTCAGTAACGCTCCCCAGTTGAGTTATTTTTCTCCCCGCAGAGGTTTAGCAGATCAACAGAATCTCTTCCTCAACAGAGTGTTAGTACATTCTTTCCCCAGCCAAGTCAGAAAGTTGTCATTCCTCCAGCGGAGTTACTATGATCAGAATTCATCCCCAGGCAGATGAAATAATTCTTGGAAGAGTCATCACTTCCCTATATCTCAAAGTCTAATTTATTTTTGGCAAGCGTGACAATTCGAAGTAGACGGATTGTTCATTCATTCTCCAGCAGAGATATCATCCTTTCAGGAGTCTCTGAGGTCAAATCATTGATCATTGTTCCTCAGCAGAGTCAGCAGGGATGTTCGACATGCATGCAGAGCATAATCCCGTGTTGAATTTTTGTAAAAGTCCACCAGCAGTGTGGCCAATCAGTAGTCAACTGACTTCATCCAAAAGGCATCTTTCAAAAGTCCACCCGCAGCGTGGCCCTTCGGCATTTGTCCGGGTTTATTCGAAAGACAAAACAAAGTCCAACCGCAGATTGGCAAAAGTCCATCTTAGGGTGGAAAATCAGCAAAGTCTAACCGTAGATTGGCGAAAGTCCACCTGCAGCGTGGCAAGCCAGTAGTCGTCTGGCATCGTTCCAAAAGACATTCTTAAAGTCCACCCGCAGTGTGGCAAGCCAGTAGTCGTCTGGCGTTGTACAAAAGACGTTGTTAAAGTCCACCCGCAGCGTGGCAAGCCAGTAGTCATCTGGCGTCGTTCCAAAAGACATTCTTAAAGTCCACCCGCAGTGTGGCAAGCCAGTAGTCGTCTGGCGTTGTACAAAAGACGTTGTTAAAGTCCACCCGCAACGTGGCAAGCCAGTAGTCGTCTGGCGTCGTTTAAAAGACATTTTTGAAGTCCACCCGCAGCATGGCAAGCCAGTAGTCATCTGGCGTCGTTTAAAAGACATTGTTAAAGTTCACCCGCAGCGTGGCAAGCCAGTAGTCGCCGGGCGTCGCACAAAAGACATTGTTTTCCAAGTCCACCCGCAGTGTGGCACGCCAGTAGTCGTCTGGCGTCGTTCAAAAGACATCTCTCCAGTGCTATTCTTCCCATCAAAGTTTTATCCAAGCAGAGTTCATTTGGTTGGGTTTATATCCCTTTTTCTTCTTCTCCACAGAGTGCAAATTTTCTGGTTATTCTTCAGTATTCAATCCCTCCATACCTTGAAAGTCTGAAAGCAATCGCTATCATCCATTCAGGTCTACAGTGATTGAATAGGAGCAGCTGTAATACCCCAAAATTTTCCCTCTCATTTTTCAAATCATTTAGAATATACTTTCATTGCATTACATTGCATTCAAGTCATAGAAAGATAAAACATTCAGCTTTGGTTCATCATAGGGCATGTGATCAGTTGATTTTCAAAGTATTGACCATCCAAAGCAGGAGATCAAGAACAAAGTGTCTTCAAACAAGCCTCAAAGGTCTCTTATATCATATGACATCCCATTTGATCCCACGGGTCATTAGGAGGTGGGAATTCATCAAGAAGATTGGGCATTTCATCATCTCCTATCAAAAGCAGTCAAAATTAGGGTTTTGGGTTCAAGCAGTCTCCTGATGAAATTTTGGTTCAAACTTAATCTCAAGGGTTTCTACATGATATCAAGTATCTAAGGATGGAAGATTGCCCATTGGTTTATTTCAGAAGAGGTTCAATTGGTCAGTTGCTTGAGAATCAAGAAACTGATGAAAAAGTCAACTATGCAAAGGAAAAAGTCAACTCTTGACTTTTTTGGGTCAAATTCATGAAATTCAAGTCACATATGTTCATTGGGCAAGATTTGATCAAGAAAATGTCAAGAGATTCATCATAAATCAAGAATGGTACCAAGTTTCCAAATTTAGAAACTTAGGGTTTCTAAAAATGGAAAGTTTTGGACCATTTTGCACTACACTTCAAGGCATTCTTTCTTCAAGATAAAATCTTCATACTTCAGGCCCAAGTTGAGCCAATTAAAGATCATATTCTAAGCTTCAAATCCATATAAAGAACTCTTCCATTGGATCAAAATTGAGGGAGTTATGATCAATCAAAGTTTGATAAAATCAAGGCAAATCTCAAGTCATGGCAAGGCAGATTCAGGCCTCCAGGCCATAATTTCATCAAACAGGTGGTGTGCCAAATGTCAAGCTAATTTTCTCCATCAAGAAGGCTTCAAATGGAAAATTGTTGAACATCAAAGTTGTTCATCTCCATGTTCTCTTTAACTTTGATGTTGGGCATTTTCTCATTTGAATAAGTTATGGTGGTCATATGAGAGCTCAAACATGGTGGTCTCACTCTGAAATTTCCATAGGCCATGTTGCCATGCATGTCCCAACTTGCCTCGCCCATGATGCAGTTTTTTCCACTTGATTTCTAAGTCATCTTTGACCATCTTCCAAGCTTCCAATCACTTTGATTTCAACACCAAACATGTTCTATCTTGTATCCTCTTTCCATAGCCACCAAAAACATTCATTTTCATGCACCATGCTTAGAGAAATTCATCTGCAAACATCCATGGTCACATTGATGCATTGACTGGTTTTGTTGGAGTTTTATGCATTGTCTTGGTTCAGGTTCACAACAAACACACATGTACCAATATTTACTTCATTAAGCCATACATAACTCTTACACTCATGCGCATACATAGCACCATACACCAAAGAGGAAAAGAACAAACTTGTTTCACAAGTCTTGCAGCTTCATGACACATACATCATCCATCCTTATCAACTCACCATAAGTTACCATGTTCAGCATCACACAATAACAACACACGATGTTTCTCTCTCACTATTCAAATTGTTTAACACACCACTCTCCATTGCTTCTAACACCATGGTTAACTCAACTTGAGTTCCAACTGTCAACTGAGTTGGTTAAATCTTAACCACACTTATAAAAGCTTCTCTAACAGAATTGGCAACTAACAATTTCATTCTTCACATTTTCCCAAACTCTCACTCTCAAAAGCTCTCTGAAATTCTCTCTCTCAAAGCTTCCACATCCATTTTTCTTTGCACTTTCTTCATATATCATCAACAAACTTCAATGGAGCATGGAAGAAGAGTTTTACTGCATCATTGAATCTTCATCAGTTTCAACCTTCTCTCTGAATTCTCAAACAATTACTAGTTTTCTCAAGCCTTTATTTGGCTCCTTTTGAAGTTCAAGGATCAAAGAAACACCTCTGGTATTCTTACAACTCAAAGTGCATCAGTTTCAGGTTCAAACTTCTTCAACTTTTATTGCATCGTATCTCTTTGTTTAAGCTTGTTTCTGCTGTTTATAGAGCTTACTAGAAGCTATGAACTCTGGCAAGTTGATATGGCTTGTTAGAAGCTTAGATCCATTTTTAGGGCAAACTTTGATCGTTCGATTCTCTCTGCTTGAATGTGATTTGTGAATTTTAAGGCCAAATCCTTGTTGTTCGTAACTTTAGCTTTCAAATGATATATGTTTTGTTAATTTCTGGAACATGTGAGTAGTTACAGTTGCCGGAGATGGCCGGAGAAAATGACCGGAGGTCATTCTCCGGCCGGTGAGGGTTTCAGCTAGGGTTTTGTGACTTTATATCCCATCCATTGGATGAACATGATCCAACGCACATAATCTCGCCAGCGCATTAATGAGAGATGCCCTCACTAACGTGCCATAATTTGTGATCTGAATGCTTGTGTATGTGTGCATCATCATATCATAGCATGTGTATTAGATCTGATCCACTCATCATGCGTGCTTTCCTTGATCATTTGTGTTGACTGCATCCAACGAACAAGATTGAGTCAATGTTTGCGTACATAGCGTGGATCTCCCATCAGCGCATTTGTGTAATTGGACTGGGTTCTTGCTTTTCGCACCTCCAGCTTTTAAGCCCAAACGCATTTTGAACTAATAATTTATTATATTCGTACCCCTCCCACCATTTTAATTGTTTTTTTTTCATTTTATTTTCATATCTTTTCCATTTATTTTTATTAAAAATACCAAGACCTTTATAAAAATTCCATAAAAATTTCCATGGAATCTAAACACATTTAAATAATTTTTCATGATTTTTAATTCTGATTTTCCTGATTTTTGCTCATTTTTTCATAATTTTCTTTTATTTTGTTTTTAAAGTGCATTCTTCATGATACTTGGTTCATTTTTATTTTAATTGAACTAGCTTCTTTCTGAATTTTTGAATGGAATTTGGTATGATCATATTGCACATCTTGATGCATTTCATCCATATTTTTTTTTATTTTTAAGGTCATTTTATCTTAGGTTTTAGAGGTGATGTTTGGGCATTGTACTTGATTGATCTTTGTGAACTTGTGGAGCATATTTGAGTATGATCTTTAAGAGATTTAGATCTATAATTTTTTAGTGTGTTTTCTCCCTGGTTTTAATTCATTTGATATGATTCTTGTAATTTTTCCATCTCTCTAATGTGTTTTTAATTCATCTTAAGTACATTGATACATGTTGATCCTTAAGGGAATTGTTTTGGAGTTTTGTGTTTGATTTGAACAAGTTACTTTGCATTGATTGTTGAGATACTTTATAGGTTATTTATTTGACATGATAGGTCATCTTATATCATGATTATAGGTCACTTACTTCCATCTCTCATAACTTGTACATAATTGTTTCAACTTGCATCCTATTTGTTCTCCTTTGACCTAAACTTGTTTCTATTCTCTTCAAATCATCAACATGACTTGTACTTGAATCATCAATGCCTATTCATGCACTTCATTTGCATCTCATATTGAATATGCTACTGACCCATAATCATTTCATGCATTCAAATGTCATTCATCTCAAACTTGTATACTTGTTCATGTTTGACCTAATTCATCTTTCTTTCTTAACTAGTTTCAAAGTGACTTGCATATGCATGTTGAATGACCAATTCTTACATTCTAATTGCATTTTTGAATGTCATTTGGTACTGACCTATAATCCATGATCATCCATCTTTGGTGTGCAACTTTGACTTGTATTCCAAGTTACTTCTTTCTTTAAGTGAAACTTGTTTCTTTTCTTCTTACTTCTTCTTCATCTAATTCCTTATACTTGAACACTCTTTCTCATGACTTGTATGCTCATTCATAGGCATTATAGGACATTCAAATATGATTTTTAATTCTGACTTGCATCCATTTGCATTTGTTTTCATGTTCTTTTCAACTTTGACTTGTGTTACAAGTTTCTTCCTTTCTTACTTGAACTTGAACATTGTTAGCTTCTACTTGCTTCATATTCTTAAATCATTTCACTCATGCTTTGTATGTTCATTCATCTACTTCCATATGCATTATAATATGCCATTCACCTTTGACTTTGACATTTCTTCATGCATTCATCCATGTTTGTATGCCATACACATTCATACTTCATCCATGCTTCATAACTTGAACTTGTGTGAATCTTTGGCACCTTTCTTGACATAGTTTGATCCCATTAGGTACCCTAACCCTAATTGAACATCATTAGACATAGCTACTGACTTTAGAAGTCCTGAACACTTAGGATCCCTTCTCTTGAGACTTAGGCTTTGTTTGGTTCATAACTTCATTTCATGAGATGTTTGGTGCTTACTTGTGTGATTTCTTTCACTTATGCTTTCATATTCAATTGTTTAGCTAACCTTTTCATGTAGGGGCTAATGGTAAGTTGAGTGTGTGGATGTGCATCCCCATACACCTTCTTCCCTCATCTCTTTAATGCTTTCTCTTTTGTGTTTGTGCAAAGCATTTCAATGCTTTCTTTGTTCAATTTCTTTCCTCTCCCTCTTGGTTCATAACTCATCTTCTATCTTAGAAGTGAGTTATGTTACCTCTTGCTCTCTTCTTCTCTCTTCTTTTAGACTTAGGCTTCTAAACCACACTAAACCATTAGGGACATCCAAGCATGATAACTCTTAGGATTATTAGTCTCCCTTTAGACTTTTACCTTTCTTAACCTTTGAGTCTCTTCTCTCATCTCAAAACAACTTCAAAATACTTAATAAAGGTTGAAACCTCTTCATGTACCATGAGCCTTATTCCATGGGGGGGCTTGCATACATTCCAACTTGGAATGTGTTGTAGGTTTTCTATCATGATGTACAAGTCTTTAACATGAAGTGATTTCACAAACAAACTAAAAAACACTTCTTCATTTAAAAACAACAAAAACATCTAATAAAGGGAATAGGTTAGTGTACTTAAGCCTTTAACTTTGGAAGTAAGTTTGAGGTTCTTCCTCATACTTAGTGTACTTCATCATCATTTCATTTTGGAATGATGCATGAGATGCACATTCCATTGAAAAAGACTTTGAATACACTCTTCTATGCAAAACACTTCAAATAAACAACTTCTAAAACACTACAAACAAACAATTCTCTTCTCATATCCTTCATTCTATTTCTTAAGGACTCGTCATGTCCGTTCTACCTCAAACAGGTAATGCCTAAGTCTCCCTACAGCGAGCCGCAACGCCTAATTGCTAGAATGCGCACTCTGACGTTTCCATTAAAAAACACAAACAAAGTAACCTTTGTTGAGCCGAACTACGTTTGCTCTGATTCTTCTTTCTCGTCTGATTGAAGATACGTATGCACGAGATGCGATATCTCGACGAGCAACCTTCCCCGTAGTCCGTCGAACTACGTTGACTCTGACTTTCCCATTGCACTGAGGGAATACGTAGGCCTAGGACATCGATAATGTCCTATCGAGTCACCTCTTTCTCTTCCCCCTCTTTCTCTTTTCTGCCTTTCATTTCCAGTTCTCCAGTTAGCAGTTCATTTCCAGTTTATCACCCTTTTAGCAGTACTTAAAGCGTGGATCCCGTCGAGTACGACGGACGTGAAGGGGTGCGATAACCTTCCCTTCACGTAACCGACTCCCTTACCCGTTCTCTTTGGTTCGCGAGACCTCGTTTTTTCCTTTCTCCCGGGTTTGTGCAGCATTACCCTTCTCTTTCTTCGGGATAAAAATGTCTGGATGGCGACTCTCTTTCATTCTTCCACGCCACTTTCGCGTTTGTACCTGGATGAAAATCCCGGGAGCTCCAACATACTCCAAACCTAAAGTCTATATAAACACACCTTCACTCACTTTTCAAGGGCTCCACCATTTCCTCCACAATCATTCACACAAATCTCTCACACTTTACTCTCAATATTCTCAAATTCTCTCTGGTTTTCTTCTGCTACTTCTACATCTTCATCTCAATTCTCTTCCAAAACCTCACCAAAGCTCTTAATTCTCCATTGAAGAAAAGCTACTTTCACCTTGAAAGTGCTTTTTCTTGAGCTTAACCTTCATCATCATTCCATTCTACTGGTTTTTTGTGGAGCTTCATTAGCTTTTAATCTCAAGAAATTATTTCAAGCTTCTTCGGTGATAATTCTCATTTTGGAGTTTTCGTCGTAATTTGCTCGGTTTCGATAAGTATTCGGCTATAGTTAAAGATTCCTCTGGTTTTCTTTGATTATCATCGCCAATATCTCTTTGTAACAATCACCAAGCCAAACCTCCGGCTTGTAGGTTGGTAGATCTCACTCTTTTTTCTGTTTCGAACATTTTCGTATCATTTGCGATGTAGTTTCATTATTTTTTGCATGTGAATTGATTATTCCATTGCTTGATCCTTGATCTTGATGATTTAATTGATTCATTTGTTGATCATTTGTTGTTCTTAAACTTGATTTTTCAGGCATAATTTTTTGCCCTAGCATTGGAGTGATTGCACAATCAATAAGTTGGCCAAAAGCACTTTTGAAAACTAATTTTTTAGCCCCTGTGCCAGTGTTAATCGATTAACACTTTACAGTGCAAAAGTGTTAATCGATTAACACTCTGTTTTTTCAAATTTTTTTGCTATTTTGCAAGTGTTAATCGATTAACTCTTTGCAGTGCAAAAGTGTTAATCAATTAACACTGAACCAGAAGGCCATTTTCATGTTTTTTCAAGTGTGTTTGCCATGCTTTCTTCCTTTTAACTTCCATTGATTAACATGCTTGATTTTATGGATGTTTTAAGTGTCATTTAAATTCTGTTTGAAGCATGTTCATGAACTTTTGGCGCACGATTTCGATTATTTGACTTGTTCATATTATTGGCATTATGTGAATGCATGCTTTCTTGCATTTTCTTTGATCAACATTTTTCTTTGCATTAAGTTCATTCCTCAAAGTATGAGTTTAATCTTGTACAATTAATAATACACCCTTTTGCTTTAATGATTTTCCATTCTCTTTGGAAAATTGTTAGCATGTTCCTCCCTTGTGATTAATTAATCGAAACATCGTTTCGATTATTGATCTCTCCCTTGGCACTTCTCTTTAGGCTTCCTTTAGAACTTGCTTTCTTTTGGTCCCCGGTTCAGTTGGAGTTTCGCGCGATGCAGGAGCACTGTACAACTTGGAGCTGTTATGCTGTCCGTTTAACTTCTGTACTACACCCTGTGTGTTAGAGAAGGAATGAGAATGGAGAATTCCTACTCTCATTCTGACTACTTCAGGTAGGGGACGAATGACCCTGTGCCTGGCTTAGTCACCTCTATCCTCAGGCGGTCGTGTATCTCTTTCCCCAATCGAGTCGATCCTTGATCACACCCTTTCCTTGCAATCTCTTTTGATCTTTGATTACTCCTATCTCTTTCAATCTCTCTTTGGATCAATCAACTTCTTGGTTAAAGATCTTTGTCCTTGGGTTAGCAAACTCTCTTTGTTTCAATACCCTGTCCTTTTCCTGTGGTCAATCATTGCTTTTGATTCCCCAGGAGAGTTTCTAATCTCTTTTTCTTTGGTTAAGCACAGTATTCCTGTTATAACCGTATCCCCTGCGGAGTTCGCAACCTTCTTTTGGTTCTTCTCCCTTTGTTTGGTTAACCACGGCCTGTCAGTTAAAACACCAATTTGCGCATTTTTCAGTTAACCAAAGTCCGTCTGTTAAAATACTGAACCTTTCGGGTTAATCACCTTCTCTTGGTTAATCACCCAGTTTTTTCAGTTAACCACAGTCTGTCTGTTAAAATACTGAACCTTTCGAGTTAATCACCTTCTCTTGGTTAATCACCCAGTTTTTTCAGTTAACCACAGTCCGTCTCTTAAAATACTGAACCTTTCGGGTTAATCACCTTCTCTTGGTTAATCACCCAGTTTTTTCAGTTAACCACAGTCAGTCTGTTAAAATACTGAGCCTTTCGAGTTAATCACCTTCTTTTGGTTAATCACCTGTTTCCTTCTCGGTTAATCACAGTCCTTCTGTTAAAACCGAATCCCCAGCAGTTGGCAACCTGTTCTTGGTTCGAATACTTGCACCCTTGGGTTAGTAACCTTCTTTTGGTTCCAATACCCTTTTCGTTGGTCAAGTACCGTTTGTTCGGTCAGTACCAACATCCCCAGTGGGTCACAACCTTTGCTTGGTTCCACACCCGTCCTTTGGGTTACAACCTTTATTCGGTTCTACACTCGTTCTTTTGGTTGATCACAGTCTATCAGTTAAAACCTTTTTCCCCATAGAGTCTTAATCTCTCTTTTTTCGGTTAACCACTGCCAGTCAGTTAACATACCGAGCGTCCTTTTTCTCTTGGTTTTGACACCATCCCTTTATCTGTTCCCCGGTAGGGTGGCTTACCCTATGGTCCCTAGCAGTTCTTTATTCTCTTCCTCCCCAGTGGAACCCTCTTCTTTATCCTTCTGCTCTCCTTTCTTGGTTTTGACACCATTTCTTTTATCCCAAGCGGAGTTATTTTTTCCTTATGTTCTTGGTTTCAACACCATTCCTTTCTTGTTTCTTGTGCAATCGCTCTTACTGTTCGGCTTTCCCCAGTAGAGTTTCTTTCCCTTTTGCTCTTGGTTGTGACACCACCACTTTCCTTTCTTTTCCTTTTCCGTCTTAGTTCCACGAACTACGGAAGCTCTGATTCTGTATTCGTTCGAATGTCAGATACGTAGGCACGAGATTGCGATGATCTTGGCGAGCACACTTCCACCCTTCCACCTTCTTCCTTTCCTTTCTTTCCCTGGTTCCTTTGAACTACGGCGCTCTGATTTCCTCATTGCACTATGAGGGTACGTAGGCACGAGGGCCCTAATCCTCCGCGACCACTCTTTTCTTTTTCTTTCCCTCTTCTTTCTCTCCTCTTCTTCTTTAGCTAGAAGCCTTTAGATAGATAACCCATTCAAGCCTAGAAGCAAGCGAAATGGTTCCCGTCGAGTACGACGGATGTGTAAGGTTCTAGTACCTTCCTTTCGCATAACCGACCCCCATTCCCATTTCTCTTCCCCTTGGGTTTTATTGATATTTTCCCTGTCCTTTGGGACTAAATAAAGTTCGATGGCGACTCTGTTGTATCTTCGAGTGTGCGGTTCACTCAGGTATAAACCAGCCATCTTCAGGCATAGGCGTCATAAAAAATGTCCTCAGCAGCCATCCGATCAAGATAAACGCTGTAGGGCTCGGGCGCCTGGTTTCCTCTGAGCAGGAGAAATGCAGCAGCACGCGGCATATCCTCAGTGTACCCCCGGACACTCCCCCAACCAATAATCTTGGGAAAGTGCTGTAGGAACCAGCAGTAGGAACCCGACACCTCCGAAATGTAGAAACGGCGGCTAATGAGGGAGTGGCCAGAACCTGTGATGTGGAAGACTGTGGTGTAGGATGTCCCTCAGCTGTAGGGGCTACTGGAACGGCCTCTGCGCCGGAACCCTCGACTGTAGACTGCGTCCGCTCATGTCGGACAGATGCATGTTGAGTTGTTCGTCCATGTATCATACGATCGTCTCTGGCAGCCATCTAATCTGCAAAGCATAATAAATAAATTAGAATTTTTTAAAAATAATTACAAAAAAAAAATAAACAATAAACAAAAAAAAACAAAAATAGAAACCAAAGTGCTTCCAGATTTGCACATCAGGAAAACCTCCGTGGATGCACATCCGGAAGTACTCAGAATATTTAACGTTGGGTTTTTCCGGATGTGCACATCAGGAAAGCAATCATCGTTAAAATTTTTCCTGATCTGCACATCCGGTACGTATTTCAAGTTCTAAAAAATGCAGTTATGGCTGTTGTACCATAGAAAAGGGCATTTTAATGCCCTGATCGTCCGTCTGAAGCAGCAAACAATACCTACATTGTCTCTAACCTATGTTATTCATACTACCTAACAATTTCTACACCTAAATGTCTACTATAAATCGATTATTCGAAAATAACTCCGAAACTCTAAAATTCGAAAACTTACCGATTAAATTGAGAAACAGAGGATTTGGAGTGTCTCGATCGTTGTAGAAGTTGCTCTACGCCGAACTCGAGTGAAAAAAGTCGGGATTTGTGGGAATAAGAAATTGAGAGTTTGAGAGAGTTTGATTGTTTGGATTGTGAAAAGCTAAAGAATGAGGGGGGGGGGAGAAGCTCTGGCGCAAAGTTATAAGAAATGGTTCCGGATTTGCACATCAGGAATTATTCCTGATATGCACATCCGGAACAAATCAACGTTTTTAAAAATAATGGTGCGTCCAGATGTGCATATCCGGAAGCAAGGGGTAAAAAAGGAATTTCGCGTGGTGCCTAAGAAACTTATGGGGTGTATTAAGAAATTCTCACTATTAATTAGTATTATTTGACTTAAATATAATAATAAGTGATCTAGATTAATAAATTCTTATCTTATTATTATGTTATTGTGGTTTGATGTGTTATGCAAGTAATATTGTTAAATTGTTTTGATGATGACAATTTTTAAATGATTGTGTTGATAATAATTATTAAATGGTCTTGGTCAAGACAATTTTTTTTAAAGCTTTCTGATGATAGAATCTTCATAAGAAAGAGATATCACAAGTCTTATTTATGGATCAATGTGCTTGCAAGTATAATATCTACAACAATCAGTTGCATATATGCTTTTGATGATGACAACAATATGAACTGTAATCTTCATCTGAAGTGATAATTAAGTTGTTATGCCTGGGATATCAAGACGTCAAAGTCAATCTCTTAAGGACAACACCTAAAGTCAAGAGGCGTTCAATGGAATTCCTAATGATATTCAGTTAGGCAATTTCTCTAATGATGATATTTATCAAGAAAGCTTATCAAGCCTCATGATATAGAAGTGAAGTCAAGTCCCATATGAATTCACTAGTGCAGAAAGAGAAATATACACCCATTTTTTATACATTTTACATCCATTATTCGAGGGTGTAAATTCAAAGGGTGAGAAATGTCTGACGAATTTACACCCGTTTTAAAACGGTTGTAAATAGAGGGTATATTACACCCTTTTAGAGAAAATGGCTGTAAATTTTTACATATTTACATTTAAATCAAACGAATTTACACCCTATTGGATAAAAATCAGGTGTAAAATGAATAATGCTTACTATGAATGTCAACGAATTTACACCCTATTTTCGTTAAATAGAGTGTAAAAATATAGTATATTACACCCTATTTTAGTTATCAATAATGTAAACTATTTAATAATTATATTATATTTAATTTCATTTACACTGTATATTATACAACCAAATATTTTTAATTTTATTTTTTAAAAAATCATTAAACCAAATATTTTTATTTAATATTTATTCGATAAACAAAAAAACACAACCAAAACAAACATATTCTATTATTATCATATATAATAATATTATCTAATAACAAAAGAATGATGATGAAAATAAGAGGAGACGTAACATAGGAAGAAGTGGCTCTAACAGTTACTAAGAGTCTTGGTTTATACACTAGCATTACTATTCAATGTAACTTGTATTTATTTTAGTCATGTCATTGTCATAATAATAAAACAAAAATTGTGAGATTCGTGAGACAAGGTTTTGATGCGTCAAAATGCATCGTACTTAGGACATTAGAATGAACTCAAGGGGATAATCAAAGATAATGAAATATTGATGAATCAATGATCCCTTTCTTTCCCAACAACAAGTCAACAACAAACAAATGTCATAACATTGATACAAAACGTGTTTCGTGGTCCAAAAATTCCCCTAAAAAATAACACAAGTTAATAAAAAGCACCAACCACTAAACTTAGGTACTTTGTCTTTAGCAGCATTAGCTGCATCTCTAACTACATCTGAAGCCTTGTTTGATTGCTTTTGAGTTTCATTATATGCATTATTTGCTTTATCTTTACCATAGTCAACTGCTCCTTTTGCTTTCTCTTTAGCATAAGAAGCTGCTTTTTCAGCATATTTAGAAGCACCTATATGCAAATCAATAAACATTACACTTTCATTGAATATATATATATATATATATATATATATATATATATATATCATTTAATAGCCCAAATGCAACAACAGTTTAAAGTTATGATAACAATTTTGAAGTAAATCTGCTTAATATAAATGAACAATTGTGTACCTGATGCATCATTTTTAATTGAATCTGATGCCTCTGAGAGAGCATCTGAAAATTGATAATAATTTTGAAGTAAATCTGCTTAATATAAATGAACAATTATGTACCTGATGCAGCATTTTTAATTGAATCTGATGCCTCTGAGAGAGCATCTGAAAATTGAAACTTTTCATTTTGATGTATTTTATCCACATCCTCTTTTGAGGTTTGGCATAATTTTATAAGAATAGTATTAATGAATTACTAAAAAATTTATCATAAGCCCATTGAGCAAAAGACTCAGATTTTTCTGCGGCTTGATCCACAACAGTTGTGACACCATCCAAGATATCTCTAGCGCGGCCTTGGCATCTTCAACCACATGTGATCGACACATCCCTACACATACTGCAAGTCATAGAACCAACAATATAATGTTCTATCATTCCCAACTGCATATCAAAACAGATTGATAAGTGAAACTCATAAATACGATTTTCATTTAAATCATCATAAATTCATACTTTTTTTAGTAAAATAAGGGCCTTTTCATGCAAAAGCTTAAGATAAAATGAATATATCCTGATATTAATGCATCCACATCCTCTTGAGTTGCAGTGCATGTGATGCCCCACTTCTTTTAAACATTTTAATTTTACCTACAACGAAAGTAAAATAAAACAGAAAATGCAACAATAACAAGGGGAAAGAAAATACAAAAGCAGAACATATAATCACTATTTGACTTATCTACAGCTTGACCAATTACATATACAACTTTACCAATTGATTGTCAATGTATCCATGACTATGTTTTTGTTGTTGAACAGAATTCAAAACATGAAAATTAAATACCTTTAATTTGAAATAGAAACCTTGAAATAGAGTGAGCCGCAAATTGAAATCGAAATTAAAACCGAAATTGTAACCTGGAAATATAGTAAGCACCAAATCGAAATTGAAACTTGGAAACATATACAGTAAGCTAAAAATTGAAATCAAAATCGAAATCGAAATTGAAACTTGGAAACATAGTGAGCACAAAATCAAAACCGAAATTGAATCTTTAAAACATAGTGAGAACCAACTTGAAACCGAAATTGAATCTTGGAAACGTCGTGGGCTGCAAATTGAAATAAAAATCAACACCGAAATTGAAAATGAAATTGCAAATAGGAAATGTAGTAAACACCAAATCAAAACCTAACCTGAAAAAGTATTGAGTAATGAATCTAAACCGAAGTCAAAACTGAAAACTGAAAAGGTAGTGAGCAGCAAATCAACCTAATAATCATTACAAGTAATCACTACGCCACGGAAGGGAAAAGACAACGCTTTTTATCGGTTTTAACAGCGCTTAAAAGCGCTGCCTAAGGTGGCGCTGCTATAGGTAAAGACAGCGCTTTTGTTTTATGCAAAAGCGCTGCCTTATGTAGGCCTTTAGCAGCGCTTTTTCTAGAAATGCGCTTTCTAAAGTAGGCCTTTAGCAGCGCTTTTTATGGAAAAGCGCTGTCTAAAGTGGGCCTTTAGCAACGCTTTTTCTGGCCTTTTATGCTTTCTATTGGCATCTTTAGGCAGCGCTTTTTCAGGAAAAAGCGCTTTCTATTGTCCCCCTTTAGACAACGCTTTTTAAAGCACTGTCTAATGTATTTTTTATTTCACTTTAAGGCAGCGCTTTTAATGGAAAGCGCTTTCTATTGTGAACTATAGGCAGCGCTTTTTCTGAAAAGCGCTGTCTTTTCTTCACGTAAATTGTGCTTTTTAAAAGTACTTTTTTAAAAATCAGAATTTAGGAAGCGTTTTTTATTTAAATGCGCTGCCTATTCTTTCTTTTTTAGAAAGCATATTTTTGGAAATAATATCATAAACCTATATAATTCAAGCCTTTATTTCAAACACATAGGCATTATATGACATTCAACAAGCCTTTATTTCAACACATAGGCCTTATATTTCAACCATTGAGCCTTTATTTCAACAAACAAGCTTTTATTCAAACATAGGCATTATATACCATTATAATCCAAAATATATACACCATTATAATTCAACACATAAACCATTTGATATAAATCAACACACCAACTTTCATACCTTATATGATTCTTTTCTCAATAAAGTATTCACACAATTCCTCCTTGATTTCTTCCAATTTATCTTTCGAGTAATGAGCACACTTGTATTCATCAAAGTACTACATAATAAAACATAATATGCATGATTTAGTTAAAAGTAATAAATTATATGAAATATTCAATAAATATTAAAATAAATCTTAAGTTATAAATCCATACCATGATTGGAATCTCTATATGATCCAAATGAAGGATTTCTCTCATAAACCTCAAAACGTAATAACCGCAATCTATACTTGTATTGCTCTAACAAAATATAAACAAATAAGAATATATAGTTTTCTTGTTTTATCAAGTATCATCACTATTATAAGCAAAATTGTGAAAATTAATATACCTCCACTCTGATCCATGTAATGTTGTTTGCTTTAGACCGTGATACTCGATCTTCTCTTTGTGATGGATTAATAACAACCAACAAACCAGTGACCACTGTAAAAAAAACAAAAGTTTAGATGGAAATTTTCTACGCAAAAGATACAAAGATTATAATGAAATTAGAATGAAAATCTAATTTGTTGCCAGTATTATACGGGCATAAGACACGAAATAGAATCTGTTTGACAATTGATTCCCGCGCATCAATTTGTCATACAAGAACCTTAAATAAAAACATAATAAATATTAGACTATTTTCATTGAAATGTGTAAATAAATTGTTCAACTTATTAAATAATAGACATGAAATAGTACCTTTTGCACTAACGTCTCTTTCTTTTCTTGGTTGGAATATGTTCTACTCGTCTCTTAACAACACGGACGGTTGGATTGATCCAAATACCCTCATTATGTTCATTTCTAATATATGATTCATTTGCTATAATATTCTCATCTTGATCATTTTTAGTAAACGATTCAATCTTAACATCAATATCACATTGATCTCCAATGTTTTCATCAATTAATTTGTTAGATAAAAGCACTATAGACCATTTCGTACTTGTCAGATCAGTGACATAGAACACTTGTTTAGCTTGAGAGGCTAGAATAAAAGGCACATCTTTATACCCCACCCTATTAAGATCCACTTGCAAAAATCCTGACTTATCCATTCGTAAGCCATTATTATTTTCAACCCACTTGCAACCAAATATAGGAATCTGAAACTTGTCATAATCAAACACCCAAATACGCTCGATAACCCCAAAATATGACAGATTTGCAAATTTGGGGTTTAAGTCCTTCACACTTGAAATGTGCATTGCTTCAGCTACCACGGTGACACCACTATTTTGCATAGTACTTTTATCATCTTGTTCTTTGGTATAAAATGTGTATCCATTAATTGCGTATGCGCTATAAGAAAACACAACCAAACTTGGACCATATGCTAAACATCGTAACCTTTCTATTATTGAAGCGGGATCTGAATAATACTTTGAATAAATATGATCCTTAAACCAAGGTATAAAACTTCGATTGTGCTCTCCTACTATCCAATTTTCATTTCTATTTGGATTTAAACCTCGGAGAACATCCTTGTGCATTTCAACATACGGCTCAACCTCGTTCTCATTGTGCAGAACATACAAATGCACTTGATCCCGTTTGACCCTTGATACTGTCACAACTTTATTTCCAATTAGCTTTTTTCCTTCTTTTTTTTCGACAATATGAGATTTGGGGAGTCCAATTGATTGAACATTGGACAGATATTCAGAACAAAACTCAATCGCTTCTTCAACAATGTATCGTTCAGCAATACAACCCTTGGGTCGACTTCGGTTTTTCACATACCCTTTTAATATTTTCATATAACGTTCAGCAGGGTACATCCATCTCATATAAGTTGGTCCACATAATTGTGTCTCTTTCACAAGATGTACAACTAGATGTACCATTATGTCAAAAAAGGAGGGAGGAAAATATATTTCAAGCTCACACAAAGTAATAACTATTTATTTTTGCAATGTTGGTAAGATCGCAGGATCGATCACCTTACTGCAAATTAACTTGAAGAAAGAACACAATTTAGTTATTGCGCTTCTTACTTTTTCTAGCAGAATAGAACGTATACCTATTGGTAGAAAATGTTCCATTATAACATGGCAATCATGCGTCTTTAAACTCTTTAACTTGAGGTCTTTCATAGACACAAGTCTTCTAATATCTGAAGAGTATCCTTCTGGAACTTTAACTTCACTTAGAAACTTACACAATACTTTTTTCTCCTTTCTAGATAGAGTATAGGCAGCAGGTGGTAGATATGTTCGACTTCCTTTCTTCAAGGGTCCTAATTCAGTTCTTATCCCCATCGCTATCAAGTCCTTTCTTGCTTTAAGGTCATCCTTAGACTTTCCTTGTATATTGAGTAACGTACCAATAACACTGTCAAATACATTTTTTTCAATATGCATAACATCGAGAAAATTTCTTACATACAACTACTTTCAATATGGCAATTCAAAAAAAATTGACCTCTTCTTCCACCCACTCTTAACAAGCGTATGTGCAAAAGGCTTACTAAACTGAATACTCACATCTTTCACCTTTTCAAAAATTTGATCACCTGTCAATATAGGTGGAGCTCTACCTTGTTCTGGGGCTCCATTGAAGGTTTTTCTCCACCCACGGTAATGATGATTAGAATTTAAGAATCTACGATGACCGAGAAAGACATTCTTCTGACCAAACTCTAATCACGTCCAATCTGTTTTATCTTCACAAATAGGACACGCACATTGACCTTTTATGCTATACCCTGATAGATTTCCGTATGCTGGAAAATCATTAATTGTGCCAAACAACATCGCCCTCAAGTTGAAACTTTCTTTCCTATATCCATCATAAACCTCCATAATGTTCTCCCAAAAAGTCTTTAAATCTTCGATTAAGGGTGTCAAGTATACGTCTATGTCATTCCCTAGTTGATTAGGCCCAGAAATTAACATAGATAACATCATGTACTTACGCTTCATACATAGCCATGGAGGTAGGTTATAAATCATAATAATCACAGGCCATGTGCTATGTGAGATACTTTGAAGACCGTGTGCGTTCATTCCATCAGTAGATAATGCCAAGCGAAGGTTTCTTGCTTCTTTTCCAAATTCAGGATAATCATTATCAAGTTTCATCCACTGTGGTGAATCTGGCGGATGTCGAAACTTTCCATCAATAATTCTTTCATCTGCATGCCAAGTCAAGTGTCTTGCATCGGTTTCACTACGAAACATGCGTCTAAATCTCGGAATTATAGGAAAATACCATAAGACTTTTGTTGGAGACAACTTTTTCTTATATCGAGATACACGGCATTTAGGACACTCATTTAGCGATGCATACTCATTTCGAAACAAAACGCAATCATTTGGACATGCATGTATCTTATCATAGCTCATGCCAATAGAGCACAACATCTTTTTGGCCTCATATGTTCGATTAGGAAGAACATTATCCTCTGGAAGCATATCTTTCATAAGGGCTAATAACTCTGTGAAACTTTTATCCGACCATCCATTGTCCGCCTTAACGTTGTACAACTTTAATACCGCAGACAATCTTGTGAATTTAGTGCAACCATTATACAACGTTTTCTCTGCATCGCTTACCAACCTCTCAAACATTTTGGGACAATCCTTAAGATCTTCTTCAAGTGCTTCTGCAATCTCTTCGACTCGATCACAATCGTATGTATCTGTGCAATTGTCGTTTGAAGCATAGGTCGTATTATCCCCCGATTCAACATTCCCGTTGCTTTTCTCACCATGCAAATTCCAACATGTATAACTTCGGTCAATTCCATGCCTCATTAAATGCGATGCCAACTGAACCGCGTCAACCCGACTCCCATAACAGCAATCCAAGAAAGGACATGTCATTCGACTGGGGTCTTTGGCATGCGCAACAGCAAACTTAACGAATTCTAATACCCCATTCTCGTACTCTTTCGACAATCGACTTGAAGACATCCATTTCTTATCCATGGTTTTACTAATTAAGCTAAACAAAAACAAAATAAAAACTATTTACCTATAGGGAAGTCAACAGCTTCTGGACCCACACAGTGTAAGATTCTTGGAAACAATCAGACTTTCACTCTTCACAAGTAACCCCTATAGCAAATTCACTAAGTTAGTGATGATGGTGTATGCCAAATATAACAGGACAAATTTAGTATATAATAGGACAAATAAGATATATCAGAGAAACAAGTCAAAGTCTCAAGAATAAATTAATTTCAACAATTTCATTTTCATTTTCATCTCTAACATACCAAATATAACAATTAATTTCATTATCATTTTCAATCAACAATTAGATTAAAATAAAGTCATCACTAAAAAGTATCCATCAACAATGTCATTATCATCAATTAATTTCAACAAATCATCACTACATTCAAACTAACACAATCAAACTAAAAACAAAACAAAAACAAAACAAGATGCTCAAGAACAAACCCTCAAGAACAAACAAAAGAAACTATATAGCAAGCTTAAGAGCATTAAATAATCACTGAAACTCAAGAACAAACAAAAAAAAACAGTGACACTCACAGAGGGATGTCGGCCGGAGAAGATGGAGATACGAACAGAGGAACAGTGTCGGTCGGAGAAGACGGACAAGGAACGCCTGTCGGTGAAGACGAACAGAGGAACAGTGCGGAGGGAGAAGCCGCGAGAGAGGGGGAAACACGGCGGAGGGAGAAGTCGCGAGAGAGAGGGAGAAAGAAAACAAATGATTAGGGCGTTCTAAAATACTGAAAAGTTTTTTAATATTTATGAAATAATAACATAAGACAGCGCTTTTGGAAAGCGCTTTCTTATGTATTAGATTTAGCAGCGTTTTTTCTCTAAAAGCGCTTTCTTTTTAATTGCCTATAGCAGCGCTTTCAGAAAGCGTTTTCTAATGTGTGACCTACGTAAGGCCTTTAGCAGCGCTTTTTAAAAGCGCTTTCTAAGGTGTCACATTTGTATGGCTTTTAGCAGCGCTTTCTAAAGTAGGCCGTTAGCAACACTTTTTTTCAGCGTGTTTTTTTTAACACATATAGCAGCGCTGTGACCTACGTAAGGCCTTTAGCAGCGCTTTTTAAAAGCGCTTTCTAAAGTGTGCCTTTAGCAGTGCTTTCCTAAAAGCGCTTTCTAAGGTGTCACATTTGTATGGCTTTTAGCAGCGCTTTCTAAAGTAGGCCGTTAGCAACACTTTTTTTCAGCGTGTTTTTTTTAACACATATAGCAGCGCTTTTGATAAAAAGCGCTCTCTATGTAGTGCTGCCAAAAAGCAATTTTGGCGTAGTGAATTCCACAATTCTCAACTTCAACAACTAATTTCTTAAAATTAGAAAAATTCATGCTAGAAAACTGAATTGGAAATCATTCTTGAACTACAAACAGATAAATAGAAAGGACAATTTCTTTTCTTTTCTTTGTTTTTCCTTCAATTTTTTGTTTCTATTCAATTCCTGTGGGAAGAAACGAAAATATGAGGAGGAAAACGAATTTTTTGTTAAAATATTAATAAATAAATTAAAATTTATTTTTTAAAATATTTAATAAATTAAATAAAAAATTATTCTAAGTTGAAAATACACTAGCTTCTATCAATGAAAACTCTAGAAATTTAATATAAAAATAAAAAATAAAAAATATATTTTAATGGCACCAATTGTCGACCTACATAAATGTTAATATTTAATAAATAACTAAATGAAAAATATAAAACAAATAGAGATGATCTTATAAAAGTAATCCATTGAAAACATATATCTAAAGTCTCCAAAAACTAATATCTTATGCAATAATTTATCCTCATAGATTTTATGATATTGATTTAATATAAATGTAAGTTTTTTTATTAATAATGGAGAAGGCAACAAAAATATAAATCAATCCATATTATATTCATGATAGGATACAAATATGTAAAAGAAATAACGATTTAAAGATTCTGAACATTACAAGCAGACCTCAGGATCTCTTCAAAGTAGGATAAAGCTTCTAGTCATATTTGAGCGTAGTGACATATTTACTAAAGGTTGAGGAACTATGAACCAAATTGATTCTACGAAAAGTACAATAGAAATGTGATTCAGAATCTAAATAAAACCATTAATTACAAAACTCATAAGCATTATGCAAACAACATTTTTTAAGAATTTCTATAAAATTCTAAATACGAATAGAGTAAAAAAAATAAATATTTAAAGACGAAAAAAAGAATAATAAAGGTGTGGACGACTAAAACAAATGACCAATAAATTACCTATAAAAAGTCAACAATTTGCCTTCATTGTGAACGGGATCTAGAGTTTAAACAATTCTGAAGACAAAAGAAGAAAAAGAGGAATTGTCATCTCTAGCTTTCACTCAATGCCTCTGGTTTCAAAATTTTATCATACAGACAATTTTTTGGCAACAATCAAACATATGATTAATGCGGATAATATGCATATAATTCAAAATCGCAAATACACCGAATTAATATTTTGGGTTATTAAATTAAACAACTTTTTTCAATCAATCTAAATTTACACCCTTTTTATATTTTACGGGAGTAATAGAGATTTGCTTATAATGATATTTTGAATTTATACCCGTTTAAAATAAATAGGGTGGCTATTATCGCGTGCTAATACTTAAAATAACACTTTATTTACAAAATTGTCACAGTGTTTCTTATTTACACACGTTTTTAGTATAACGGGTGTAAATTTTAAAATTATATTCTTCTTTTTGCACTAGTGATTGTTGAATCTTTTGGTGTATCATTAAATAGATCTTGAAATTTTAGAGTTTCTGAAAGAGACGAAGTTTGAAAGCTCGTTTGGTTTGTGACAGAGTGATTAGAGTGTTGTAAAATATATTAGAGTAGTTCTTATACTACTAAGGCAATGCACACACTCACCTAAATTTTTTTTAGTCAGATTTGTCTCCTGTAACTAGAGGGTTCTCTTGCCTTACCTCAAATTTGTCCTACATGTACATTAACTTCATTTGTGTCTCCGTCTACTAACCATTATTCGAAGAATCCAAAAATCTGTTGCTTCTGCTTTCATTTTTCTTGTTGCCTAAGTTCAAGTTGTTGCAAAGATGAATCGGGGTTTCAAGTAAGACTATCAAGGCAGTTGTGTGTGCAGTATTGATTGAAGTTCAGTCTGGTTTTGACCTAATCTTAGTCAAACAAGAATTTTTTTCAAGATCCAGGCCAGGGTTGTCAGGCTGTGTCAAGTTATCAGTGTTAAAAGCAAGAGTTTCATGATTAAAGATCATTAAGGACCAGATCATATCCAATTTAGGGTTTTTGTACAGTTGTAATGCAATTCATATCGCAAGTCATTATCTCTTGATATCAAGGCATTGGTTGCTCATTTAGTTCATGGTGAAAGATTTGGTTTTCAGTGCAAGTGGCAAAGTCCAAGGATTGATTCAGTGGTGGGTTCATTTCGATTCAAGGTTATGATTCATTTCAAATTCAAGATGGATTCATGTGTTGTTTCATTTGTCAAGGATCAAATCATGGTCAATTAGGATTTTGTGTAGTGCATTGTGATTCTTTAATTTCAAGACATATTCATCAGATCTATATTATTGTTCAAGAAGTTTCATAAGTGAATACTTTAGTTCATCAAAATTCAAAGGGCTATTTGTTCAAGATCAACATAGAGGATTCAAAGTTCTAATCAAGAATCAAGAGTTCAAGGTTTTCGTGGATTAATTTTTCTTTTCAAGCGTGATCCAATAATTAAAGTGGAAGGCGTAAGGATCAAATTGCAAATTACCAAAAGTTTCTAGAAAAAATATCTTGCTCATGAAAATATTGCAAATAAAGGCCATTACACAAAAAGAGTCCAAGAGTCCATTACACAAAAAAAGTCATAAAAACCCATGGTATGAAGCCCATTCAATCTAAAAAAATAAAAGGTCAAATGAACAAATATTACAACAAACAAGCCATTCCATGAACTACATTCCAAGAATACTACACATAAAACCACTGCAAGCCTTTTGCACAAAAAAAACTACTACAAGTTACAAGCACAACACGCAATTGCAAAGTTCAAATTCACAAGCAAGCCAAAGCTTTCCGTCACGCACACTATTTCCAGGTGCTACACACCTGCGTGAAACTTCCAAATCCAAGCCAAGGAGTACAATCATACAAGCCATGAAATATCCAAGTTGTGCACAACATGAGCTAAACCTTCCAGCTGCCAGCCTTGCAAACAAAATATACTCCCTCCGGTCCTTTTTATAATGAACAATTCACCTTTTTAGATTCATTAAATAATTAATGTATTTGGTCTACATTATAGACCAGATACATTAATTATTTAATGAATCTGAAAAAGTGAAATGTTCCTTATAAAAAGGACCGGAGGTAGTACCAGCCAATTCCCTGCTACAACACACACATGAAAACCAAGCATTCACAGCAAACAACGAAGCCAATATCAAAACCTTCATTCCAAGTCATCATCATTTTCAAGCCAAGAAACACGACCACAACATATCAGCTGCTACGCAAAAACTCCACGCCAATCCATTTCAGTGACGAATATCCACAACTTCTTCGACCTCACATGATACACGCACTACTTACCATGCGGGCCAAAACACCCTTCACAACAAACCGACCTCACATCACACCACCTGCAAACGACAACAACAAACCTTTCAAAACATCATGTACGTAATCAAAACGAAAACAAATTTACCTTTCACAAATACCTCACTTCAGCTATAAACAAGTGCTTCTCCATCACTCTATTTTCAAGCTTTAAAGCCATTGTTATTCTGCTAAAACCACCACTCAAATCTCAACTCATAAATTCCTCTTCACCCACAAATTGAACCTCTTCCTCCTTCTTCATAACCTCTACCTTCAAACCACCCAAAAATCTTCTTCAATAACAACCCACCCACAAACCTTCTCACAAACATTCATTAATCCTCTTCACCTTTGATCAAATCAACCAAACCTCAAACCATATCAAATTCCAAAATAGAGAAAGAAATTGAGATGAAGAGAGATTGAACAAAAACACAAGCCAAACTTGAGAGAGAAATCAAACACAAACCTGAAACGCAAAGAAATAGATGAATGGGGAGTGATGAATTGAATCAGAACATGAATGAGGTTGGAATACTGTGTGCAAGGAAACAGAGAAAGATTCGTAAGGAAAGGTTGGAAAAGAATGATTTCGCCTTGCATATTATTCGTCTGTCATTTGTTTGACATTGGATCTTCTTTTTAATTTGCTTTGAAAAATAATAAAGGATTTGATGTAGCTTTGCACTGCCATATCTTGTGTGGGTTGTTTTTTTTTAGTTTGGAAATTTGATGGTTTTTTATGTTGTTGTTGTTGTTGGGCTTTTTGGCCCGTGTATGATTTTCATATGCACACACCCATACTCTCTCAGCGCCACCCCACTTCACTTGAGTTTTTGTTTTTTTTTTGGAAACATACCTTCTTGGTTGATGGGCTTTGTAGGTCATGTTGGATTTCTCATCACCATCCATGATTTGTTCATGCGCCCCCTCGCTCCTTGTTTCTCCTACCATTTCTCTTTCTTTTTCCTAATTTCTTATTGTCATACCCCAAATTTTGACCACTAAGATTTCCCATCATTGTGCAAATCATCATCACAATATGGATATACCTATATGTATCCTCAATCTCCTCAGAAATTGGTGAGCATTCACCACAATCAAGGATTAGGGTTTCAAGCCCTCTCAAAGCCCTTAGACAAAGGATCAATTAAGAAATGACATGATCTTCAACTTGTCTAGCCTCTCAAACACCTATAAAGGATCAAGAGGACTCCCACATCAAGAATCAAGCACAAGGTTGCAACATCCCAAGTGGATCAAGCCTCGAGATCGCCAGTGTCGCTAAATTAGGGTTTTGGTCGACCAAGGCCTCCAGATGGAATGTTTTCTCTGGGCATGAGCCAATGCTTCAAATCATAACCCAAGATACTCCAAGGGACCTCATGGACCCAATCACCAAGTCAATTTAGCCTCAAAGGATGCATTTACCAAAAATTAGGAATTAGGGTTTCTTGACCTAATTCACCCCAAAGTTGACTTTTGGGACAAAACATGAGCCAAGACCTCAAGACATGATTTGAGGGTCTCTAACACACCACATTGATCCATTTCCAATAATGTATTGATCCAAGAAGCTTGATTCACAAGTTTCAATTTCATCTGGACCACAATTAGGGTTTCGAGGGAAAAATCAACTGTACCTTTGACTTTTGACCAAGACATGCTCCCAAACCTTGGGACATGATTCAATATACCCTATAGCACCTATGGAATCCATCCATTAGGTTTGATTTAGGTCAAAGACTTGATTTCACCAAGGATAGCACAGTTTGGAATTCATCCGGTAAAAAGTCAACTGTGCACAAAAGTCAAGTTTGACTTTTTGAGATTTTTCACAATGTTCTTTGACCATAAAATGATGTTAATGTGTGATTTGAATCATCATTCATTAAGAAAAATCAAAGAAAATGGGATAACTTGTCAAAGGGGTAACCATAAAAACTTAGAATTTTTCTAAGTTATGGAACAAAGTGGCTAGGGTACCAACTTCCAAGGATCATAACTTGAGATCTAAGCAACTATTTTGGATGATCCAAAGATGGATTTGTAGATATCATGGCATAATTTAAAAGTGTCAACTACAACTCATTCCAATTCCTCATGGATTTCAAGTTATGGAGTGATCAAAATGGCTAAAAACACAAAAGTGACATTTTTCCAACACTTAGTGAAATTTTCACTAAGTCAGAATCTGCCTTATTTTTTCCCAAAAGTAGAGGCAGTTTTCAATGTAATTCAAGTTGGATCAAAACCAAAGTTGGACATCATGTTGAAATAGGATATATCAGCTTTCCAAAATGTCCAAGAACTCCTTCAAATACTATCTAAGCTAAGAGTTATGATGACTGCAATATGCCTTGATGCAAACTGTCTTGCAAGGCAGATTTGTGCATTATGGCTCGATTTGATCAATTTGAGCAACTCCAAGCTTTGTCATCATTTTGGACACATCTGAGGATAAAACAAGGATGGAATGATCTAATCCCCAAGCCTCACAAGTCCATGAATCTACAAGTAGCATGCCAAACCTAAAAAGGCTAAAATGTGCCAAGAATTCAATTTTGATTCCAAGCATTTAATGGATGCACCAGGGTGGCATGAACTGAGCCTATTCCAACTGAATGAGTCAAGGATAAGCTCTGAACCAAAGAACCATAGGCCTTTCCTCTAACCTCTAGTCAATGGCTAGAGGAGACTTGAGATTCCAAAATGATCCAATTGGCCACAGACCTGTACCAGTTGCCATGCACTATTCTTTGCAAAACAAACTTGCTCTACTATAAATAGAGCTCATTTGTGATCAGTTTGAGTACACCAAAGCACCCAAACTGATGCTTTCCTCAAAATCACACTCTCACTTCCAATTTTACCTTCTAAAGCAAGTCACTATCGGGTTTTGAGTTTGGGAACAATTCCAACTAAACCAATCACACATATACCTCATAAACATCATATAGAAGTGATCCAAACACTTAAACAACATCTGGAACACCAATTTCACAAAATCACCAGCCAATTGCTCAAGTTTTTAACCAAGTTGCAGTTGAGGTGCCATAATCTGTTCCAGTCCATTTCAAATCAATCCAAGCATTCAAACACATTCCATATGGTGTAGGGAAGCTGTTCAGATCATCACAACTCATTTGTAACACCTCCAACTCAAAAATCAAATTGCTCTTGCTGCCACGACCTTCAAGTAAGCCTAAACTTGGTCATCTCATGATTCATGCATATTTCCTCGAACAATAATTTTGCCATATGTTCATAATCATGTATGGAGGGTTTCCCCTCAATTATTTGCTTTGTATGAATCGTGTATAGAATTTCTCAGCCTTCATGCAGAATTTAGGGTTCTTGAGGTTTTGTCTTGATTTCTTATTCCATGCTTAAAATAAATGAAATTAAAGACCATAGACATGATCGTGAGGTGAAAACGAGCAGATTGATATGTGGATTGTGTGATTTCATCAAGTATTCAGTGAGATTGGAGAGAAAATGCAAATCAGGCCAAGACCAGAACCCGCGCGTGTTCTTGGTGTGTTCTTGGCGCCTTTTTTCAAATATTCAAATATTTGAATTTTGTGATTTTATTTAATTGATTCAAAAATTAATTTCTCTCTGAATTTTAATGATTTTGAGTTGATTCTTTTTTTAATAATTCACAAAAATGTTAAAATATTTTATTTTACAAAAATTTCCCAAAAATATTATTTATTTCATATACTTGATATTTTTGCAAAGAATTAATCTTTTATTTGTTTTTAACATGTAAAATATTTTTTCTTTCTTGATTTTCCAAACTTAATTGGTTTCCAATCATTTTTGTGGATTAAAACATGATTTTTGAAACATTGATCCAAGATCACCACTCATTTTTCATATGTTTTCAATAAGTTTTATTAATTTTTAAACAAAATTAATTCCATTTTAAACAAAATTAGGGTTTTGATTAATTCAACCCTCATCAATCTTTTTCAAACACTTTGGGCCTCTAATAGAGTGTAAGACCCAACTCCTTTTGAAAACACAAAACATTTTGGGCCTCAGTCATTGTATAAGACCCACTATGTTTTCAAAAAACCCTCGGCGTGATCGTCGTTTTTAAACAAATCAACTGGGCCTCTCCCGAAGTTGTAAGCCCCATTCTTTTTTTTAAAATCACTTTGGGCCTCTAATAGAGTGTCAGACCTAGTCCCTTTTTTAACCAAAACCTTTTTAGGGCCTCACACATTGTATAAGTCCCTCTGCGTTAAAAAGTCTCGGCGCGATCGCCATTTTCAAACAGAAAATCAACTGGGCCTACCCTCGTGTTGTAAGTCCCATTTCTTTTCTTTAAAATAGTCTTTGGGCCTCTCCTTGAGTTGTAAGACCCAAACCCTTTTGTAAATAAACCTTTTTGGACCTCCGTCGTTGTATAAGTCCCGATACGATATTCAAAATAACGGTACGATCACTGTTAAAATTTGGGCCTCTCCTGGAGTTGTAAGCCCCGATCTCTGTTCAAAATACTTTCTCCTTTGATTTTGAATTCAAATATATGCTGTCATCAAAACTTTCTTTAATTTCTTTGTTGAACAACTAACAAAACAACATGGAAGCTCTACAACGGGTAAGTGTTTATCTGCTTTCATTTACTGCTTTCATATATATAACTGTATTGTAGGAAGCTGCGCATGGTTAGTCTTCTTTCATATCCTTTTACATACTTGTCATATATCAACTGTATATATACTAGTATAGTTATTTAGAGTTTTCCCTGACAACTAGGTCTAGAACTAGGTAAAGCCCCGTTGGTCACTCTTAAATATAAACAAAACTAGATCCCCATAGGGTTGCCAGATACAGTCTTCCCTTCTCTTGGGGTTAAACAATATGGAACAAAGAGAAAGGCAGTATTCTTCGTGAACCTTTTCTCAGACTGTCACCCCTAGAAATTGTCAAAGAAATTATACTCCCCAGAGTTGATCTATTCTCGGTGAATAGCATCTCTTGAGTTTCTTCAAACTTCGAACTTTCACTAAATGATCTATTCTCGGTGAATAGCATTTCTTGAACTTTTCTCGGTTTGAGTCCCACGGGCTTCCTAAAAGCATCCCTGCGTCCTCTTGGGCGTTGTACAAGGACCCTCCGACTTCTTAAAAGTTCTCATTCCTTCTCTTGGGCTTAATACAAGGACCCTGAAGACCTCTTAAAGGTATAGGACAGAACTTAGTCATCCTTCGTTAGAGCTGTCTTTCTAAAAGGAGTCAAAACCATCAGACTAATTTTAGGGTTGATACTCATCCCTTAAAAGAGTCGGCCTCCTCTTGGGCATCATACAAAAGATAAAACTCTTCCATACCAGTAGACTCTGACAGTCTAAATACCCTTGAGTCTCAAAGACATTCTCAAGTTCGCTACAAAACATAGGAGAAACCCCGGATTCTGGATTAATCTCCAGCAAGAGTTAAGCTTTGTGGGTTCTAAAACCCCGTTTCTCTCTCAGAATTCCCCAACCAGGATGAAGTCATCATAACACTATCAAAACCTCAAGGTTTTTGATCTGTCAATTCTTCTGCATTCCCCTGCAAGAGTTGATTCCCCATTTGGACCTGCCTCGGGATCTCAAGAATCCCCTGCAGAAGTTTAGCCTCCTCTTAGGCTTCGTATAATGATCCTTCCTTAGCGAAGTCAGCCTCCTCTTGGGCTTTGTACAATGATTCTCCCCAGTGGAGCAAACCTTTCAGACTCTCTTGTTGAGTCAATCACTTTTCAGACTCTCTTGTTGAGTCAATCACCTTTTCAGACTCTTTTGTTGAGTTGATCACCTTTTCAGACTCTCTCTTTGAGTCAATCACCTTTTCAGACTCTCTTGTTGAGTTGATCACCTTTTTAGACTCTCTCGTTGAGTCAATCACCTTTCAATACTCTCTTGTTGAGTTAACCCTTTTAGCCTCTATCTCGGGCCTCGTACGAGACAAATAAAAAACACTCTCTTGTTGAGTCAATAGCCTCCTCTTAGGCTTTGAATAATGTTTCCCCCATAGCAAAGTTAGCCTACTCTTAGGCTTTCTCCAGCTTGTTCAGCCACAATCTTGGGCTTTGTACAGGACAGATAAAAGCACTCTCTTGTTGAGTCAAACCCTTTTAGCCTCTATCTTGGGCTTTGTACGAGATATAAACCTTCCTAAGCTTGGGACAAACATTTTCCCGAGCAAAGTCAATTCCTCCGAGCCTTCATTAGACTTTGAGGAATAAACTCCCAAGCCGAGTCAAACTCTTTTCCACCTCCATCTTGGGCTTTGTACAAGATAGATAACACTCTCCAGCAGAGTCAAATCCATTTAGCCTCCGTCTTGGGCTTTGTACAAGACACTTAAGATATCCTCAGTCGAGTCGATTAAATTTCCCATTTCAGCCTCTATCTTGGGCTTTGTACGAGACACATACCAAACTCCCCGGCGGAGTCAAAAATCCCTTTTAGCTTCAATCTTGGGCTTTGTACAAGACAGAAAGAACATTTTCCCCGGAAAAGTCAAACGTTTAGCCTCCTCTTAGGCTTTGTATAATGATATCCCCAAAGAGTCCGTCTCTTTTTTGCCTCAGTCTTGGGCTTTGTACAAGACACCGATATAAACACTCTCTTGTTGAGTCAGTCATTCCCAGCCTCCTCTTAGGCTTTGTATAAGGACTTCCCCAGTGGAGTCAATCAACCTCTTAGCTTCAACCTTGGGCTTTGATCAAGGCATACAAAAATCAACAATTCCCTCAGAGGAAGTCCAATCTCTCTTTAGAGATGACAAATTCTCTCTCGGTCAAACCTTTTAGCTTCAATCTTGGGCTTTGAACAAGACACCAAAACATCTTTTCCTCCCTTAGAATAGGAGGAACTACGATTGCTCTGATTTCCCTGTTTCATTAAACGGGAATACGTAGGCATAAGATTGAAAAATCTTAGCGAGCATACTAATAAAAAACCCTAGGTCCAGTACCTTCATATCAATCAAAACTTTAGGTCTCATACCTTAGCCATCATCATCATCATTTTTTACAGAAAACTCACTCTCCCTGTCACACTTTCCTAAGAAACTTTCCCAACCCATCAGCAGGTAAACACTATCAATTACAAAGCGAAACCCTAAAGCTAATATCCTGTGGATAACCACATATTGGATGGTAATTAACAACTCCCAATGTATAACCTGACCTCGACTCCCCGAATCTCGTAAAAGCGTTTGTTCAGTTAATCATTCGCGTGCAAGGTTAGTTTTAGATAGCTTTCCTTTCCCTTCCAGCTTCATGGGATAAATAAGAAATCGGAAAGTAGCACCCTTTCTCCTTGAGGAGGAAAACCCAACTTCAGCGATAAGGTTACTATTTTGTAGTGCGGAAGCTATCGGAAATAGTTGTCACGCGATACTACCCTCATTTGAGATTACTCTAAGATACATCAGCTCACTCGGGTGATTCCGGCCTGCTGTTGTTATCCCAAGAGGGGTCAATGATTTTGAGGACAGGTACAAAAAATCACCAATATAACCTTTGGGGATGGGTAGAGCCTTGACTTCATGACACCGAACCTTTGACCCCATGTTTTTGCTATGTTTTTGTGTGCTGCATTCATGCATTCATTTCATTAAAAAACATTAAAACAAAGAAAAAATCTTCTCTTCTAGTCTCTCTTTTTCAAATTAAACTAAGACAATGATTGCAAATGTCAGAGAAAAAGATTGCGTTATGGATTTCGGTAGAAGGAAGACTCACAAGTACACCTTCAAGGTTCCAAAATTAGAGGATTTAAGAGGGTTGGCAAAGATGATAACCAACCCTGATGCTTTCAGAGCTAAGTACGGAGGACTGTTGTCTCTGTTAAGGGTCCATGTAATTGAAGGAATCCTATCTACGCTCATTCAGTTCTACGATCCGGTCTATCACTGTTTCACATTCCCGGATTATCAGCTAGCACCAACACTGGAGGAGTACTCTCACCTGACCGATTTACCCATTACTGACCAAGCTCCCTTTTCTGGACTGGAAGAAATTCCAAAGGATCAAACCATTGCAAGAGCAATTTATTTAGACGAGTCAGAAGTCAGGACTCACATGACCGTTAAGGGTGGAATCCAAGGTTTGCCAGCCCAGTTTTTGATAAAGAAAGCTCTGTACTTTGCTAGTATAGGGAACGTGGTTGCTTTCGAGAGCATCTTTGTTTTGCTCACCTACGGGTTATTTCTGTTTTCCAACATTGATAACTTCGTTGATATCAATGCCATTAAGATTTTTTTGATTGGAAACCCTGTACTGACCTTGCTCGCAGATGCTTATCATTCTGTACACTTAAGGAATTTGTACAGCGGAGGAATGATCACATGCTATGTACCCCTGCTATACAAATGGTTCACTTCCCATTTACCCAAGTCTGCTGCATTTTGGGATCATAAGAGTACTTTACGTTGGTCGCAGAGAATCATGTCTCTTACCAACTCTGACATAGATTGGTACAATCGAATCTATGACGGGATCAGAATCATTGACCGTTGTGGAAACTTCCCTAATGTACCCCTCATAGGAACTAAAGGGGGAATTAATTATCATCCAGTTTTAGTTCTTCGTCAATTTGGATACCCAATGAGGCATGTTCCACGTAATGCTTATCTGGAAGGTATTTTCTTCAAGGAAGGAGAAAATGACAGGGCACTAAAGACAGAAATAGTGCATGTTTGGAAACATGTTCACAGGAAAGGAAGAGAGTCTCTAGGAAAACCGGACTGTATCTTCGTGGAACCTTATCTCCACTGGATACAAACTAGAGCTCTCAAGCTGAGGATGCCTTACCCTCATCACGAAGTCCTTCCATTAAAGGAACATGTCCTTTATTTCATGTCTGATACGGAAAAACTTCAGGTTACTCTCAACAAAGTTCAACAGGAGAAGAAGTCTTGGAAGAACAAGTACCGTATTCTCAATGTGGAGTGCAAGAAAATATAGCAACTGTTAAAAGATAAAGATGCTCTGATCGAGATTTTAGAGCAACATGCTGTAGAGAATCAAGAAGACCAAAGGAACTTGCTCGCTCCTTTCACTTGGCAAAGGAATGACAACCCGACAACGGCCCAAGAGCCCCGATCAAAGAAAAGGAAAGTACCAGAACCAGCGCCTGAGCTCTCCTCAGAGAGGACTCGGGCTCCATAAGTTTAGATTTCCTTTTACCGCACTTTGTAACTACTGTATTTCCATTTCCGCAATCTTTGAATTCAATAAAACAGGGTTTCCCCACTGTTTGATATTTGCAATCCAATTGTTGAAGTTTTTTTTTATTAAACAAAAATAATAACTAAATATAGTCATTGCATATCATTCATCATTCTCGCATAGCGCATTCTTCTTCTCTACGAATCTCACGTCTGTGTCTCGATTTTAGCGTCAAGTTGTCTCATTCGTACAATACTTGGGTCAGTCAACAAAAGAAAATGGATAATCTCGAGGAAGAGAACAGAGAGCTGAGAGAAGAAATCAACGCTCTGAGAGAGGATCTAAGAAAACTTCACAGTGACATGTAAGCTCTGGCAGCAGCTCAGATACAACGGACAGTGATCTCAGAGATCACATCAACGCCTAAAGTGGAAAAGATTGACCCTCGGTATAACATGCCTAAAGATCGTCCGTGGGGCATGCCACTCAACTATATCCCGAAAGGATATGTTTCTCCGATCACTGAAGATCCGAAAACTGCAGCAGAAGCCGCTGGGCCTGAAGGTTACAAACTTCGGGAAATCGAAGATGCCAGGGGCATGACAATAACTCCTGAAGGTTACAAACTTCGGGAGGCACCAAAAGTCTCTGCCGTAATGACTATACCACCGCCCGTGGTCCACACTGTCCCAGAAGGAAAAATTCCACAGATATCTTCTGGTGGAAACAAAAGTATGGATGACAGAATGAAGGAGTTCCAGGAACAATTCTCGGAGGTGCAAAAGGAACTGCAAGCCATTCGCGGTCAGGATCTATTCGGAAAAGATGCCGCAGACCTCTGTTTGGTCCCCAATGTAAAAGTTCCACACAAGTTCAAAGTGCCCATATTTGAAAAATACAAGGGTAACTCTTGCCCTCAAAGTCACTTGGTGATGTACGCTCGGAGGATGTCAACTCAGACTGAGAACCAACAGCTGCTGATCCACTACTTTCAAGATAGTTTAACCGGTGCCGCACTCAAATGGTACATGGGTTTAAACCGTACTAAATCGTTACTTTCAGAGATCTTGGCGCTGCCTTCGTTCAATAATATAAGTATAACCTGGACATGGCACCAGACAGAGATCAACTCAGATCCATGTCACAGAAGGACAAGGAAACCTTCAAGGAATATGCTCAGAGATGGCGTGAAATTGCCACCCAGATTTGTCCACCCCTCGAGGAAAAGGAGATGACAAAGATCTTCTTGAAAACCTTGAGCTCATTTTACTACGATAGAATGGTTGCCAGTGCGCCCAGCGACTTCACTGAAATGGTCGGCATGGGGGTTCGTCTCGAGGAAGCAGTCTGAGAAGGACGTTTAATTAAAGATGTCGGATCATCAAGCAGTACCAAAAGATACGGTAGTGCTCTCCCTAAGAAAAAAGAGCAAGATATTGGCAATATCTCTCTCGGAAAGCAGAGGCGACGATACCAACCAGTAGCAGCGGTAACTCCTGCTATCAACCCTACGCCTGTTCCTACGTATCAACCTCAGGTTGCTCAGAGCCAACCTAGTCAACAGCAATATCAGCAAAAGACACAACAACCTCTTCAGCAGGCTCGTCCTCCGTACAACAACAACCGCACAACGCGACCACCAGGGTTCGACCCTATACCAATGTTGTACGCAAAACTATTTCCATTACTACTGGTCAAGGGGCATGTCCAAACCAGGGCTCCTCTTACAATACCAGAGAATCCGCCTTTTTAGTTCCAAGCGGACCAAACTTGTCCTTACCATCAAGGAGGACCAGGGCATAACATAGAAAACTGTCTCAGCTTCAAATCCGATGTGCTAAAACTTGTTAGGAGCAGGGTCTTATCCTTCAAGGATACAAATCCAAATGTCCAGACAAACCCGTTGCCTCAACATGAGAAAGCTGCAGTAAATTTGATAGAGGAAGAATCTAACCACAACTATCAAATTCATGATGTACTCTTATTGAGGGCCAACCTGGTCAAGATGCATCGCAGACAGAGCGGGTACGAATGTGTACCAGCTCACAATTATCACCAGTGTGATATCTGCTCTAAAGACAATCAAGGATGTTTTGTGGTGCAATCAGCTCTGCAGGAACAATTGGATCTTTGATGGATCCAAGAGCACCGAATTCATGGAATAAACATGACTTATACGAATTCCAACATCATTCAAAACCACGACATCCGTGCGATGAATATTAACTTGGTGGCAATGGACTCAAGGCAGAGCCAGTATCATAATCTACCGCGGCACGATTACGATTCCTGTCTGACTTGCTCGGTAAATAATCAAGGATGCTCTTTTATACAAGAGGCCCTCCAGCGGCAGATGGATCTTGGGTGGATCCAGGATTACCATGATTGAAATCCTTATAAGGTCAACATGATTCAAATCTTCAATATTTGGTTGATGAATACCAGCTTAGTGGAGTTACATGCTACACAAGTCCAGCTCGGTTTTCTGACTTCGCATAATTATCAGAACTGCACAGTATGCCGTGAGAGCGACCAAGGATGTGCTCTCGTTCAAAGGACTTTGCAACACTTGTTAAACCATTGGTGGCTTCCGATCTATATGAATGAAGACACACAACAAGTCAGCATGACTAACGGAAACCCTACTAGGCATCAAAGTCATGATATCCTATCAATGGAAACCGACCTAGTAAGGTTACACTGCATACAAAGCGGACGTGGCCGGGTGCCACCACACAACTATGAACGCTGTAGAATTTGCTCGGAAGATAATCAAGGATGCTACCTCGTGCGAGCAGCCCTTCAGAGTCAGTTGGACCGCAAAGAGATTCAACCGTGTCCAGGTTCTGGGTCAATCAACTTGATGCCAGACTATTTCGCTGATCAGATCAAAGATGTTGTCGTAATCTCTGATCGTGAGAGGACTAAAGATGTTTGAACCATAATCCCTCTACTTGACGAATCAAAAGTTCCCAACCAGGAACTGATTGAAATTACTTATAATGGTAAGAAGAATCAGAGGGCTCCTGTAGTTATCTATCTGCCGGGACCTCTACCGTATGAATCAACTAAGGTTATCCCTTACAAATACGGTGCAACGACAATTAAGAATGGAAAAGAAGTTCCATTACCCTCCGTCATGAACATTACAGACATCAGTCGAGTGACACGGAGCGGTCGAATCTTCAACCGAGGAGTTGGAGAACCTACCAAAGAAAAGGAACCTCAAACAGAAGTTCCTAATCAACCGATCGGGTAAACCAGTGATCCCGACCTTCCAAAAGATGAGGATGAGATGTTGAAGCTCATCCAAAGAGTGAATACAACATTGTTGATCAGCTGTTACAAACTCCTTCAAAAATCTCCGTGTTGTCCCTATTACTCAGTTCTGAAGCGCACAGAGAGGCTCTACAGAAAGTCTTAGAGCAAGCCTTTATGGAACAGGAAGTAACAATACGACAATTCGACAACATCATCGCCAACATCACTTCCTGCAATAACTTGGGGTTTAGTGATGAGGAATTGCCAGAAGAAGGAAAAAGTCATAACATGGCGCTCAATATTACAGTTAACTGCCAGGACGATGCTTTAGCCAGCGTATTGGTAGATACCGGATCGGCTCTCAACGTTATGCCAAAGTCCACTTTAATACTACTATCATTTAAAGGATCTCCGATGAGAGGCAGTGAGGTCGTCGTCAAAGCATTTGACGGATCCCGAAAAATGGTTATCGGCGAAGTCGACCTTCCCATAACTATCGGTCCTCACACTTTCCAAGTCACTTTCCAGGTCATGGACATCCGAGCAAAATACAGTTGTTTGTTGGGAAGAACTTCGATACACGAGGCTGGGGCAGTCACTTCGACGCTTCATCAGAAGCTGAAGTTTGTCAAGAACGACCAACTCATCACAGTCTGTGGAGAACAAGCCTTGATCGTGAGTAACCTATCATCATCCACTTGTGTAGAACCCGAGGAGGTTGTTGGAACTCAGTTCTAGGCACTATCGGTGAGCAAGGAGAATCAATCAGAAAAAGGAACCTCGATTTCCTCGTACAAAGATGCTCTCGAGGTGATCAAAAGTAACAATGCAAAAGGATGGGGATAGCTTGTCATTCCTACTGACAACAAAACAAAGAAAGGCCATGGTTTTTCTTCAACCTGTACCCAGACTGCTACTAACGATGAAAGCTTTCATCCCATTCAAGACTTCTTCCACAGTGGAGGTTTCCTTCACCCAGTGCCTCAAGAAGTACATTCCATCAACGAGGGAAGCTCCTCCGATACAGATGAAGAATGGAAGTCCTATCTTAACAAGGACGGTTATATGTCTCAGGAAGAAACGCCTACGTCATTCTGTTTCCCCACGCAGGGTCCGAGATATATACCAAGATCAGACGTCAAAATGATCTATGGAGATTGGGATCCGGAAGGATGACGTGCTCCACCGAACTCATTAGAGGAAGACACTCTAATGAAAGACAACTTTGACCACGACTATTATGGCCCGATGGATGGCCTACATATCTGGCAGCTGTACCCAGGAGACTCGGGGAAAGAGAATCAGCCGAACAATGAATATCAGCTGAGCATCATTGAAAAGAATACATGCGTCCCCACCATGTCATGGGATCAACACTCAGGGCATTCTAAAAATATCTAGTACGACGATGAATTTGTGAAGCTCGCAGGGCTAGAATTCATCAACTATGCTTTTCCCGAGGTCAACGTCATCGAGAGGGATGACTCCTCCAGTTCCAAAGAAGTGTGGGACACCTTAGGACAACCAAGTGGAAAGTACGACTTCATGGTCAAGTACTTCGCTCCTGAAAGCTCTCGCATCAGGCTCGAAGACATCCAGCCAACTGGATGGGGAGGTCTGCCTAAGAGTACAATCATTACGCAAGATATAGCGGAGGAATCCTCCTACGACAACTCTGCCTGGGAGACAGATTCCAATGATCCTACTCCACCAGAAATCAACGTTATTTCTGAAGACAGGCCAAGATGGAAGGTACCAGACTTTGTGATCCATCGAGGAGTTCGCCGCCAATGGGTCGTTGTCAATGTTCCGAAAGTTGTTCATGAGTCTAAGTAACTGCCATCTTTATCTTAACCTTTCACCCTGCCCAGGTGAAACGGATGTTTTAATAGGGCTCACTTTCTGTAAATGTCCCTCTTCGCTTCGTCCAAAGCGACAGTGTTCTGTTTTATATGGCTGTAATTTCAAGAATCGACAAAATCATAAATAAAATAACGTCGTTATGTAATTTCGGCATTTATTGTTGTTTTCTCTTTTTGCTTTTTCAGAAAATGGTAATCCTAAAAAACAACAAATAATAAAAACAAGCAGTTTTTCAAAGAAAATACACTGCACACACTCTTGCATTCTCTCTATCTCTTCTAAAAACAATCATCACGTCCTGCAGATTGCTTGTTTTCAACCCCATTCAAACATACGATCCAATGCCTTCTCCCAACTTTAAATTCCCGGTATTTGAGGCTGAAGAAGAAAATGACGAAGAAATTCCAGAAGAGATCTCCCGATTTCTCAGACAGGAGGAAAGGTCCATTGAACCTCACAAAGAGCCATTGGAAACAGTTAACTTGGGTTCAGAAGAAGAGAGAAAAGAAGTCAAGATTGGGGCACTGCTCAGTCCGACTGTCAAAGAAAGTTTGATAAAGCTTCTCAAAGAGTTTCCCGATGTATTTGCTTGGTCCTATCAGGATATGCCAGGGTTGGATACCAACATCGTGGAACATCATCTACCATTGAGATCAGAATGTCCGCTAGTAAAACAAAGGCTGAGACGGACTCATCCAGACATGGCCATCAAAATCAAAGAGGAAGTACAGAAACAGATTGACGCGGGTTTCCTCCCCACATCAGAGTATCCTTAATGGTTAGTCAATATAGTACCAGTTCCGAAAAAATATGGAAAGGTCAGAATATGTGTAGACTACAGGGATCTGAACAAAGCCAGTCCAAAGGATGGCTTTCCATTACCACACATTGACATGCTGGTAGACAGTACAGCAAAATTCAAAGTATTCTCCTTCATGGATGGATTCTCGGGCTATAATCAGATAAAAATGGCGCCGAAAGACATGGAGAAAACTTCATTCATCACCCCATGGGGCACCTTTTGTTACAAGGTAATGCCGTTCGGTTTGAAGAATGTCGGGGCAACCTATCAACGGGCCATGACTACTCTGTTTCATGACATGATACACAAAGAAATCGAAGTATATGTCGATGATATGATTGCCAAATCTAAAACAGAAGAGGAGCATGTGACCCACCTGTCAAAACTATTCGAGCGTCTGAGGAAGTACAAACTCTGCTTGAATCCCAACAAATGCACATTCGGTGTCCGTTCAGGGAAACTTTTAGGGTTCATCGTCAGCCAGAAAGGAATTGAGGTTGATCCTGACAAAGTCAAGGCCATTCAAGAAATGCCTTCTCCAAAAACTGAAAAATAAGTCAGGGGATTCCTGGGACGTTTGAACTATATTTCCCGATTTATATTCCTCAAGACCGCGACATGTGCGCCAATTTTCAAATTACTCAAAAAGAATCAGGATTGCATTTGGACAGAAGACTGTCAGACCGCCTTCGACAGTATCAAGAAATACCTGTTGAACCCACCAATTCTATCACCTCCAGTAGAGGGAAGACCACTGATCATTTACCTAACAGTCTTGGAAGACTCGATGGATTGTGTACTTGGCCAACAAGACGAAACAAAAAGAAAAGAATCGACCATCTACTACTTGAGCAAGAAATTCACAGACTGTGAAACTCGGTACACTATGCTTGAGAAAACTTACTGTGCTCTGGCTTGGGCAGCCAAACGTCTTCGCCAGTATATGATTCGTCACACTACTTGGTTAATCTCAAAAATGGATCCAATCAAGTACGTCTTTAAAAAACCTGCTCTCACGGAAAGGATTGCCCGTTGGCAGATGTTATTATCAGAATACGACATCGAATACCACGCTCAAAAAGCCATTAAAGGAAGTGTTTTAGCTGATCATTTGGCTCATTAGCCGATTGACGATCAAGAATCAGTCGGATTTGACTTCCCAGACGAAGATGTCATGTATTTGAAAATGAAAGATTGCGATGAACCGCTACCCAGTGAAGGGCCAGAACCAGGTTCCCAATGGGGACTAATCTTTGACGGAGCTGTCAATCATTATGGAAATAGAATTGGGGCAATCATCATAACACCTCAGGGTACCCACATTCCTTTCACCGCCCGACTGACATTCAAGTGTACAAACAACGAGGTCGAATACGAAGCTTGTATCATGGGTCTCGAAGAAGCGATCGACTTAAGAATCAAGAACTTGGATGTATATGACGACTCAGCTCTGGTTATCAATCAGATCAAAGGAGATTAGAACACATACCAATCAGGATTGATTCCTTACAAAGATTACGCGAGAAGGTTGTTACCCTTCTTCAACAGAGTCGAGTTTCATCACATCCCTCGTGAAGAGAATCACATGGCTGATGCATTAGCCACTCTCTCCTCCATGATTAGTGTAGGTCAATGGAATGACGTACCTAAGATCGACATAATGCTCCTTGAGAGGCCCGCCTACATCTTCACGATTAAAGTAGTCAAAGATGACAAACCTTGGTATCACGATATCAAATGCTTCCTCCAGAAATAGGAGTACCCACCTGGGGCATCCAGGAAAGACAGAAAGACCCTCATAAGATTGGCAGGCATCTTTTTCCTGAGTGGTGATACACTCTATAAGAGAAACTTTGACATGGTCTTGCTCCGATGCGTAGACTGACCAGAAGCAGGCATGCTGATAAAAGAAATTCACGAATGATCCTTTGGCACTCATGCCAATAGACACACAATGGCGAGAAAAATTCTAAGAGCATGGTACTATTGGTTGACAATGGAATCTGATTGCTACAAGTACATAAGGTAGTGTCATAAGTGTCAGATATACTCAGACAAAATCCATGTACCGCCAACGCGTCTCAAAGTTCTTTCTTCCCCATGGCCTTTTTCCATATGGGGAATCAACATGATTGGCATGATTGAGCCCAAGGCTTCAAACGGACATCGGTTCATCCTGGCAGCCCTAACTACTTCACCAAGTGGGTCGAAGCAGCATCATATGCCAATGTAACCCGACAAGTTGTGGTCCGCTTTATAAAAAATAATATCATATGCCATTATGGTGTTCCAAGCCAGATCATTACGAATAATGGGTCTAACTTGAACAACAAGATGATGAAAGAGTTGTGCGCTGAGTTCAAAATCGAACACCATAACTCATCTCCCTACCGACCTAAGATGAACGGCGCGGTATAAGCAGCTAACAAGAACATCAAGAAGATCATTCAAAAGATGGTTGTAACCTACAAAGACTGGCACGAGATGTTACCCTTTGCTCTTCACGGTTATCGTACATCTGTCCGCACTTCAATAGGGGCAACCCCCTTCTCTCTAGTATATGGCATGAAGGCAGTCCTTCCCATAGAAGTAGAGATCCCATCAATCTGGGTATTGATGGAAGCTAAGCTAACAGAAGCTGAATGGTGTCAAAGTCGGCACGACGAACTGAATCTGATCGAAGAAAAACAAATAACGGCTCTATGCCATGGTCAGTTGTATCAGCAAAGAATGAAGAAGGCGTTTGACAAAAAGGTTCGACCCCGTGTCTTCAGAAAAGGAGATCTCGTGCTCAAGAAGATACAATCATTTCTCATTGATCCCCAGAGCAAATGGACTCCGAATTACGATGACCCCTATGTGGTCACGAAAGCCTTCTCAGGCGGTGCCTTGAGGCTCGCAACTATGGATGGAGAAGAATTTGCCTACCGCACGAATGTTGACGTAGTCAAAAAATACTTCGCCTAAATATAAAAAAAAAATGTCTCGGTGGATTGAAAACCCGAAAGGGCGGTCCAGGCAAAAATTAGAGACATAGTCAAAAATCATCCCGATGGATTGGAAATCTCAAAGTACAATCCAGACAAAAGTTAGGGATAATGGCAAGTAACTACGTCCAACAAAGGGGCAAATCTCCCAGCAGCATTAATGCCACCCATTGGGAAAACTCCAGTCAAGGTCATCTTCGACAGAAGCTCAGGATGTCCCGAATTCAAAGTTGGTAGAAGGATAGCGGTCGTTATGTTTCAATGTAGCCCTGTTCCCTTAAATTACCATTTTCTAACTTTGTAAATACTCTATGGAATTACGCGCTTGGCTGATTTCCATCCTATCAATAAAAGTTGAGCCCTTGTGTTTTTGTTTGCAATTCTTATTTATTTTAGCTTTATAGAACGACATTTTAACATGATTAACGATTCTTGAAATAAAACAAAAATGAATTTACTTGTCAAATTTTTTTTCTGCTTTTAAAATAAAGATGGCAATTCTTTTGACTGTTGAACATCGAAAGAACATCGATCGCTTCTCCGAAGGCAATTGAGCTTCAAAGTGCAGAATCAAAGTACTCCTTCTAAACCAGTACACCTAAATGAAGGATCAACCGTGTCAGATACCATATTTCATCTGATATCCCCGACAGAGTTTTTACCTCCTAAGCCCGACCAACGTAGTTCCCCACAGGGACTATCTCTCCTAAGCAAGGCAGGATTGCTATCTTGAACCAGTGATGCTTTTCATCCCCCGCAGTGGCCGAGTATCCAGTAGTGTTCATCTATTAGTCTGTATGTCGCGTCAGTTTTGTCAGCATATACATACATACATCATGCATTATTGATTTACATTCATATTCATATTGCATCACTATCACTCTAGTCGGTCTTATCCCCTAGTGATAAAAGTCCTCTCAATCGAGTTGTCAGTTCTTTCCTTGTCAGGAAATGTCACGTCTGAACAACCTCTCCTTTAATTTATTTCTGGATTGAATTTGGTCCTTTGACCACTTTGATAACTTGAATCTCGGAAAAGCAAGAAGACCTTCGAAAATTATCACTCTTCGCCATTGAAGATGATGTCTTCGCCTTCCCGATTAAGGAAAATCCTCAGAGAAAGCCTCTTAATCAAAGATTCGGGAATACAGCAGTTCTTCTTCAGAAAATTCGCTGACGAAAAGGTCATCAGCACCTCAAACTTGGATTACATCACATGACATTTCTCTGAGAAGACCTCGGGAAAAGTATGATGTAATTGAAGGTGCGAGAAAGACCCAAGAAAGAGGGGTTTGAATTGTGTATTTACTCTTTTGACAACTTTTCGCTTCTTATTGTCAAGGCACTTAGGATAACATCAGAGTTCATTGAGAGACTCTGACTAGCACAATTATATTCAGACTTGATAGGTATGAACTTTAAGAACCATCATGAGTCTGAACATAAACTACACTCCTCAGAACTTGCAGTTCAAAAGCTTATCAGAGTTAAGCTGCAAGGTTCTGACTTGCTTGTGTAAGATTCTGATACTCAATATAGGAGGATAAATAAAGACATTAAGCATAAGAGTAAAGAACACATGATATATCCTGGTTCACCACAAAGGCTAATCCAGTCCACCCTCCTCAGGTGATTTAGCCTTGAACACAAGGTTTTAATCCACTATAATCAATCTTGATTACAGATACACGGCCCACGCCGGTGACTAACAAACAGCACAGCCGCACTGTGACTAACATGCAATGAACCGTTCAGGGATTCAACTTAATTAATATAACGAACATTGACCTGCAGGTTCCAATCTCGCAAGATCTACTGCTAGGCTTTCACAGCTAGACGTTCAGGGATTCATCGCAATGAATATAACGCTACTGACCCTATTTCAGGCTTTTCCCATAATGACATCTCGCCATTGTTTTCTCGAGTCTTCGGTCACACTGACCACTCAAGGAATCCTAATTCACCAAGAATTAGTTTAACTGGAGATTACAATAATGCTTCTTAACAAGCAGATTACTCCTAAGTTTAAGTACAAAGAACACACAAGTGTTCAAGCAAGATATGAGCAAAAACTCCTTGCTATTCTAAGAAACTACAGAGATGTATAATGATTTGACAGTTGTTGCCATCTTGTAGATCTTCTTCTTCTTCGTCTTCTTTGGTGAGCAAGCTTTGAGCAACAACTCCTTGCTTCAGATCTTCAATGTAGCGGTGACGAGAAGGTGGTTGATGACTTGACTGATTTGCAACGTTGTCTTCTTCATCAACAACTTCTATACCAATTGATTGTTGTTGTGTTGAATGATGATCTTTAAGCTTCAACAACAATGGCCATGTGTAAATTGATGACAACTTTGGATATTCTAAGTGTTACAACGAGAACTCATCGTTGTTGCTATCTTTACACAATGACTTGATCAATTCACCTTTGATGGAATGAATTGATTTATGGAGTTCGTCGTCTTTTAGAAGCGAATACTCTTTCCTTTAAATAGCCCAGTAGAAATATAGCCTTTTGAAATATTGTTGGCTGTTGGAAAAGAGACGTTGCGTAATAACTAGCTATACTGACACATCTCTTTTTTACTGTGGGAGAAGTGACGAGATATATCTTTCTTGGGCGCCGTGTACAGTTACTCACAACGGTAACATGTGACTTCTGAACTTCAGAGGCTTCTGATGGTTAATTGATGAAGCATGAGTAGAGTCTTCTTAACAGGATATCTGATCGTCAAGTCTTCAGTTATTTGAAGAAGTCCATTAGGAATCAGTCTTCAGAACTTCAGTACTTGTCTTTAAGCACGTTATCCTTTACTTCTTCAAGTCTTCCGAAACTTCAGAACTTGTCCATTAGGAATCTGTCTTCAGAGTCTTCAATACTTGATCTTCAGAACCTTAATCTTCAGAACACATAAGTCTTCAGAGTCTTTCTGCACTTGGTCTTCAGAGCCTTCCGCCTTCAGAACTTCAAGTCATGAGAGTCTTCAGCACTTCGGTTCTCTTCTTCAGAAGCTTCGCAATCTTCAAAATCTCGACCACTTTCAGAGAGCATCCACAAGAGCATTGCATCAGCAATATCGGCATCCTTGGATCTGACTGATCACGATTAGATACATAAGCGTTTTTGCTTCTTGCGACTTGTGTCACACATAGTAACTTCGCATATTATCAATTACGCTCATCTGGCTGGTGCTTGTTGGATCTGATGTTTTCTATAATTAGGATCTGCACACAACACACGTTAGAACATAAAATGGTTTTTTCACAAATACGTATTGTTATCATCAAAACATAGATCGACTTGTAGAGACAACTCTTGCTCTCACAATCTCCCCCTTTTTGATGATGACAAAACCAAGTATTTTGGTTGAACATTTTATACAAGGTAATCACTAAACAAAACATATTCAGAGTCTGGAACAACAGCTCCCCCTGAATGTGTTATCCTCGAAGTTTTATCTGTGATCATCTAGAATCTTATATGATCCAAAGACATACAGAGTAACAACTTGAGTTGCCAGAACGAAGAATAGAAAAGGACTACTTCTCTATCTTGTCTTTAAGAGAACAGAGAATCTTTAGCATCTGGACTAGTTCATCAGAACTTCCATCTTAAGATCTTCAGAGCTCAGTTCCTTTGTAGTCGTATCAGAGCTTGTAATCTTCAGAGACTTCTGAAGCATTTCTACCTTTCAGCAGATTCATTTAAGCACAAACAAATCAGTTCTTATCTGATAACATAGCCTCGCTATCTATCAGAGACAAACATTGTCTTTTAAGAAACTCCCCCTGAGTTTCAGACTTTGTGAAGATTTGAGATTTTGCAATTTGATCTTCAGGGTAGTCTCCCCCTAATTTCTATAAGTCAGATATTAGGATCTTCAGAATCATAATTCAGGATGGTAAGATTTTAATCACCAATGTAGATCATGACTTTTTCAGAGTTTGACTTTTGAACACATGTCTTCATCTCAGAACCTTGTTTCTGTCACAACTCAGTGGTTCATCAAGGCTTGATTTTTGATCGGATACCAATTGAAGGTTTAATTATAGTGATTAATCAACGCTTGATTCTGAATCTGGTACACATGACTTGATTCTGGTCTGATACCTCGTGATGTGCTGAGTCTTATACCAGAGTGTGTTGAGTTTGATACCAAGTGAAAGACTACTTCTCATACCACTTGAGAGGTATTTCCTTAGTGTGCTGAAATGATACCAATGAAGGTATTTTGACAATAATCCACAGCTTTGCTCTGATTGACGAGTCTGATACCAATCTTTGCGTACTTGGTATGATTACCAATTGTTGATTTAGTCTGACACCAAATCGTTTTCATTTTAATTGGTTCCTGGTAAACATCAGAACTACTTCTTCTTGGATCTTCAATCCGGATCTTCAGACAGCTCTTTGACTTCTGATTTGTACAGTTCCTCTGAGTAAGCATCTTGAAAATGTATACTTTGTCTTGACTGCTTTCAGAGTTTTCTTACTTCTTCTGATTCTGACCAACTTCTATCATATAAGAACTTCTATCGGAGTTCTTCTTTCTTAACCTGTTTTTAGAATGCCTAGTGAACTTGTTTAGAGTTCCTCGGATAACATCAAACAACAAACGTTAGAAGTAACACATTTTATATTTTATATGAGTACTTTGTTTGAGTTCAATAAAAATCATTATATTTCTCCCCCTTTTTGACATCATCAAAAAGTGATAGAGCATATGAGCATTTAAGCATATAATTCCTCTTTCCAATCAACATCATATATATTTCTTCCTCAGTTAAGCATTTAAGCATTTAAGCATATCAACATCATCATATATATACCGGATATGATAAACAACATAGAACCATAGAGCCAGCATTTGAGCAATTAAGAACAATCCGAGTCATTTAGTGATAACCATCTATAACCATAGCATAATCATTTTAAGGACAATTAGATGGAATTATCTGATTACCAATTGAAGGTTTTAGATCATCTGTAGATATTAATTATAGCACTTCATTTATGAACAATCAGATAGAAGCGTCAACATAAAGTAGTTTTAAGATGCATAGCATAGGTTGAGCTTAATCTTGAAAAGTTCAAGATAATCAAAACATAGATAATTTAAACACAGATTCCTAATGAGAAACGTTTTAAGTAATCGTAGACCTAATAAAACTGGGTTTTCATGGGTCCTTATGAGTTAGACTAGAGCGAGCCTAAAGATGATGAAGAAGATGAGATAAGGTTTTCAGAATCATCATTTCTTGAGACATGCAACTTTTCTTCTACTTGAGTAATTGCCAGCCTCTTGCTTTTCACAATTTCTTCTGAGATCCATTCATGGAACTCAGTCCAGATATTTCTTATTTCCATGGAGTCCACACAGGAACTAGAAGCATCTACTAAGCTTTGGATTTTTGTGATTGCATTATCCTTAAAGGATTCTAATGCATCATTCACGGTTTTTGATCTTTTTGACGAGGGTTCCTCATCATCTACCATTCTCTGCTTCTTACTTCCTTATTTCCAATTTGTGAGTTCTTGAAGTACATCAGTAATATTCTTCATGTTGATCCAAACACTTATATCTTCATCCTTAAATCTTCTCAGATAGTTTCTGACTTCTGCCTGATTGTAAGTGGCAAATTTTGGAAAACCTTTAACTAGAACCCTGGGAGTCAGAGTTAGTTCCCTAAAGAATGTATTGTCCAGAGTGGTGTCTTTCTTCATAAGATCCTCAAACTTGAGAATCTTCCCAGCGCTTTTAAGCAGCTTCCTTGATTCGCCTTCATCGATTAAAATATCATCAACTATTCCTGATTCAACTAAGATGTCAGAGATGAGTCTTCCGTACAGAATAAGTTTGATCTCCGGATTAGAACCACTTCCGGAGTTTCTTATGGCTTCCTTCTGAAGTTTGAAGAGAACGGAGGGGAGATTGATCTTAATTCCTTTAAGGAGAAGGAACAAGACACACTTCTGAGTGTCGTTGAGTTGATTTGCAGGAAGATGGTGAAAAATGCTTCCCTGCAAGATTCTGAACCAAACTTGTAGTGGTTCTTTCAGGTTTGAGAATACTTGGTTCTTAACTGCTATTCCTTCTTTGAAAATAGAGGCTATGACTTTGGCTTCTCTCTCCTCACTAAGTAGATCCTTGGTAATTCTGAATCCATTATTCTCATGCTCCAAGAGATCTGCAATAGTCTTTTCAGATATGTAGACTCTTCTTCCAAAGACCGAAGAACTAATGAGAGTCAAGCCTGCATTAGCATGAATCCAGAACTCTTTAACCAAACATCCATAGGTTGGTCCTTCCAACCTCTTGAAGTAGTTACTCCATCCTTGTGCTTCCATCGAAGGAGTAATATTACATCCGTTCGACTTTAGATTGTTGAAGTTTACAATCGTTTCTGACAAAACGACAAGATGATCAACTGGATTTTGCATGGTTGTGAGATTTGAAGCATTTTGTGAGACAAAGGTCATTTTTAGGGATTGATGAGGAAAATAGAAGATAATTAGGCTGAGGATTCAGATGAGTAAGAGTGTGTTGCTGTCTTAGGGTTTGATGCTTTTATAGATTAAGAAGTAAGGTTATTTCTGTGGAGAGTTTGAAACCGCAACGTTTGATTTTCCTAGAGGCACTAAGTATCGTGGGAAGGTAGGTTAATGATTAATTCCTTTAATCAAGAATTGTGACATAATCTTAATAAGTGGCAATGGAACCGTTACTTAATCATGACTTGTGAGGGATTTATGAACTCTAGACAATCCTAAGCCTTTTCGTGTGAATTTTAAGCAACACTCATTATTTTATTTTAATTAGATAATTAGTGTATTTTGATCATTTGAAACATTCACACAAATCATATTTAGGGAAACAAAAAAAAAAGATTAAGATTTAACATAAGCTTAGTTAAATAGAAATAACTAAATTCCTATCTTAGACTAAGAACGTCATCGGTGAACAAAATTCAGGAAGGATCTTCTCAGTCATTCCATTTCTTCTGCAGTGACTAACAACTCCTTGGAGATCAAGAATATGTGAGATAACTCTGCAATAAGGAACTTGGTAGATTGTGTCTTCCCTAGACAGAATAATTTCTTCTTTCAGATGATTGTACATGGTTTGAGGTAGGTTAATTTTTATCCTAGACACTAAAAAGAAAATGAATAGTCTTTCTTTGTCAGACAACCATCCTCCTCCTCTTTCTCTTGGTCTTAAATTAGTTACCGTTAGTTTGTACCAATCTTTAGCAACTGGAGTGAGGGTGCAAGGTTGAGTGGGACGCCCCTCTGTTTCGAAAATTACGTGCAAATGCCTGTCGAAACTGTGGTTGTTGATATTTCTTTCCACAGTTACACCATCTTCGACACACCTAATGGCTTTAGCTATGATGGTGGGGTTGATCAAGACTAGGCAGCCAGCAACCACATACAAAATAGCGTGTTTGCCATAGTCATATTCTAGAACTCGTGCGTTTGCCCAGAACTCAGTTTCAAGTGAAGGAAAGACAGGTCCAACAAGCATGTTGAAGTAGTCTTCCCAGTTCTGAAATTTAATTCCAGAGAGAATACTATTTTTGTTGAGTTGTGGCAGAAGGTTTAAATTTAATGTGAATTCATTCAGGAGTTCTAGATCGGAAATTTCTCCTCTGATGTTGTGTGAAGACATCTTGAGCGAGATAGTTGATGGAAGGAAGTTCTAGGCTACTAGATAGTGATTCTATTCTAGAGGAGGAGTAATGTTGAGAAAGAAATTGTGGAATGATAGCTATTTATCAAGCTTGGAGCACGCGAGGTCATCATTTCCTAGACAAGCTATGAATAGCTGTGGCGGTCAGTTGAAGGGACACAACATAGACTTAAATTGCCGCAGACCTATGGTTAGGGGAATAGTAGCTGACATACGTAATTATGATTGTTTATTTTAATTCTTGAAAACTACCTAATCATAAATGCTTGAGGAACTATTTTTATTTTCAATTTCTTTTATAAAACTTAAATAGTTAGTGATCTAAATATTCAAGAATAAAGGAAATCATACCTTAGGGATACGGAAGTCTTTTGTAGAGATTCTTTTCCTAGATCTTTCCATGACTGCACCAGTGTCTGACGGAAGTGACATTTGGATCTCATAGCGTTTTCTGACTTGTTCCTCTGGTTGTTTGAGAATAGTCCACAGTACATCTGCTTCTGAGTTCTTCATACTGAATGACGTCAGCAGCTTGAATCCTTTTTTACTTTAGGTAGAAGACTTTAAGTGTTTGGACATGCATCTTCTGATTTCAATGTTTGAGAGATTCTGAGACACTTATTAGAAGATGATTTGATCAACAAGGTTTGATTGTGAGAAGGTCTCAAGTCATCAGGACTTGGTTATACTGATTCAATCAATAATTAAGAGATCATTCTTGATCAAGTACTTGATGAATCTATGAAAATCTTTTTCCTGAATATTCTTTCAGTTTTTTGTATAGATTTCAAGAAAGCAATGTTCAGTTCTTCCTTTTGATCAACCAAGATTCTGATTCAGCTTCCTGACTTCAACAGACTTTCACTTGAAATTCAAGATAATAAAACACAATCTTTTTTCTTTACATGAAGATGTTCTGAATGAGCTTTAAATGAGAAAGTCAAGAGTGGACCTAATCCATTTCTTAAAAACATCTCAGGAGCTCATAAGGAGTTATTCTTCATCAAACACATCTTCTTGTTTTCTGATGATTCAATTTTGAGCAAATACATGGTTCATCCACATGTATCTTCCAAGATGAGCATTCAACAGATACTGCTTCTATTCTAATGAGTCTATCTTATCAGCTGATTCTTCAATTTTCAATAAAACTTAAGTGAGGAAGGTTTAGTTGTTTGACGACGGCAGAAACTTCCAGAATCAGTTATTTGCTCAAGTACTCAGATTGATTACAATTTTGTACATAGTCATCTTCTGAACTATTACAGAAATTGTAAGTGGATTTCAATCTCACCCAGAGTATTTCTCCGCACCACATCCGGATCTTTTTCTGACACTGTTAAGTGTTTGATATCCATCAATAACAGAACCGGAGCTCTGATACCAATTGAAGGTGCGAGAAATACACAAGAAAGGGGGGGTTTGAATTGTGTATTTACTCTTTTGACAACTTTTCGCTTCTTATTGTCAAGGCACTTTGGATAACATCAGAGTTCGTTGAGAGACTCTGACTAGCGCAATTATATTCAGACTTGATAGGTATGAACTTTAAGAACCATCATGAGTCTGAACATAAACTACACTCCTCAGAACTTGCAGTGCGGAAGCTTATCAGAGTTAAGCTGCAAGGTTCTGACTTGCTTGTGTAAGGTTCTGATACTCAATATAGGAGGATAAATAAAGACATTAAGCATAAGAGTAAAGAACATATGATATATCCTGGTTCACCACAAAGGCTAATCCAGTCCACCCTCCTCAGGTGATTTTTCCTTGACTACAAGGTCTTAATCCACTATAATCAATCTCGATTACAGATGCACGGGCCACACCGATGACTAACAAACTGCACAGCCGCACTGTGACTAACATGCAATGAACCGTTCAGGGATTCAACTTAATGAATATAACGAACATTAACCTGCAGGTTCCAATCTCGCAAGATCTACTGCTAGGCTTTCACAACTAGACGTTCAGGGATTCATTGCAATGAATATAACGCTACTGACCCTATTTCAGGCTTTTCCCATAATGACATCTCGTCATTGTCTTCTCGAGTCTCCGGTCACACTGACCACTCAAGGAATCCTAATTCACCAAGAATTAGTTTAACTTTAGATTACAATAATGCTTCTTAACAAGCATATTACTCCTAAGTTTAAGTACAAAGAACACACAAGTGTTCAAGCAAGATATGAGCAATAGCTCCTTGCTATTCTAATAAATTACAGAGATGTATAATGATTTGACAGTTGTTGACATCTTGTAGATCTTCTTCTTCTTCGTCTTCTTTGGTGAGCAAGCTTTGAGCAACAACTCCTTGCTTCAGATCTTCAATGTAGCACTGACGAGAAGGTGGTTGATGACTTGACTGATTTACAATGTTGTCTTCTTCATCACCAGCTTCTATACCAATTGATTGTTGTTGTGTTGAATGATGATCTTTAAGCTTCAACAACAATGGCCATGTGTAAATTGATTACAGCTTTGGATATTCTAAGTGTTACAACGAGAACTCATCGTGTTTGCTATCTTTACACAATGACTTGATCAATTCACCTTTGATGGAATGAATCGATTTGTGGAGTTCGTCGTCTTTTAGAAGCGAATACTCTTTCCTTTAAATAGCCCAGTAGAAATATAGCCGTTTGAAATATTGTTGGCTGTTGGAAAAGAGACGTTGCATAATAACTAGCTGTACTGACACATCTCCTTTTTACTGTGGGAGAAGTGACGGGATATATCTTTCTTGGGCGCCGTGTACAGTTACTCACAACGGTAACATGTGACTTCTGAACTTCAGAGGCTTCTGATGGTTAATTGTTGAAGCATGAGTAGAGTCTTCTTAACAGGATATCTGATACGTCAAGTCTTCAGTTATTTGAAGAAGTCCATTAGGAATCAGTCTTCAGAAGTTCAACACTTGTCTTTAAGCACGTTATCCTTTACTTCTTCAAGTCTTCCGAAACTTTAGAACTTGTCCATTAGGAATCTGTCTTTAGAGTCTTCAATACTTGGTCTTCAGAACCTTAATCTTCAGAACACATAAGTCTTCAGAGTCTTTCTGCATTTGGTCTTCAGAGCCTTCCGCCTTCAGAACTTCAAGTCATGAGAGTCTTCAGCACTTCGGTTCTCTTCTTCAAAAGCTTCGCAATCTTCAGAATCTCGACCACTTTCAGAGAGCATCCACAAGAACATTGCATCAACAATATCGGCATCCTTGGATCTGACTGATCACGATCAGATACAGAAGCGTTCTTGCTTCTTGCGACTTGTGTCACACATAGTAACTTCGCATATTATCAATTACGCTCATCTGGCTGGTGCTTGTTGGATCTGATGTTTTCTATAATTATGATCTGCACACAACACACGTTAGAACATAAAATGGTTTTTTCACAAATACGTATTGTTATCATCAAAACATAGATCGACTTGTAGAGACAACTCTTGCTCTCACAGTAATATCCCTAAGCAGAAATAGTCTCTCGAGAGACTCGTTTTCCCCAGTAGAGTCGACAAATGGCATCTCCAAATGGAGAAGTTTGTGCACCTCTACAACTCAGACCAATGGTTTCCCCAGCAAGTCTGACATCAAAACTTTTTCCCATCAAATGGCATCTCCCAAAGAAAATTCAGCGAGAAGTTTGAGGAAAACTGCTATCAATAGCGTCCCTTGTCAAGAAAGTTTATTGACAAAAGAAACTTAGACCAGTTCCTTGGTAGGAAACCAGGAGCAAGGGGAAGTTTATTTTAAAAACTGAGACCAGTTCCTTGGTAGGAAACCAGGATCGAGGGGAAGTTTATATCAGAAACTGAGACTAGTTCCTTGGTAGGAAACCAGGATCGAGGGGAAGTTTATATCAGAAACTGAGACCAGTTCCTTGGTAGGAAACCAGGATCGAGGGAAAGTTTATTTCAGAAACTAAGACCAGTTCCTTGGTAGAAAACCAGGATCGAGGGGAAGTTTTAACTTTTCTAAGGCATCATTGCCTAGCAAAAGAAGATGGATGAGCACACTGCCATTCACATCCACCATCAAAATTTCGGGCATTCTGATATTTAATCCTCTTGCACCCCGAATGCCCGAATACCTTCGCCATTCACACCTTCGGGTCCAAGAAGATTAAATAGGGGCATCTGTCATACTCCAAATTTTGACCACTAAGATTTCCCATCATTGTGCAAATCATCATCACAATATGGATGTACCTATATGTCTCCTCAATCTCCTCAGGAATTGGTGAGCATTCACCACGATCAAGGATTAGGATTTCAAGCCCTCTCAGAGCCCTTAGACAAAGGATTAATCAAGAAATGACATGATCTTCAACTTGTCTAGCCTCTCAAACACCTATAAAGGATCAAGAGGACTCCCACATCAAGAATCAAGCACAAGGTTGCAACATTCCAAGTGGATCAAGCCTCGAGATCGCCAGTGTCGCCAAATTAGGGTTTTGGTCTACCAAGGCCTCCAGATGGATATTTTTCTCTGGGAATGAGCCAATGCTTCAAAGCATAACCCAAGATACTCCAAGGGACCTCATGGACCCAATCACCAAGTCAATTTAGCCTCAGGGGATGCATTTACCAAAAATTAGGAATTAGGGTTTCTTGACCTAATTCACCCCTAAGTTGATATTTGGGACAAAACATGAGCCAAGACCTCAAGACATGATTTGAGGGTCTCTAACACACCACATTGATCCATTTGCAACAATGTATTGATCCAAGAAGCTTGATTCACAAGTTTCAATTTCATCTAGACCACAATTAGGGTTTCGAGGGAAAAGTCAACTGTACCTTTGACTTTTGACCAAGACATGCTCCCAAACTTTGGGACATGATTCAATATACCCTATAGCACCTATGGAATCCATCCATTAGGTTTGATTTAGGTCAAGGACTTGATTTCACCAAGGATCGCACAGTTTGGAATTCATCCGGTAAAAAGTCAACTGTGCAGAAAAGTCAACTTTGACTTTTTGAGATTTTTCACAATGTTCTTTGACCCTAAAATGATGTTAATGTGTGATTTGAATCATCATTCATCAAGAAAAATCAAAGAAAGTGGGATAACTTGTAAAAGGGGTAACCATAAAAACTTAGAATTTTTCTAAGTTATGGAACAAAGTGGCTAGGGTACCAACTTCCAAGGATCATAACTTGAGATCCAAGCAACCATTTTGGATGATCCAATAATGTATTTGTAGATCTCATGGCATACTTTAAAAGTGTCAACTACGGCTCCTTCCAATTCCTCATGGATTTCAAGTTATGGAGTTATCAAAATGGCTGAAAACACAAAAGTGACATTTTTCCAACAATTAGTGAAATTTTCACTAAGTCAGAATCTGCCTTATTTTTTCCCAAAAGTAGAGGCAGTTTTCAATGTAATTCAAGTTGGAACAAAACCAAAGTTGGACATCATGTTGAAATAGGATATATCAGCTTTCCAAAATGTCCAAGAACTCCATCAAATTCTACCTGAGCTAAAAGTTATGATGACTGCAAACTGTCTTGCAAAATATGAGCTTTCCAAAATATCAGCCTTGATGCAAACTGTCTTGCAAGGCAGATTTGTGCATTATGGCTCGATTTGATCAATTTGAGCAACTCCAAGCCTTGTCATCATTTTGGACACATCTGAGGATAAAACAAGGATGGAATGATCTGATCCCCAAGCCTCACAAGTCCATGAATCTACAAGTAGCATGCCAAACCTAAAAAGGCTAAAATGTGCCAAGAATTTAATTTTGGGTCCAAGCATTTAATGGATGCACCAAGGTGGCATGAACTGAGCATATTCCAACTGAATGAGTCAAGGATAAGCTCTGAACCAAAGAACCATAGGCCTGTGCTCTAACCTCTAGTCAATGGCTAGAGGAGACTTGAGATTCCAAAATGATCCAATTGGTCACAGACCTGTACCAGTTGCCATGCACTATTCCTTGCAAAACAAACTTGCTCTACTATAAATAGAGCTCATTTGTGATCAGTTTGAGTACACCAAAGCATCCAAACTGATGCTTTCCTCAAAATCACACTCTCACTTCCAATTTTGCCTTCTAAAGCAAGTCACTATCGGGTTTTGAGTTTGGGAACAATTCCAACTAAACCAATCACACATATACCTCATAAACATCATATAGAAGTGATCCAAACACTTAAACAACATCTGGAACACCAATTTCACAAAATCACCAGCCAATTGCTCAAGTTTTCAACCAAGTTGCAGTTGAGGTGCCATAATCTGTTCCAGTTCATTTCAAATCACTCCAAGCATTCAAACACATTCCATATGGTGTAGGGAAGCTGTTCAGATCATCACAACTCATCTGTAACACCTCCAACTCAAAAATCAAATTGCTCTTGCTGCCACGACCTTCAAGTAAGCCTAAACTTGGTCATCTCATGATTCATGCATATTTCCTCACACAATAATTTTGCCATATGTTCATAATCATGTATGGGGGGTTTCCCCTCAATTAATTGCTTTGTATGAATCGTGTATAGAATTTCTCAGCCTTCATGCAGAATTTAGGGTTCTTGAGGTTTTGTCTTGATTTCTTATTCCATGCTAAAAATAAATGAAATTAAAGACCATAGACATGATCGTGAGGTGAAAACGAGCAGATTGATATGTGGATTGTGTGATTTCATCAAGTATTCAGTGAGATTGGAGAGAAAATGCAAATCAGGCCAAGACCAGAACCCGCGCGTGTTCTTGGTGTGTTCTTGGGGCCTTTTTTCAAATATTCAAATATTTGAATTTTGTGATTTTATTTAATTGATTCAAAAATTAATTTCTCTCTGAATTTTAATGATTTTGAGTTAATTCTTTTTTTAAGAATTCACAAAAATGTTAAAATATTTTATTTTACAAAAATTTCCCAAAAATATTATTTATTTCATATACTTGATATTTTTGCAAAGAATTAATCTTTTATTTGTTTTTAACATGTAAAATATTTTTTCTTTCTTGATTTTCCAAACTTAATTGGTTTCCAATTATTTTTGTGGATTAAAACATGATTTTTGAAACATTGATCCAAGATCACCACTCATTTTTCATATGTTTTCAATAAGTTTTATTAATTTTTAAACAAAATTAATTCCATTTTAAACAAAATTAGGGTTTTGATTAATTCAACCCTCATCAATCTTTTTCAAACACTTTGGGCCTCTAATAGAGTGTAAGACCCAACTCCTTTTGAAAACACAAAACTTTTTGGGCCTCAGTCATTGTATAAGACCCACTGTGTTTTCAAAAAACCCTCGACGCGATCACCGTTTTTAAACAAACCAACTGGGCCTCTCCCGAAGTTGTAAGCCCCATTCTTTTTCTTAAAGTCACTTTGGGCCTCTAATAGAGTGTAAGACCTAATCCCCTTTATAACCAAAACCTTTTTAGGGCCTCACACATTGTATAAGTCCCTCTGCGTTAAAAAGTCTCGGCGCGATCGCCATTTTCAAACAGAAAATCAACTGGCCCTCCCCTCGTGTTGTAAGTCCCATTTCTTTTCTTTAAAATAGTCTTTGGGCATCTCCTTGAGTTGTATGACCCAAACCCTTTTGTAAATAAACCTTTTTGGGCCTCCGTCATTGTATAAGTCCCGATACGATATTCAAAATAACGGTGTGATCACTGTTAAAATTTGGGCCTCTCCTGGAGTTGTAAGCCACGATCTCTGTTCAAAATACTTTCTCCTTTGATTTTGAATTCAAATATATGTTGTCATCAAAACTTTCTTTAATTTCTTTGTTGAACAACTAGAAAAATAGCATGGAAGCTCTACAACCGGTAAGTGTTTATCCGCTTTCATTTACTGCTTTCATATATATAACTGTATTATAGGAAGTTGCGCATGATTAGTCTTCTTTCATATCCTTTTACATACTTGTCATATATCAACTGTATATATACTAGTATAGTTATTTAGAGTTTTCCCCGACAACTAGGTCTAGAACTAGGTAAAGCCCCGTTGGTCACTCTTAAATACAAACAAAACTAAATCCCCATAGGGTTATCAGATACAGTCTTCCCTTCTCTTGGGGTTAAATAATATGGAACAAAGAGAAAGGCAGTATTGTTCGTGAACCTTTTCTCAGACTGTCACCCCTAGAAATTGTCAAAGAAATTATACTCCCCAGGGTTGATCTATTCTCGGTGAATAACATCTCTTGAGTTTCTTTAAACTTCGAACTTTCACTAAATAATCTATTCTCGGTGAATAGCATTTCTTGAACTTTTCTCGGTTTGAGTCCCACAGGCTTCCTAAAAGCATCCCCGCCTCCTCTTGGGCGTTGTACAAGGACCCTCCGACTTCTTAGAAGTTCTCATGCCTTCTCTTGGGCTTAATACAAGGACCCTGAAGACCTCTTAAAGGTATAGGACAGAACTTAGTCATCCTTCGTTAGAGCTGTCTTTCTAAAAGGAGTCAAAACCATCAGACTAATTTTAGGGTTGATACTCTTCCCTTAAAAGAGTCGGCCTCCTCTTGGGCATCATACAAATGATAAAACTCTTCCATACCAGTAGACTCGGACAGTCTAAATACCCTTGAGTCTCAAAGACATTCTCATGTTCCCTACAAAACATAGGAAAAACCCCAGATTCTGGATTAATCTCCAGCAAGAGTTAAGCTTTGTGGGTTCTAAAACCCCATTTATCTCTCAAAATTCCCCAACCAGGGTGAAGTCATCATAACACTATCAGAACCTCAAGGTTTCTGATCTGTCAATTCTTCTGTATTCCCCTGCAAGAGTTGATTCCCCATTTGGACCTGCCTCGGGATCTCAAGAATCCCCTGCAGAAGTTTAGCCTCCTCTTAGGCTTCGTATAATGATCCTTCCTCAGCGAAGTCAGCCTCCTCTTGGGCTTTGTACAATGATTCTCCCCAGCGGAGCAAACCTTTCAGACTCTCTTGTTGAGTCAATCACTTTTCAAACTTTCTTGTTGAGTCAATCACCTTTTTAGACTCTCTTGTTGAGTCGATCACCTTTTCAGACTCTCTCGTTGAGTCAATCACCTTTCAATACACTCTTATTGAGTTAACCCTTTTAGCCTCTATCTCGGGCCTCATACGATACAAATAAAAAACACTCTCTTGTTGAGTCAATAGCCTCCTCTTAGGCTTTGAATAATGTTTCCCCTAGCAAAGTTAGCCTACTCTTAGGCTTTCTCCAGCTTGTTTAGCCACAATCCTGGGCTTTGTACAGGACAGATAAAAGCACTCTCTTGTTGAGTCAAACCCTTTTAGCCTCTATCTTGGGCTTTGTACGAGATATAAACCTTCCTAAGCTTGGGACAAACATTTTCCCCAGCAAAGTCAATTCCTCCGAGCCTTCATTAGACTTTGAGGAATAAACTCCCAAGCCGAGTCAAACTCTTTTTCCGCCTCCATCTTTGTACAAGATAGATAACACTCTCCAGCCGATTCAAATCCGTTTAGCCTCCATCTTGAGCTTTGTACAAGACACTTAAGATATCCTCAGTCGAGCCGATTAAATTTCCCATTTCAGCCTCTATCTTGGGCTTTGTACGAGACACATACCAAACTCCCCGACGGAGTCAAAAATCCGTTTTAGCCTCAATCTTGGGCTTTGTACAAGACAGAAAAAACATTTTCCCCAGAAAAGTCAAACGTTTAGCCTCCTCTTAGGCTTTGTATAATGATATCCCCAAAGAGTCCGTCTCTTTTTTGCCTCAGTCTTGGGCTTTGTACAAGACACCTATATAAACACTCTCTTATTGAGTCAGTCATTCCCAACCTCCTCTTAGGCTTTGTATAAGGATTTCCCCAGTGGAGTCAATCAACCTCTTAGCTTCAACCTTGGGCTTTGATCAAGGCACACAAAAATCAACAATTCCCTCAGAGGAAGTCCAATCTCTCTTTAGAGATGACAAATTCTCTCTCGGTCAAACCTTTTAGCTTCAATCTTAGGCTTTGAACAAGACACCAAAACATCTTTTCCTCCCTTAGAATAGGAGGAACTACGATTGCTCTGATTTCCCTGTTTCATTAAACGGGAATACGTAGGCATAAGATTGCAAAATCTTAGCGAGCATAATAATCAAAAACCCTAGGTCCAGTACTCTCATATCAATCAAAACTTTAGGTCTCATACCTTAGCCATCATCATCATCATTTTTTACAGAAAACTCATTCTCCCTGTCACACTTTCCCAACCCATCAGCAGGTAAACACTATCAATTACAAAGCGAAACCCTAAAGCTAATATCCTGTGGATAACCACATATAGGATGGGTAATTGACAACTCCTCATTGTATAACTTGACCCTAACTCCCCGAATCTCTTAAAAGCGTTTATTCAGTTAAACATTCGCGTGCAAGGTTAGTTTTAAATAACTTCCCTTTCCCTTCCAACTTCATGGGATAAATAAGAAATCAGAAAGTAGCACCCTTTCTCCTTGAGGAGGAAAACCCAACTTCAGCGATAAGGTGGTCGCGTCACCGACAAAAATCGCTCGCTACACTTATTTTATTCTCTTTTTTTATTTTCTAGTTTTTCTTAATACTTGTTTTATAATGATATAATTGGTTCTTCATTCAATATTGTTATCAATTTTTTTATTTCCATTTTGATTTTGTGTTTTATTTCTTTTTCTATTTTTGTCATTGAAGTCTAAAAAATCATGGATTATTGATTGTTGAAGTTGTTTAACCTTCATTATTCCAAATCTGTTGGGAATGATCATTTGGATCATTCTTCATACTTTGGGATCGTGATAGGTTACCTTTGACTAATCGATGGAAGTTCTTGATTAAGATGAGACCGTTCTCTTTTCTTTTCGTGTGGCACAATTTTTGGAGAATGATCTACATATCATTTCTCTATGGTGTATTAACACAAATATTGTTATTGACTGGTCTCCCATAGTATGATCTTCCTTATAGATTATGCTACGATTGCTTAACATAGTGCTACATTGGACCCGATTCGAAAAGTGATCATCCGATCAATAACAATTAACAACTAACATCTAACTTTAATTTTCGCTCATTAGTCTCTTGCTTTATCATTCTGTCATTTACTTTTCTGCAACTTATATCATTGTTCATATATCATTGTCCATATATCATATTGGTTCATCTCATTAAGAAAAACACAAAAACATGATAAAATGATCGAAACCCTAAAAAACTTTCAAGCTTGGACTGTGGTTACTATCCTTGGCATCATGGAGATTTGGACCTTGTACAGAAACCCTAGCAAAGGAGATTTGGATTGGTTATCTCTATTCTTGTGTTGCTTTTTCTAAGGACACACTTTTCCACATCATTCATAGCTTACTCTTGGGCTTTCTTACAATGAGACTTATTCGATCAATTACTTCTAGTTGGCCGTCTAAAAGACTAGCCCACTCTGCTAGTACAAGTTTAGTTTATCATTTGGGTTGTTTGCTTATTGCTTAATCCATCCCCATTTGAGAAAATGTATCCCCACTCCCATGACGTGTAATAACTTTACCGTTTTCTCCTTACTTGCTAGTTGCTTAGGCTTTCCCAAACTCAAGAATAAAATCAACCACACCTTTTTCAAAAGATCACAAATAAGCTTGATCCAACGTCAAGCATTTTTCATAATAAACCAATTCAATAGGTTTCAGCACCATCAACCTCTAAACTAATCACACTCTATTTGCATTCACCCTTTGTAAGTCGATTGCCTTATGCATCGTAATCAACCTACCCATTCACCAAAACATTTTTCTTAAATAATCCAACAAACCATTGATCCAACATCAAGCAGCTTTTTCTTAATCAAACTCAAAAACACAATAAGATACGATTAGTATTGTGCGCCCCGAGGCTTAAGTGGTGGAGAAGGGGTGAGAATGGGGTTCTCCTACACTCACTATGATTAATTTGACACAAGGCGTTCGACTTGGTTGCTTGAAAAAATTGCCTCTACCCATTGTCTTTAGTGCAATCCTAATCAAGAACAATCTCTTTCAAAAATCATAAAAACAACATCAACTAATCAAACTTCTCTTTTTTCTCCTTAGGGCCACCCTCCAAAAATCCTTTTTTTAAGGTAAAATCAATCAACAAACAAACATTTTTTAGGCTGAACTATGAAGCTCTGAATTCCTCATTGCACCATGAGGGTACGTAGGCACGAGGCAAACGCCGAGGCAAGTACCCTAATTAAAAACATCCTTTTTCCCTTCAGCAGATAAACCTTTAGATAAACGACACCTTTTCATGCGCAGATATCCTAGATGGTTCCCGTTGAGTACAACAGATGTGAGGGGTGCGAATACCTTCCCCTTTCATAACCAATTTCTGAACCCAGACAATGGTTGCGACGTCCTTGTCCTATCCTTTTTTTTTCGATTCCGCAGGTTTTCTTGATATTTTCCCTTTCCCTCTTTTAAGAATAAATAGAGTTTGGTGGCGACTCTTCTGTCAAGTCCAATCGCGGCGAGCTTTTCTCGCTAGGCCATATGTTTTTGAGGTGCGACATCTCCTTACTTTCAAAACACATTAGAAAATATGTTTTAACACTCCTTCTCACTTTCTACTTCTTTTCTTCTCATTTCATTAAAATTTTCTTAGTACTTTAGTAGTGAAAAATATTGGTGAGGTTTTTGTTGTGTATTCTAATGTAAGGGTAATATTGTAATATGTGAAATATATCTTTTATGGAATGTCTTTTGTGAGAATTCTGTGTTTGCTTTGTGAGCTTAGCCAATAAAAGCAATTGTTTATTTTGTGAGATTTTTCGTTAAAATCTTTGTTTGGTTTGTCAGTTTCGCTTGGTATAAAAGCTCTTGTTTGGTTTGTGAGATTGTCTATTAAAATCATTGTTTGGTTTATAAGTTGCGTCTTGTGTAAAAGCTCTCATTTCTTTCGAGATCAACCTGGTATAAAAACTCGTGTTTGGTTTGGAGGATAGCTAGTGTAAAACTCAAAGTTTGTTTGTAACATCCAATGTTAAAATACAACCTTCTCTTGAGAAAACTCTAAGAGATGTATGAGCTATGAAACAAGTGACAATTTCTTTGGGTTTCCATTCTTTCATTGCTTGAGTTTTCTTCCCTTTCTTTATGTTAAACCTTGGCTGAATATAAGAATGAGGATATCCATACAGTCTATAGCAAAAGGGTCTTATATGACCATATCCTTTATAGTAGTGACACCTCCAAGATCGGTGATTGTTTCCTCTGTTATGAGGATACACATGTTGAGCAAGATGGCTGAGACATGTGGTCCAACATTTAAAACTCAGTCTTCTTCTTAGGAGAAGCAAATTTCTTAGTGAGAATTTTTATCTTTTTGTTCATGGAATTGTAGTCAAACCCTATAGCCTTCATATTCCTAGACTTCTCCCTAACTTCCAAGATTTCATCTAACATATCAGAATCATTGTACAACATAAAAAGTTATTTACAAAAGAAAAGACAATTGATTACTATTATTTTTTTTTGTATTTATTTGTTTTAATTTGTATGCAAGAAGATATATATATATATATATATATATATATATATATATATATATATATATATATATATAGGGAACGTATCATATGAAAATGCCGTTTTTATATGAGAACATGAGAATGAATCTGAACCATTAGATTTTAAAATAAATGGTGGAGATTATGTGTCAGTTTTTTTTCTCTCTCCTCCATCATTTATTTTAATAATGAAAGAGAGAGAAAAACAAAAATCACAAATAATCATCACCATTTATTTTAAAATCTTATGATTCAGATTCATTCTCATATTCTTACATAAAAATGGCATTCTCATAGGATATGAACCCTATATATATATATATATATATATATATATATATATATATATAAAAGAAGAAAGTGTATATATATTTTTTTAAATTTTTACAATAGAAGTAGAATATATTGGGCTTAAGCAACATTGGGGCGTGAGAAGCCATGAGCGCTAGACCCAGGAGCGTTGGAAGCCCACAAGGGTAAATGGTTAACTTTGGAGAAATACAACTTCTAAGCTTTTTTCTAATAAGAATTGATTTGAAATTGAATTTAAATATTCAATTAATTATATTTGATCTTATTTAATATGCTAACAAATATAATTAGGATATTGCTAAAAAATAACAACAAATCTTAGTTGCACATATCCTGAAAATTCGCTCAGAATAACACCAACATAGACTTGCTGATAAGGGGCAGATGTTGCACACATGCTGGAACATCGTGTCCCACCTGTGTCCTTTCTTCACCAAAATATATTGTACACTCCACGTTGTTTTGCATAATGCAGTCAATCAAAAGGAACAGTCAAGCACTTAATTGATTATAAGCTTGTTTAATTAATTAGGAAGGTAAAAGTGCATTGGCTAATTGATTAATATATCCTTCTAATCAATTAAATCAAAATGTAACACCTCTTAATCGGTTAAGGAGGATGATAATTGATTAAGTGACGTAGAAAATCAAACTTACCTATTTTAGAATAGTTAATCGATTAACACATGTTTTTAATCAATTAAATCATTTAAAAAGGTTCATGAGTTGTTTCCGTTTGGACCCATATTTTTTCCTATATAAAAGATTATTCTCCTCATTTCAAAATACACCAATTTTTTTAATATAAGCTTTCTTCCGTCGTTCTTTCTCTCATTCATTTATAAGTTATTTTTTCACAAGAGTTGTCTTAGTGCTAGGAGAGTAAACTGAGAGTTGAATTATATTGACGTGTACTAAAATAATTTATCCAATGACATACTTTTCTTGGGATTTCTTGTTAATAAATTGAAGCTTAGAAACTAAACTTGAAAAAAAAAACTTGGATGTGGGTTATTGTGCTAATCATGTGTAAAAGCTTTGTTCAAGGTTATTGAGTTAATATGTCTAAAAGTATCTGGTGAAGGTTATTGAGTCGAGCCTTTGTAAAAGCTCTGTTCATTTTGTAAAAGGTTTTAGGGTTGTTCATGTGTAAAAGTTTAATGTATTTTGTAAGGTTGTTTGGGTTGATCATCTTGAAAAACACAAGTTTGACTTTAGTGGAAATTGCAAAGGGAAGATCTTGGGGACTTGAGTAAGCCAAATGATTTAGGTAGAACCATGATAGTTCTTTGATGTGAATTTTCTATCCCTTATCTATTTTATTTTCTATTATGTACTTTATTTTTGTTGCTTATTTCTCTACCTTTTCTAACATAAAAGTTTTGAAAAATCAAAGTGTTTATAAATTGAGTTTTTGGAATTTTGAATATCAAAATTCACCCCTCCTATTGTGTTTGGAGTCCCTTGATCAACAAGAGGAATTAGAGCTCAACTTCTGTTATGAAGACTAATTGTCTGAGGAGGTAGTATGATACTTCAAATATTTCTTATAACAAGTATCCTGAAATTCAAGATGACTTTGAGATTGTTGGTTGATTACACTTTGTACTATTTTATTTTGCTTTAAGATATATGTAAATTCTTTAACTTCTTTCCTTTAATACCCACCTCTTCGTTCCTACTATTACATCGATTCTCTGGTCAAGTGTTTATCCATTTGTGTAAACCTCATTTCACAAAATTACTTACTCTATTTTTGATTCTGCGGCGTTATTATTTCTACTTCCTAGCCCATTTTCTAACTGAACCTTACCTATTGCTCACATTTTGATCTTGACACAGTTTAGTCATAGTATCTCCTTGTTTCTCATTAACTCCTATATCTAGACCAATTCCATTTTTGTTGGTTCAATTTCCACGTGTTGCCTGCTTTTACAATTGGCAATTTCTTTTCCCACCTTTATGGTGTGGGTCCCGCCTTTGAAAACACAAAAATGACCTCAGGTGTTTTCAGAGATGTATCTCTGAATGCACCACATACCATTTTTTTCAAAATTTAGTCTGGAGTTGCATCTGCAAAGATTTCTTAGGTGAATTTGCCAATGCATTTCCGAAATCTTCTCTGCATGTTTCTTAGCAGAACCATTGTCTTAAGTTTGTATTTTTTTTATGAATCCAAAGTTATTTTAATTAGACTAACATTGTCATTATTTGATTCAAACATTAATAAACATGGATATTGTAGAACATGGTAATGCGTTAATTAAAAAACATCTAATATACTCTAACACACGATCAAATCCGTGGATGCGGTGAAAGTGAGATAGGCTCCATCCCTGAAAATGAATAAGAAAAAGTATCAGTAACAAGTGTAAAAAAAGTGGGATATGACCTGTTAAAACATAAAATAAATAAAAATAAAATATCAGTCGTAGGGAAAATGTTTAAAACATATAACTAAATCGTTAACAAAAATACCTCTCCAGCCCAGATATCCTTAACAACATGATCTCTATAGTATATTAGTAAGGAGGTGCCAAAGGGCCCTCCTCGAAAAGGGTTTGCAAGTGGAGGAATACCATCATGTACAGCAGTAGGAACGTCCTCCCAATCTATGTTATCAGGGGAGATGTGCCCCTGGGATGAGGACCCATGTGACAGATAGCTCCTAGAAGTGGATGCTTTCCCCTCACGAGGTCTAGGGAAGGTTCCCCACCTAACTCTCGCCTGCTCACTTTAAAGCCTAGCCTTCTCAATCGAACATATGGGTGCTGGCTCTCACGCTCGAGTCTCGGTCTGTCGTTGTTGTTTGCAACCATTTTTCCTGACACAATACGAGAAAAATACATCAGTTAACATCCAGAAAAGTTTCAGATATGCATCTCCAAAAACCAATGAGGATGAAAGTCAAAGATGCATCTCCGAAAAAACGCGTGCCTGCAAAAATGGCAAAAACTGATACCAATGTTGCCCTAACAACCAAATTCACAGTGCATGTTTCTAAAATCTATCTACTACGAATTTGACTACTACTTAATGCAAATATAACAAACTATTTTACCTAATACATTAATCAAAACTCAAAATTAGTTAAATGAGAAACTTGCTCAAAAAATTGTTGAGAATGAATGAGTGGAGTTAGTTGGGATTAAAATGTTTGATTTCGAGGTACTGTTCATCCTTGAAGAAGCTTGAAAAATGGACCGTATGTATGTTGCTCACGAGCTCCAAAGGTACCTCAAAAAAGTTTCAAAAAATGAAGAAGGAGAAGAGGGAGAGTCTGGCGTGCGTTATATATACATTAAACACTTTTAGAGACATGTCTCTGAATTTTCCCTTGAATTTGAAATTAAGGGTCATTTTGGAGATGAGTATGCGAACAAACCCAAAAACAAATACAAAGAAGCATCTCCGAATTAAATTTGGAAAAGTGAGAAACAATATGTTCGAAGATGCATCTTAGAAAATTGGGGATATTTTTGACATCTCGCTAATGGTCTGGGAGAATATATAAGGGTGAGAAAAGAAATTACAATTATCTATAATATCCAAATTACGCTTGTCAAATTTTCATCAAAAAAGAGTGAACAAAAAATTATGTGATACAAGTTAAAAATTCGGTAGTGTATTTAAAAAGTTCGGTATGCAATTTTGCCAGTTTTTTTTTTTTTAAAAAACATTTAACACTGCTGGATTATTTGATAAATCTGTATCTTTTATAATTTTTCAAATTCTTAAAAAATTCGATAGTTCATATTTGATAGGAAAAAAAAAAACTTAACACTGCCGATTTCTTTTTTAGAAAATTCAATATATTTAAAATAAAAAACAATCAATAATCATTTTTTTCTAGAAACGGGAAGGTAAAACTTTCCATCCTCAACATTTAAACTATTGTATACAGCTGTCAATGAGAAATCAATATATATAAGCTTTAAATGCTCCACATGTTCCAAGTAATGATAAGTTAAAAAATACACGACATAATCTAAACATGCAAATTTTTAAATAAATAACTAATTGTTAAATAAATTAAGGTAGGTGAGTCCTTTAGAAATGTAAGTGATCTCCCATTAGAAATAGCTAGGTTATTGCATTTGCTTAACATAGTGAGTTTCATAAATTGGTCATTCAAGTTATAGCCTTGTTGTATTGTGTTTAATGCATTTTTTGTTACTCAACTATAAATGTTTTTTTTTAATTTCTCCAATAATATCATTCTTTGATATTTAATAACAAGACGTCATTGTCTATAAATATACTTCAAATAGCATTTAAATTTATATATTATATTTTTTTTCAAGCAAATTATATAATAATAAGGGTATGAGGGATCTCAACCCTATTACAAAAGTTAAAAAATCATATATATATATATATATATATATATATATATATATATATATATATATATATATATATTGTTATTCATTATTTTGATTATTTAGAATTTATTCTTTGTAAAATATGTGTATTATTCATTTTACTTTTTTCTAATTAAATATCCATTTTATTTCTGATGCATTTTATTTTGCTCACTTAAGAGGTTGGTTGGAGGCGTTTCGTTCTAGACATGTCAACAATAGCATCGCTATGGATCTATGGCTTATTTCGTGTTGGTGTCTCTGGACTTCTAGGAACAATATTTTGTTTAATGACGGGGTTTGAGACGGCGACGTGGTGGTGCATAAGATTATTTTGTTATCTTGGTGGTGGATTGGTAAAAAAATTAAGCATCCGATTATTTGTAATTATTACGATTGGTATAAGTCACCTTGTGATTTTATGTAGGGTTGGCTTATACGTCGTTCGATGCCTTTTTTGTATGTGGGTTAGGATACCCCTTATATCGTTTGAATATATTTGCTTATTAAAAAAAAATATTTCTGATGCATGTATCTGGTATTGGATGAACTAAAATCAGAGGTAGTCTAATATGAATCTGATTCAATTATAAATTTTAATAAAATATTATATCTGATTTCTATTTTTTTGTTTTAAATAATTTTAATAATTTTAATTATTTATTAAAAAAAGGATATTGCAAGATTGATTAAAATATTTTTTTATAGAAACTAAAAGAAAAATTGATATGTTTGTCAGATGAAAAAAATATTTTAACAAACTAATATTCCAAATTTCATAAAAGTGTATACAAATTCTTTATCTTTAACAACACTATAATATATGTTAATTGTTTTGATGCAGAAAATGATGTCAATTGTAGCACGCAGAGGCTTCAAGCAGACACTAGACAGAGCAACTCGTTTGGTAGATCCTTCACCTTCACTTCTTCATGGAAAAGCAAATTGTAAAGTAAGTAAAAGCATTATATATTTTAATAATTTAGTTCATATATATTAAAACCAAAATAAATTAGGTCAATTTAATATAGACTTTTGAAAAAATGGTACTCCTTCGGTCTTATAAAAAATGTTCTATTTGAGCAATGCGCGGTTCTTAAGAAACTGATTAGATGTATTAGTTATAATTAAAAAGTTAATGTCATTTACTAAAATACTCCTATTAAATGTAGTTGATAAAGTAGTTGAATAAAGTGAAATTTAATGAATAGGAATATAGTAGTAGAAAAATAATAATAATTACAACATTGATAATGTAAATGGACAATTATTTTGAGACAAAGAAAAAATACAAATGAAACACTTTTTAAGAGACAGAGAGAATACAAAATAAATTATTATAATGATATCTTTAGCACGTCTCAAATTTTAAGAGACTCTATAGATTAGCTGCAGTTTAATTGTCATATTATTTTACAAAACTCTATTTATTAACTATTTAACTGAAATTTTTTGAACCTAATCCACTTGACACACCTTAAAGGACGGTCACGTTGACTTCTATATTTAAATTAAATGCTTAATGTTTTATTTGTTCATTTGTTATTGAAGATGATCTCAAGTATAACAGCATTAGGCTCAAATTTCTTCCAAGCTCAAGAAGCAGCATTATGCTCAAATTTCTTCCAAGCTCAAGAAGCAGCATTATGCTCAAATTTCTTCCATACTCAAGAAGCAGTAGCTAAATTGACAAAAGATGGTCAAGAAAGTGTCATGAATGCATCACTTACATATCTTAAAGAAAAAGCAAAGCTTAAGGCAAGTTATTTCCTCAACTGACTTATTTAAAGAGAAAAAATATTAAATTTCGTCATTAAATTTTGTAACGGATAGTTAGAGAAAGAATATTTTTTCGTCACTAAATTTAAACACATTATAAAAGTAGAAAATTTAGGAAATTTCTTACCACATCACCCAACTTTTTTAGGCACCATGTGCACTGACGAAAATATCCCTGCGTTCTGGATGTGCAAATCCAGACACACCATTTTTCTAAAATTTGTCAGTTTTTTCCGGATGTGCACATCAGAAAAATTTCCTGATCTGCAAATCTGGAAAAAATAAAAAGAATTCCATAAAATCATTTACTTCTAAATATAATTAAATCCAATATAATTAAAATCCAATATAATTAAAATTAATATCATTTTTTCAATATAATTAAATCCAATATAATTAAATCCAATATAATTAAAATTAATATATTTTTTTCAATATAATTAAATCCAATATAATTAAATTAATTTAAGAAGTAAATACCATATAATTATAATTATAATTTAGAAGTAAATACCATATAATTTAGAAGTAAATACCTTATAATTTTAAAATACCAATATAATTAAATCCAATTTTAGAAGTAAATACCATATAATTTTAAATCCAATATAATTAAATTAATTTTTTCACAATAAAAAAATCATTTAGAAGTAAATACCATATTAATCATTTAGAAAAAAAATCATATTAATTTTAATTATATTGGATTTAATTATATTGAAAAAATCATATTAATTTTAATTATATTGGATTTTAATTATATTGGATTTAATTATATTTAGAAGTAAATGATTTTATGGAATTCTTTTGATTTTTTTCGGATTTGCAGATCAGGAATTTTTTCTGATGTGCACATCCGGTAAAAACTGAAAAATTTTAAAAAAACGGTGCGTCCGGATTTGCACATCCAGAAATTGGGGGCAAAAACGAAATTTCACGTGGTGTCTAAGAAACATGGGTGGTATATTAAGAAACCCTCAAAATTTATTAATTTTGTTTAGGGAGAAATTGCGAGAACTCTTCTAGGTGGAGCTATAGCAACTTCAACTCTTATTGGAGTGCCTTTGGGACACAATGCATCATGTTATGAAGGCGTCACATTTGCTCCTCCTCTCATTAGGAAGGCCATTTGTGATGTACACAAAAACCCAACAACCGAAGAAGGTATATATGTATATAGTACTTGTTGTTTCAGTTTAGAAGTTTAGTAAATAAATTTTTTGGTTTGAACTTAGATAATCACTTTTTTTCTGCAGGCAAGAATTTAAGTGACCCGCGTGTGTTCGTTGATGTGGGTGATATTCCTCTCCAAGATATGCGAAATTTGGGAGTTGATGAAGATAGATTAATGAATTTGATTAGTGATTCTGTCAAGATAGTGATGGATCATGTATATTTACTAATAATATTCTTCATTTTTATGGTATTAATTACACGAATTTATTATATTCTCGTGTTTTTTTCATTAATTAATATTCTTGCAGGCTCCATGACGTCCCTTGATTTTGGGAGGAGATCACTCAATATTATATCATGTTAGAGCTATCTCCGAGAAACTTGGAGGACCAATTGATATTCTTCATTTTGATGCACATCCTGATCTCGTTGAAAACTTTGAAGATAATTATTATTCACATGCTTCACAATTTGCTCGAATCATGGAGGGTAAATATGTCAATCGACTAGTGCAGGTATTTTTTCAAATTGTAACTTTAACGGTTTCTTAACCATGTAATCCAAATACTTTCAGATTAATATTCACATTGTAACGACTGAATTGCGCCTCACAACACCTGCAATAATTACAAATTACGATTACAATTTGTAAATTGTATTGCATATATATGTTTTTTCATGCTTTTAACTCATTAATTTATTTATCATTGGTTGGTGTACGATCAATAACAGCTCAAGCAAGACAACATGGCGAAAAATATGGAGTAGAGATACATGAAATGAGAAATTTTGCAAAAGAACGCGATTATTTAGAGAATTTGGTCTCTTTCTCTTTTGCTTTATTTTTTCTGTTATGCTCGATATTTATAATGTTTAATATATTAAAAATTTTTTTAAAATATTATTGATTTATAAATATCAACAATTTATTATATTTACATAACTATAAATAAACATTATCATTAAACCTTTATAAATTTATATGTGCAGACACTTGATACATGTGAAGGTGTGAAAGGTGTATATGTATCAATAGATGTGGATTCTCTTGATCCAGCCTATACTCAAGCAGTGTCTCACATTGAATCAGGAGGTCTTTCTGTAAGAGATATTCTAAACATTCTTCACAATCTCAAAGGTAATATTGTTGGTGGAGATGTTGTTGAATACAATCCACAACGTGATGCTATCAATAACATGACTGCACTTGTTACTGCTACGTTGGTCAGAGAATTGGCTGCAAAGATGTCTAAATGATGAATCAGGTGTTTCATTTACTTTTTACTTTCATTTGAAACATTATAATAAAAGAGTTGGTGTCTACATGTGCTTTAGGCTTTACGTGGTCTACGTCAATGCACATTCATGTGTGTGCCTTTGTTTTTAATTTGTTTGTTTTGAGTTTATGGTTAAATAAAGACTTTGGTGTGTTTGGATTGGCGGTGAACATAATTGATTTTAGTAGAATTGAGTTTGGTAGAATTGATTTTAACATAATTGAGTTTAGCAGAATTGATTTATGTTTAAATACATTTATGTAAAAGTGAGTTAAACAATAAATTTCAGTGTAAAAATCACCCAGAATCAATTCTGGAGGTAGAAGCTACAAATTGTAGCTTCAAGTAGAATCAATTCTGAAGATAGAATCAATTCTACTTTTGATAAAACAAACACTTTAAAATCACCCAGAATCAATTCTACACTTCTAGAATTGATTATGGGTGTTTCAAAAGCCAATCCAAACACACACAAAGATGTTTGTCAATGTTTGGTGTTAATTAATGAATGGCAACAGGCATTACAGACAAGACAAAAAAACCACTTAGATATAAATTGATACTTTCATAAAAAAGTAATTGTTTTTTTATAGTTGCACATGCTTTTGCAGATCTTGTGTTTGCAAATATTTTACACTTTGTTAACATCTTTGTTTTTACGTATTTTCAGTTTGACAAAATCATAAGTATTGAAAAATTTAGTTGTAATATTTGTTAAAGTATAATATAAATTCGCATTTAAGTTGCATTTAGATCTAAATTCAAATTTTATTTAATTATTTTTATAGTATATAAATTGAACTCAAATTCATTTTGATGAATCATTTCATTGTATCTGTTTCTCTTGTGAAAAAAAGGTTAGTTAGTCTCTATCTCTCTCTCTCTCTCTCTCTCTCTCTCTCTTCTTCATCTTCAACCTTGTTCTCCAACAATTGGCAGATATAGCTATGGTTCAGATTCAGTAACAGGAAACACAAGTGTATGTGAGAAGTGTATGATTGATTTGCCTAATTCAATTTATAGTGAATTGAAGATCTGAATTGAAATAAAATCACATTTCTTGATTCTAATGGATTGGAAAACACGAGTGTTGGTGAGATTTTTGAGTGAATTTGCACAAGATCGAAGATGAACGGCAGAAACGGTAGCTTGAACACCAATTTTCAAGTCTTTGATGGAAATAATTTGAATCGATGGATGATTTAGATGTGTGTGTTGTTCGGCGCACAAGATGTTCTTGTTCTCGTCAATGAAGGTTATGCAGCGGTTGCAACAAATGCAACTGAAGCATAGAAAAATGTGCATAGAGAAACGAGGAAGAAGATGTTGGTGAGTCCAAAAGAGTCAAGAGCACTAATGAGACTAATGCTCCAGGACCACAAGAGAGGAGACACCACATCTCTACCCAAAACCTTAAGGTGATAGGTGAATGGGTCATCACTCTTATAAATCCAACATTTCACCCATTCATAGGAAATGTGAGACTTTAACCACTCACACCTACACCCAACATTCTTCCCCATAAGTGTGAGTCCCTCACATTCTATAACAGGATCCGATATCGAATCCAGCTCCCGCTCCCCACAAAACTAAACCACAGCTCTGATACCACTGATGGGGAGTCCGGGAGAGTTGAGAGCACCAATGGGACTAATGCTCTAGGGCCACAAGATAGGGAAACACCACATCTTAACCCAAAACCTTAAGGTATTAGGTAAATGGGTCCTCTCTCTCTCATAAATCCAACATTTCACCCATTCAAATGCAATGTGGGACTTTAACCGCTCACACTTGCACTCAACAAAAGGGGTAAGCTACTCAATGGGGACGTCTTCACCCACATTCTCCATGTTCTGTAACAGTTGATCAGAATTGATTAGCAAGGATAACAGATGGTAATTGGAAAACGGTAAAAAAAAAAACAACGATATGATTAGTTATCAAAGTGTAACACAACTGGAGTGAAGAAACAACGACATGAACAGACTGGAAAGTCGCATAAATGGTGGGAATTCCCTGATGCAATGCAGGAACATCAGTAATGGTAATGTAAAGCGTAAAGTGGGATTTTATGTTGACGAAATATTAAGTCGATGATAACCTGCCCCGTCACCTCCACACATGGTTGACTTTCAAGCTCTATAATAAGGTGAGTGTCATCTAAACACATGACAACCCCTGCATTTCTCCATCGAGGCTGCCACTTGACTTTGAAAGAAAACTTCTTACCCAACATGCCATCAAACGCAAGGGGGAATTCAAGTGGGTCAAGTATTCCTGCCTATAATCCAAATTGTTTGAAATTCAGAACCGCAAATTGAATGATGGTTGCAATCATAGTATTAGCCTCTACTGTTAGTGTTTCTTACCTCAATCATGGTTGACCGAAGCTGTGCAGCCGATGTGTTCAAAAGTTCAGCCGCCTCTCTGTCCCAAAACACAAAGTTCCCAGCACATCCGTCATGGACAACTTCATTCATAATCTTAAACCTACAGGGCAGACAGAATTGGTTGTGTTAGTAAAGAATGATAAGTTACGAATGCGTGCGGAATCACTGTCATACCCCAAATTTTGACCACTAAGATTTCCCATCATTGGGTAAATCATTATCACAATATGGATGACCTTTCATACTCATTAGTCTCCCCAAAGATGGGTGAGCATTCACTACAACAAAGAATTAGGGTTTCAGGCCCTCTCAGAGCTCTTAGACAAAGGATCAATCAAGGAATGACATGACCCTCAACTTGTCTAGCCTATCAAACATCCGCAATGGATCAAGAGGACTCCCACATCAAGAATCAAGCACAAGGCTGCAGCATTCCAAGTGGATTAAGCCTCAAGATCATCAGTGTCACCAAATTAGGGTTTTGGTCGACCAGGGCCTCCAAAGGGAAACTTTTCTCTGGGCATGAGCCAATGCTTCAAAGCATAAACTAAAATACTCCAAGGGACCTCATGGACCCCCAACCATCAAGTCAATTTGGCCTCAGGGGATGCCTTCATCAAAAATCAGGAATTAGGGTTTCTTGACCTAATTCATCCCTAAGTTGACTTTTGGGACAAAACATGAGCCAAGGTCTCAAGACATGATTTGAGGATCTCTAACACACTATATTGATCCATTTGCAACAATGGATTGATCCAAGAAGCTTGATCAACAAGTTTCAATTTCATCTGGATCACAATTAGGGTTTCGCGAGAAAAGTCAACTGTACCTTTAACTTTTGACCAGGACATGCTCCCAAACCTTAGGACATGATTCAATACACCCTATAACACCTATGAAATCAATCCATCAAGTTTGATTTAGGTCAAGGACTTGATTTCATAGAGGATCGCACAGTTTGGAATTCATCTGATAAAAAGTCAACTATGCACAAAAGTCAACTTTGACTTTTTGAGATTTTTCACAAAATATGGTTCTCTAACCTTAAAATGATGTTAATATGTGATTGGAATCATCATTCATCAAGAAAAATCAAGAAAAGAGGGATAACTTGCAAAAGGGGTAACCATAAAAGACTTAGAAATTTTCTAAGTTATGGAATAAAGTGGCTAGGGTACCAACTTTGGAAGATCATATCTCCTAAACCACAAGGCCATTTTTCCCCATTCAAAGCTGGATTTGTAGCTCTCATAGCCCTCTACAAAAGCTTCAAACTAAACTCATTCCAATTCCTCATGGATTTTAAGTTATGGAATGATCAAAATCAAGAAAAGTGAAAATGTCACTTTTTTCCAACACTTAGTGAAATTTTCACTAAGTCAGAATCTGCCTTCACTTTTTTCCAAATGTAGGGGCATTTTTCACTTGGATCCAAAAGGTATCAAAACCAACTATGATCAAACAGTTGTTGTATCATATGAGGGCTTTCCAAAATGGCCAAGAACTCCATCAAATTCCACTTGAGCCATGAGATATGACAATGGCAATATACCTTGCTGAAAATTGTCAAAGCAAGGCAGATTTGTGCATTTTGCTCGATTTGCCAAATTTGTGCAAATGACAAACACACTTATCCATCTGAACACCTCAAGGGGGGACCAAGGAGGAACCAACTCTGATCCCAAGCCTCCCAAGTCTTTGGAACCAAAAATAGCATGCCAAACCTAGAAATCCATAAAAGAGGGACAAGACTCCAATTTTGGATTAGAGCATTCAATGCATACACCAAGGTGGCATGGACTGAGCCATTCCCAACTGAATTCAGTCAAGACTTATCCAAGACCAAGGAAACCAGCTGCCTGTGCCCTAACCTCTAGTCAATGGCTAGAGGAGACTTGGATTCTCATTGCTCAACATTGGTCAAACCTCTGCAGCAGTTGCCATTCACTATTGCTTGCAAAACAAACTTGCTCTACTATAAATAGAGCTCATTTGTGATCAGTTTGAGTACACCAAAGCCATCAAACAGATGCTTTCCTCAAAATCACCTTCTCACTTCCAAATTTGCCTTCCAAAGCAAGTCACTATCGGGTTTTGAGTTTGAGAGCAATTCTAATCAAACCAATCACACACACACACCTCATAAACATCATATAGGAGTGATCCAAACACTCACACAACATCTAGAACACCAGATTCACAAAATCACTAGCCAATTGCTCAAGTTCTTGACAGATTTGCAGTTGAGGTACCATCTCAAGTTCCAGATCATTTCCATTCATTCCAAGCATCCAGACACACTCCATAGCACCTAGGGAAGCTATGCAAATCATTGGAACCAAGCTGTAACACCTCTAACACAAAACACGATCACCAGCTGCAAGAGGTAAGCATGAGCTCTTCTAACTCTATGATCCATGCATTTTTTGCTGCACAATAATTTGGCCATATGTTCATAATCATGCATAGAGTGTTTACCCTCAATCAATTGCTTTGTTTGAATCGTGTATGGAATTTATGGACCTTCATGCAAATTTTAGGGTTCTTGAGGTTTCTCTTTGATTTCTTATTCCATGCAAAAAATAAATGAAATTAAAGACCATAGACATGATCGTGAGGTTGAAACGAGTAGATTGATATGTAGATTGCATGATATAATCAAGTATTCAGTGAGATTGGATAGAAAACACAAATCTGCAGAAACAGAGGGTGGCGCGTGTTCTTGCCCTTGTTCTTGGCGCCCTTTTTGAAAATTCAAATATTTAAATTTTGTGATTTTATTTAATTGATTCAAAAATTAATTTCTCTTTGAGTTTTAATGATTTTGAGTTGATTCTTTTTTTAATAATTCACAAAATGTTAAAATATTTTATTTTACCAAAAAATCCCAAAAATATTATTTATTTCATATATTTGATATTTTTGCAAAGAATTAATATTTTATTTGTTTTTCAACATTTAAAATATTTTTTCTCCCTTGATTTTCCAAACTTAATTGATTTCCAATCATTTTGTGGATATAGACATGATTTTTGAAACATTGATCCAAGATCACAATTTGTTTTCACACATGTTTAACAATTTTGATCATTTTAATTGAATTTTTATTCAATTAAAATATATTTTGAAAACAAATTAGGGTTTTTGATTAATTCAACCCTCATCAAACTTTTTCAAACACTTTTGGGCCTCTAATAGAGTGTAAGACCCAATCCTTTGTAAATACAAACCTTTTTGGGCCTCAAATGTTGTATAAGTCCCGTTGTATTTCAAAAGTTCGGCGCGATCGTCGCCAATTCAAAACAAAAATCAACTGGGCCTACCCTCGTGTTATAAGCCCAATTCCTTTTCTTTAAATACTTTTGGGCCTCTAATAGAGTGTAAGACCCAATCCATTGTAAATACAAACCTTTTTGGGCCTCAAATGTTGTATAAGTCCCGTTGTATTTCAAAAGTTCGGCACGATCGTCGCCAGTTCAAAACGAAACCCTCTGGGCCTACCCTCGTGTTATAAGCCCCATTTCTTTTCTTTAAAACTCTTTTGGGCCTCTAATAGAGTGTAAGACCCAATCCCCTTTTAACCAAAACCTTTTTGGGCCTCAGATATTGTATAAGTCCCTCGGCGTTAAAAGAAAATCTCGGCGTGATCGCCAGTTCAAAAATCAAATTACCCGGGCTCTCCCCGAGCTGTAAGCCCCACCACTTGTATAAAAATAAACCTTTGGGCCTCTTGAGAGAGTATAAGATCCATCCCTTTGTACAGAAAACCTTTTTGGGCCTCAGTCACTTGTATAAGTCCCTGTACAAATTCAAAACAACAGTGCAATCACTGATAAAACCTTGGGCCTCTCCTTGAGCTATAAGCCCCAACAATCTTTTTCAAAGTACTTTCTCCTTTAATTTTGAATATAATATTATTATCAAAGCTTTCTTTGCTGAACAACAAACCAAACAGTATGGAAGCTCTACAACCGAGTAAGTGTTTACCCGCTTTCTTTATCCGCTTTCATATATATATATATAACTGTATTGTGGGGCTGCTCACTGTAAGTCTTCTTTCACAAACTTTTATATACTTGTCAAATATCAACTGTGTAATACTAGTATAGTTATTTAGAGTTTTCCCCGGCAACTACGTTTAGCACTAGGTAAATCCCGTTGGTCACTCTTAAATATAGTCAAAACTAGATCCCCATAGGATTACCAGACACAGTCTTCCCTCCTCTTGGGGTTAAACAATATGGAACAAAGAGAAAGGCAGTATTCTCGGTGAACCTTTTCTCAGACTGTCACCCTTAGAAATTGTCAAAGAAACTCTAACTCCCCAGAGATGATCTTTTCTCCGTGAATGGCATCTCTTGAGTTTCTTCCAAATCCTCGAACTTTCCTGGCTTGATCTATTCTATGTGAATAGCATATCTTGAACTTCTCGTGGTTTGGGGACCCACAGGCTTCCTAAAAGCATCCCCGCCTCCTCTTGGGCATTGTACAAGGACCCTTCGGCTTCTTAAAAGCTCTCATGCTTTCTCTTGGGCTTAGTACAAGGACCCAGAGACCTCTACAGGTATAGGAACAGAACCTAGTCATCAATTTTCTAGAGCTGTCTTTCTGAGTCAAGTGTCAGACCAGTTAATGGGTTGACCTTCATCCCTTAACATACCAGCCTTCTCTTGGGCATCATACAAAGATCATTCACTTATTCGAGAATCGATTTCTCAAAACACCAGTAGACTTGGACAATCTCAATACCCTTTGAATTTCCTATTTCCTTAAAGAACAGGAAATAAACCCGATCTTCCGATCAGTACCAAAGTACAGCCTTACCTTTAATCAGTCTCTTTATAAGAACTGATTTTCTCTTTTATCCAACATACTGGACCCATCACTAAACTGAAACAGTTACCAGCATAAATAGCCTCCTCTTGGGCTTTGTACAATGATTCTCCCCACACTCTCTTGTTGAGTATAAAAGACTCTCTTGTTGAGTCAAACCTTTTAGCCTCCATCTCGGGCTTCGTACGAGATGCAACACACTCTCTTGTTGAGTATAAAAGACTCTCTTGTTGAGTCAAACCTTTTAGCCTCCATCTCGGGCTTCGTACGAGATACAAAACACTCTCTTGTTGAGTATAAAAGACTCTCTTGTTGCGTCACAAACCTTTTAGCCTCCATCTCGGGCTTCGTACGAGATACAAAACACTCTCTTGTTGAGTATAAAAGATCCTCTTGTTGGGTCACAAACCTTTTAGCCTCCATCTCGGGCTTTGTATGAGACAGACAAAACACTCTCTTGTTGAGTATAAAAGATCCTCTTGTTGGGTCACAAACACCTTTAGCCTCTGTCTTGGGCTTTATACAAGGCACATATGTAAACACCCTCTTGTTGGGTCAACAGCCTCCTCTTAGGCTTTGTATAAGGAAAACCTCGGTTGAGTCAATCAACCTTTTAGCATCAAAGTTGTGCCTTGCTCACAGTATACAAACATCAACAACTCCTCTTTAGAGATGACAAGTTCTCTCTAAAAACCCTTTAGCTTCACATCTTGGGCTTCGAACAAGATACAAATAAACTCTTCAGCTTCACATCTTGGGCTTTGAACAAGATACATATAATCACCTTTAGCTTCACGTCTTGGGCTTTGAACAAGACACCAAAATAACCTTTTTCCTCCCATAGAATATGAGGAACTACGATCGCTCTGATTTCCCTGTTTCGTCAAACAGGAATACGTAGGCATAAGATTGAAAAAATCTTAGCGAGCATACTAATAAAAAAAATCCAAAATCCCATACCTCAATCAATCTGGTGCAGTATCCTAACTAAAAGTCCCCTAAACAATCCTGGCAGTTTATTCCTAACAAAATAAGCAGAGAGAGGCCCACAATCACAAATAGCATATGTAAACTAACAGTCAGCTGTTTAAACTCAGTATGCAAGCAGGGTTAATTGGAGACATCTATTTCCCTTCCTTAGTCAGCTTAATAGGATAAAAAATGAATCGACCTGTAGTACCCCAGAACGATACTGCTTAAGGACCACGTCAAAAATTGCTCACTACAATCACCTAAGTTAACTTTACCTCCATAACTCTACCTCAGTTCGGTGTCCATCCTTGTAAAAGAAGGGAAGAGTGTCGCCTTTGGCGACCTGAGGGCATTGATGGCAAGCTCTGTAGCACCTGCCATTAGGATCAGCAATTAACTGGTTTATAGTAGCAACTGTTACACACGTCGTAGGCTGGACGGCGTACGCAAAGAATGAGAAGTTAGAACGATACAGATTTGTGTAATTGTTATAAAAACAAACCATATATTGTAAATGAACAAAAACCTCAGACAACACGATGATTTCTCCAAGTGGTAGGTGGGCAGCATTTGAAAATAATTTATCAGCAGGGGATAGGTTAGACCCCGACGAATGTTGTGAATGCCCATGCCCGCTTTTGCTCCGGCTGCTTAGTGATTTCCCCAAATGGAAGTCTTTTGGCAACCTGTTGCTCATCGAAAAACAGAAAAATCGGAGTTATGAGTATTGAACAAATTAACTTAGGTAATCAGTACATAGGCAGTCATATAATATGTAACATACCGGTTATGGAAATCAGTTATTTCTGGGATATCCTCGTTGATATGAATTTGATGACGTTGTATGTATTAGTAACATCAAGGGGCCATTTGCCTAGAAACACAGACTGGGATTGGAAGTTAACATATGTTGAGCACAACTATGCCAAACAAAATAGTATAGGATAACTACATTGACAGGCAAACTATCTCACCTTCTTCTTTAACTTTAGCAAACTTTAGCAGTAATATTGTAGGGGCGGAAGGACCAGTTTTTTTGTGTCTGTACTCCAAAAATTGCGTTGCATAGTTTTCCCATAATGTACAGTGCAATGTGTTTTCACTAAAAGCAACAGACGCGAATAGTTAGAGGTTATATTGTATACTAAATATGGTTGACTAATGTAACTCACCCTAAACCTCTCAAAACCAAATTAACTTGTGCTTTCTTTCCACCCATCTGAGACTGTGAGTAGCCGACTTCGTCCACCACCCCAATGACATCTAAAAGAAATATGTTTTAGCTGGGGAAAAATATTTTGTAACAAAGAAAAATGCAGTGAACATGTTTCCTCAACTCACCTGTAAGCAGATTCCTCTGCCATTTTCCTGAAATGATATCAGTAAACGGGGTCAGGTTGCAAATCTTATATGGGATGTCGTGTTTTCAACATCTTCGATAGTCATTCCACCAGTGAACTTGAGAATATATTTATGGTTTGATGGTCGAAATAGCAAGTCATTAGGAAGAACTTGAAAGTTAGACATGGTGCACGTCACATCAACTAATAAAGCAGAGTCAAAGGATTATCTAAACATAGTGGGAATAATGACATGAATATCATGGCCCTGCAACAAACTAAACAACCAACCGGGTGTCATTTTGCCCCCAGTAGTTAGTGTCATACCCCAGATTTTGACCACCAAGATGTCCCATCATTGTGCAAATCATCACCACAATATGGGTGTGCCATCATGCCTCATCAATCTCCTCAAGGATTGTTGAGCATTCACTACAACCAAGAATTAGGGTTTTGAGCCCTCTCAGAGCACTTAGACAAAGAATCAATCAAGAAATGACATGATCTTCAACTTGTCTAACCTCTCAAACACCTATAAAGGATCAAGAGGACTCCCACATCAAGAATCAAGCACAAGGTTGCAACATTCCAAGTGGATCAAGCCTCGAGATCGCCAATGTCACCAAATTAGGGTTTTTGGTCGACTGAGGCCTCCAGATGAAAAATTTCATCTGGGCATGAGCCAATTCTTCAAAGCACAACCCAAGATACTCCAAGGGACCTCATGGAACCAATCATTAAGCCAATTTAGCCTCAGGGGATACATTCACAAAAAATCAGGAATTACAGTTTCTTGACCTAATTCACCCCTAAGTTCACTTTTGGAGAAAAGCATGAGCCAAGACCTCAAGACATGATTTGAGGACCTCAAATACACCACATTGATCCATTTGCAATAATGTATTCTTGGGTTCACAAGTTTCAATTTAACCAGGACCACAATTAGGGTTTTGAGGAAAAAAGTCAACTGTATCTTTGACTTTTGACCAAGACATGCTCCCAAACCTTGGGACATGATTCAATACACCCTATAACACCTATGGAATCCATCCATTAGGTTTGAATTAGGTCAAGAACTTGATTTCACAAAGGATCGCACAATTTGGATTTCATCCGATAAAAAGTCAACTGTGCACAAAATCAAGTTTGACTTTTTGGAATTTTTCACAAATATGGTTCCCCTAAGTCAAAAATAATGTTAATGTATGGTATTGATCATCATTCATTAAGAAAAATCAAGAAAAGTGAGGTTTTTTGCAAAAGGGGCAACCATAAGAAACCAAAAATTTTCTAAGTTCTGAAACAAAAATGGTTTTGATACCAACTTCCAAGGACCATAACTTCTGATCCAAGCAACCATTTTGGGTGATCCAAAGCCTGATTTGTAGGTCTTCCTACATTCTACAAAAGCTTCAACTACAAGAACTCCAATTCTTCATGGATTTTAAGTTATGGAGTGATCAAAATGACAAAAATGAAGAAAATGACACTTTTCCAACACTTAGTGAAAATCTGCCTAAGTTACCAGCCTTGGGCATCAATGTTCATGAGGATTTTTCAGTTGGATTCAAATAGTTTCAAAACAAACTATGATCACACATGTTTTGTATCATATGAAGGCTCTCTAAAAAGCATAAGAGCCTCCCATAACTCAACCTGAGCAGGGAGATATGATCCCCTCCAAATCACCATTTCCAACTGTCTTGTACAAGGAAAATTTTGGCATTTTGCTCGATTTGGAAATTTTGGACAACTCCAAGCCTTGTCATCCATTTGGACACATCAAAGGATAAAATCCAAGGGGAATGATCTGATCCCCAAGCCTTCTAAGTCCAAGAATCTACACATAGCCATAACAAACCTAAAAAGGATAAAAAGTGCAAAACTGAATGAGTCAATTTGGCATAGACAGACACATTCCTAACTGAATGAGTCAAGATTCAGCTCTGAATCAAAGAACCATAGGCCTGTGCCCTAACCTCAAGTCAATGGCTAGAGGAGACTTAAGATTCCCTTGGATCAACATTGGCCAAAGGCCTGTACCAGCTGCCATTCACTATTGATGCCAAAACAAACTTATTGCACTATAAATAGAGCTCATTTGTGCTCAGTTTGAGTACACCAAAACACTACAACTGATGCTTTCCTCAAAATCTCTCTCTTTAGGCCAAAATGCCTTCTTTTGCAAGTCATCTCTGATTTTTTGAGTTAGAGAGCAATTCCACCATAGCTCATGATCCAAACACATCAAATATGTCATATCTAAGCTGTTCAAACACTCACTTGTGATCTGAAACACCAAAATCAGAAAGTCAACTTCCAAAACCTCAAAATTTGACTTTTTTCTGCATTTTCCAAACCATGTCTTGATTCAGTCACTTCCAAAACCAAACCAAGCCTCAAACACACTCTAAATATCATTCTCAAACTGTCCCAATTGGTTTCCCTCATCTGGAACACCATTTGAGAGAGTTACTATATTGGTCACTTTTGCCCCTTTTGCAAGAAAAGGCCTATACTTGTTCCTGAGGATTCCAGTTGGTTCTGATCATCCTAAAATCTTCTAAGGGATCAATTGAGAGTGTTCAAAGCATTGAATTACTTCTGGCACAAGGAACTTGGCAGATAGCACAAGAAGCTCTAAGAGGTAAGTGCATCACAACTTGAACTCTCTAAATCATGCATTGCTTTGAGGTCCTTTGATCATGGACCTCTCATACATATCATATGTGTTGTGTTTGAACCAATTTATCATGCTATTATTGTCTATACCATGAGATAGCATAGAACATGCAAAATTTGGCCTATTTTGAAATCACTATCGGATTTTGAAATGGAAACATTTTCTGAAAATTCCAAGGACACCATTGGATTCCTCATGAAATTCTAGGTCAGGTGCACCTAAATTTTGTCCCAATCCATGGAGAAATGAGAAAGTTAGAGGCTTCATGCAAATTGCCAAAACTAGGCCTTGCTTTGGGCAAAGGCCAGGCATGGCACCCCATATATGTTCATGGGGTGGTTTTGATACACGGATGTATCACCACCCCAGTGGTAGTGCGCATGTGTGTTTGGCTTGATGGTCGTGGTTTCAACACCCACCCAGACCATTTTTTTCCACTTTGCCATATTTTGATATTTTTGCTTTTTTTATGGTTTTTATTAATTAATTCCAAAATTAATTTCTCTCTCAATTTTAATAATTTTTTATTGATTTTTTTTTAAATTCCCAAAAATGTTAAAACTATTTTATTCCATAAAAATTTCACAAAAATATTATTTATTTCATGTATTTAGTATTTTTGTAAAGAATTATGTTTTATTTGTTGTTTTTAACACTTAAAATATTTATTTCTCTTGATTTTTCAACTTCAAATGGTTTTCAAATCATTCTATGAATGAAACATGATTTTTCAAACATTAATCCAAGACCACAACTTGTTTTTTACACAAGTTTTATAATTTGGATCATTTTAATTAAATTTTTATTCAATTAAAATACATTTTAAAATCAAATTAGGGTTTTGATTATTTTCACCCTCACAAATCTTTTTCAAAACACCCATGGGCCTCTAATAGAGAGTAAGACCCAATCCTTATTGTAAATAAAATAATTTGGGCCTCAGTCATTGTTTAAGTCCCGATACGATTTTAAAAAATCTCGGTGCGGTCGTCGCCTTTTAAACAAAAATCATCTGGGCCTACCCTTGTTTTGTAAGTCCCATTTCATTTCTTTTTCAAAATACTTTTGGGCCTCTTAATAGAGTGTAAGACCCAACCCTCTTTTGTACATAAATAATTTGGGCCTCAGTCGTTGTATAAGTCCCGGTACAATTTTCAGATCAACGGTACAATTACTGTTTTTCATCTGGGCCTATCCTGGAGTATAAGCCCCAATCTTATTTTCAAAAACAACTTTCCTTTTTGATTTAGTTTCAAATTCATAGTTGTTATCAAAACTTTCTTTAATTTCTTGAACAACTAACCATACATCTGTTATAATTGAAGCTTGCTCGCCTGTAAGTGTTATCAGCTTTCTTTTACATACTTGCATATATATATATATATATATATATATATATATATATATATATATATATATTTGTTTGTGTTGGAAGCTTGCTCACTGTAAGTCCTCCTACCCTCTTTTTACATACAGTATATATTTCATCTGTATATATATGCCTGTATATTATCTGCTTAGAGTTTTCCTCGGCAATTAGGTCTAAGAACTAGATAAAGCCAGTGGCCACTCTTTCAACAGTCAAAACTAGTTCCCCATAGGAATTCTAGATACAGTCTTGCCTTCTCTTGGGCTTATACAATATGGAACAAAGAGAAAGGCATTATTCCCGGTGAAACTTTTCTCAGACTGTCACTACTAGAAATTGTCAAAGAAATTCATTTCCCAGAAGAGGAATAGTTTCCGGTGAAACCTCTCTTGAATTTCTTCAAACCCTAGAACTGTTCACTAAAGAAAAGATTATTCCCGGTGAAACTTTTCTTGAACTCTTCTTAAGTTTGGACCCACAGGCTTCCTAAAAGCATCCCAGCCTCCTCTTGGGCTTTTTACAAGGACCCTCCAGCTTCTTAGAAGTTCTCATGCTCTCTCTTAGGCTTATTACAATGACCCTGAAGACCTCTTAAAGGTATAGGACAGAACTTAGTCATCCTTTGTTAGAGCAGTCTTTCTAAAGAGTCAAAACCATGGACAAGTTAGGGTTGATTCTCATCCCTTAAAACACCAGCCTCCTCTTGGGCATCATACAAAGATAAAATCTTCCATACTAGTAGATTTGGACAGTCTATTCCCCTCTTGGATCTCAAAGACATTCTCAAGTTCCCTACAAACACAGGAAAAACCCTGGTCATTTAAACCAATCTCCAGTAGAGTTGAAACCTCTATAGGTTTTCAAAACTCAAATTTTAAACTCTCACTTTAAATTTCCCCAGCCAGGATCAGCTTTTCATCAGTATAACACTATCCCAAATCAGAACCTCAAGGAATCTGATACCTCAACTCTTCTGTAACCCTTAGCAAGAGTTGATTCCCCACTTTGAACCTGCCTCTGGATGTCAATAATCCTTAGCAGAAGCTAGCCTCCTCTTAGGCTTTGTATAATGATTTTCCTCATCAGAATTAGCCCCAAAAGCACCCTTCTGTTGAATCCATCTTCTTTCTTAAAACACTCTCTTGTTGAGTTAACCCTTTCCAACCTCAATCTTGGGCTTTGTACAAGACGAAAAAAGCACTCTCTTGTTGAATCAATCACCTTTCCACATTTTCTTGTTGAGTCAATGGTGCAAAATATAAACACTCTCTTGTTGAGTCAATCACCTTTCCACACTCTCTTGTTGAGTCAATGGTACAAAACATAAACACTCTTTTGTTGAGTCATTCTTTTTAGCCTCAATCTTGGGCTTTATACAAGACATATATAAAATTTCGCCAACAAAGTCAAAATCTTCATAACCTTCTCTTAAGCTCAGGATAAAAATCTTCCCCAGCGGAGCTAATTCCTCCCAGCCTTCTTTTTAGGCTTTGAGAATTAATATCCCTAAGCGCAGTCGATCCTTCTTTCAGCCTCAATCTTGGGCTTTGTACAAGACATCGTATAAATCTCTCCAGTAGAGTCAATCTCTTTTAGCCACAATCTTGGGCTTTGTACAAGATAGATAAAACTTCTCACCAGTAGAGTCAGTTTTCTCTTTTAGCCTCAATCTTGGGCTTTGTAGAAGACAGACACAATATTTCCCCAGAAAAGTCAACTTTTAGCCTCCTCTTAGGCTTTGTATAATGATATCCCCAAAAAAGCCAGTCTCTTTTTAGCCTCAATCTTGGGCTTTGTACAAGACAGATAAACACTCTCTTGTTGAGTCAGTCTTTTCCAGCCTCCTCTTAGGCTTTGCATAAGGACTTCCCCACTGGAGTCAATCAATCTCTTAGCTTCAACCTTGGGCTTTGATCAAGGCACACAAAAATCAACATCCCCTCAGAGGAAATCAAAATCTCTCTATAGGAAGACACTTCTCTGTGTTATCACAACATCAAAACAAACAAATCAAACAAACCTTAATCCCAAATAACTGCTGTAAGTGGCACAATTGTTGATTAAAAAATCCAAGTTGTCGTCCATCTCTTATCCTGGTAAAAATCCTCTCTTTCATCTAATTGCTGTAAGCGGCAAGCCTATAGATTATTTACATCCACGCCACTGTCTTTCTCTTAGCATGGAAAACTCCTAAGGAAAAATGGCATTGCTTAACACTGAGTTAAAGTTTTCTCCTTTAGAAAAAAATCCCTCATAAAGGAAATTATGGCATTGCAGGATTCTCATATCCCAGTTAAAGTAATTTTCCTTTATAAACAGTCACCCAATAGTTGTGATAAACAGACGAGATGTCTCCCTTTAGAGATGACAAATTCTCTCTCAGTCAAACCTTTTAGCTTCAATCTTGGGCTTTGAACAAGACATAAATACTCAACCATTTAACTTCAATCATGGGCTTTGAACAAGACACCAAAACATCTTTTCCTCCCATAGAATAGGAGGAACTATGATTGCTCTGATTTCCCTGTTTATCTTTAACGGGAATACGTAGGCATAAGATTGCGAAATCTTAGTGAGTATACCAATCAAAAACCTTAGGTCCGGTTCCTTCACTCATCAAAAAACCTCTGAAAACCCGAAATCAAACAAAAAATCTCTCTCTCTCTCTCTCAACACTCCCAAAGGAAAAACTTTCCCAACCCACAACAGATAAACACCATCAAGTATAAAGCATAACCTAATGCTAATCAACCTTTGGATAACCACATATAGGATGGGTAATTGACAACTCCCCATTGTATAACCTGACCCCGAACTCCCCGAATCTCTTAAGCGTTTGTTTAGTTAAACATTCGCGTGCAAGGTTAGTTTTCAATAGCTTCCCTTTCCCTTCCAGCTTCACGGGATAAATAAGAAATTAGAAAGTAGCACCCCACTCCTACCATTGCGGTGAGGAGAAACCCATGGCGATAAGGTGGTCGCGTCACCGACAAAAATCGCACGCTACAATAAAATGGAGACTCTGGTGGGGACTCAAATTAAGACTAGAATTCCTAAGAGGTCTAGGATGATTAGCTTTAGGTATCATACTATATATATATATATATATATATATATATATATATATATATATATATATATATATATATATATATATATATATATATATTGCTTTTCCTACTTGATATCCGTGTTTATTTTTCTGTCAATGGGAATGCGAGTGATGTCGCATGTGGAAAGTATGAGAGAACCCTAAGATAGGTGATGGCATAGACGGGTGGTCTTACAGGGAGTGATTCCCGAATAAGCGATCCTGGTAGACCATCAAATAAGTGGAGATACCCTTTGCGGATTCAATGTTGAACGACTTCGTCGTGAAAGCAGATTGTCCCAATGTGGTATCCGTGAAACTGAGGATTTAGTAGACATTAACCATGTGGCCATTTGGTAGTGCGGTAGCTATCAAAAATAGTTGACACGCGACACTTGTCATACCCCAAATTTTGACCACTAAGATTTCCCATCATTGTGCAAATCATCATCACAATATGGATGTACTTATATGCCTCATCTGTCTCCCCAAAGATGGGTGAGCATTCACTACAATCAAGCATTAGGGTTTTAAGCCCTCTCAGAGCACTTACACAAAGGATCAATCAAGGAATGACTTGATCCTCAACTTGTCTAGTCTCTAAAACACCAACAAGGGATCAAGAGGACTCCCACATCAATACACCCTATAACACCTATGGAATCCATCCATTAAGTTTGATTTAGGTCAAGGACTTGGTTTCATAGAGGATCGCACAGTTTAAAATTCATTTGAGGGAAAAGTCAACTGTACAAAAAGTCAAAGTTTGACTTTTTGATCTTTTGGTCAACCAAGGTTCCTTAACCCTAAAACAATGTTAATATGTGATTTGAATCATCATTCATCAAGAAAAATCAAAGAAAATGATTTAACTTGTAAATGGGGTAACCATAAAAAACATAGAATTTTTCTAAGTTGTGGAACAAAGTGGCTAAGGTACCAACTTCCAACGATCATAACATGAGATCTAAGCAACCATTTTGGATGATCCAAAGATGGATTTGTAGCTTTAAAAGCTTCAACTACATCTCATTCCAATTCTACATGAATTTTAAGTCATGGAGTGATCAAAATGGTTGAAAACATGAAAATGACATTTTTCCAACACTTAGTGAAATTTTCACTAAGTCAGAATCTGCCTTATTTTTTTCAAAATGTAGAGGCATTTTTCATTGTAATTCAAGTTGGATCAAAATCAAAGTTGGACATCATATTGAAATAGGATATGTCATCTTTCCAAAATGCCCATGACCTCCATCAAACTCCACTTGAGCTAGGAGTTATGACAGTTGCAACATGCCTTGCTGCAAACTGTCTTGGCAAGGCAGATTTGTGCATAAGGGCTCGATTTGTTCAATTTGTGCAAATGACAAACAAGTTTATCCATTTGTACACCTCAGGGGGAGACCAAGGAGGAACAAGCACTGATACATAAGCCTCCCAAGTCTTTGGAACTACAAGTAGGTATGCCACCCCTAAAAGGCTAAAGATTCCTCAAGACTCCAATTTTGTTTTGGAACATTCAATGGATGCTTAGAGGTGGCATGTATCAGAGCAAAGATGAACACTTCAGTTAAGCCTTATCCTTGAATCAAAGAACCGTAGGCCTGTGCTCTAATCTCAAGTCAATGGCTAGAGGAGACTTGAGATTCCATTTGATCCATATTGGCCAAAGGCCTACTGCAGTTGCCATTCCCTATTGATGCAAAAACAAACTTGACACACTATAAATAGACCTCATTTCTAATCAGTTTAAGTACACCAAAGCCTTATAACACTTGCCTTTCTCAAAATCACACTCTCACTTCCAAAAATGCCTACTAATGCAAGCTACTATCGGGTTTTGAATTAGAATGTGTTTCCAACCAAACCAATCACACACACACACCCCTCATAAACATCATATGTGAGCTGATCAAAAACTAAACCAACAACTGGAACACTAAATTCATGAAATCATCATCCATTTGCTCAAGGTTTCAACAAAGTTCCAGTTGAGGTGCCATAATCTGTTCCAATTCATTTCAAATCAATCCAAGCATTCAGACACACTCCATATGGTGTAGGGAAGTTGTTCAGATCATCACAACTCATCTGTAACACCTCCAACTCAAAAATCAAATTTCTCTTGCTTCCACGACCTTCAAGTAAGCCTAAACTTGGTCATCTCATGATTCATGCATATTTCCTCACACAATAATTTTGCCATATGTTCATAATCATGTATGGAGTGTTTCCCCTCAATTTATTGCTTTGTATGAATCGTGTATGGAATTTCTTAGCCTTCATGCATAAATTAGGGTTCTTGAGGTTTCTCTTTGATTTCTTATTCCATGCTTAAAATAAATGAAATTAAAGACCATAGACATAATCGTGAGTTGAAAACGAGTAGATTAATATGTGGATTGTATGATTCCATCAAGTATTCAGTGAGATTGATGAGAAAACGCAAATCTGGGCAAAACAGGGCACGCGGGCAAGAACAAAATGTTCTTGGCGCCCTTTTTCAAATATTTGAATTTTTGAATTTTTGTGATTTTATTTAATTGATTCAAAAATTAATTTCTCTCTGAATTTTAATGATTTTGAGTTGATTCTTTTTTTAATAATTCACAAAAATGTTAAAATATTTTATTTTACAAAAATTCCCCAAAAATATTATTTATTTCACATATTTGATATTTTTGAAAAGAATTAATTTTTATTTGTTTTTCAACATTTTGAAAATTTTCTTTCTCTTGATTTTCCAAACCTAAATGGTTTTCAATCATTTTGTGGATAGAAACATGATTTTTGAAACATTTATTCAAGATCACCACTCATTTTTCACAAGTTTTCAATAATTTTTATTAATTTTTTAACAAAATTAATTCCATTTAAAACAAAATTAGGGTTTTGATTGATTCCACCCTCATCAATCTTTTTCAAACACTCATGGGCCTCTTAATAGAGTGTAAGTCCCATCCCTTTGTAAATAAAACCTTTTGGCCCTCACATATTGTATAAGTCCCTCTGTACATTTTGAAAACAACGACGCGATCGTCGCCTGTTTAACAAAATCATCTGGGCTTCAACAGAATCATCTGGGCTTCTCCTTGAGCTATAAGTCCCATTTTTATTCATTTTCAAACTCTTTGGGCCTCTCCTTGAGTTGTAAGACCCATACCTTTGTACAGAAAACCTTTTGGGCCTCAGTCATTGTATAAGTCCCAATACAATCTTATCAAAACAACTTCTCTTTTGATGTAGGTTCAAATATACAGTTGTTATCAAAACTTTCTTTAATTTCTTTGAACAACTAACAATACAACATGGAAGCTTGCTCACCTGTAAGTTTTATCCGCTTTCATTTACTTGCTTTAATATATATATATATAACTTTATTGTGTGAAGCTGCACACTATGAGTCTTCTTTCATTCTTTTAAATACATGTCATATATATATTACGGAATTATGGGAAGCTGTGCACGGTTAGTCTTCTTTCATACCCTTTTACATACTTGTCATATATCAACTGTATATATACTAGTATAGTTATTTAGAGTTTTCCCCGACAACTAGGTCTAGAACTAGGTAAAGCCATGTTGGTCACTCTTTTAAAACAGACAAAACTAGATCCCCATAGGATTTCCAGATATAGTCTTGCCTCCTCTTGGGCTTATACAATATGGAACAAAGAGAAAGGTAGTATTCTCCGTGAATGTTTTCTCAGACTGTCACCCCTAGAAATTGTCAAAGAAATTCTACTCCCCAGAGTTGATCTATTCTCGGTGAATAGCATCTCTTGAGTTTCTTCAAACCTTAGAACTTTCACTAAATGATCTATTCTCGGTGAATAGAATTTCTTGAACTTTTCTTGGTTTGAGTCCCACAGGCTTCCTAAAAGCATCCCTGCCTCCTCTTGGGCTTTGTACAAGGACCCTTCGGCTTCTTAGAAGTTCTCATGCCTTCTCCTGGGCTTAACACAAGGACCCTGAAGACCTCTTAAAGGTATAGGACAGAACTTAGTCATCCTTCATTAGAGCCGTCTTTCTAAAAAGGAGTCAAAACCCTCAAACTAATTTTAGGGTTGATAATTATCCCTTAAAAGAGTCGGCCTCCTCTTGGACATCATACAAAAGATAAAACTCTTCCACACCAGTAGACTTGGACAGTCTAAACCACCTTGAGTCTCAAAGACATTCTCAAGTGCCTAACAAAGTATAGGAGAAACCCCAGATTCTGGATTAATCTCCAACAAAGTTAAAACTTGTGGGTTCTAAAACCCCGTCTTTCTCCCAAAATTCCCCAACCAGGGTCAAGTCATCATGACACTATCAGAACCTCGAGGTCTCTGATATCTCAACTCTTCTGTATTCCCCTGCAAGAGTTGATTCCCCATTTGGACCTGCCTCGGGATCTCAAGAATCCCCAACAGAAAGCTAGCCTCCTCTTAGGCTTTGTATAATGATCTTTTCCTTAACTTTCAGCCTCTTCTTGGGCTTTGTACAATGATTCTCCCCAGCAGAGTTAACCTTTTCAGACTCTCTTGTTGATTCAATCAACTTTCAGACTCTCTTGTTGAGTCAATCAATTACTTTTCAGACTCTCTTGTTGAGTCAATCACCTTGTCAGACTCTTTTGTTGAGTCAATCACTCTGACAGACTCTCTTGTTGAGTCAATCACCTTTTAGTACTCCCTTGTTGAGTCAACTACTTTAGCCTCAATCTCGGGTTTTGTACGAGACAGATAAAAGTACTCTCTTGTTGAGTCAACCCCTTTTAGCCTCAATCTCGGGCTTCGTACGAGACAGATAAAAAACCATTCTCTTGTTAAGACAATCTTTTCCAGCCTCCTTTTAGGCTTGGTATAAAGATTTCCCATAGCAAGGATAGCCTCCTCTTAGGCTTTGTATAATGATTTCTCCAGCTTGTTCAACCACAATCCTGGGCTTTGTACAAGACAGATAAAAGTACTCTCTTGTTGAGTCAAACCCTTTTAGCCTCCATCTCGGGCTTTGTACGAGACATAAATCTCCATAACCTTCTCTTAATCTTGGGACAAATATCTTCCCCCAGCGGAGTCAATTCCTCCGAGCCTTCATCTAGGTTTTGAGAAATGAATTCCCAAACAAAATCAAACACATTTTAGCCTCAATCTTGGCCTTTATACAAGACAGATAATACTCTCCCGCAGAGTCAAGCCTTTTTAGCCTCTATCTTGGGCTTTGTACAAGACACATATAAACACTCCCCAACGGAGGCAAAATCCTTTTTTAGCCTCAATCTTAGGCTTTGTACAAGACAGATAAAACATTTTCCCCAGAAAAGTCAAACTTTCAGCCTCCTCTTAGGCCTTGTATAACGATATCCCCAAAGAGTCAGTCTCTTTTTTGCCTCAGTCTTGGGCTTTGTACAAGACACCAATATATACACTCTCTTGTTGAGTCGGTCTTATCCAGCCTCCTCTTAGGCTTCATAAAAGGACTTCCCCAGTGGAGTCAATTAACCTCTTAGCTTCAACTTGGGCTTTGATCAAGGCACACAAAAAAATCAACAATCCCTCTTTAGAGATGACAAATTCTCTCTCATTCAAACCTTTTAGCTTCAGTCTTGGGCTTTGAACAAGACACAAATAAACCTTTTAGCTTCAATCTTGGGCTTTGAACAAGACACCAAAACATCTTCTAGAGGAACTACGATTGCTCTGATTTCCCTGTTTCGTTTAAACGGGAATACGTAGGCATAAGATTGCGAAATCTTAGCGAGCATATTGATAAAAAACTCTAGGTTCAGTACCTTCACACATCAATCAAAACTTAGGTCTAGTACCTTACCAAAAACATCGGGAAGAACCCGAACATAAACAAAACTCACTTTTCCTGTCATACTTTCCCAAGAAACTTTCCCAACCCATTACCAGATAAACACCATCAAGTATAAAGTGAGACCTAATGCTAATATCTTGTGGATAACCACATATAGGATGGGAAATTGACAACTTCCAATTGTATAACCTGACCCCAAACTCCCCGAATCTCTTTAAGCGTTTGTTCAGTTAAACATTCGCGTGCAAGGTTAGTTTTAGATACCTTCCCTTTCCCTTTCAGCTTCATGGGATAAATAAGAAATCAGAAAGTAGCACCCCCTCCTCCTCATTGCGGTGAGGAAAACTTCAGTGATAAGGTGGTCGCGTCACCGACAAAAATCGCTCGCTACAGTAAAATGGCGACTCTGCTGGGGACTCATTGTAAGATCTAGTCATCATCGTCCCCATTTTCCATAGAAAAATGGTGACTCTGCTGGGGACCCATTGTCTATTTAGGACTAGGATTATTATAGCTATTAAGAGGTCTAGGATGTTAGTTTTAGGAATAAATATATATATACTTGATATCCGTGTTTATTTTTCTGCTAATGGAACTGCGGGTGATGCCACATCAGGAAAGTTTGAGTGGCACCTAAGATAAGTGATGGCATAAGACGGGTAATCTTACAGGGAGTGACTCCTAAATAAGAGGTCCCGGTAGACTATCGAATCAGTGGAGATGCCCTTTACGGATTCAATGCCTATACGACTTCGATTGTTGAAAGTAGATTGTTCGATTATGGTGTCTGAGAAACTGAGGATTTTAGTAGACTGAGACCATGTTACTCTTTTGTAGTGCGGAAGCTATTGGAAATAGTTGTCACGCGATACTACCCTTATTTGAGATTACTCTAAGATACTGCAGCTCGCTCGGGTGAACCAGCCTGTTGTTGTTATCCCAAGAGGGGTCAATGATTTTGAGGACAGGTACAAAAAATCACCAGTATAAACCTTTAGGGATGGGTAGAGCCATGACTTCATGACACCGAACCTTTGACCCCGTGTTTTTTTCTATATTTTTGTGTGCTGCATTCATGCATTCATTTCATTTAAAAAACTTCAAACAAAGAAAAATTTTCTCTTCTAGTATCTCTTTTTCAAATTAAACTGAGACAATGATTGCAAATATCAGAGAGAAAGATTGCGTTATGGATTTCGGTAGAAGGAAGACTCACAAGTACACCTTCAAGGTTCCAAAATTAGAGGATTTAAGAGGGTTGGCAAGGATGATCACCAACCTTGATGCTTTCAGAGCTAAGTACAGAGGACTGCTGTCTCTGTTAAGGGTCTATGTAATTGAAGGAATCCTATCTACGCTGATTCAGTTTTACGATCCGGTCTATCACTGTTTCACATTCCCGGATTATCAGCTAGCACCAACGCTGGAGGAGTACTCTCACCTGACTGATTTACCTATCACTGACCAAGCTCCCTTTTCTGGACAGGAAGAAATTCCAAAAGATCAAACCATTGCAAGAGCGATCTATTTGGACGAGTCAGAAGTCAGGACTCACATGACCACTAAGGGTGGAATCCAAGGTTTACCTGCCCAGTTTTTAATAAAGAAAGCTCTATACTTTGCTAGTATAGGGAACGTGACTGCTTTCGAGAGCATATTTGTTTTGCTCACCTACGGGTTATTTCTGTTTCCCAACATTGATAACTTCATTGATATCAATGCCATTAAGATATTTTTGATTGGAAACCCTGTACCGACCTTGCTCGCAGATGCTTATCATTTAGTACACTTAAGGAATTTGTATAGCGGAGGAATGATCACATGCTGTGTACCCCTGCTATACAAATGGTTCACTTCCTATTTACCAAAGTCTGCCACATTTTGGGATCATAAGAGTACTCTGCGTTGGTCACAGAGAATCATGTCTCTTACCAACTCTGACATAGAATGGTACAATCGGATCTATGACGGGATAAGAATCATTGATCGTTGTGGAAACTTCCCTGATGTACCCCTCATAGGAACTAAAGGAGGAATCAACTATCATCCAGTTTTAGTTCGTCGTCAATTCAGATACCTGATGAGGTATGTTCCGCGTAATGCTCATCTGGAAGGTCTTTTCTTCAAGGAAGGAGAAAATGACAGGGCACTAAAGACAGAAATAATGCATGCCTGGAAACATGTTCACAAAAAAGGAAGAGAGTCTCTAGGAAAACCAGACTGTGTCTCTGTGGAACCTTATCTCCACTGGGTACAAGCTAGAGCTCTCAAACTGAGGATGCCATACCCTCGTCACAAAGTTCTTCTGTTGAAGGAATCTGTCCTTTATTTTATGTCTGATACGGAAAAACTCTAGGTTACTCTCAGCAAAGTTCAACAGGAAAGGAAATCTTGGAAGAACAAGTACCGTATTCTCAATGTGGAGTGTACCAAAATACAGCAACTGTTAAAAGAAAAAGATGCTCTGATCGAGATTTTAGAGCAACATGCTGTAGAAAATCAAGAAGACCAAAGGAATTTGCTCGCTCCTTTCACTTGGCAAAGGAATGACAACCCGACAACGACCCAAGAGCCCCGGTCAAAGAAGAGGGAAATACCAGAACCAGCACATGAGCTCCCCTCAGAGAGGACTCAGGATCCATAAGCTTAGACATTTCCTTTTGCAGCATTTTATAAATTACTGTATTTCCATTCCGCAATATTTAAATTCAATAAAACGAGGTTTCCCCATTGTATGATATTTGCAATCCAGTTGTCAAAGTTTCTTTTGATTAAACAAAAAGATATAAATAATATAATCATTGCATATCATTCATCATTCTCATATAACGCATTCTTCTTCCCTACGAATCTCACGTTTGTGTCTCGATTCTAGAGTCAAACTGTCTCATTTGTACAATACTCGGGCCAACATTCAAAAGAAGATGGACAATCTCGAGGAAGAGAACAGAGAGCTGAGAGAAGAAATCGACGCCCTAAGGGAGGATCTGAGAAAACTTCACAGTGACATGCAAGCTCTGGCAGCAGCCCAGAAGCAACAACAAAGGACTGTGATCTCAGAGATCACATCCACAGTGGAAAAGATTGATCCTCGGTATAACATGCCCAAAGATAGTCCCTGGGGCATGCCACTCAACTATATCCCGGAAGGATATATTCCGCCAATCAGGGAAGATCCAGAGACTACAGCAGGAACCGTAATGACTGTACCACCACCCGTGGTACACACTGTCCCGGAAGGATAGATTCCACAAATACCTTCTGGTGGAAACGAAAGTATGTACGATAGAATGAAGGAGTTCCAGGAACAATTCTTGGAGATGCAGAAGGAAATGCGTGCCATTCGCGGTCAGGATCTATTTGGAAAGGACGCCACAGACCTTTATTTGGTCCCCAATGTGAAAATTCCGCACAAATTCAAGGTGCCCGAATTTGAAAAGTACAAGGGTAACTCTTGCCCTCAAAGCCACTTGGTGATGTATGCTCGGAGGATCTCAACTCAGACAAAAAACCAACAGCTACTGATCCACTATTTCCAAGATAGTTTAACCGGTGCCGCACTCAAATGGTACATGGGTTTAAACCGCACTAAGATCATTACTTTCAGATATCTTGGCGCTGGCTTCGTTCAACAATATAAATATAACCTGGACATGGCACCAGACAAAGATTAACTCAGAGCCATGTCGCAGAAGGACAAGGAAACCTTTAAGGAGTATGCTTAAAGATGGCGTGAAATATCTGCTCAGATTGGTCCACCTCTCGAGGAAAAAGAGATGACCAAGATCTTCTTAAAAACCTTGAGCTCGTTTTACCACGACAGAATGGTCGCTAGTGCACCCAGTGACTTCACCGAGATGGTGGGAATGGGAGTTCGTCTTGAGGAAGCAGTCCAAGAAGGACGTTTAGTTAAAGATGCTGGACCATCAAGCAGTACCAAAAGATACGGTAATGCTCTCCCTGAGAAAAAAGAGCAGGATATTGGCAATATCTCTCTCGGGAAGCAAAGGCGATGATACCAACCAGTAGCAGCTGTAACTTCTGCTATTAACCCTGCGCATATTCTAACATATCAACCTCAGGTTGCTCAGAGCCAACCGATTCAACAACAATATCAGCAAAGGACACAACAGCCTCTTCAGCAGGCTCGTCCTCCGTACAACAACAACCGTACAACGCGACCATTAGGGTTCGACCCTATACCAATGTTGTACGCGAAACTATTTCCATTACTACTGGTTAAGGGGCACGTCCAATCCAGGTCCCCTTTTGTAATACCGGAAAATCCGCCTTTTTGGTTCAAAGCAGATCAGACTTGCCCTTACCATCAAGGAGGACCGGGGCCTAACATTGAAAACTGTCTCAGCTTCAAATCCGATGTGCAAAAACTTGTCAGGAGCGGGGTCTTATCCTTCAAGGATACAAATCCAAATGTTCAGACGAACCCGTTGCCTGAACACGAGAAAGCTGCAGTAAATTTGATAGAAGGAGAGTCTAATCATAGCTATCAAATTCACGATGTACACTTATTAGGGACCAACCTGGTTAAGATGCATTGCAGACAGCGCAGATATGGGCATGTACCATCTCATAGTTATCACCAGTGTGATATCTTCTCTAAGAACAATCAAGGATGTTGTGTGGTGTAATCAGCTCTATAGGAACAGTTGGATCTTGGGCGGATCCAGGATCACCGAATTCGTGAAGTCAACATGACTTATACAAATTCGAACATCATTCAAAACCACAACATCCGTGCGATGAATGTCAACTTGGTGGCAATGCACTCAAGGCAAAGCCAACATCATAACCTGCCGCGGCACGATTACAATTCATGTCTGACTTGCTCGGTAAACAACCAGGGATGCTCGTTTATACAAGAGGCCATCCAGCGTCAGATGGATCTTGGGTGGATCTAGGACTACCGCGATAGAAATCCATATCAAGTTAACATGATCCAAATCTTTGATGTTCGCTTGATGAATACCAGCTTAGGGGAGTTACACGCTGTACAAGTCCAGCTCGGTTTTCTGACTTTGCACGACTATCAGAACTGTAAAGTGTGTCGTGAGAGTGACCAAGGGTGCGCTCTCGTTCAAAGAACGCTTCAACACTTGTTGAACCACTAGTGGCTTCCGATCTATCTAGATGAAGACACCTAATAAATCATTATGATTAATGGGAACCCTACTAGACATCAAAGTCCGGATGTTTGATCTATGGAAATAGATCTAGTGAGGTTACACTGCATACAAAGCAGACGTGGTCGGGTGCCACCACACAACTATGAACGCTGCAGAGTTTGCTCGGAAGATAACCAAGGATTCTGCCTTGTGCGAGCAACCCTTCAAAGTTAGTTGGACCACAAAGAGATTCAACCGTGTTCAGGCTCTGGTTCAGTTAACATAATGTCAGACTATTTTCGCAATCATGGCAAAGACGTTGTCCTAATCCCTAAGCGAGAAGTGGCCAAAGATGTGTGTGCCATAATACCTTTACTCCATGAGTCTAGGGTTCCTCTTAATAGTGGAAAGGTTCTCAACCTCGAACCAATTGAGGCCGACTACGATGGTCAGAAAAGTCAGAAGGCTCCTGAAGTTATCTATCTGCTGGGACCAGTACCGTACAAGTCCGATAAGGTGATCCCTTACAAATACGGTGCAACAATAATTGAGAATGGAAAGGAAATTCCATTACCCTCTGTCGTGAATATTGCAGGCATCGGTCGAGTAACATGGAGCGGTTGAATCTTCAACCGAGGAGTTGGAGAACCTACCAGAGAAAAGGAACCTAAAACAGAAGTTCCCATTCAGCCAGTCGGTCAATCCAGTGATCCCGACCTTTCAAAGAATAATGATGAGATGCTGAAGCTCATCCAAAGGAGTGAATACAACATCGTTGATCAGCTGTTACAAACTCCTTCAAAAATCTCTGTGCTGTCTCTTTTACTCAGTTCCGAAGCTCACAGGGAGGCTCTACAGAAAGTCTTAGAGCAGGCCTTTATGGAACAAGATGTAACAATAAGACAATTCAACAGCATCATCTCCAACATCACTTCCTGCAACAACTTGGGGTTTAGTGATGAGGAATTTCCAGAAGAAGGCAAAAGTCACAACATGGCGCTGAATATTATAGTCAACTGCCAGGACGATGCTTTAGCCAGCGTACTGGTAGACACCGGATCGGCTCTGAACGTTATGCTGAAGTCCACTCTAATGCGACTATCATTTAAAGGATCTCCGATGAGAGGCAGTGATATCATTATCAAAGCATTTGACGGATCCCGAAAAATAGTTATCGGCGAAGTCGACCTTCCCATAACTATCGGTCCTCACACTTTCCAAGTCACTTTCCAAGTCATGGATATCCGGGCAGCATACAACTGTTTATTAGGAAGACCTTGGATACACGAGGCTGGGGCAGTCACTTCAACACTTCACCAGAAGCTGAAGCTCATCAAGAACAACCAACTAGTCACAGTCTGTGGAGAGCAAGCTTTGATCGTGAGTAACCTATCATCTTCCACTTATGTAGAACCCGAATAGGTTGTTGGAACCCAGTTCCCGGCACTTTCGATAAGTAATGAGAATCAATCAGAGAGAGGAACCTCTATTTCCTCGTACAAAGATGCTCTCAAAGTGATCAAGAGTAACAATGCAAAAGGATGGGGATAACTTGTCATTCCTACTGATAACAAAACAAAGAAGGGTCTTGGTTTTTCCTCAACCTGTACCCAGACTGCTACTAACGATGAAAGTTTTCATTCCATTCAGGACTTCTTCCACAGTGGAGGTTTCCTTCACCCAGTGTCTCAAGAAGTACACACTATCAACGAGGGTGATTCCTCCGATACAGATGAAGAGTAGAAGTTCTATCTCAACGAGAACGGTTACATGTCTCAGGAAGAAACGCCTACGCTATTTTGCTTTCCCGCACAGAGTCCGAGATATATACCAAGTTCAGACGTCAAAATGATATACGAAGATTGTGATCTGGAAGGATGCCGTGCTCCACCAAACTCATCAGAGGAGGACACTCTGATGAAAGATAACTTTGACCGCAACTATTATGGCCCAATGGATGGCCTACCTATCTGGCAGCCGTATCTAGGAGACGTGGGGCAAAAGAATCAGCCCAACGATGCATATCAGCTGAGCATCATTGAAAAGAATACCTGTGTCCCCACCATATCATGGGATCAACACTCAGGGCATTCAGAAAATACCCAGCACGACGATGAATTTGCAAAGAGTGCAGGGCTAGAGTTCATCAACTATGCTTTTCCCGAGGTCAACGTCATCAAAAGGGATGACTCCTCCAGTTCCAAAGAAGTGTGGGGCACATTAGGACAATCGAGTGGCAAATTCGACTATTTGGTCAAATACATCGCTCCTGAAAGCTCTCGTATCAGGCTCGAAGACATCCAACCAACTGGATGGGGCGATTTACCTGAGAGCACAAACACTATGCAAGATATAGCTGAGGAATCCTCCTACGACAACTCTGCCTGGGAGACAGATTCCAATGATCCTGCTCCACTAGAAATCAGCGTTATTTCTGAAGACAAGTCAAGAAGGAAAGTACCAGACTTTGTGATTCACCGAGGAGTTCGCCGCCAATGGGTTGCTGTCGATATCCCGGAGATCGTCCATAAGTCAAAGTAATTGTCGTCTTTGTTTTAACCTTTCACCCTGCCCAGGTGAAATGGATGTTTTGATAGGGCTCACTTTCTGTAAATTTCTCTCTTTGCTTTTTCCAATGCGACAGAGTTTTGTTTTATAGGGTCGTAGTTTCAAGAATCGACAAGATCATAAATAAAATAACGTCGTTCTGTAATTTCCGCATTTATTGCCGTTTTCTCTTTTCATTTTTTCAGAAAATGGTAATCGTAAAAACAACTCAAATAATAAAAACAAGCAGTTTTTCAGAAAATACACTGCACACACTCTTGCATTCTCTCTATCTCTTCTAAAATCAATAATTACGTCATGAAAATTGCTTGTTTTACACCCCATTGAAACATATGATCCGATGCCTTCTCCCAACTTTGAATTCCCGGTATTTGAGGCTGAAGAAGAAAATGACGAAGAAATTCTAGAAGAGATCTCCCGATTACTCAGACATGGGGAAAGGTCCATTGAAACTCATAAGGAGCCGTTGGAAATGGTCAACTTGGGTTTAGAAGAAGAGAGAAAAGAAGTCAAGATTGGGGCACAACTCAGTCTAACTGTCAAACAGAGTTTGACAAAGCTTCTTAAAGAATTTCCCGATGTATTTGCTTGGTCCTATCAGGATATGCCAGGGTTGGATACCAGTATCGTGGAACATCATCTACCGTTAAGATCAGAATGTCCGCCAGTAAAACAAAGGTTGAGACGGACTCATCCAGACATGGCCATCAAAATCAAAGAGGAAGTACAGAAACAGATTAACGCAGGTTTCCTTGCCACATCAGAATATCCTTAATGGTTAGCCAATATAGTACCAGTTCTGAAAAAGGACGGAAAGGTCAGAATGTGTGTAGACTACAGGGATCTGAACAAAGCCAGTCCAAAGGACGACTTTCCCTTACCACACATAGATATGCTGGTAGACAGTACCACAAAGTTCAAAGTTTTCTCCTTCATGGATGGATTCTCAGGCTATAATCAGATAAAAATGGCGCCGAAAGACATGGAGAAAACTTCATTCATCACCCCATAGGGCACCTTTTGTTACAAGGTAATGCCATTCGGTTTGAAGAATGCCGGGGCAACCTATCAAAGGGCCATGACTACTCTGTTTCATGACATGATACATAAAGAAATCGAGGTATATGTCGATGACATGATTGCCAAATCTAAAACAGAGGAGGAGCATGTGGCCCATCTGTCAAAATTATTCGAGCGTCTGAGAAAGTACAAACTCTGCTTGAATCCCAACAAATGCACCTTCGGTGTCCGTTCAGGGAATTTGCTAGGATTCATCGTCAGCCAGAAAGGAATTGAGGTTGATCCTGACAAGGTCAAGGCCATTCAAGAAATGCCTTCTCCAAGGACTGAAAAACAAGTCAGGGGATTCCTGGGACATTTGAATTACATTTCCAGATTTATATTCCTCATGATCGTGACATGTGCGCCGATCTTCAAATTGATCAAGAAGAATCAGGAATGCGTTTGGACAGAAGACTGCCAAACCGCCTTCGACAGTATCAAGGAATACCTGTTGAATCCACCGATTCTATCACCTCTGGTGGAAGGAAGACCACTGATCATCTACCTAATAGTCTTGGAAGACTCGATGGGTTGTGTACTTGGCCAACAAGACGAAACGAAAAGGAAAGAGTCTGCCATCTATTATTTAAGCAAGAAATTCACAGACAGTGAAACTCGGTACACTATGCTTGAGAAAACTTGTTGCGCTCTGGCTTGGGCAGCCAAACGTCTTCGCCAGTATATGATTCGTCACACTACTTGGTTAATCTCCGAAATGGATCCAATCAAGTACGTCTTTGAAAAACCTGCTCTCACGGGGAGGATCGCTCGTTGCCAGATGTTGCTATTCGAATACGACATCGAATACCACACTCAGAAAGCCGTTAAGGGGAGTATTTTAGCCGATCATTTGGCTCATCAACCAATTGACGATCAGGAATTAGTCAGATTTGACTTCCCAGACGAAGATGTCATGTATTTGAAAATGAAAGATTGCGATGAACCGCTACCCAGTGAAGGGCCAGAACTAGGTTCCCAGTTGTCGCTCCCGAGATTTTCATCCAGGTACAAACGCGAAAGTGGCGCAGAAGAAACAAAGAGAGTCGCCAGCCAGGCATTTCTATCCCAAAGAAAGGGAAGGGTAATGCTGTACAAACCCGGGAGAAAGGAAAGAACAAGGTCTCGCGAACCAAAGAAAACGGGTAAGGGAGTCGGTTACGTGAAGGGAAGGTTATCGCACCCCTTCACGTCCGTCGTACTCGACGGGATCCACGCTTGAAGTACTGCTAAAAGGGTGATAGAAAAGATGCTGGAAAAAGAATGGAAAGAGAACGAGAAACAAATGTAGGGAAAATAGAAGAAGTGCTCGAATGGGCCCTACCCCACTACCTACGTATCTCATCGGGAATATGAGAATCAGAGCGACGTAGTTCCCCTTAGCCAAGGGAAAACTGTTTGTGTTTTTTAGGGAACGACTAACGTTCTAGCTCAGGTGTTGCAGGCTCGCTGTATCGAGTACGTTACCGTATCGCAAGAGAACGAGGAGAAGCACGTTCGTACGTTGAGAGTGAGTGAGATGAGAAGAGAATTCCCGAAGGAAAGACGTTATTGTTTGTTTGAAGTGCTTTAGAAGTTTTTTATTGGAAGTGTTTTGCATAGATAAGTGTACCTAAGTCTTTTTCAATGGAATGTGCATCTCATACATCATTCCAAAATGAAATGATGATGAAGTACACTAAGTATGAGGAAGATCCTCAAACTTATTCCCAAAGTTAAAGGCTTAAGCACACTAGCCTATTTCCTTTATTAAATGTTTTTGTTGTTTTTAAATGAAGAAGTGTTTTTGAGTTTGTTTGTGAAATCACTTCATGTTAAAGACTTGTACATCATGCTAGAAAACCTACAACACATTCCAAGATGGAATGTATGCAAGCCCCCCCCCCCCCCCCCCCCCCCCCCCCCATGGAAATAGGCTCATGGCACATGAAGAGATTTCAACCTTTATTAGGTGTTTTGAAGTTATTTTGAGATGAGAGAAGAGAGACTCAAAGAGAAACAAAGGTGAAAACTAAAGGGGACTAAGACTCACCCTAATGTTATCATGCTTGGATGTTCCTAATGGTTTAGTGTGGTTTAGAAGCCTAAACTAAAAGAAGAGAGAAGGAGAGAGCAAGAAGTATCATAACTCACTTCCAAAATAGAAGATGAGTTATGAACCAAGAGGGGAGAAGAAAGAAGTTGAACAAAGAAAGCATGGAAATGCTTTGCACAAACACAAAAGGGAAAGCATTAAAAAGATGAGGGAAGAAAGTGTGTGTGGAAGCATATCCACACATACAACTTACCATTAGCCCCTACAAGCAAAGGTTAGCTAAATAATTGAATATGAAAGCATAAGTAAAAGAAGGAAGACAATTAAGCATCAAACTACTTATGAAATGAACTTATGAATCAAATAAAGCCTAAACCTAAAAGGAAAGGACCCTAAGTGTTCAAGGACTTCTAAAGTCAGTAGCTATGTCTAAGGATATTCAACTAAGGTTATGGTACCTAATGGGATCAAACTATGCCAAGAAAAGTGCCAAAGATTCACACAAGTTCAAGTTATGAAACAAAGATGCAGTATGAATGTGTATGGCATACAAACATGAATGAATGCATGAGGAAATGTCAAGGTCAGAATTGAATGACATGTTATAATGCATATGGAAGTCAATGAATGAACATATAAAGAATGAGTGAAATGATTCAAGAAGATGAAGCACATAGAAAAGAAGTTCAAACAATGTTCAAGTTCACATAAAATAGCATACTTATAATGTCAAAGTTGAAAAGAACATGAATACAAATGCAAATGAATGCAAGTCAGAATTAAACACCATATTTGAATGTCCTATAATGTCTATGAATAAGCATACAAGTCATGAGAAAGAGTGTTCAAGTATAAGAAGATAGACGAAGAAGAAATGAAAAGAAGAGAAACAAGATTCATATAGATGAACAAATTTACATGTTAAAGACGCATGACATATGAAATGAGTATGAATGCATATAGACCAGTAGCATACAATTGATGATATGGAAATGATATAAATGGAATGGCATACACAATGCAAACACAAATCATGTAGAGCACAAGAAGAAATGAGATGTGGAATTAGGTCAAAAATGCAAGTTAAAATGCATATACACACATCAAAGGTAAACACAAATCAAAAGGACCTATAAATGAATCAAGAAGGACCTATAATCCTCTAAACAAACCCTATAATCTCACACAAAGCAAGCATAATAAGGTGGCACAAGTGCCACATCAAAATCATGTTAGATGGAAGTAGAAGAATATGCACAAAATGTTACTTCAAACACAAGGCATCAAACAATTACCAAACCACATGAGAAATTTATGAAAATGGGTCACAATCAACTTAAGTCAGAGGCTAAACATCCATCAGAACTCATGTCAAAACTCACAAAGGAAACATGATCAAAAGGTCTCACAAAGTCTCATTGAAACACATTAAAAGAAAGCTCAAATATGAACATCAAAACCCAAGATAAAATGACTTTAAAAATATAATAAAAATACTTTTAAATTCCTTAAGATGTTTTCTAAGCATGACAAAAAGAATGAGTGAAAAATAGTTTAGGAGTTATGCAAAAAAATTATTTAAAGTTGAGGTATCAAGGAAGAAATACTTTAAAAAAAGAAATAAAAGAAAATCCACAAAGTAGGATCAAATATTCACAAAATCAGAAATAAAAATCATACAAAATTATTTTAATGTCTAAACATGGTTCATGATTTTTTTTAGAATTTTTAGATGCATTTTGGTATTTTTAATAAAAGAAAATGGAAACAGTATGAAAAGGAAATTTAAAACAAAAACAAAATAGGAGAGGAGGTGCAGACATAGCAAAAATGCAGTTCAAATGCACATTGGGCCCAAAATAGGGGTGTGTCAAAAGCAAATTGAGGCCTGGTCCAATTACACGCGTGGCACATGGAACTATGGTGTACACTCAGTCAACAATTGACTCACTCACAGCCACATGATCAATCAGTCAAAAATCACCAAGAAAAGCATAACAATCACATGGATCAGAAGTCAAGCACATGGTAACTCTCATACACGCACGCACGGACAACCAATTCATAGTCAATGTTAAGAGAGAGAGAGAAACACGTGGGGGGGGGGGGGAGGGTGTGTCATTTATGTGCTGGCAAGCTCCTAGCCCTAGGATTAAACAAATCGTACGGTTGTGTTATGTTCTGAGGGTTAAACCCTAACTAAATCTCACCGGCCGGAGAATGACCTCCGGTCATCTTCTCCGGCCATCTCCGGCCACCTGCAAGTATCACATGCTTCCAGAAATTTATGAAACCTATATCAAACGAAAGCTGAGCTTATGTAGAACACGGATCTAGCAAGGGAATTCACATATCACAATCATACAAAGAGGATCGAACACATCAAGTTTTCCCTAGGTTCTGTAACTATGCTCTTAGAGAGCCTATCAACTAGCCGGATCAACCACAACTCCTATTGAACTCAAATCAACATGAAACAAACAACAATAAGTAGAAATCGTGCAAGCAAAGTTTAAAGAAGTTCAAACCTGAAACTCTGAAAAACTTTGAATGAAAAGAAAACCAGAGAGGAGAACTTGATCTTGATCTTTCTAAGAGCAAAATAAATGCTCTAAAGCTTCGAATCTTGATGAAAACAGAGAGAAAATCAAATCTGAAGTGAGATTGCACTTGAGGAATTAATCTTGTTTCAACTTGTTCTTGACCAGGGAAGATTGATGATGATGAATTGATGAAGATTGAAATGAAAGTGTGAAGAACTCGTGGAAAAAGAAGAGAGAATTTCAGAGAGAAACTTGAGAGCTTTGTGGTGAATTTGTGAGAAATGAAGTGTCGAATCCAAATTCTGTTGGAGCTCTCTATTTGTATGCAAGGTTAAGATGTTAACTATTGTAGTTAATAGTTAGAAAGGTGGTTAAATGAGTTGGTTAACTGAGTTGGTGAGTGGAGTTAGTTATTGGCACGAGTTGGAAAGGTTTGGTTAATGTGTGGAGAGATTCTTGTTGCTTATGGTGTTGATGAGGAATGATGATGGTGATGAGGTTATGTGTATGTTGATGCTGCAGCAAGCTTGTTGGACAAGTTTTTTCTTTCATTTCTTCTTTGATGTATGGAGCAAGTATGGCATGTATGTGTAAGAGTATGTGTGTGTTCAAATAAGGCAATGTGAATGGTGTGAGAGGTGCACGCGTGCAAACAAGCTGAAACATTACCAACAATGCCATAACATCTTATTCTGGCAGTAAAATATCAATGGAACTATGGATGTTTAATGATGGAATTCTCTATGTACACTACATGAAAATGCATGTTTTTGATGGCTATTGATTAAGGATACATCATAGAACACATTTGGTGTTGAAATCAAAGTGATTGGAAGCTTGGAAGATCATGAAAAATGGCTTAGAATATCAAGGCATAAAACTGACTTTAGTGGGCAAGAGAATGTGCCCATGGGGCAAGCATATTTTGCATATTTTCAGTTGTGAGCATCCCTCTTTGAACCCTCATATGACCTTCATAACATCTTCAAATAAAAAAATGTCCAACATCAAAGTTGAAGAGGACATGGAGATGAACAACTTTGATGCTCAACAATTTTCCATTTGAAGCATTATTGATGGAGAAACTTGGTTTGACATTTGGCACACCAAGTGTTTGATGAAATTATGGCCTGGAGGCCTGAACTTGAAATGCCATGACTTGAGATTTGCCTTGATTTTGTCAAACTTTGATTGATCATAACTCCTTCAATTTTGATCCAATGGAAGAGTTATTGGTATGGATTTGAAGCTTGGAATGTGATCTTTGATTGGATCAACTTAGGCCTGAAGTTTGAAGCTTTTATCATGGAGAAAGAATGCCCTGAAGTGGAGTTCAAAATGATCCAAACTTGCCATTTTTGGAAACCCTAAGTTTCTATTTTGGGCAGCTTTGTACAATTCTTTATTTTTTATGATTCCTCCATCATTTCTTGATCAAATCTTGTCCAATGAACATATGTGACTTGAATTTCATGAATTTGACCTTAAAAGTCAGGAGTTGACTTTTTCCTTTGCACAATTGACTTTTTCCCCAATTTCTTAATTCTCAAGCAACTGACCAATTGAACCTCTTCTGAAATGAGCCAAAGGGCAATCTTCCATCCTTAGACACTTGACATCATGTAGAAAACATTGAGATCAAGTTTGAACCAAAATTTCATCAGGAGACTGCTTGACCTCAAAACCCTAATTTGGACTGCTTTTGCTAGGAGATGATGAACTGTCCAATCTTCTTGATGAATTCCCATCTTCCAATGACTTGTGAGATCAAATGACATGATATATGATATAAGAGACCTTTGAGGCTTGTTTGAAGACACTTTTCTTTAGCTCTCCTGCTTTGGATGGACCAATACCTTGAAAATCAACTGATCACATGCCCTATGATGAACCAATGCTGAATGTTTTATTTTTCTATGACTTGAATGTAATGCAATGCAATGAAAGTATATACTAAATGATGTGAAAAATGAGAGGGAAAATTTTGGGGTATGACAGCTGCCCCTATTCAATCACTGTAGACTTGAATGGATGATAGCGATTGCTTTCAGACTTTCAAGGTATTGAGGGATTGAATACCGAAAATAATCATAAAATTTGCACTCTGTGGAAAAGAAGAAAAGGGATATAACCATAACACTGGAGAGATGCCCTTTGAACGACGCCAGACAACAACTGGCTTGCCATGCTGCAGGTGGACTTTAAGAATGTCTTTTGGAACGACGCCAGACGACTACTGGCTTGCCACACTGCGGGTGGACTTTAAGAATGTCTTTTAAATGACGCTAGACGACTACTGGTTTGCCACACTGCAGGTGGATTTTAAGAATGTCTTTTAAACGACGCCAGACGACTACTGGCTTGCCACACTGTGAGTGGACTTTTGTCAATCTGCGGTTGGTCTTGAAACTGTCTTTTAAATGGAGCAGACGACTACTGACTTGCCACACTGCTGGTGGACTTTCGCCAATCTACGACTAGACTTTACCCTGCTTTGCCACCCTAAGATGGACTTTCGCCAATCTGCGGTTGGACTTTGCTGATTTGCCACCCTAAGATGGTCTTTCGCCAATCTGCGGTTGGACTTTGCTGATTTGCCACCCTAAGATGGACTTTTACCAATCTGCGGTTGGACTTTGCTGATTTGCCACCCTAAGATGGACTTTTGCCAATCTGCGGTTGGACTTTTGCTTTGTCTTTCGAATAAAACCGGACAAATGCTGATGGCCCACACCGCGGGTGGACTTTTTGAAAGATGCCTTTTGGATTACGCTCTGCGTACATATCAGACATCCCTGCTGACTCTGCTGAGGAACAATGATCCAAGATTTAACCTCAGAGACTCTTGAAAGGATAATTTCTCTGCTGGAGAATGAATGAACAATCCGTCTGCTTCGAATTGTCGCGCTTGCCAAAAATAAATTGGACTTTGAGATATAAGGGAGTGACGACTCTGCCAGGAATTATCTGCTTAGGGATGAATTCTGATCATAGCAACTCCGCTGGAGGAATGACAACTTTCCGACTTGGCTAGGGAAGAATGTATTAACACTCTACTGAGGAAGAGAGTCTGTTGATCTGCTAAACCTCTGCGGGGAGAAAAAACAACTCAGCTGGGGAGTATTACTGACATGACTCAATGCTGAACTCTGTGGGGATACAACTACCAGAGATACGATCCTGCTTGAGATCGGAACTACTCCGTCGGGGATACGCAAATCCTGGTTGGAATACGTTCTGTTGCGACTCGTTGGGAAAGAGTCTCTAGAGATCTGCTGGGAAAACAACAAGAAAATCCATTGTGATCTGTTGAGGAGCGAAGCTGTCGAGCTTATAATAAGAGCCACAATGTCCCACGCTAGGCAAACCTTCCGCTTGATGACTCCACTAGGGATAATGAGTTGACGACAAACTCTGCTGGGGAGAACCGCTTCAAAGCGTCTCGTGCTGGGGATGCCCCTTGAGAGGATTTTACAGAAGACCAAGCATCTTCAAACTCTTAGACAAATACTGGGACTTGAGCTAGTCGTATTAGCTGGGAAGTCACTCTACTGAAGATAATAGATCTGGAATACATCTTGTCGGAGGGATTTCACGATGTCCCATGCTTGGGAGGGTCACCAACTCACTTTTGCCCCATGCTACAAGGCTGAACTGAAGAAATCATCCCAAGAGGATTTTACAGAAGATTTGGCATCTTCAAACTCCTGGACACTCACTGAATCTTGAACATTAACCGTAAGGTCTGCGAAGCAACTCTACTGGAGAATTTGCAACCGTTATCGACACAGAAAAGCTTGTAACTGTTGGAAGTACTGAATGGGAGAATCGACTTAATAGGATACAACGGTACCCAGTGGAAATTAATTTGTCGATATCGAATCGTCGTGAGCGACCGTCAGCTGATTAATGGACTCAATCAGTAAAAGTTGTGACAAAAGGGTCACATGCGAACCCTTTCCTGAATATGGTTGCCCCAGCATCATGAACTTATGGATAAGTGATCACCTATTTGGAAGAAAACGGCTCTCGTGCTTTTGAAAAGGCTTGTACCTGTTACCTGCAACAAAAGAATATGCACACATGCCCCAGGATATTGCGTGGTTTGAATCCACCATCCAGGATTACTCAACATTCAAAGTGATTTTAAATGTTTTTCTGCGCATGTTATTGTAAAGCCACAATGTTTTCAAATGTATTGTTTTATCAAAAATTCGGACGTTTTGCAAACAAAGCAGTAAAAACAAAATAAGAGGCTTTTGACTGAAATTCAATTTATTGAAGAAATGCCTGAAATGGCAAATACATTTGGAAGCAAACCCTGGAAAGAGGAGATTGCTGTAAATTGAGAAAAGAAACTATCCTAATGGCAATGTGAAAATGGCATTTCACTGAGTTTCAATTCTGCTATAGCCAGTATGTCTTCAAAACTCCCCGACCTTGCCTTCTGAGGAGTGATTGGGCCGATTCCTACCCTTTGGAATGTCAGTTACTGAAACGGTGATGGAGTACAGATAACTCAGACCGCAATCGTTCGCTTAAATCCCTCTTTTGCGTGGACCGCCCTTTCGGGTTTTCACTCCACCGGGATACTCCTTTTTGCCTAAGCTGCCCTTTCGGGTTTTCAACTTACCGGGTGTACAATTTTTTTCATTTATATCCCTAATTTTTGCCCGAACCTTTTTATTCTGTTTTTATGGTTCGCCAGGATGCCCTTTTTTGCCTGGACTCTTTTTTTTTTTATCCAGCGGGTCTATTTATACGAAGTATTTTTTGACTACGTCTGAGTTGACAGGGGATGAAAAGTCTTCGCCATCCATGGTTGTAAGTAATAAGGCTCCACCCGAGCAGACCTTTTTTACCAAGAATGGACCTTCATAGTTGGGAGTCCATTTGCCCCTGTGATCTGTACTAGGAGGAAGGATCCTTTTGAGTACTACATCTTCGATTTTGTAAACCCGAGGACGCACCTTTTGGTCAAATGCCTGCTTCATCCTCCGTTGGTATAACTGCCCATGACACACAGCTGCCAGTCGTTTCTCTTTAATAAGGCTCAACTGATTAAATCTGGTACGAACCCATTTAGCTTCGTCTAACTTGACATCCATCATGACTCTGAGGGATGGAATCTCAACTTCAACCGGTAGGACTGCCTCCATACCGTACACAAGTGAGAATGGTGTTGCCCCAGTGGACGTGCGTACTGACGTTCGGTACCCATGCAAGGCGAACGGTAGCATCTCATGCCAATCTTTATATGTGACAACCATTTTCTGCACAATCTTCTTAATATTCTTGTTGGTCGCCTCAACAGCGCCATTCATCTTTGGGTGATACAGAGAAGAATTGTGGTGTTTAATTTTGAAGTCCCGGCACAGCTCAGCCATCATTTTGTTGTTCAGATTAGAACCATTATCAGTAATGATTCTCTCGGGCACTCCATAGCGACAAATGATATCCCGTTTCAGGAAACGAGCTACCACCTGCTTAGTGACGTTGGCATAAGATGCTGCTTCAACCCACTTTGTGAAATAATCAATGGCGACCAAGATGAAGCGATGGCCGTTTGAAGCAGTAGGCTCAATTTTTCCGATCATATCAATGCCCCACATTGCAAAGGGCCAAGGAGAGGATATGAAACTCAACGGATTCGGAGGCACATGCACTTTGTCTACATAAATCTGGCACTTGTGACATTTGCGGGCGTACTTGAACAGTCTGTCTCCATTGTCAACCAATAATACCCTAACCTCAATAGTTTCTTTGCCATTGCATGTCCTCCGGCATGGGTACCGAAAGAGCCTTCATGCACTTCTTGCATTAACAGGTCTGCTTCGTGTCTATCCACGCATCTGAGCAGAACCATGTCAAAATTCTGTTTGTACAGCACGTCATCTTGGTTCAGGAAGAAGCTACCAGAAAACCTTCTCAAAGTATTCTTATCCTTGGTAGATGCCCCAGGTGGGTACTCCTGACTTTTCAAAAAACACTTGATATCATGAAACCACGGCTTGTCATCAGACGTTGCATCAACAGCAAACACAAATACAGGTCTGTCAAGACGAGACACTTCAATCTTGGGTACATGGTTCCACCTTTTCACTTTGATCATAGAAGACAATGTGGCCAAGGCATCAGTAAACTTATTCTCAACCCGAGGAATATGGTACAACTTTACTATTGTGAAAGACGTCAACAGTCTTCTCGTATAATCTCTATACGAAATCAGATGAGCTTGGTGCGTGTACCAGTTCCCATTTACTTGATTTATTACCAAAGCTGAATCACTGAAGATATCAAGGGTCTTAATTCACAAATTAATCGCCTCCTCAATCCCCATTATACAAGCTTCATATTCTTCTTCATTGTTGGTGCATCCGAAAGTTACTCGGGCAGTGAAGGGCATATGAACACCCTCCGGTGTGATAAGAACTGCTCCAACTCCGCATCCATTCATGTTGACAGCCCCATCAAACATCAAACTCCATTTGGATTCAGGGTCTGGCCCCTCCTCCGGGAGTGGTTCCTCGCAGTTTTTAACTTTGAGAAACATGATGTCCTCATCAGGGAAATCAAATTTCATGGGTTGGTAATCATCAATCGGCTGTTGCGCAAGATAGTCTGACAGGATACTTCCTTTGATGGCTTTCTGAGAAGTATACTGGATATCATATTCTGTCAAAACCATTTGCCACCATGCAACTCTGCCTATTAGTGCTGGTTTCTCGAAAATGTACTTGACCAGATCCATTTTAGAAATCAACAAAGTTGTGTGCGTGAGCATATACTGCCTCAATCGCTTAGCAACCCATGCAAGTGCACAACATGTCTTTTCAAGCATTGAGTATCGGGACTCGCAGTCAGTGAACTTTTTGCTAAGGTAGTAGATAGCATGCTCCTTCCTACCTGTCTCGTCGTGTTGACCGAGAACACAACCCATAGAACCCTCAAGCACTGTCAAGTACATTATCAAAGGTCTCCTTAGAACTGGAGGCATGAGAATTGGAGGTTCCTGCAAGTAGTCTTTTATTTTATCGAATGCCGCTTGGCAATCGTCATTCCACCTGACAGTTTGATCTTTTCTTAGCAGTTTGAATATTGGTTCACACGTGGCAGTTAGGTGAGATATGAACCTTGCAATGTAGTTCAATCTTCCTAAGGAACCACGAACCTCTTTTTCTGTTCTCGGTTCAGGCATATCTTGTATTGCTTTCACTTTGGCAGGATCAACCTCAATTCCTTTTTCGCTTACGATGAAACCCAGCAGCTTTCCAGAACGCACTCCGAAAGTGCACTTGTTCGGATTCAACCTCAAACGGAACTTTCTCAACCTTTCAAACAACTTTTTCAAGTTAATTAGCTGTTCTTCTTCTGTTCGTGACTTGGCAATCATATCATCCACATAGCATTCAATCTCTTTGTGAATCAAATCGTGAAATAATGTTACCATTGCCCGCTGATACGTTGCCCCTGCATTTTTAACCCAAAAGGCATCACTTTATAACAGAATGTACCCCATGGGGTAATGAACGTGGTCTTCTCCATATCTTCAGGTGCCATCTTGATCTGATTGTACCCGGAGAAATCGTCCATGAATGAGAACACTGAAAACTGAGCTGTATTATCAACCAACACGTCGACGTGAGGCAGTAGAAAATCATCCTTCGGGCTTGATCTGTTAAGATCTCGATAATCCACACACATTCTGACCTTTCCGTCTTTCTTTTGCACCGGAACAATATTTGCAACCCATGGTGGGTAATTAGTGACGGCTAGAAATCCCGCATCTAACTGTTTTTGTACCTCCTCTTTGATTTTGAGAGCCATTTCTGGTTTAGTTCTCCGAAGCTTCTGTTTGACAGGAGGGCAACCCTCTTTCAATGGCAATCTGTGCACAACAATGTCTGTATCTAACTCTGGCATATCTTGATAAGACCAAGCGAAGATGTTAACATACTCACACAACATCTCAATCAAGACTTTCTTTACATCCGCCTGCAAGTTGGTGTCGATCTTGATCTCTTTCTTAGCATCCTCGGTACCAATATTGATGATCTCTATGGTCTCTTGATGAGGCTGAATGACCCTTTCCTCTTATTTTAGCAATCTGGCTAATTCCTCAGGGAGTTCACAGTCTTCCTCATCCCCTTCTTCGGCTTGATAAATCGGTTTGTCAAAGTCATACATAGCCATAGCAGAACCGTTATCAGTGGAGTCCGGAGAATCAAGTCTGCATGAATGGGTTCATGTTTTATTTTAGAATTTATTTTTAAAAAACAAAAAGAAAACAAAGACATTACCATTTTTAGTGTTTTTGTGCAAAAATAAAATGAAAGACAAGGAACACAAGTTTGAATGTAAAACGTACTTTATTAATGATTAAAAATTGCAAATGAAAATGTATGGCCCTACAAATGAATCTGTACGCCTTGGGCAGAGCGCAAGATTTTGACATGCATTATGGTTAGAGAAAAACAAGGAAAAATTACTCTGTTTGAAAGGTAACTTGAACGATTTCTTCAACGGACCAGTTTTGAAATTGTTGTCCCGAGACACGTGGGCGTACCCAATTGTCCAAGTCATAATCACTGTCAATGCCATCCTTTGTAGCTGCACAAGACTGGTCTGGGTAAATGATTCCACCACTGCTGAAAGTGATGGGTCCGTTGTACTTTGCAGCCGAAGCCAGAGATGGTTGATAGCTAATACCAAACTTATCCTCTTTCACTGATGTCTCGATCAGCTTGCCCGAGCCCTGGGTATTACCTGCTTTAACAACTCCGACGGCTTGCTTATAAGACGAAATGGACGTGCCTGCTCTATCTAGTGTAGGAGAAGATTCAGGCATCTCATCAATATTTACTGCCTTGAACGACTGGCAAAGCATCTCATGGATTTCTCCATCCATCTCAACATACTTAAATGTGGATAAGTGACTGACAAAAATGTCCTCTTCACCACACACAGTTACTACTTGTCCTTTGAACTCATATTTTAGCTTCTGATGTAATGTGGATGTAACAGCCTAGGCCGCATGAATCAATGGGCGACCTAATAAACAGCTATAAGCAGGCTGTATATCCATCACATGGAATGTAGACTTGAACACTTGAGGTCCAATTTGCACAGGTAATTCCACTTCACCGAATACAGATCTTTTCGTCCCGTCGAACGCTCCGACAACCAAATCACTCAGCCTCAAAATCAATCCATCAACCTCCAACTTCATCAGTGCCTTCTTTGGCAAGACATTAAGCGAAGAATCAGTGTCTACCAACACGTGGGACAACACCGCACCCTTACACTCCATTGTAATATGTAGAGCTTTGTTGTGGTTTCTACCTTCAGAAGTCAAATCTCAGCTCGTGAAACCCAACCCTTGGCTGACATTAACATTAGAAATCACACTCTCGAGCTGATTGACAGTAATTTCTTGTGGAACATAAGCCATCTTCAACACTTTCAGTAAAGCCTCTCGGTGTGCATCAGAGCACATCAGTAATGACAAAATTGAGATCTTTGAGGGCATCTGGTTCAATTGATCGACAATTTTATAATCACTTTTCTTTATTATTCTCATAAACTCCTCTACCTCGTTGTCGAAGGTAATTTTGGAATCTGTTTCAGGCACGGGCACGCTCTCAGCCACTTGTTTTCCTTTAGCTCTCGCCGTAGCCTCGACTTCTTTATCGCTTCGAAGAGTTTGTGGAGAAAACAACCTTCCACTCCTAGTAAAGCCGCCTAAACCACCCACATTATCAACATTTGAACTAGCCGATGTTCCAACTTCCTGCTTTTCCCCTCATAGTACACATCCGCCCCATAGTGCCATGGGACTGATTTTTCAGAGGTAAACGGAATCGGTCCTGGCACCGTGATGGTAATGGGACTGGGTCTTTCTGGCACAACAACCGCTACAGGAGCTGCCCTTCCAGGTACCTGAATCTTAGCAGGGTTATAATAAATTGTCACAGCTAACACCTCATCATTATCTTTCACAACACGGTCAAATTGTAGACGGCCTTCACTAATCAGATTCTGCAAACCAATCCTCAGTTTGTCACAGCCATTCTCTTGACTCATACATTCCAAACAATCTCAGTCACAACCCGGGAACACCTGTCCCTTTAACAGACAATCTTTCACTACCAGTAATGAAGTCTTCACCCGATTGATATCTGTCACCAAGTTCAACCTCTTTCCATCCTCAATGGCATGCACATTTGCCCCGTCATGGTTCGACATAGGGTTCTGGAGAACATTAGGAGGTGTAGCAAAGTTGATTGCTTTAGCATCTATCAGATCCTGCACCTTATTTTGAAATGTCCAGCACTTTTCGGTAGTGTGCCCCGGAACACCTGAATGGAAATCGCAGCGAGCATTAGCATCGTAATTGGGTGGCAAGTTACCAGCAGCAGGAGGTCTCATGGTACGAAGCTCGACCAATTTCAATTGGAGTAACTGGGGTAACAATGCTGAGTAAGTCATAGGAAGAGGGTCAATTTTGCAGTCCCTCTGCCTAGACCTTTGTTGGAACGGTGGTTGCTGTTGTTGAACCTACTGTTGTGGCTACTGTTGCTGAACAGATGGTGTTGGGATTGTCACTGCACCCACTTGGTGATAAGCTTGAGAACGTCCTCTTCCCCGTCCTCTGTGCACAGTGTTGGTCTCGCCTTCTCTCCTCCTCTGCCCATTAGCAAAAGGTTTCTTTGTTCCTGAAGAACCAGCACCACTTACATCCTGAATCTTCCCCAGTTTCAACAAATTCTCAATCCTTTCACCAGCAATCACGATATCGGAAAATCCCGTCGACGGACAAGCAGCCAACCTGTCAAGCAACGCCCCTTGCAGGGTACCCATAAACATATCCGCCATTTCCCACTCAAGCAAAGGAGGTTGAACCTGGGCGGCCATTTCTCTCCATCTTTGAGCGTACTCCTTGAAGCTTTCCTTAGCGTTCTGTGACAACCCTTGTAGCTGAGTGCGGTTGGAAGCCATGTCGATATTATACTGATATTGTTTCAGAAATGCTTCTGCCAAATCTTTCCAGCTTCTCACAACAACTCTGTTCAATTTCATATACCAAGTCAATGAAGCTCCCACCAAACTGTCTTGAAAGTAGTGAATCCACAACTTCTCGTCATTAGTATGGGCTGAGATCCTCCCAAAATAAGCCTGAATATGTGTCTGGGGACACGTATTGCCATGATATTTGTCAAAAGTGGGTGGCTTGAACTTTGGAGGAATTCTAACTCCCGGTACCAGACCCAGATTAGTAACATCAATGCCTAGAGAATTCTTGCACTCCATAGCCCTGATTTTCTCAGCCAGTTCATCATACCTTCTGTCATGGGGATTACCCATATCAACATCCAACAAAGTGAATTGATCTTCCTGAACATCTTCCAGAGGAGGATTAACACCAACATTTCTGGCAGCCCCAGTACCCAGATTACCATTAGGAGGAGGATTATCCTGTGGCTGTGAATTGTCAACGTGATTACCTTCCGGCGTGGCCTCTGGACGCTCGACCAGAAGTCTCAACCTCTCTTGGTTCTGTGCCATACCAGTCATGAGATCCATGAACTGGTCCATACGGGTCCTCATCTCAGCCAAATCATTCTGAATTCGATCAACCATTATGCTTCGATTGCCTCGTGTGGAGTAGCGATGTATATAATTGGTAGCAATACTTCCTGTTGACAGAATAAATATGAGAACCAGATAGGGTACCTGAAAAATGAACAAAAATGCAAAAATAACATGTATGCAATGCAATGTTATGTTTTTATTCCCAGGCCTTTTCATGCCCCGATTCCGGTGTTTTAGAAGTCCGCAACATTCAGATAACACACGAGATACATCAGCTGGTAAGAACATTCATTCAAACAAGTGCATGAATAGGTGTAGAATCTTGTGAAGTGATGTTGCAACCAGGTGTCAGTGAACAGTGAAGTAATATCGAGAAAACCACTGGAGAAAACACTAAGCATATCATAACTGGAAGAAAACCCAAAGGGACTGAGTCTGAACAAGCATTTGAAAACATACAACCCAAATTCAGAAATTAAAGCAACGGTTCCTACAATAATTCTATAGGTAGCCGGATAGCATCAACATAATGAAAGCTAAAACGGACGAAACACCACATCCTGCAACCCTAGACTGAGCCTCTTGACCTCCTCAAACAGCACAACATTCTCGGGATCTTCTGGTGCCTCAATCAAGCCTCTGATCAAGCGTTCTCTCAAACTGAAGGATTGGTACAAAGTGTTGATATTCTGACACAGTTTTCCCCACTTGTACTAGCATAGTCTGGCTCTGTCTTGGACTTCTTCACTTCTGCCCGGATCTTGAGATCAGCTATTTCTGCCTGAGCTTCCTGTAATAGCTTCTGACTTTCTTTCAAACTATCCCGGTACTTCCGTCACTGAGCAAGTGCAGCTTTCAATTCTTCATCTGAGGTCTTGACCTTATCTTCCAATTCTTCAACCTTAGCTTTAAACTCTTCCTCTACCTTGGCTTGGCGCTTCTGTTCATCGGCCCATTTTTGTTGCCACAAGTTTATAGCCTCATTAGCTTCCTTCAAATATTTCTTGAGATTCTGGCGCTCTCTGGCGTTATTCTTATCAACCAAGCCCCGTCTTTGGAAATAAATCAACCTCCCTTCGAGTTCTTCTTTCCTGCTTTTTGCCATCTTCTCAGCAATGTGAACTTTCTCTTCCAACCCTCTGTTAACAAATGCAGCTTCCTGATACAGGCTGGTGACGTCTGCATTCTCAATCCTGAGTTCATGAACCAAAGCTTCCAGCTTTTGGAATTCTTCAATTGGTACTGAGGTCCTTGGCTCCACTACCTTGGGATATAACGGAGGCTCGACAGAGAATGGCAACAATGTGATGGCTACCCGGCGCTTCAACCACTCAGTATAAGGAGAATAAGTCGTAGGATCAGGTCTCCCAAACTTCACCTTACCTTTCTTAACCCGAGTGTTCCAGACTTCAGCAATAGAAAATGACACCTGTTCGCCATCTTTAGCAAGATAATACAAAGATTCCGCCACATCTTTTTCCAAAGGAGGTTCTTTTAATGCATACCCAAATTGCTTCAGCGAGAGAATAAGATTGTAGTTGATTCCTCCCCTCCTTCCTACAAGAGGCACATTTGGAAAAGCTCCACAACTGATAAGAATAGGTATACCCACCATGTCTTTCCGATCCCACCAGACTATATCTTCAGCCGTCAGACCCATGAGCCTCTTGGAGCACTTAACAGTTCCTTGGAGATCAACAAAAGCTCCTGTCTTTGGAAAATGTCTATAAAACCAAGCATGGAATAAGGGAGCACAACATAATACCAATCTTCCTCGTTTTTTCTCGTTCTTGTAATGTACGGAATGGTATACATCACCTAACAAAGTTGGGATTGGATTCTTCTTGACAAAGATACTGATTGCATCCATATCAATAAATCCAGCTATATTCAGAAACAGACAAATTCCGTACACACAAAGAGGTAAAATTGCATTAGAAGTAAACAAATCACCACTAGCAAAACTCTTCTTCGCTTCTTCAATTAGAAAGTCTAGATGGAACCCTTTGTAGCCATCCTTTTCCTTAACATTATCCTTAACCACAGATACTCTCAAATGAATAGCCTCTGCAATGATGTTGTCAGGAATGGCACTCTTGGAACTGTAGTGAGGAGGAGTATCCTTGAAAGAAATCTTCAGAATATCAGAGAACTCTTCCAAAGTAGCTACCAGCAGATAATCATTGAATGTGAAGGAACGGAGTTGAGGATCATAAAACTGCAAGAGAGTGTGCAGAGTATCATGCTGATCTGGAGTAAGAAGACTCACATAACTCAAGATATTTCCAAACCTCTTTCTGAAATTATCCAGTTGGTTACTGTCCATTAAATCTGCCAATTCTCTGATCTATCCCACTTTAGGCTTCGGAAACCAGTAATGCACACTATTCTTTCTTGGAGGACCTTCCATCTGAAATAGAGAAAATACCCACCGGAATCGGGGACAATAATGAGACCTGGGAAAGAAAAACATAAATGTTAATGATGTATGCAATGAGATGCAGCTAGGCATGTGATCAGAGCCAGAATCTGCAGTGTCGGTGCAATAACTGTGAGAAAGCCAAGTGTCTGTGTATCAGCATATCAAGAATATCAGACCCAAGCACCAGTAAATAACCAGATCTAGAATTCCAGAACAAAGTACCCAAATCACCGATCATAGGAGAACTACGCAAAAGGGTAGGTAGGAGGTCAAGGTTACCTGCAAACCTGTAAACATCCCCCCAATCTCACAGGTGTGTTCTAAAAGGTAGGATCCTCAAATTCGGATCCCGGAATGAGAAGCAATAGCACATTCAGCCCGTAGGATACAATGCTATCGCCAAACAAAGAGATCGTCATCTGATTCACCACAAAATAAAGGCCATCCTATGCAAGTTCCAGAGTGGGCCCTCGGGTGCGAATGGGTTTGCCACGGAATGTGGTCTGCCACTGTCACCACAAGAGAGGGATGTTTCCACTAAGGTCCTCAATGATCGGTCACCAGATGCATATAACTCTCAAAGTCATACCCTGAATGAGGAAAACCCTCAAATCAAGATAATCCTAAGAAAGTCGCACTCTGGCTGTGGAACTCACAACTACTCCCGTGGCTAAATACCATGAGAGCCCTGAGACTGTCCACTTTAAGTCCTAAAGTACACTCGAGCCTGGGTAATGGGCTCATCTCACAGTAACAATCCCATCCCGCCAAAGGAAACCAGACAGTCCAGAATATGATGCATGATATAAATAAAATGCAATAAAGGCGGTAAAGTAAAGCGATAAAGCTGTAAATAAAAGCAGTAAAGCTAAACTAAAGCAACCAAAAATCAAACACCCAATAATCAAAACAAACAAGCGCTAGGAGAGACTCGCATCAGGGATAGACCAGCAAGAGGTCAACTGTCCCCAGCAGAGTCGCCAGCTGTCGCTCCTGGGATTTTCATCCAGGTACAAACGCGAAAGTGGCGCGGAAGAAAGAAAGAGAGTCGCCAGCCAAGCATTTTTATCCCAAAGAAAGGGAAGGGTAATGTTGCACAAACCTGGGAGAAAGGAAAGAACAAGGTCTCGCGAACCAAAGAGAACGGGTAAGGGAGTCGGTTACGTGAAGGGAAGGTTATCGCACCCCTTCACGTCCGTCGTACTCAACGGGATCCACGCTTGAAGTACTGCTAAAAGGGTGATAGAAAAGTTGCTGGAAAAAGAATGGAAAGAGTACGAGAAACAAATGTAGGGAAAATAAAAGAAGTGCTCGAATGGGCCCTACCCCACTGCCTACGTATCTAATCGGGAATATGAGAATCAGAGCGACGTAGTTCCCCTTAGCCAAGGGAAAACTGTTTGTGTTTTTTAGGGAATGACTAACGTTCTAGCTCAGGTGTTGCAGGCTCGCTGTATCGAGTGCGTTACCGTATCACAAGAGAACGAGGAGAAGCACGTTCGTACGTTGAGAGTGAGTGAGATGAGAAGAGAATTCCCGAAGGAAAGACGTTATTGTTTGTTTGAAGTGCTTTAGAAGTTTTTTATTGGAAGTGTTTTGCATAGATAAGTGTACCTAAGTCTTTTTCAATGGAATGTGCATCTCATACATCATTCCAAAATGAAATGATGATGAAGTACACTAAGTATGAGCAAGATCCTCAAACTTATTCCCAAAGTTAAAGGCTTAAACACTCTAGCCTATTCCCTTTATTAAATGTTTTTGTTGTTTTTAAATGAAGAAGTGTTTTTAAGTTTGTTTGTAAAATCACTTCATGTTAAAGACTTGTACATCATGCTAGAAAACCTACAACACATTCCAAGATGGAATGTATGCAAGCCCCCCCATGGAAATAGGCTCATGGAACATGAAGAGATTTCAACCTTTATTAGGTGTTTTGAAGTTATTTTTAGATGAGAGAAGAGAGACTCAAAGAGAAACAAAGGTGAAAACTAAAGGGGACTAAGACTCACCCTAATGTTATCATGCTTGGATGTTCCTAATGCTTTAGTGTGGTTTAGAAGCCTAAACTAAAAGAAGAGAGAAGGAGAGAGCAAGAAGTATCATAACTCACTTCCAAAATAGAAGATGGGTTATGAACCAAGAGGGGAGAAAAAGAAGTTGAACAAAGAAAGCATGGAAATGCTTTGCACAAACACAAAAGGGAAAGCATTAAAAAGATGAGGGAAGAAAGTGTGTGTGGAAGCATATCCACACATACAACTTACCATTAGCCCCTACAAGCAAAGGTTAGCTAAACAATTGAATATGAAAGCATAAGTAAAAGAAGGAAGACAATTAAGCATCAAACTACTTATGAAATGAACTTATGAATCAAATAAAGCCTAAACCTAAAAGGAAAGGACCCTAAGTGTTCAAGGACTTCTAAAGTTAGTAGCTATGTCTAAGGATATTCAACTAAGGTTATGGTACCTAATGGGATCAAACTATGCCAAGAAAAGTGCCAAAGATTCACACAAGTTCAAGTTATGAACCAAAGATGAAGTATGAATGTGTATGGCATACAAACATGAATGAATGCATGAGGAAATGTCAAGGTCAGAATTGAATGACATGTTATAATGCATATGGGAGTCAATGAATGAACATACAAAGCATGAGTGAAATGATTCAAGAAGATGAAGCACATAGAAAAGAAGTTCAAACAATGTTCAAGTTCACATAAAATGGCATAGTTATAATGTCAAAGTTGAAAAGAACATGAATACAAATGCAAATGGATGCAAGTCAGAATTAAACACCATATTTGAATGTCCTATAATGTCTATGAACAAGCATACAACTCATGAGAAAGAATGTTCAAGTATAAGAAGATAGATGAAGAAGAAATGAAAAGAAGAGAAAAAAGTTTCATATAGATGAACAAATTTACATGTTAAAGATGCATGACATATGAAATGAGTATGAATGCATATAGACCAGTAGCATACAATTGATGATATGCAAATGATATAAATGGAATGGCATACACAATGCAAACACAAATCACGTAGAGCACAAGAAGAAATATGATGTGGAATTAGGTCAAAAATGCAAGTTAAAATGCATAAACACACATCAAAGGTAAACACAAATCAAAAGGACCTATAAATGAATCAAGAAGGACCTATAATCCTCTAAACAAACCCTATAATCTCACACAAAGCAAGCATAATAAGGTGGCACAAGTGCCTCATCAAAATCATGTTAGATGGAAGTAGAAGAATATGCACAAAATGTTACTTCAAACACAAGGCATCAAACAATTACCAAAACACATGATAAAATCATGAAAATGGGTCACAATTAACTTAAGTCAGGGGCTAAACACGCATCAGAACTCATGTCAAAACTCACAAAGGAAACATGATCAAAAGGTCTCACAAAATCTCATTGAAACACATCAAAAGAAAGTTCAAATATGAACATCAAAACCCAATATAAAATGACTTTAAAAATATAAGAAAAATAATTTTAAATGCCTTAAGATGTTTTCTAAGCATGAAAAAAAGAATGAGTGAAAAATAGTTTAAGAGTTATGCAAAACAATTATTTAAAGTTGAGGTATCAAGGAAGAAACACTTTAAAAAAAGAAATAAAATAAAATCCACAAAGTAGGATCAAATATTCACAAAATCAGAAATAAAAATCATACAAAATTTTTTTAATGTCTAAACATGATTCATGAATTTTTGTAGAATTTTTAGATGCATTTTGGTATTTTTAATAAAAGAAAATGGAAACAGTATGAAAAGGAAATTTAAAATAAAAAGAAAATAGGAGAGGAGGTGCAGACATAGCAAAAATTCAGTTCAAATGCACATTGGGCCCAAAATAGGGGTGTGTGAAAAGCAAATTAAGGCTTGGTCCAATTACACGCGTGGCACATGGAACTATGGTGTACATTCAGTCAACAATTGACTCACTCACAACCACATGATCAATCAGTCAAAAATCACCAAGAAAAGCATAACAATCACATGGATCAGAAGTTAAGCACATGGTAACTCTCATACATGCACGCACACGAACCAATTCAGAGTCAATTTTAAGAGAGAGAGAAACACGTGAGAGGGAGGGTGTGTCATTTATGTGCTGGCAAGCTCCTAGCCCTAAGATTAAACAAATCGTACGGTTGTGTTATGTTCTGAGGGTTAAACCCGAACTAAATCTCACCGGCCGGAGAATGACCTCCGGTCATCTTCTCCGGCCATCTCCGGCCACCTACAAGTATCACATGCTTCCAGAAATTTATGAAACCAATATCAAACGAAAGCTGAGCTTATGTAGAACACGAATCTAGCAAGGGAATTCACATATCACAATCATACAAAGAGGATCGAACACATCAAGTTTGCCCTAGGTTCTACAACTATGCTCTTAGAGAGCCTATCAACCACAACTCCTATTGAACTCAAATTAACATGAAACAAACAACAATAAGTAGAAATCGTGCAAGAAAAGTTTGAAGAAGTTCAAACCTGAAACTCTGAAAAACTTTGAATGAAAAGAAAACCAGAGAGGAGAACTTGATCTTGATCTTTCTAAGAGCAAAATAAATGCTCTAAAGATTCGAATCTTGATGAAAACAGAGAGAAAATCAAATCTGAAGTGAGATTACACTTGAGGAATTAATCTTGTTTCAGTTTGTTCTTGACCAGGGAAGATTGATGATAATGAATTGATGAAGATTGAAATAAAAGTGTGAAGAACTCGTGGCAAAAGAAGAGAGAATTTCAGAGAGAAACTTGAGAGCTTTGAGGTGAATTTGTGAGAAATGAAGTGTCAAATCCAAATTATGTTGAAGCTCTCTATTTGTATGCAAGGTTAAGATGTTAACTATTGTAGTTAACAATTAGAAAGGTGGTTAAATGAGTTGGTTAACTGAGTTGGTGAGTGAAGTTAGTTATTGGCACGAGTTGGAAGGTTTGGTTAATGTGTGGAGAGATTCTTGTTGCTTATGGTGTTGATGAGGAATGATGATGGTGATGAGGTTATGTGTATGCTGATGCTTCAGCAAGCTTGTTGGACAAGTTTGTTCTTTCATTTCTTCGTTGATGTATGGAGCAAGTATGGCATGTATGTGTAAGAGTATGTGTGTGTTCAAATGAGGCAATGTGAATGGTGTGAGAGGTGCACGCGTGCAAACAAGCTGAAACATTACCAACAATGCCATAACATCTTATTCTGGCAGCAAAATATCAATGAAACTATGGATGTTTGATGATGGAATTCTCTATGTACACTGCATGAAAATGCATGTTTTTGATGGCTATGGATTAAGGATACATCATAGAACACATTTGGTGTTGAAATCAAAGTGATTGGAAGCTTAGAAGATGATGAAAAATGGCATAGAATATCAAGGCATAAAACTAACTTTAGTGGGAAAGAGAATACGCTCATGGGGCAAGCATCTTGGGCATATTTTCAGTTGTGAGCATCCCTCTTTGAACCCTCATATGACCTTCATAACATGTTCAAATAAAAAAATGTCCAACATCAAAGTTGAAGAGGACATGGAGATGAATAACTTTGATGTTTAACAATTTTCTATTTGAAGCCTTCTTGATGGAGAAAATTGGTTTGACATTTGGCACACCAAGTGTTTGATGAAATTATGGCCTGGAGGCCTGAACTTGCCTTGCCATGACTTGAGATTTGCCTTGATTTTGTCAAACTTTGATTGATCATAACTTCTTCAATTTTGATCCAATGGAAGAGTTCCTGGTATGGATTTGAAGCTTGGAATGTGATCTTTGATTGGCTCAACTTGGGCCTGAAGTTTGAAGCTTTTATCATGGAGAAAGAATGCCCTGAAGTGGAGTTCAAAATGATCCAAACTTGCCATTTTTGGAAACCCTAAGTTTCTATTTTGGGCAGCTTTGTACAATTCTTGATTTTTGATGATTCCTCCATCATTTCTTGATCAAATCTTGTCCAATGAACATATGTGACTTGAATTTCATGAATTTGACCTTAAAAGTCAGGAGTTGACTTTTTCCTTTGCACAGTTGACTTTTTCCCCAATTTTTTGATTCTCAAGCAACTGACCAATTGAACCTCTTCTGAAATGAGCCAAAGTGAAATCTTCCATCCTTAGACACTTGACATCATTTGGAAAACATTGAGATCAAGTTTGAACCAAAATTTCATCAGGAGACTGCTTGAACTCAAAACCCTAATTTGGACTGCTTTTGCTAGGAGATGATGAACTGTCCAATCTTCTTGATGAATTCCCATCTTTCAATGACTTTATAGATCAATTGAGATGATATATGATATAAAATACCTTTGAGGCTTGCTTGAAGACACTTTGCTTTAGCTCTCCTGCTTTGGATGGACCAATACCTTGAAAATCAACTGATCACATGCCCTATGATGAACCAATGCTGAATGTTTTATTTTTCTATGACTTGAATGTAATGCAATGCAATAAAAGTATATGCTAAATGATATGAAAAATGAGAGGGCAAATTTTGGGGTATGACACCAATGGGGACTTATCTTTGACAGAGCTGTCAATCATTACGGAAACGGAATTGGGGCAATCATCATAACACCTCAGGGTACCCACATTTCTTTCACCGCCCGACTGACATTATATGAAGCTTGTATCATGGGTCTCGAAGAAGCGATTGACTTAAGGATCAAGAACTTCGATGTATATGGAGACTCATCCCTGGTTATTAATCAAATCAAAGGAGATTAGAACACATACCAATCAGGATTGATCCCTTACAAAGACTCTGCGAGAAGGTTGTTACCATTCTTCAACAAAATCGAGTTTCATCACATCCCTCGTGAGGAGAATCACATGACTGATGAATTAGCCACTCTCTCCTCCATGATTAGTGTAGGTCAATGGAACGACATACCTAAGATTGACATAATGCGCCTAGAACGGCCCGTTTAACTCTTCACGATCGAAGCAGTCATAAACGACAAACCTTGGTATCACAATATCAAATGCTTCCTTCAGAAACAAGAATACCCACTTAGGGCATCCAAAAAAGACAGAAAGACCCTCAGGAGATTGGCAGGCAGTTTCTTCCTGAGCAGTGACACGCTCTATAAGAGAAACTTTGACATGGTCTTGCTCAGATGCGTAGACAAACCAGAAGAAAACATGTTGATAAAAGAAATTCACGAAGGATCCTTTGGCACTCATGCCAACGGACACACAATGGCGAGAAAAATTCTAAGAGCAGGATACTACTGGTTGACCATGGAATCTGATTGCTACAAGTACATGAGGAAGTGTCACAAGTGTCAGATATACTCAGACAAAATCCACGTACCGCCAACGCATCTCAAAGTTCTTTCTTCCCCATGGCCTTTTTCTATATGGGGAATCAACATGATTGGCATGATCGAACCCAAGGCTTCGAACGGACATCGGTTCATCCTGGTAGCAATTGATTACTTCACCAAGTGGGTCGAAGCAGCGTCATACACCAATGTAACCCGACAAGTCGTGGTCCGCTTTATCAAAAACAATCTCATATGCCGTTACGGTGTTCCAAGCCAGATCATTACTGATAATGGATCTAACTTGAACAACAAGATCGAACACCATAACTCATCTTCCTACCGACCCAAGATGAACGGAGCAGTAGAAGCGGCTAACAAGAACATCAAGAAGATCGTTCAAAAGATGGTTGTAACCTACAAAGATTGGCACGAGATGCTCCCCTTTGCTCTTCACGGTTATCGTAAATCTGTCCGCACTTCAACAGGGGCAACCCCTTTCTCTCTAGTATATGGCATGGAGGCAGTGCTCCCCATAGAAGTAGAGATCCCATTAATCCGGGTATTGATGGAAGCTAAGTTAACAGAGGCTGAATGGTGTCAAAGTCGACACAATGAACTGAATTTGATCGAAGAAAAGCGAATAATGGCTCTATGCCATGGTCAGTTGTATCAGTAAAGAATGAAGAAAGCATTTGACAAAAAGGTTCGACCTCACATTTTCAGGAAAGGAGACCTTGTGCTAAAAAAGATACAATCATTCCTCAATGATTCCCGGGGCAAATGGACTCCGAATTACCATGGCCCCTATGTGGTAAAGAAAGCTTTCTCAGGCGGCGCCTTGAGACTCAAAACCATGGATGGAGAATAATTTCCCTACCCCACAAATGTTGACGTAGTCAAGACATACTTCGCTTAAATTAAAAAAAGAACGTCTCGGTGGATTGAAAACCCGAAAGGGCGGTCCAGGCAAAAATTAGAGACATAATCAAAAATCATCCCGGTGGATTGGAAATCTTAAAGTACAATCCAGGCAAAAATTAGGGATTCATGGCAAGTAACTACGTCCAACAAAGGAGCAAGATCTCCAGCAGCAGTCATGCCATCTATCAGGAAAACTCCAGTCAAGGTCATCTTCACCAGAAGCTCAGGATGTCCAAAATTCAAAGTTGGTAGAAGGATAATGATCGTTATGTTTCAATGTAGCCCTTTTCCCTTAAATTACCATTTTCTAAACTTTGTAAATAATCTATGGAATCACGCGCTTGGCTGATTTTCATCCTATCAATAAAATTTGAGCCTAGTGCTTTTGTTTGCAATTCTGATTTGTTTTAGCTTTACAGAATGATGTTTTTAACATGATTAACGATTCTTGAAATAAAACAAAAATGAATTTTACTTGTCAAAATTTTTCTGCTTTTCAAAATAAAGATGGTAATTCTTTTGACTATTGAACATCGAAAGAGCATCGATCGTTTCTCCGACAACAATTGAACCTCAAAGTGGAGAATCAAAGTACTCCTTCTAAAGCAGTACGCCTGAGTGAAGGATCAGTTGTGTCAGATACCTTGTTTTAATTGACATCCCCGGCAGAGTCATTATCTCCTAAGTCCGACCAAGGTTGTTCCCCACAGGGACTATCTCTCCTGAGCAAGGATTGCTATTTTGAACCAGTGATACTTTTCATCCCCCACAGTGGCCAAGTATCCAGTCGTGTTCATCCACTAGTTTGTATGTCGCATCAGTTTTGTCAGCATAAACATACATACATCACGCATTATTTATTTGCATTCATATTCGTATTGCATCACTATCACTCTGGTTCGTCTTATCCCCAAGTGATTAAGTCCTCTCAATCGAGTTGTCAGTTCTTTCCTCGTCAGGAAATGTTCAGTTTGAACAATCTCTCCTCCAGCTTATTCCTGGATTGAAGTTGGCCCTCGACCACTTTGATAACTTGAACCTCTGAAAGGCAGAAAGACCTTCGACAAATGTCATTGAAGATGATATCCTCTCTTTCCCAGATTAAGGAAAATCCCCAGAGAAAGCCTCACAATCAAAGATTCGACAATTCAGCAGTTTCTCTTTGAAAATTTGCTATCAAATAAGGTCATCAGTACCTCCAATTTGGATTACACCATTTGGCATTTCTCCGAGAAGATCTCGAGGAAAAGTACGATGTAATATCCCCAAACAGGAAACAGTCTCTCAAGAGACCCGTTTTCCCTAGTGGAGTCAACAAATGGCGTCTCCAATTGAGAAGTTTGAATATCTCTACAGCTCAGACAATTGGGTTCCCAAGCAAGTCTGACATTACAACTCTTTCTATCAAACGGCGTATCCCTAATAGAAAACTCGGTGAGAAGTTTGATGAAAAGCGCTACACATAGCGTCCCTTGTCAAGAAAGTTTATTGACAAAAGAAATTGAGACTAGTTCCTTGGTAGGAAACCAGGATCGAGGGGAAGTTTATATCAGAAACTGAGACTAGTTCCTTGGTAGGAAACCAGGATCGAGGGGAAGTTTATATCAGAAACTGAGATCAGTTCCTTGGTAGGAAACCAGGATCGAGGGGAAGTTTATATCAGAAACTGAGACCAGTTCCTGGGTAGGAAACCAGGATCGAGGGGAAGTTTATTTCAGAAACTGAGACCAGTTCCTTGGTAAGAAACCAGGATCGAGGGGAGGTTTTTACCTTTTCTAAGCATCATTGCTTAGCAAAAGAAGATGGATGAGCACACTGCCATTCATAACCACCATCAAAATTTTGGGTATTCCGATATTTAATCCTCTTGTACCCTGAATGCCCGAATACTTTCGCCATTCACACCTTCGGGTCCAAGAAGATTAAATAGGGGCATCTGCCATACCCCAAATTTTGACCACTAAGATTTCCCATCATTGTGCAAATCATCATGACAATATGGATGTACTTATATGCCTGATCAGTCTCCCCAAAGATGGGTGAGCATTCACTACAATCAAGCGTTAGGGTTTTAAGCCCTCTCAGAGCACCTAGACAAAGGATCAATCGAGGAATGACTTGATCCTCAAATTATCTAGTCTCTCAAACACCCACAAGGGATCAAGAGGACTCCCACATCAAGAATCAAGCACAAAGTTGTAACAGTCCAAGTGGATTAAGCATCAAGATCGACAGTGTCACCAAATTTGGGTTTTGGTCGACCAAGGCCTCTAGATGGAAATTTTCCTCTGGGCATGATCCAAAGCTTCAAAGCATAACCCAAGATACTCCAAGGGACCTCATGAACCCAATCATCAAGTCAACTTAACCTCAGAGGATGCATTTACCCAAAAATCAGGAGTTAGGGTTCTTGACCTAATTCACCCCTAAGTTGACTTTTGGGACAAAACATGAGCCAAGACCCCAAGACATGATTTGAGGGTCTCCAATACACTACATTGATCCATTTACAATAATTGATTGATCCAAGAAGCTTGATCCTCAAGTTTCAATTTCATCTGGACCACAATTAGGGTTTTGAAGAAAAAGTCAACTGTGCCTTTGACTTTTGACAAAGGCATGCTCCCAAACCTTGGGAAATGATTCAATACACCCTATAACACCTATGGAATCCATCCATTAAGTTTGATTTAGGTCAAGGACTTGGTTTCATAGAGGATCGCATAGTTTAAAATTCATCTGAGGGAAAAGTCAACTATACAAAAAGTCAAAGTTTGACTTTTTGATTTTTTGGTCAACCAAGGTTCCTTAACCCTAAAACAATGTTAATATGTGATTTGAATCATCATTCATCAATAAAAATCAAAGAAAATGAGTTAACTTGTAAAAGGGGTAACCATAAAAAACTTAGAATTTTTCTAAGTTATGGAACAAAGTGGCTAGGGTACCAACTTCCAAGGATCATAACTTGAGATCCAAGCAACCATTTTGGATGATCCAAAGATGGATTTGTAGCTCTCATGGCATACTTTAAAATATTCAACAACATCTCATTCCAATTCTTCATGATTTTTAATTTATGGTGTGATCAAAATGGTTGAAAACATGAAAATGACATTTTTCTAGCACTTAGTGAAATTTTCACTAAGTCAGAATCTGCCTTATTTTTTTCAAAATGTAGAGGCATTTTTCATTGTAATTCAAGTTGGATCAAAACCAAAGTTGGACATCATATTGAAATAGGATATGTCAGCTTTCCAAAATGCCCAATAACTCCATCAAACTCCACTTGAGCTAGGAGTTATGACAGCTGCAACATGCCTTGCTGCAAACTGTCTTGGCAAGGCAGATTTGTGCATAAGGGCTCGATTTGTTCAATTTGTGCAAATGAAAAACAAGTTTATCCATCTGCACACCTCAGGGGGAGACCAAGGAGGAACAAACACTGATACATAAGCCTCCCAAGTCTTTGGAACTACAAGTAGGTATGCCACCCCTAAAAGGCTAAAGATTCCTCAAGACTCCAATTTTGTTTTGGAACATTCAATGAATGCTTAGAGGTGGCATGTATCAGAGCAAAGATGAACACTTCAGTAAAGCCTTATCCTTGAATCAAAGAACCATAGGCCTGTGCTCTAATCTCAAGTCAATGGCTAGAGGAGACTTGAGATTCCATTTTATCCACATTGGCCAAAGGCCTGCTGTAGTTTCCATTCCCTATTGATGCCAAAACAAACTTGATACACTATAAATATACCTCATTTCTGATCAGTTTGAGTACACCAAACGCCTATAACACTTTCCTTTCTCAAAATCACACTCTCACTTCCAAAAATGCCTTCTAATGCAAGCTATTATCGGGTTTTGAATTAGAATGTGTTTCCAACCAAACCAATCACACACACACACCTCATAAACATCATATGTGAGCTGATCAAACACTAAACCAACAAGTGGAACACCAAATTCATGAAATCATCATCCATTTGCTCAAGGTTTCAACAAAGTTGTAGTTGAGGTGCCATAATCTGTTCCAGTTCATTTCAAATCAATCCAAGAATTCAGACACACTCCATATGGTGTAGGGAAGCTGTTCAGATCATCACAACTCATCTGTAACAACTCCAACTCAAAAATTAAATTGCTCTTGCTGCCACGACCTTCAAGTAAGCCTAAACTTGGTCATCTCATGATTCATGCATATTTCCTCACATAATAGTTTTGCCATATGTTCATAATCATGTATGGAGTGTTTCCCCTCAATTTATTGCTTTGTATGAATCGTGTATGGAATTTCTTAGCCTTCATGCAGAAATTAGGGTTCTTGAGGTTTCTCTGTGATTTCTTATTCCATGTTTAAAATAAATGAAATTAAAGACCGTAGACATGATCGTGAGTTGAAAACGAGCAGATTGATATGTGGATTGTATGATTCCATCAAGTATTCAGTGAGATTGATGAGAAAATGCAAATTTGTGCAAAACAGGGCACGCGGGCAAGAACAAGATGTTCTTGGCGCCCTTTTTCAAATATTTGAATATTTGAATTTTTGTGATTTTATTTAATTGATTCAAAAATTAATTTCTCACTGAATTTAAATGATTTTGAGTTGATTTTTTTTTAATAATTCACAAAAATGTTAAAATATTTTATTTTACAAAAATTCCCCAAAAATATTATTTATTTCACATATTTCATATTTTTGAAAAGAATTAATTTTTATTTTTTTTTCAACATTTTGAAAATTTTCTTTCTCTTGATTTTCCAAACCTAAATGCTTTTCAATCATTTTGTGAATAGAAACATGATTTTTGAAACATTGATCCAAGATCACCACTCATTTTTCACAAGTTTTCAATAATTTTTATTAATTTTTTAAGAAAATTAATTTCATTTTAAACAAAATTAGGGTTTTGATTGATTCCACCCTCATCAATCTTTTTCAAACACTTATGGGCCTCTTGATAGAGTGTAAGTCCCATCCCTTTGTAAATAAAACCTTTTGGGCCTCACATATTGTATAAGTCCCTCTGTACATTTTCAAAACTACGGCGCGATCGTCGCCTGTTTAACAAAATCATATGGGCTTCTCCTTGAGCTATAAGTCCCATTTTTATTCATTTTCAAACTCTTTGGGCCTCTCCTTGAGTTGTAAGACCTATACCTTTGTACATAAAACCTTTTGGGCCTCAGTCATTGTATAAGTCCCAATACAATCTTATCAAAACAACTTCCCTTTTGATGTAGGTTCAAATATACAGTTGTTATCAAAACTTTCTTTAATTTCTTTGAACAACTAACAATACAGCATGGAAGCTTGCTCACCTGTAAGTTTTATCTGCTTTCATTTACTTGCTTTAATATATATATAACTGTATTGTGGGAAGCTGCACACTGTGAGTCTTCTTTCATTATTTTAAATACATGTCATATATATATATTACTGTATTGTGGGAAGTTGCGCACGGTTAGTCTTCTTTCATACCCTTTTACATACTTGTCATATATCAACTGTATATATACTAGTATAGTTATTTAGAGTTTTCCCCGACAACTAGGTCTAGAACTAGGTAAAGCCATGTTGGTCACTCTTTTAAAACAGATAAAACTAGATCCCCATAGGATTTCCATATACAGCCTTGCCTCCTCTTGGGCTTATACAATATGGAACAAAGAGAAAGGCAGTATTCTCCGTGAACCTTTTCTCAGACAGTCACCCCTAGAAATTATCAAAGAAATTCTACTCCCCAGAGTTGATCTATTCTCGGTGAATAGCATCTCTTGAGTTTCTTCAAACCTCAGAACTTTCACTAAATGATCTATTCTCGGTGAATAGCATTTCTTGAACTTTTCTTGGTTTGAGTCCCACAGGCTTCCTAAATGCATCCCCGCCTCCTCTTAGGCTTTGTACAAGGACCCTTCGGCTTCTTAGAAGTTCTCATGCCTTCTCTTGGGCTTAACACAAGGACCCTGAAGACCTCTTAAAGGTATAGGACAAAACTTAGTCATCTTTCGTTAGAGCTGTCTTTCTAAAATGGAGTCAAAACCCTCAGACTAATTTTAGGGTTGATACTCATCCCTTAAAAGAGTCGGCCTCCTCTTGGGCATCATATAAAAGATAAAACTCTACCACACCAGTAGACTTGGACAGTTTAAACCACCTTGAGTCTCAAAGACATTCTCAAGTGCCTAACAAAGTATAGGAGAGACACTGGATTCTGGATTAATCTCCAGCAGAGTTAAAACTTGTGGGTTCTAAAACCCCGTCTTTCTACCAAAATTCCCCAACCAGGGTCAAGTCATCATGACACTATCAGAACCTCGAGGTCTCCGATATCTCAGCTCTTCTGCATTCCCCTGCAAGAGTTGACTCCCCATTTGGACCTGCCTCGGGATCTCAAGAATCCCCAACAGAAAGCTAGCCTCCTCTTAGGCTTTGTATAATGATCATTTCCTCAACTTTCAGCCACCTCTTGGGCTTTGTACAATGATTTTCCCCAGCGGAGTTAACCTTTTCAGACTCTCTTGTTGAGTCAATCACCTTTTAGACTCTCTTGTTGAGTCAATCAATTACTTTTCAGACTCTCTTATTGAGTCAATCACCTTGTCAGACTCTCTTGTTGAGTCAATCACTCTTACAGACTCTCTTGTTGAGTCAATCACCTTTCAGAGTCAACCACTTTAGCCTCAATCTTGGGTTTTGTATGAGACAGATAAAAGCACACTCTTGTTGAGTCAACCCCTTTTAGCCTCAATCTCGGGCTTCGTACGAGACAGATAAAAAACCATTCTCTTGTTAAGACAATCTTTTCCAGCCTCCTTTTAGGCTTGGTATAAAGATTTCCCCTAGCAAGGATAGCCTCCTCTTAGGCTTTGTATAATGATTTCTCCAGCTTGTTCAGCCACAATCCTGGGCTTTGTACAGGACAGATAAAAGTACTCTCTTGTTGAGTCAAACCCTTTTAGCCTCCATCTCGGGCTTTGTACGAGACATAAATCTCCATAACCTTCTCTTAAGCTTGGGACAAATATCTTCCCCCAGCAGAGTCAATTCCTCCAAGCCTTCATCTAGGCTTTGAGAAATGAATTCCCAAGCAAAATCAAACTCATTTTAGCCTCAATCTTGGGCTTTATACAAGACAGATAATACTTTCCCGCAGAGTCAAGCCTTTTTAGCCTCTATCTTGCGCTTTGTACAAGACACATATAAACACTCCCCAGCGGAGTCAAAATCCTTTTTTAGCCTCAATCTTGGGCTTTGTACAAGACAGATAAAACATTTCCCCCAGAAAAGTCAAGCTTTCAACCTCCTCTTAGGCTTTGTATAACGATATCCCCAAAGAGTCAGTCTCTTTTTTGCCTCAGTCTTGTGCTTTGTATAAGACACCAATATATACACTCTTTTGTTGAGTCGGTCTTATCTAGCCTCCTTTTAGGCTTCGTATAAGGATTTCCCCAGTGGAGTCAATCAACCTCTTAGCTTCAACCTTGGGCTTTGATCAAGGCACAAAAAAAAATCAACAATCCTTCTTTAGAGATGACAAATTCTCTCTCAGTCAAACCTTTTAGCTTCAGTCTTGGGCTTTGAACAAGACACAAATAAACCTTTTAGCTTCAATCTTGGGCTTTGAACAAGACACCAAAACATCTTCTTCCTCCCATAGAATAGGAGGAACTACGATTGCTCTGATTTCCTTGTTTCGTTTAAACGGGAATATGTAGGCATAAGATTGCGAAATCTTAGCGAGCATACTGATCAAAAACTCTAGGTCCAGTACCTTCACACATCAATCAAAACTTAGGTCTAGTACCTTACCAAAAACATTGGGAAGAACCCGAACATCAACAAAACTCACTCTCCCTATCATACTTTCCCAAGAAACTTTCCCAACCCATTACCAGATAAACACCATCAAGTATAAAGCGAGACCTAATGCTAATATCCTGTGGATAACCACATATAGGATGGGAAATTGACAACTTCCCATTGTATAACCTGACCCCGAACTCCCCGAATCTCTTTAAGCGTTTGTTCACTTAAACATTCGCGTGCAAGGTTAGTTTTAGATACCTTCCCTTTCCCTTTTAGGTTCATGGGATAAATAAGAAATCAGAAAGTAGCACCCCCTCCTCCTCATTGCGGTGAGGAAAACTTCAGCGATAAGGTGGTCGCGTCACCGACAAAAATCGCTCGCTACAATACTACACTCAATTGAGATTACCCTAGGATGCTATAGCTCGCTCGGGTGAACCAGGTTGCTGTTGATATCCCTAGGGGGGTCAATGATTTTGGAAACCTTTACCCGTTCTACAGGTACAAAAATTAACCAGAATACAACCTTTGGGGATGGGTAGAGCCATGACTCCATGCTCGTGACGTTGAACCTTGAACCCATGTTTTTTCAATGTTTTTGTCTGCTACATTCATGCATTCATTTAAAAAACTCTTAAACAAAGAAACATCTTCTCTTTTCTTTTCTCTCTCTTTTTCAAAAATAAACTAAAACTATAATTGTAAATATCAGAGAAGGATTGCGTTATGGATTTCGGTAGAAGAAAGACGCACAAGTACACCTTCAAGGCTCCAAAATTAGAGGATTTAAGGGGGTTGGCAAGGATGATCACCAACCCTGATGCTTTCAGAGCTAAGCATGGAGGACTGTTATCTCTGTTAAAGGTCCATGTAGTTGAAGGAATTCTGTCTACGCTTATTTAGTTCTACGATCCAGTTTATCACTGTTTCACATTCTCGGATTATCAACTAGCACCGACGCTAGAAGAGTACTCTCACCTGACTGACTTACCCATCACAGATCAAGCTCCCTTTTCTGGACTGGAAGAAATTCCAAAGGATCAAACCATTGCCAGAGCAATCTATTTGGACGAGTCAGAAGTCAGGACTCACATGACCACTAAGGAAAGAATTCAAGGTTTACCAGCCAAGTTTTTGGTAGAGAAAGCCCTATACTTTGCCAGTGTAGGAAACATTACTGCTTTAGAAGATATCTTTGTCCTACTTACATACGGGCTTTTCCTTTTTCCCAACATCGATAACTTTGTCGATACCAATGCCATTAAGATATTTCTGATTGGAAACCCCGTACCAACCTTGATCGCAGATGCTTATCATTCTGTACACTTAAGGAATTGGTACAGCAGAGGAATGATCACATGCTGTGTACCCCTGCTTTACAAATGGTTCACTTCCCATTTACCTAAGTCTGCTGCTTTTTAGGATCATAAGATTACTCTACGTTGGTCACAAAGAATCATGTCTCTTACCAACTCTGACATAGACTGGTATAATAGGATTTATGAGGGGATAAAAATCATCGACAGTTGTGGAAATTTCCCTAACGTACCCCTCATAGGAACTAAAGGAGGAATCAACTATTATCCTATTTTAGTTCGCCGTCAACTCGGATACCCGATGAAGTATATCCCGCATAATGTTCATCTGGAAAGTCTTTTCTTCAAGGAAGGAGAAAATGACAGGACACTAATGAAAGAAATAGTGCATGCCTGACAACATATTCACAGGAAAGGAAGACAGTCTCTAGGAAGACCGAACTGTATCTCTGTGGAACCTTATCTCCACTAGGTACAAACTAGAGCCCTCAAACTGAGGATGCCTTACCCTCGTCAAAAAGTTCTTCCATTAAAAGAATCTTTCCTTTATTTTATGTCTGATACAAAAAATCTCCAGGTCGCTCTCAACAAAGTTCAACGGAAAAAGAACTCTTGGAAGAACAACTACCGTATTCTCAATGTAGAGTGTACCAAAATTCAGGAACTGTTAAAAGAGAAGGATGCTCTGATTAAGATACTAGAACAACATGTTGTAGAAAATCAAGAAGATCGAAGAAACTTGCTCGCTCCTTTCACTTGGCAAAGGACTGACAACGCGACAACGACTGAAAAGCCCCAGTCAAAGAAAAGGAAAATACCAGAACTAGGATTTGAGCTCTCTTCAAAGAGGACTCAGGATTTATAAGTTCCGACATTTCTTTTACAACACTTTGTAAAATACTGTATTTCCCTTTCTGCAATCTTTCAAATTCAATAAAACGGGGTCTCCCCGCTGTATGATATTTGCAGTCTATTTGTCGAAGTTTCTTTTTGATTAAAGCAAAAACAAAAAAATTAATATATATCATTGCATATCATTCATCATTCTCACTTAATGCATTCTTCTTACTTTCGAATCTCAAGTATATGTCACGATTCTAGAGTCAAACTGTCTCATTCGTACAATACTCGGGCCAATCGACAAAAGAAAATGGACGATCTCGAGGAAGAGAACAGAGAACTGAGAGAAGAAATTGACGCTCTGAAAGAAGATCTGAAAAACTTCACAGTGACATGCAATCCCTGGCAACAACTCAGAGACAACAACAAAGGACTGTGATCTCAGAGATCACATCTACGCCCATAGTGGAGGCGTATGATCCTCGGTACAACATGCCTAAAGATCATCCCAGGGGAATGTCGATCAACTTTGTCCCTGAAGGATACATCCCACTGGACACTGAAGACCGACGAACTGCAGCAGGAACCGCTAGGCCTGAAGGTTACAAACTTCGGGAAAGCGAAGATGCAAGAGTCATGACAGAAACACCTGAAGGTTACAAACTTCGGGGCGCAGAAGAACCAAGAGTCACCACCGTAATGACTATACCACAACCCGTGGTACACACTGTCCCGGAAGGACAGATTCCACAAGTAATCTCTGGTGGAAATGAAGACATGTACGAAAAAATGAATGGGTTCCAGGAGTAATTACTGGAGATGTAGAAGGAACTGCATGCCATTCGCGGTCAGGATTTATTAGGATTTATTCGGAAAGGATGCCGCAAACCTTTTTTTGGTCCCCAACGTGAGAATCCCGCACAAATTCCAGGTGCTTGACCTCAAAGTCATTTGGTGATGTACGCTTGAAAGATGTCAACTCAGACTGAAAATCAACAGCTACTGATCCATTATTTCCAAGACAGTTTAACCGGTCCCGCACTCAAATGGTACATGGGTTTAAACTGCACCAAGATCTTTACTTTCGGAGATCTTGGGGCAGCCTTCGTCCAATAGTATAAGTATAACCTAGACATGGCACCGGACAGAGATTAACTCAGGGCAATGTCGCAGAAGGACAAGGAAACTTTCAAGGAATACGCTCAGAGATGGCGTGAAATTGTCGCCCAGATCTGTTCCCCTCTTAAGGTAAAAAAGATGACCAAGATCTTTTTGAAAACCTTAAGCTCATTCTATTACGGCCGAATGGTCGCCAGTGCACCCAGTGACTTCACTGATATGGTGAACATGGGAGTACACCTTGAAGAGGCAGTCCGAGAAGGACGTTTAGTCAAAGATGCAGAGCCATCAAGCAGTACCAAAAGATACGGTAGTGCTTTCCCAAAGAAAAAAGAGAAAGATATTGGTAATATTTCTCTCGTAAAGCAAAGGCGAAGGTATCAACCAATAGCAGCAGTAAATCCTGCTATCAACCCCGCGCCGGCTCCAACGTATCAACCTCAAGTTGCTCAGAGCCAACCAAATCAACAACAATATCAACAAAGGACACAACAGCCTCTTCAGCAGGCTCGTCCTCAGTACAACAACAACAATCGTACAACACGACCACTAGGGTTTGACCCTATACAGATGTTGTACGCAGAAAATTTTCCACTTCTACTGGCTAAGGGGCACGCCCAAACCAGGTCTCCTTTTACAGTACCAGAAAATCCACCTTTTTGGTTCAAAGAGGATCAAACTTTCCCTTATCATCAAGGAGGACCGGGGCACAACATTGAGAACTGTCTCAGCTTCAAATCTGATGTACAGAAGCTTGTTAGGAACGAGGTCTTATCTTTTAAAGATACTAATCCAAACGTCCAGACGAACCCGTTGCACAACATGAAAAGACTTTAATAAATTTAATAGAGGAAGAGTTTAACCGCAATTATCAAATTCACGATGTACTCCTATTAGGAACCAATCGGGTCAGGATGCATTGTAGACAGAGCGGGTACGGTCATGTACCATCTCACAATTATCACCAGTGTGATATCTGCTCAAAGACTAATCAGAGATGTTCCGTAGTGCAATAAGTTCTACAAGAATAGATGGATCTCGGGTGGATCCAAGATCATCGAATCCGTGAAGTCAATATGGCTCACAGAAATCCCAACATTGTCAAGAACCACAACATTCTGGAAATGAATGTCAACTTGGTGGCAATGCACTCAAGGCAAAGCCAACATTATGATTTGCCACGACACGATTACAATTCCTGCCCGATATGCTCAATAAACAATCAGGGATGCTCTTTTATACAAGAGGTCCTCCAGTGTCAGATGGATCTCGGATGGATCCAGGATTACCGTGATTGAAGTAACCATCAAGTTAATATGATTCAAATCTTTGATATTCGCTTGATGAATACCAGTCTGGTAGAATTACATGCTAAGCAAGTCAAGCTTGGCTTTCTGGCTTCACATGATTATTAGGACTGTAAAGTGTGTCATGAAGAAGACCAAGGATGTGCACTTGTCCAAAGAACACTTCAACACTTGTTGGACCACTGGTGGCTTCCAATCTACTTGGATGAAGCTACACAACAGATCGGTATGAATGACGGGAATCCTATTAGGCATCAAAGTCAGGATGTTCGTGTCATACCCCAAATTTTGACCACCAAGATTCCCATCATTGTGAAAACCATCATCATAATATGGATGACCTCTCATACTCATTAGTCTTCTCCAAAGATGGGTTAACACTCACTACAATCAAACTTAGGGTTTCAAGCCCTGTCAGAGCCCTTAGACAAATGATCAATCAAGAAAGGACATGATCTTCAACTTGTCTAACCTCTCAAACATCCACAAAGGATCAAGAGGACTCCCATATCAAGAATCAAGCACAAGGCTGCAGCATTCCAGGTGGATCAAGTCTCAAGATCATCACAGTCACCAAATTAGGGTTTTGGTCGACCAGGGCCTCCAGATAAAATTTTCATCTGGCCATGAGCCAATGCTTCAAAGAACAACCCAAGATACTCCAAGGGACCTCATGGACCCAATCATCAAGTCAATTTAACCTCAGGGGATGCATTTACCAAAAATCAGGAATTTGGGTTTCTTGACCTAATTCACCCCTAAGTTGACTTTTGGGACAAAACATGAGCCAAGACCTCAAGACATGATTTGAGGGTCTCCCATATACCACATTAATCCATTTGCAACAATGGATTAATCCAAGAAGCTTGATTCACAAGTTTCAATTTCATCTGGACCACAGTTAGGGTTTTGAGGAAAAAGTCAACTGTACGTTTGACTTTTGATCAGGACATGCTCCCAAACCTTGGGACATAAGTCAAAACACCCTATAACACCTATGTAGTCCATCTATCAAGTTTGATTTAGGCCAAAGACTTGATTTCATAGAGGATCACACAGTTTGGAATTCATCTGACAAAAAGTCAATTGTGCCAAAAAGTCAAAGTTTGACTTTTTGATTTTTTATTAATTATGGTCCCTTAACCCTAAAATGATATTAATGTGTGATTGGAGTCATCATTCATCAAGAAAAATCAAGAAAAGTGGGATAACTTGTAAAAGGGGTAACCATAAATAACTTAGAAATTTTCTAAGTTATGGAACAAAGTCGCTAGGGTACCAACTTTGGAGGATCATATCTCCTAGACCACAAGGCCATTTTCTCCCATTCAAAACTGGATTTGTAGCTCTCATGGCACTCTACAAAAGCTTCAACTACCACTCATTCCAATTCCTCATGGATTTTAAGTTATGGAATTATCAAAATCAAGAAAAGTGAAAATGTCACTTTTTTCCAACACTTAGTGAAATTTTCACTAAGTCAGAATCTGTCTCACTTTTTCCAAAATGTAAGGGCATTTTTCACTTGGATCCAAAAAGTGTCAAGACAAACTATGATCACACATATGTTGTATCATATGAGAGCTTTCCAAAATGGCCAAGAACTCCACCAAATTCCACTTGAGCCATGAGATATGACAATGACAATATGCCTTGCTGCAAACTGTCATGGCAAGGCAGATTTGTGCATTTTGCTCGATTTGCCCAATTTGTCCAAATGACAAACAAGTTTATCCATCTGAACACCTCAGGGGGAGACCAAGGAGGGACAAACACTGATCATTCAGCCTCCCAAGTCTTTGGAACCAAAAGTAGCATGCCAAACCTAGAAATGCCTAAAAGAGGGACAAGACTCCAATTTGGTTTGGAACATTTAATGGATGCACCAAGGTGGCATGGATTGAGCCTCTTCCAACTGAATTCAGTCAAGACTTATCCAAGAACTAGGGAACCAGCAGCCTGTGCTCTAACCTCTAGTCAATGGCTATACGAGACTTGGATTCCCATTGATCAAACTTCTGCAGCAGTTGCCATTCACTATTTCCTGCAAAACAACCTTGCTCTACTATAAATAGAGCTCATTTGTGGTCAGTTTGAGTACACCAAAGCACTACAACACTTTCTTTCCTCAAAATCTCTTTCTCTAGGCAAAAATGCCTTCTTTAGCAAGGAAACTCTGACTTTTTGAGTTAGAAAGCAATTTCATCACAGCTCATGATCCAAACAAATCCAATATGTCATATCTAAGTTGTCCAAACTCTCACAAGTGACCTGTAACACCAAAATCTCAAAGTCCCCTCTCAAAACCTCAAAATAGGACTTTTGTGCATTTTTCAAGCCATGTCTTGATTCAGTCACTTTCAAAACCAGATAAAACCTCAAACACACTCTAAATATTATCCTTGAACTGTCCCAAATGGTTCCCCACATCTGGAACACCATTTGAGAGAGTTGTTATTTTGGTCACTTTTGCCCCTTTTGCAAGAAAGGCCAGTTTCCATTCCAGAGGTTTCCAGCTGGTTCCAACCACTCTAAAAGCTTCTAAGGAATCATTTGAGGGTGTCCAAAGCATCAAAACATTTCTGGAACAAAGCAATTGGCAGATAGCCCAAAAAGCTCCAAAGGAGGTAAGCATCACAACTTGAACTCTCTGAAATATGCCTTGCTTTGAAGTCCAATGATCATGCATCTCTTATACATGTTATATGTGTTGCGTTTGCACCAATTTATCATGTAATTCATACCTGTACCAAGAGGTAGCATAGAAAATGCAAAACATGGCCTATTTCAAAACCACTATCGGGTTTTGAGGAGGATTTGTTTTCTGAAAAAACTACCACCACCATTGGATTCCTTGTGAAATTCTAGGCCAGATGCATATAAATTTTGTCCCAATCCATGGAGAAATGAGAAAGTAATGGCGTTCAAGTTTCTAACCAAAATCTTGCCTTGCCTTGCCTTGGGCCAGGACAAAAATAAGGCAAGCCTTGTATATTTGTGGTTGTGTTTCAATACATGGATGTATCACCACCCTAGTGGTAGGAGGCGCGTGCTGCACACACGAGGTCTGGGGTTCGAATCCCCCTCGCCCCAGACCCTTTTTTAATGCTTTTTCCACTTTTTTATTATTTTTCATATTATTTTTAACGATTTGAAAAATTAATAACTCCCTAAATTTTAATTATTTTTTATTGGTTCTTTTTGCAAAAAATCAAAAAAATGTTGAAATATTTTATTCCACAAAAAAATCAAGTTTATATTATTTATTTAATATAGTTGGTATTTTTGTGAATAAATTCACTTTTAATTACTTTTAAATATTTTACAAGTGAATTCCCATGTTGAAAATACAAACTAAATGAATTTTAATTCATCTTGTGATTAAAACATCATTTTTCAAATCTCAACCAAAAATAACAAGTTGTTTATTCAAACTTATTTGGTATTTTATCATTTTTTTTATTGATTTTCTTTGAGAATTTACTTTTAAAATGATGAAATTAGGGTTTCTTTGATTTTCACCCAAACAAATCTTTTTCAAACACTTTTGGGCCTCTAATAGAGTGTAAGACCCAACCCCTTTTTGAAAACCAAAATGATTTGGGCCTCAATGTATTGTATAAGTCCCGATACCGTCAAAAAGTTCGGCTCGATCGTCGCCTTTTTAACAAAAATCATCTGGGCCTCTCCTTGAGTTGTAAGCCCCATCTCTTGTACAAAAATAAAACTTTTTGGGCCTTTAATAGAGTGTAAGACCCAACCCCCATTTAACCAAAACTTTTTGGGCCTCAGATCTTGTATAAGTCCCTCTGCATTAAAAGAAAAATCTCGGCGCTATCCCCAGTTCAAAAATCAAATCATCTGGGCCTACCCTCGTGTTATAAGCCCCATTCCTTTTCTCTAAACACTTCTGGGCCTCTTGATAGAGTGTAAGACCCATCCCTTTATACAAAAAACCTTTTTGGGCCTCAGTCACTTGTATAAGTCCCTGTACAAATTCAAAACAACAGTGCAATCACTGGTAAAACATTGGGTCTCTCCTTGAGCTGTAAGCCCCAACAATCTTTTCAAAACACTTTCTCCTTTGATTTTGAATCCAAATATATGTTGTTATCAAACTTTTCTTTGTTGAACAACTAACAACAGCATGAAAGCTCTACAATGGGTGCCATACCCCAAATTTTGACCACCTAGATTTCCCATCATTGTGTAAATCATCACCACAGTATGGGTAAACCATCATGCCTCATTAGTCTCCCCAAAGATGGGTGAGCATTCACTACAACAAAGGATTAGGGTTTCAAGCCCTCTCAGAATTCTTAGACAAAGGATCAATCAAGGAATCACATGATCTTCAACTTGTCTAACCTCTTCAACACCCATAAAGGTCAAGAGGACTCCCACTGCAAGAATCATGCACAAGGCTGCGGCACTCCAAGTGGATTAAACCTCAAGATCGCCAGTGTCACCAAATTAGGGTTTTGGTCGACCAGGGCCTCCAGTTGGAAATTTTCCTCTGGGCATGAGCCAATGCTTCACAATACAACCAAATATGCTCCAAGGGACATCATAAACCCAAGCATCAAGTCAATTTAGCCTTAGGGGATGCATTTACCAGAAATCAAGAATTAGGGTTTCTTGACCTAATTCACCCCTAAGTTGACTTTTGGGACAAAACATGAGCCAAGACCTCAAGGCATGATTTGAGGGTCCCTAGTACTCCACATTGATCCATTTGCAATAATGGGTTGATCCAAGAAACTTGAACAATAAGTTTCAAGTTCATCAGAGCCACAGTTAGGTCAAGGACTTGATTTCATAGAGGATCGCACGGTTTGGAATTCATCTGACAAAAGTCAACTGTGCACAAAAGTCAAACTTTGACTTTTTGAGATTTTTCATAAAAATGGTTTTTTAACCCTAAAATGATGTTAATGTATGATTGGAATCATCATTCATAAAAAAAAAAAATCAAGAAAAGTGGGATAACTTGTAAAAGGGGTAACCATGAAAAACTTAGAAATTTTCCAAGTTAGGGAACAAAGTGGCTAGGGTACCAACTTTGGAGGATCATAACTCCTAAACCACAAGGCCATTTTTCCCCATCCAAAGCTGGATTTGTAGCTCTCATGGCCCTCTACAAAAGCTTCAAACTGAACTCATTCCAATTCCTCATGGATTTTAAGTTATGGAATGATCAAAATCAAGAAAAGTGAAAATGTCACTTTTTTCCAACACTTAGTGAAATTTTCACTAAGTCAGAATCTGCCTTACTTTTTTCCAAATGTAGGGGCATTTTTCACTTGGATCCAAAAAGTATCAAAACCAAATATGATCAAACAGTTGTTGTATCATATGAGGGCTTTCTAAAATGACCAAGAACATCATCAAATTCCACTTGAGCCATGAGATATGACAAGGGCAATATGCCTTGCTTAAAACTGCCAAGGCTAGGCAGAATTTTGTACTTTTGCTCGATTTGGCAAAATCAGATAATTCCAAGCCTTGTCATCACTTTGGACACATCTAAGGATCAAATCTAAAGGGAACAAACACTGATCCAAGCCTCCAAAGTCTTTGGAACAAGAAGTAGCATGCCAAACCTAGAAATCCCTAAAAGAGGGACAAGACTTCAATTTTGGATTGGAGCATTTAATGGATGATTAGAGGTGGCATGGACTGACACATTTGCAACTGAATTCAGTCAAGAATGATCCAACAACTAGGGAACCAAAGGCCTGTGCTCTAACCTCTAGTCAATGGCTAGAGGAGACTTGAGATTCCAAAATGCAACCATTGGACAAACCTCTGCTGTGGTTGCCATTCACTATTGATCCCAAATAAACTTGCTCTACAATAAATAGAGCTCATTTGTGCTCAGTTTGAGTACACCAAAGCCATCAAACAGATGCTTTCCTCAAAATCCCTTTTTGTTGGCCAAAATGCCTTCTCTTGCAAGGTAACTTTGAGTTTTTGAGTTAGAGAGCATTTCCATCACAGCTCATGATTCAAACACATCCAATATGTCATATCTAAGCTGTCCAAACTCACACAAGTGACCTGTAATCCTTAAATCACAAAGTCACCTCTCAAAACCTCAAAATAGTACTTTTGTGCTTTTTTCAAGCCATGACTTGATTCAGTCACTTTCCAAACCAGATAAAACCTCAAACACACTCCAAATATCATCCTTGAAATGTCCCAAATGGTTCCCCCCATCTGGAACACCATTTGAGAGAGTTGCTATTTTGGCCATTTTAACCCCTTTTGCAAGAAAGGGCCAGTTTGTGTTTTTGCAGGTTCCAGCTGATTCCACTCATCCTAAAAGCTTCTAAGGGATCATTTGAGAGTGTCCAAAGTATCAAACCATTTCTGGAACAAGAAACTTGGCAGATTACACAAAAACTCCAAAAGCTCAAAAGAGAGGTAAGCATCATGACTTGAATTTTCCAAAATATGCATTGCTTTGAAGTCCACTGATCATGCACATCTTATACATGTTGTATATGTTGTGTTTGAACCAATTCATCATGTAATTCATGCCTGTACCAAAGTGTAGCATAGAAAATGCAATTATATGCCTATTTCAAAACCACTATCGGGTTTTTGTATAGGAGCATGATCTGAAAAAACTACCACCACCATTGGATTGCTTGTGAAATTCTGGGCCAGATGCATATAAATTTTTGTCCCCAACCATGGAGAAATGAGAAAGTTATGGACCTTCCCATTTCATGCCAAAACTTGCCTTGCCTTGCCTTGGCCAGGCCTAGAAAACAAGGCAACCCTTGTGTATTTGTTGGTTTGTTTCAATCAACAGATGTATCACCACCCCAGTGGTAAGGCGCACGCCTTGTAACCTTGAGGTCGTGGGTTCAAACCCCACCCATGCCATTTTGTGTTTTTTTCATATTTTGCTATTTTTTTTCCATATTTTCATGTTTTATTAATTAATTGGAAAATTAATAACTCCTTCAATTTTAATTATTTTTGATTGGTTCTTTTTGAAAAAAATCACAAAAATGTTGAAATATTATATTTCCCAAAAAAATTTGATTTATATTATTTATTTAATATAATTAGTATTTTTGTGAATAAATACTTTTTATTTGTTTTTAAACCTTTTAAAAATAAATATTCATGTTGGAAAATCAACACCAAATAGGTTTTAATTCATCTTGTGATTAAAATCACATTTTTCAAACCTAAAACCAAAATCACAAGTTGTTTATTCAAACTTATTTGGTATTTTTATCATTTTTATTAATTTTCTTTGAATAATTATATGAAAGAATGATGAAATTAGGGTTTTAATTGGTTTTCACCCTAACAAACTTTTCCAAACACTCATGGGCCTCTAATAGAGTGTAAGACCCAGTCCTTTGTAAATACAAACCTAATTTGGGCCTCAAATGTTGTATAAGTCCCGTTGTATTTCGAAAGTTCGGCGCGATCGTCGCCAGTTCAAAACAAATAATCATGGGCCTATCCTCGAGTAGTAAGACCCATTTCTTTTCTTAAAACTCACTTGGGCCTCTATTAGAGTGTAAGACCCAACCCCTTTTAAAACAAAACCTTTTTGGGCCTCATTCATTGTATAAGACCCACTGTGTTTTCAAAAATCTCGGCGCGATCGCCATTTCAAAACGAAAATTACCTGGGCCTACCCTCGTGTTATTAGTCCCATTTCCTTTCTTTAAAACATCTTTGGGCCTCTAATAGAGTGTAAGTTCCACCCCTTTTGTAAATAAAAATATTTTGGGCCTCACACATTGTATAAGTCCCTCTGTACATTTTCAAAGTTCGGCGCGATCGTCGCCTTTTAACAAAAAAGACCATTGGGCCTCCCCTTGAGCTGTAAGCTCCATCTTGTTGTACAAAAATACTTTTGGGCCTCTAATAGAGTGTAAGACCCAAACCTTTTTGTAAAATAAACCCATTCCGGGCCTCACTTATTGTATAAGTCCCTTTGTGTATTTTCAAAAACTTCGGCGCGATCGTCGCTTTCAAACAAATAACCCTGGGCCTACCCTCGAGTAGTAAGACCATTTATTTTCTTCAAACACTTTGTGGGCCTCTTGAGAGAGTATAAGACCCATCCCTTTGTACAGAAAACCTTTCTTGGGCCTCAGTCACTTGTATAAGTCCCTGTACAAAATGACACTGCGATCACTGATAAATCCCTGGGCCTCTCCTTATGCTGTAAACACCAAATTTTATTTTCAAAGCACTTTCTCCTTTGATTATGTAATATACTGTTGTTTTCAAGCTTTCTTTGTTGAACAACTAACCAAACAACATGGAACCTCTACAACTGAGTAAGTGTTTACCCGCTTTCTTTATCCGCTTTCATATATATAACTGTATTGTGGGGCTGCTCACTGTAAGTCTTCTTTCACAAACTTTTATATACTTGTCAAATATCAACTGTGTAATACTAGTATAGTTATTTTGAGTTTTCCCCGACAACTATGTCCAGAACTAGTTAAAGCCCTGTTGGTCACTCTTAAATACAAACAAAACTAGATCCCCATAGGATTACCAGACACAGTTTTCCCTACTCTTGGGGTTAAACAATATGGAACAAAGAGAAAGGCAATATTCTCGGTGAACCTTTTCTCAGACTCTCACCCTTAGAAATTGTCAAAGAAACTCTAACTCCCAAGAGATGATCTTTTCTCTGTGAATGGCATCTCTTGAGTTTCTTCCAAATCTTCAAACTTTCCTGGCTTGATCTATTCTCTGTGAATAGCATTTCTTGAACTTCTCGTGGTTTGGGGACCCACAGGCCTCCTAAAAGCATCCTCGCCTCCTCTTGGGCTTTGTACAAGGACCCGTCGGCTTCTTAGAAGTTTTCACAGCCTCCTCTTAGGCTTCGTATAAGGATTCTTCCTCCGGGAAGATAGCCTCCTCTTGGGCTTCGTACAAATTGTCCCTCGGCTTCTTAAAGTTTTCCAGCCTTCTCTTGGGCTTCGTACAAATTGTCCCGACGACCTCTTAAAGGTATAGGAACAGAAATTAGTCATCTTAATAGAACAATCTTTCAAAGAGTCTAGATCTTTCTACTGCAAGCGCACTGTTTCTCTTAAGAATAGTACAAAATATAAAACTCTAGACTTGGACAGTCTAAGACCCTTGAGTCTCAAAGACATTCTCAAGCCCCTTTTAAGAACGGGGAGAACACCCGTAAACCTGGACAGTCTAAAACCCTTTGGATTCCCCATTTCCCTAGAGAACATGAAATAATCCCAACCCTCAGATAAATCCATGAGTACCACATTACTCACATAAGAACTGATGTTTTCTTTTAACCAACCTACTGGACCTGTCACTCAACTGAAACAGTTACCATAGCCTCCTCTTGGGCTTTGTACAATGATTCTCCCCAGCGGAGCTTAGCCTTCCAGCCTCCATCTCGGGCCTCGTACGAGATACAAAATCACTCTCTTGTTGAGTATAAAAGACTCTCTTGTTGAGTCAAACACCTTCAGCCTCCATCTCGGGCTTCGTACGAGATAGAAAGTCACTCTCTTGTTGAGTATAAAAGACTCTCTTGTTGAGTCACCCATCCTTTAGGCTCCGTCTTGGGCATCGTACAAGACACAAAACACTCTTTTGTTGAGTATAAAAGATTCTCTTGTTGAATCACCCCTTTGCCTCTATCTCGGGCTTCGTACGAGATACAAAACACTCTCTTGTTGAGTATAAAAGACTCTCTTGTTGAGTCAAACAATTTTTAGCCTCCGTCTCGGGCTTCATACGAGACACCAAATCACTCTCTTGTTGAGTACAAAAGACTCTTTTGTTGAGTCAGACCCCTTTAGCTCCCGTCTTGGGCTTCGTACAAGACACACAAAAAGACCCTCTTGTTGAGTCAAAACCCTTTTAGCCTCAATCGTGGGCTTTGTACAAGACAGAAAGAACATTTTCCCCAGAAAATTCAACCTTTTATCCTCCTCTTAGGCTTTGTATAAGGAAAACCCGGTTGAGACAATCAACCTTTTAGCATCAAAGTCATGCCTTGCTCACAACATACAAACATCAACAACTCCTCCTTAGAGATGACAAATTCCCTCTAAGCTTGGAACCTTTTTAGCTTCATATCTTGGGCTTTGAACAAGATACAAATAGACCCTTCAGCTTCACATCTTGGGCTTTGAACAAGATACAAACAACCTTTAGCTTCACAAATTGGGCTTTGAACAAGACACCAAAACACCATTTCCTCCCATAGAATATGAGGAACTACGATCGCTCTGATTTCCCTATCCCGGGAATACGTAGGCATAAGATTGAAAAATCTTAGCAAGCACACTAATCAAAAAACCCAAAATCCCATACACCAACCGAAATGCATCAGTCCCAACACCCTACCCAAACATTCTATTCTTAACAAAATAACCGAAGAGAGGCCCACATCTTAATCGCATCTGTAACCTAACAGACCGCTGTTTAAACTCAGTATGCAAGCAGGGTTAGTTGGAGACATGTATTTCCCTTCCTTCATAAGCTTCAATAGGATAAAAAATGAATCGACCTGTAGTCCCCCAAAGAGCGACAGTGCTTAAGAACCACGTCCAAAATCGCTCGCTACAGAAAAATGGCGCCCACCGTGTGGCCAAATCTTTCTTTCTTACAAGTTAGGGTGAAAACCTTGGACAAGTCATTTTCATGGTGGTGGAAGCCACAGAAAAATGGCGCCCACCATGGGGCCAAATCTTTCTTTCTTACAATTTAGGGTGAAAACTTTGGACAAGTCATTTTCATGGCGGTGGCCGCCACAGAAAAATGGCGCCCACCGTGGGGCCAAATCTTTCTTTATTACAATTTATGGTGAAAACCTTGGACAAGTTATTTTCAAGACGGTTTCATCAGGGAATGTCATTATTGCTAGGATCGGCCTTCACTAGGATCTTAGGTCAAAACCTTTAAAGTTGGGAAGGTACCACAGAATGGCGCCTCCGTCGGGGAGCCATTTTCTGTTAGGATATTAGGACAAATATATATACTGCTTTTCCTAATTGATATCTGTGTTTATTTTTCTGCTAATGGGAATGCGTGTGATGCCGCATGTGGAAAGATTGAGTATACACCTAGGAAAAACCTCTTTCAGTAGTGCGGAAGCTATCGGAAATAATTGTTACGCGATACTACCCTCTTCTGAGATTCTTCGAATTACATCACCTAGCACGGTTCCCGGCCCGCTGATGTGATCTCGACAAGAATCAATGATTTTGAGAGACAGGTACAAATATCACTAGTATAAACCTTTGGGGGGGGGGGGGGGGTAGAGCTTTGACTTCATGACACCTACCCTTTGACCCCATGTTTTTTCTATGTTTTTGTGTGTTGCATTCATGCATTCATTTTAAAAACATTAAACAAAAAAAATCTTCTCTTCTAGCCTCTCTTTTTTTTTTCAAATTAAACTAAGACAATGATTGCAAATGTCAGAGAGAAAAAGATTGCGCTCATGGATTTCGGTAGGCGGAGAACTCACAAGTACACCTTTAAGGTTCCAAAACTAGAGGATTTGAGAGGATTAGCGAGGATGATCACTAACCCTAACGCTTTCAGAGCCAAATACGGAGGTCTGCTACCTCTGTTAAGGGTCCATGTAATTGAGGGAATCCTGGAGGCACTCATTCAGTTTTACGATCCGGTTTATCACTGTTTCACATTCTTGGATTACCAGCTCGTACCAACGCTGGAGGAGTATTCTCACCTGACTGATTTACATATCACTGATCGAGCTCCATTTTCGGGACTGGAAGAAATTCAAAAGGAGCAGACCATTGCAAGAGCTATCTACTTGGACGAGTCAGAAGTCAAGACTCACATGACCACTAAGGGTGGAATCCCAGGTTTACCAGCCAAGTTTCTGGTAAAGAAGGCTCTATACTTTGCTAGTATAGGGAATGTGTCTGCTTTTGAAAGCACCTTTGTTTTACTCACCTACGGGTTATTTCTATTTCCCAACATTGATAATTTCGTTGATATCAACGCTATTAAGGTTGTTCTCATTGGAAACGCCGTACCAACTTTGCTCGCAGATGCGTAGCATTCTGTACACTTAGGGAATTTGTACAGTGGAGGGGAGATCACGTGCTATATACCCCTGCTATATAAATGGTTTATCTCCCATTTGCCTAAGTTTGCCGCTTTTTGGGATTATAAGAGTGCCTTACGTTGGTCGCAGAAAATCATGTCCCTTACCAAATCTGACATAGATTGGTGCAATAGGATTTATGACGGGATCAAGATCATTGACCGTTGTGGAAATTTCCCCAACGTACCCCTCATAGGAACTAAGGGAGGAATCAATTACCATCCAGTATTGGTTCGTCGTCAATTTGGATACCCGATGAGGCATGTCCCACGAAATACTCATCTGGAAGGTCTTTTCTTCAAGGAACGAGAAAATGACAGGGCACTAAAGATGGAAATAGTGCACGCTTGGAAACATGTTCATAAGAAAGGAAGAGAGTCTCTAGGAAAACCGAAATGTGTCTCGGTGGAGCCTTATCTCCACTGGGTACAAACTAGAGCTCTCAAGCAAAAGATGCCTTATCCTCGTCACGGAGTTCTTCCGCCAAGGGAATCTATCATGTACTTCATGACTGAAACGGAAAAACTTCAGGTTACTCTCAACAAAGTTCAATAGGAGAGGAGGTCTTGGAAGAACAAGTACCGCATTCTCAATGTGGAGTGTACCAAAATATAGCAACTACTCAAAGATAAGGATGCTCTAATTGAGATTTTGGAGCAACATGCTGTAGAAAATCAGGATGACCAAAGGAATTTGCTCGCTCCTTTCGCTTGGCAAAGGAATGACAACCTGACAACGGCCCAAGAGCCCCGGTCAAAGAAAAGGAAAGTACTAGAATCAACACCCGAGTTCTCCTCGGAAAGGACTCAGGATCCATTAGCTTAGGTTTCTGTTTCCGCACCTTGTAATTTACTGTATTTTCATTTCCGCAATCCTTTGAATTCAATAAAACGGGGTTTTCCCCACTGTTTGATATTTACAATCTAATTGTCGAAGTTTATTTTGATTAAACCAAAAAACAATTAATATAATCCTTGCATTCATCATTCTCACGTCCCGTATTCTTCTTCCTTACGAATCTCACACTTGTGTCTCAGTTCTAGAGTCAAACTGTCTCATTCGTACAATACTCGGGCCAATCGTTAGAAAAAGATGGACGATCTCGAGGAAGAGAACAGAGAGTTGAAAGAATAGATCGACGCTCTGAGAGAGGATATGAGAAAGCTTCGTAACGACATGCAAGCCATGGCAGAAGCTCAGCTACAAAGAACTGTGATCTCCGAGATCACCTCAACGCCGATAGTGGATAAGTTTGATCCTAGGTACAGAATGCCGAAAGATCATCCTTGGGGCATGCCACCCAACTATATCCCGAAAGGATTTATTCCGCCAATCACTGGAGATCCAGAAACTTCAGCAGGAGCCGCTGGGCCTGAAGGTTACAAACTTCAGGAAAGCGAAGATGCCCGGGGCATACCAACAACTCCTGAAGGTTACAAACTTCGAGAGGCACCAAGATTTGCTGCCGTAGTAATGGTACCACCCCCTGTGTTGCACACTGTCCCGGAAGAATAGATTCCACAGATACCTTCTGGTAGAAAGGAAACTATGTTTGACAGAATGGATGAATTCCAGGAGTAGTTCCTGGAAATGCAGAAGGAACTGCAAGCTATTCGCGGTCAAGATTTATTTGGAAAGGACGCCGCAGATCTCTGCTTAGTCCCCAATGTGAAAGTTCCACACAAGTTCCAAGTGCTCGATTTTGAAAAGTACAAGGGTAACTCTTGCCCTCAAAGCCATTCGGTGATGTACGCTCGACGAAGGTTAGCTCAGACGGAGAATCAAGATCTGCTGATTCATTACTTTCAAGATAGTTTAACCGGTGCCGCACTCAAATGGTACATGGGTTTAAACCGCACTGAGATCAGCACTTTCAGAGATATTGGCACTGCCTTCTTCCAACAATATAAATACAATTTGGACATGGCAGCAGACAGAGATCAACTCAGATCGATGTCACAAAAGGACAAGGAAACCTTTAAGGAGTACGCTCAGAGATGGCGTGAAATTGCCGCTCAAATTTCTCCACCCCTGGAGGAAAAAAAGATGACAAAGATTTTCTTAAAGACCTTGAGCTCATTTTACTACGACAGAATGGTTGCCAGTGCGCCCAGCGACTTTACCGAAATGGTCGGTATGGGGGTACGCCTCGAGGAAGCCGTTCGAGAAGGACGTCTAGTCAAAGACACTGGGTCGACAAGCGGTACTAAAAAATACGGTAATGCTCTCCCTAAGAAAAAAGAGCAAGATATTGGGAATATCTCTCTCGAAAAGCAAAGGCGACGGTACCAACCAGTAGCAGTTGTAACTCCTGCTGTAAACCCTGCGCCTGTTTCTACGTATCAACCTCAGGTCGCTCAAACCAACCACTTTCATAGCAATTTCAGCAAAGGACACAACAGCCTCTTCAGCAGACTCGTCCTCAATACAATAACAACCGTACAACGCGGCCACCAGGATTTAATCCTATACCCGTATCGTACGAAGAACTATTTCTATTACTACTGGCCAAGGGGCATGTCCAGACTAAGTCTCCTCTTACAGTACCGAAAAATCCACCTTTTTGGTTTAAGGTGGATCAAACTTGCCCTTACCATCAAGGAGGACCAGAGCATAACATAGAGAACTGTCTCAGTTTCAAATCCGATGTGCAAAAGCTTGTTAGGAGCGGGGTCTTATCTTTCAAAGATACGAATCCAAATGTTCTCACAAACCCGCTGCCGCAACACGAAAAAGCTGCAGTCAATCTGATAGAAGGAGAATCTAACAACGTCTATCAAATTCACGATGTACTCTTATTGAGGGCCAACTTGGTTAAGATGCATTGTAGACAGAGTGGATATGGCCATGTGCCACCTCATAGTTATCACCAGTGTGATATCTTCTCTAAAAACAATCAAGGATGTTCTGTGGTGCAATCAGCTCTACAGGAACAATTGGATCTCAGGTGGATCCAAGAGCACCGAGTTCGTGGAGTTAACATGGTTTATACGAATTCCAACATCATTAAAAACCACGACATCCGTGCGATGAATGTCAACTTGGTGGCAATGCACTCAAGGCAAAGCCAGTATCATAATCTGCCGCGGCATGATTACAATTCCTGTCTGACTTGCTCGGTAAACAAACAGGGATGCTCTTTTGTACAAGAGGCCCTCTAGCGTCAGATAGATCTTGGATGGATCTAGCACTACCATGATAAAAATACTTATTAGATCAACATGATTCAAATCTTCGATGTTCGCCTGATGAATACCAGCCTGGTGGAGTTACATGCTAGGCAGGTCCAACTCGGTTTTCTCACTTCACATGATTATCAGAGCTGTAAAGCGGGTTGTGAAAACGATCGAGGTTGTGCCCTTGTCCAGGAAACGCTTCAGCACTTGTTGAACCACTGGTGGCTTCCCATCTATATAGATGAAGACACCCAGCAAATTAGTATCACTAACAGGAATCCTACTAGACATCAAAGTCAGGATGTCCGATCAACAAAAACAGACCTCGTAAAGTTACACTGTATTCAAAGCGGACGTGGCCAGGTGCCATCACACAATTATGAGCGGTGTAAAGTTTGCTCAGTGAATAATCAAGGATGCTACCTCGTGCGAGCAGCCCTTCAAAGTCAGTTGGACAACAAAGAGATTCAACCGTGGTCAAGTTCTGGATCAGTCAACTGCCTCGCTGATCAAATCGAGGACGTTGTCGTAATCTCTGATCCTCAGAGGACTGGGGATGTTTGTACCATCATCCCTCTACTTGACGAATCGAGAGTTCCCAACCAGGAGCGGATCGAAATCACTTATGATGGTCAGAAAAATCAGAAGGTTCCCATAATCATTTATCTACCGGGGCTGCTACCGTATAAATTAACTAAGGCTATCCCTTACAAATAAGATGCGACAACAATTGAGAATGGAAAGGAAATTCCATTACCCTTCGTCGTGAACATTGCAGACATTAGTCGAGTAACACGGAGTGGTAGAATCTTCAACAGAGGAGTTGGAGAACCCAGCAAAGAGAAGGAACCTCAGACGGAAGTTCCCAATCCACCAGTCGGTCAATCTAGTGATCCCGACCTTTCGAAAAACGATGATGAGACGCTGAAGCTCATCCAAAGGAGTGAATACAACATTGTTGATCAGCTGTTACAAACTCCTTCAAAGATCTCGGTATTATCACTGTTACTCAGTTCGGAAGCGCACAGGGAGGCTCTACAGAAAGTCTTGGAGCAAGCCTTTGTGGAATAAGATGTAACAATCAGACAGTTCGATAGCATTGTCTCTAACATCACTTCCTGCAATAACTTGGGATTCAGTGATGAGGAATTACCTGAAAAAGGTCGCCATCATAACATGGCGCTCAATATTACAGTCAACTGCCAGGACGATGCTCTAGCCAGCGTACTGGTAGACACAGGGTCAGCCTTGAATGTTATGCCGAAGTCCACTTTGATACAATTATCATTCAAAGGATCTCTAATGAGGACCATTGATGTCGTCGTCAAAACATTTGACGGATCCAGAAAAACAGTTATCGGTGAAGTCGACCTTCCCATAACTATCGGTCCTCATACTTTCCGAGTCACTTTCCAGGTCATGGACATCCGGGCAACTTACAGTTGTTTATTAGGAAGACCTTGGATACATCAGCCTGGGGCGGTCACGTCAACCCTTCACCAAAAGCTAAAGTTCGTTCAGAACGACCAACTTGTCACAGTCTGTGGAGAACAGGCCTTGATTGTGAGTAACTTATCATCATCCACTTGTGTAGAACCGGAGGGGGTAATCGGAACCCAGTTCCAAGCGCTTTCGCTACACAATGACAATTAATCTGAAGAGGGAACTTCGATTTCCTCGTACAAAGATGTTATCAAAGCAGTCGAGAGTGCCAATACAACAGGATGGGGGCAACTTGTCATTCCTATTGATAATAAAACAAAGAAGGGTCTTGGTTTTTCCTCGACCTGTACTCAGACAGCTGCTAACGATGAAATTCTTCATCCCATTCAGAACTTCTTCCACAGTGGAGGCTTCCTTCACCCAGTGACTCAAGAAGTGCATACCATCGATAAAGGTGATTCATCCGATACGGAGGAAGAATGGAAGTCCTATCTCAACGAGGACGGTTATATGTCTCAGGAAGAAACGCAGACTCCTTTCTGCTTTCCTGCACAGAGTCCGAGATTTATACCCCGATCAGACGTCAAAATGATATACGGAGATTGTGATCCGGAAGGATGTCGTGCTCCGCCAAATTCATTAGAGGAAGACACTCTGATGAAAGACAACTTTGACCACGAATACTATGGCCCGATGGATGGCCTGCCAATGTTGCAGCCTTACCCAGGAGACTTAGGGAAAGAGAATCAGCCGAACAATGAAAATCAGCTGAGCATCATTGAAAAGAATACCTGCGTCCCCACCATGTCATGGGATCAACACCCAGGTTATCCTGAAAATACCCAGCACGACGATGAATTCGCAACGTTTGCAGGACTAGAATTCATTAACTATGCTTTTCCTGAGGTCAACGTCATCGAGAGGGATGACTCCTCCAGTTCCAAAGAAGTGTGGGACACCTTGGGATAACCGAGTGGAAAATTCGACTACTTGGTCAAGTACACCGCTCATGAGAGCTCTCGTATCAAGCTCGAAGACATCCAGCCAACTGGATGGGGAGATTTACCTGAGAGCACAAGCACTATGCAAGATATAGCTGAGGAATCCTCCTACGACAACTCTTCCAGGGAGACAGATACCAATGATCCTGCTCCGCCAGAAATCAGCATCATTTCTAAGGACAAATCAAGAAAGAAGGTACCAGACTTTGTGATTCACCGAGGAGTTCGCCGCCAGTGGGTTGCAGTCGATGTTCCAAAGATTGTGCATAAGTCAAAGTAATTGCCATCTTTACTTTAACCTTTCACCCTGCCCAGGTGAAATAGATGTTTTGATAGGGCTCACTTTCTGTAAATGTCCCTCTTCGCTTTGTCCAAAGCGACAGAGTTTTGTTTTATAGGGCTGTAGTTTCAAGTTTCGACTGATCGTAAATAAATGAACATCGTTCTGTATCTTCCGCATTTTATTGCTGTTTTCTCCTTTTTCTTTTTCAGAAAATGGTAATCCTAAAAAACAAAACAAATAATAAAAACAAGCAGTAACAAAAAAACCATTGCACACACTCTTGCATTCTCTCTTCTAAACACAAATCATCACGTCATGCAGATTGCTTGTTTTAAACCCATTTGAAACATACGATCCGATGCCTTCTCCCAGCTTTGAATTCTCGGTATTTGAGGCTGAAGAAGAAAATGACGACGAAATTCTAGAGGAGATCTCCCGATTACTCAGACAAGAGGAAAGGTCCATTGAACCTCACAAAGAACCGTTGGAAACGGTCAACTTGGGTTCGGAAAAAGAGAGAAAAGAAATCAGGATTTGGGCACTGCTCAGTCCAACTGTCAAAGAAGGTTTGATAAAGCTTCTCAAAGAGTTTCCCGATGTATTCGCTTGGTCCTATCAGGATATGCCAGGTTTGGATACCAGCATCGTGGAACATCATCTACCGTTGAGATCAGAATATCCGCCAGTAAAGCAAAGGTTGAGACGAACTCATCCAGACATGGCCGTCAAAATCAAAGAGGAGGTACAGAAACAGATTGACGCGGGCTTCCTCGCTACATCCGAATATCCTCAATGGTTAGCCAACATCGTACCAGTTCTAAAAAAGGACGGAAAGGTCAGAATGTGTGTCGACTACAGAGATTTAAACAAGGCTAGTCCAAAGGACGACTTTCCTTTACCACACATTGACATGCTGGTAGACAGTACAACAAAGTTCAAAGTTTTCTCCTTCATGGACGGATTCTCGGGCTATAATCAGATCAAAATGGCGCCGAAAGACATGGAGAATACTTCCTTCATTACCCCATAGGGTACCTTTTGTTACAAGGTAATGCCGTTCGGTTTGAAGAAAGCCGGGGCAACCTATCAAAGGGCCATGACAACTCTGTTTCATGACATGATACACAAAGAAATTGAGGTGTATGTCGATGACATGATCGCCAAATCTAGAACAGAGGAGGAGCATGTGACCCACCTATCAAAACTATTCGAAGCGGTTGAGAAAGTATAAACTCCGCCTGAATCCCAATAAGTGCACCTTTGGAGTCCGTTCAGGGAAACTCTTAGGGTTCATCGTCAGTCGGAAAGGAATTGAGGTTGATCCTGACAAGGTCAAGGACATTCAAGAAATGCCTTCTCCGAAGACTGAGAAACAAGTCAGAGGATTCCTGGGACGTACATTTCCAGATTCATATTCCTCATGACCGCAACATGTGCGCCAATTTTCAAACTACTAAAAAAGAATCAGGACTGCGTTTGGTCAGAAGACTGCCAAACTGCCTTCGACGGTATCAAGGAATACCTGTTGAACCCACCGATTCTGTCACCTCCAGTGGAAGGAAGACCACTAATCATCTACTTAACAGTCTTGGAAGACTCAATGGGTTGTGTACTTGGCCAGCAAGATGAAACAAAAAGGAAAGAGTCTGCCATCTATTATCTGAGCAGGAAATTCACCGAGTGTGAAACTCGATACACTATGCTTGAAAAAACTTGCTGCGCTTTGGCTTGGGCAGCCAAACGTCTTCGCCAATACATGATTCGTCACACTACTTGGTTAATCTCCGAAATGGATCCGATCAAGTATGTGTTTGAAAAACCTGCTCTTACGGGAAGGATCGCCCGTTGGCAGATGTTGCTATCAGAATATGACATAGAATACCATGCTCAGAAAGCCGTTAAGGGAAGTGTTTTAGCCAATCATTTGGCTCATCAACCGATTGACGATCAAGAATCAGTCGGATTTGACTTCCCAGACGAAGATGTCATGTATTTGAAAATGAAAGATTGCGATGAACCGCTACCCAGTGAAGGGCCAGAACCAGGTTCCCAATGGGGACTCATCTTTGACGGAGCTGCCAATCATTATGGAAATGGAATTGGGGCAATCATCATAACACCTCAGGGTACCCACATTCCTTTCACCGCCATACTTACGTTCAAGTGCACAAACAACGAGGCCGAATACGAAGCTTGTATCATGGGTCTCGAAGAAGCGATCGACTTAAGGATCAAGAACTTGGATGTATATGGCGACTCAGCTCTGGTCATCAACCAGATCAAAGGAGATTGGAACACATACCAATCAGGACCGATTCCTTACAAAGATTACGCAAGAAGGTTGTTACCCTTCTTCAACAGAATCGAGTTTCATCACATCCCTCGTGAAGAGAATCACATGGCTGATGCATTAGCTACTCTCTCTTCCATGATTAGCGTAGGTCAATGGAATGACATACCTATGATCGACATAATGCGCCTGGAAAGGCCCGCTTACATTTTCGCGATCGAAGCAGTCATAGACGACAAACCTTGGTATTACGATATCAAATGCTTCCTTCGGAAACAAGAATACCCACCTGGGGCATCCAGAAAAGACAGAAGGACCCTCAGAAGTTTGGCAGGCAGCTTCTTCCTGAGCGGTGATACACTCTATAAGCGGAATTTTGACATGGTTTTGCTTCGTTGTGTCGACATACCAGAAGCAAACATGCTGATTAGAGAAATTCAGGAAGGATCCTTTGGCACTCATGCCAACAGACACACAATGTCGAGAAAAATTCTAAGAGCAGGGTACTATTGGTTGACCATGGAATCCGACTGTTACAAGTACATGAGGAGGTGTCACAAGTGTCAGATATACTCAAACAAAATCCATGTACCGCCAACGCATCTCAAAGTTCTTTCTTCCCCATGGACTTTTTCCATATGGGGAATCGACATAATTGGCATGATTGAACCAAAAGCTTCAAACGGACATCGGTTCATTCTAGTGGCCATGGACTACTTCACCAAGTGGGTCGAAGCAGCGTCGTACGCCAATGTAACCCGACAAGTGGTGGTCCAATTTGTCAAAAACAATCTCATTTGCCGTTATGGTGTTCCGAGCCAGATCATTACTGATAATGGATCTAACTTGAACAATAAGATGATGAAAGAGTTGTGCGTAGAGTTCAAGATCGAACACCATAACTCATCTCCCTACCGACCAAAGATGAACAGGGCGGTAGAAGCAGCTAACAAGAACATCAAGAGGATCATTCAAAAGATGGTTGTAACTTACAAAGACTGGCACGAGATTCTACCCTTTGCTATTCACGGTTATCGCACATCTGTCCGCACTTCAACAGGGGCAACCCCTTTCTCTCTAGTATATGGCATGGAGTCAGTGCTTCCCATAGAAGTAGAGATCCCATCAATCCGGGTATTGATGGAAGCTAAGCTAACAGAAGCCGAGTGGTGTCCAAGTCGACACGATGAACTAAACTTCATCAATGAAAAGCGAATAACGGCTCTATGCCACAGTCAGTTGTATCAACAAAGAATGAAGAAGGCCTTCGACAAAAAGGTTCGACCCCGTGTCTTCAGGAAAGGAGACCTTGTGCTCAAGAAGATACAATCATTTCTCACTGATTCTCAGGGCAAATGGACTCCGAATTATGACGGCCCCTATGTGGTTAAGAAAGCTTTCTCAGGCGGTGCCTTGAGACTTGCAACCTTGGACGGAGAAGAATTTTCCTACCCCACAAACATTGACGTAGTCAAGAAATACTTCTCCTAAAAATAAATAAAAAAATGTCTCGGTGGATTGAAAACCCGAAAGGGCGGTCCAGGAAAAAATTAGAGATATAATCGAAAATCATCCAGATGGATTGGAAATGTCAAAGTACGATCCAGACAAAAATTAGGGATAATGGCAAGTAACTATGTTCGACACAGGGGCAAATCCCTCAGCAGCAGTTACATCGTCCATCAGGAAAAACTCCAGTCAAGGTCATCTTCGACAGAAGCTCAGGATACCCAGAATTCAAAGTTGGTAGAAGGATAGCGGTCGTTATGTTTCAATGTAGCCCTTTTCCCTGTAAATTACCATTTTCTTACTTTGTATATACTCCATGGAATCACGCTTTCGGCTGATTTCCATCCTATTAATAAAATTTGAGCCCTTGTGCTTTTGTTTGTAATTCTTATTTGTTTTAGCTTTACAGAACGACATTTTAATATGATTAACGATTCTTGAAATAAAACAAAAATGAATTTACTTGATAAAATTTTTCTGCTTTTAAAATAAAGATGGCAATTTCTTTTGACTGTTGAACATCGAAAGAACATCAATTGCGTCTCCAAAGGTGTTCGAGCCTCAAAGTGTAGAATCAAAGTGCTCCTTCTAAACCAGTGCGCCTGAATGAAGGATCAACGGTGCCAGAGACCATGTTTCGTCTGACATCCCTCGGCAGAGTTCTTACCTCCTAAGCCCGACCAACGGTAGCTCCCCGCGTGGACTATCTCTCATAAGCAAGGCGGAATTGCTATCTTGAACCAGTGATACTGTTCATCTCCCGCAGTGGCCGAGTATCCAGTCGTGTTCATCTTCTAGTCTATATGTCGCGTCAGTTTTGTCAGCATAGACATACATGCATCATACATTATTATTTTACATGCATATTCATATTGCTATCACTCCGGTCGGTCTTGTCCCCCCAGTGGTAAAATCCTCTTGTCAATCGAGTTGACGATTCTTTCCTCGTCTTGAAATGACACATCTGAGCAATCTCTCTCTAGTAGAGACGGTCTACGACCACTTTGATAACTTGAACCTCTAAAAGGCAAGAAAGCCCTCAGCCGATGTCACTCTTCGCCATTGAAGATGATATCTTCGCTTTCCCGGATTAAGGAAAATCCCTAGAGAAAGCCTCTCAACTAAAGACTTTCGATGGCACATTGGTTCTTCTCTCCAGAAAGTCAATGTTAATAAAGTCATCGGCACCTCAAAATTGGGGTACGTCATATGGAATTTCTATGAGAAAATCTCGAGAAAAGTATGGTGTAACATCCCCAAGCGGAAGCAGTCTCTCAAGAGACTCGTTTTCCCAGTAGAATTGACAAATGGCGTCTCCAACAGAGGAGTTTGTGCCTCTCTATAATCAAAACTTTTTCCGTCAAATGGCATCTCCCCAGGAAAATCCGGCGAGAAGTTTGAGGAGAACCGCTACAAATAGCGTCCTTTGTCAAGAAATTTTATTGACAAAAGAAACTAAGACCAGTTCCTTGGTAGGAAACCAGGATCGAGGGGAAGTTTATTCCAGAAACTAAGACCAGTTCCTTGGTAGGAAACCAGGATCGAGGGGAAGTTTATTCAAGAAACTAAGACCAGTTCCTTGGTAGGAAACCAGGATCGAGGGGAAGTTTATTCCAGAAACTAAGACCAGTTCCTTGGTAGGAAACGAGGAACGAGGGGAAGTTTATTCAAGAAACTAAGACCAGTTCCTTGGTAGGAAACCAGGATCGAGGGGAAGTTTAATTCAGAAACTAAGACCAGTTCCATGGGAGGAAACCAGGATCGAGGGGAAGTTTATTTCAGAAACCGAGACCAGTTCCTTGGTAGGAAACCAAAATCGAGGGGAAGTTTTACCTTTTCTAAGCATCATTTCTTAGAAAAAGAAGATGAATGTGCAAGTTGTCATCCATAACCGCCATCAAAATTTTGGGAATTCCGGTATTTAATCCTCTTGCACCCCGAATGCCCGAATACCTTCACCATTCACACCTTCGGGTCCAAGAAGATTAAATAGGGGCATCTGTCATACCCCAATTGACCACCAAGATTTCCCATCATTGTGTAAATCATCACCACAATATGGGTAAACCATCATGCCTCATTAGTCTCCCCAAAGATGGGTGATCATTCACTACAACAAAGGATTAGGGTTTCAAGCCCTCTCAGAGTTCTTAGACAAAGGATCAATCAAGGAATCACATGATCTCCAACTTGTCTAACCTCTCCAACACCCATAAAGGTCAAGAGGACTCCCACTGCCAGAATCAAGCACAAGGCTGCAACACTCCAAGTGGATTAAGCCTCAAGATTGCCAGTGTCACCAAATTAGGGTTTTGGTCGACCAGGGCCTCCAGTTGGAAATTTTCCTCTGGGCATGAGCCAATGCTTCACAATACTACCAAAGATGCTCCAAGGGACATCATAAACCCAAGCATCAAGTCAATTTAGCCTCAGGGAATGCATTTACCAGAAATCAGGAATTAGGGTTTCTTGACCTAATTCACCCCTAAGTTGACTTTTGGGACAAAACATGAGCCAAGACCTCAAGGCATGACTTGAGGGTCCCTAGTACTCCACATTGATCCATTTGCAACAATGGGTTGTTCCAAGAAGCTTGAGCAACAAGTTTCAAGTTCATCAGAGCCACAGTTAGGGTTTCGCGGGAAAAAGTCAATTGTACCTTTGACTTCTGACCCAGGCATGATCCCAAACCTTGGGACATAATTCAATACACCCTATAACACCTATGGAACATGTCCATCAAGTTTTATTTAGGTCAAGGACTTGATTTCATAGAGGATCGCACGGTTTGGAATTCATCTGACAAAACTCAACTATGCACAAAAGTCAAACTTTGACTTTTTGAGATTTTTCATAAAAATGGTTTTTTAACCCTAAAATGATGTTAATGTATGATTGGAATCATCATTCATCAAGAAAAATCAAGAAAAGTGGGATAACTTGTAAAAGGGGTAACCATGAAAAACTTAGAAATTTTCCAAGTTAGGGAACAAAGTGGCTAGGGTACCAACTTTGGAGGATCATAACTCCTAAACCATAAGGCCATTTTTCCCCATCCAAAGCTGGATTTGTAGCTCTCATGGCCCTCTACAAAAGCTTCAAACTGAACTCATTCCAATTCCTCATGGATTTTAAGTTATGGAATGATCAAAATAAAGAAAAGTGAAAATGTCACTTTTTTCCAACACTTAGTGAAATTTTCACTAAGTCAGAATCTGCCTTACTTTTTTCCAAATGTAGGGGCATTTTTCACTTGGATCCAAAAAGTATCAAAACCAAATATGATCAAACAGTTGTTGTATCATATGAGGGCTTTCCAAAATGACCAAGAACATCATCAAATTCCACTTGAGCCATGAGATATGACAAGGGCAATATGCCTTGTTGAAAACTGCCAAGGCTACGCAGAATTTTGCACTTTTACTCGATTTGGCAAAATCAGATAATTCCAAGCCTTGTCATCACTTTGCACACATCTAAGGATTAAATCTAAAGGGAACAAACATTGATCCAAGCCTCCAAAGTCTTTGGAACAAGAAGTAGCATGCCAAACCTAGAAATCCCTAAAAGAGGGACAAGACTTCAATTTTGGATTGGAGCATTTAATGGATGCTTAGAGGTGGCATGGACTGACACATTTGCAACTGAATTCAGTCAAGAATGATCCAACAACTAGGGAACCAAAGGCCTGTGCTCTAACCTCTAGTCAATGGCTAGAGGAGACTTGAGATTCCAAAATGCAACCATTGGACAAACCTCTGTTGTAGTTGCCATTCACTATTGATCCCAAAACAAACTTGCTCTACTATAAATAGAGCTCATTTGTGCTCAGTTTGAGTACACCAAAGCCATCAAACAAATGTTTTCCTCAAAATCCCTTTTTCTTGGCCTAAATGCCTTCTCTAGCAAGGTAACTTTGAGTTTTTGAGTTAGAGAGCATTTCCATCACAGTTCATGATCCAAACACATCCAATATGTCATATCTAAGCTGTCCAAATTCACACAAGTGACCTGTAATCCTTAAATCACAAAGTCACCTCTCAAAACCTCAAAATAGTACTTTTGTGCATTTTTCAAGCCATGACTTGATTCAGTCACTTTCTAAACCAGATAAAACCTCAAACACACTACAAATATCATCCTTGAACTGTCCCAAATGGTTCCCCCCATCTGGAACACCATTTGAGAGAGTTTCTATTTTGGCCATTTTAACCCCTTTTGCAAGAAAGGGCCAGTTTGTGTTTTTGCAGGTTCCAGCTGATTCCACTCATCCTAAAAGCTTCTAAGGGATCATTTGAGAGTGTCCAAAGCATCAAACCATTTCTGGAACAAGAAACTTGGCAGATTATACAAAAACTCCAAAAGCTCAAAAGAGAGGTAAGCATCATGACTTAAACTTTCCAAAATATGCATTGCTTTGAAGTCCACTGGTCATGCACATCTCATACATGTTGTATATGTTGTGTTTGAACCAATTCATCATGTACTTCATGCCTATACCAAAGTGTAGCATAGAAAATGCAATTATAGGCCTATTTCAAAACCACTATCGGGTTTTTGAATAGGATCATGATCTGATAAAACTACCACCACCATTGGATTTCTTGTGAAATTCTGGGCCAGATGCATATAAATTTTGTCCCCAACCATGGATAAATGAGAAAGTTATGGACCTTCCCGTTTCTTGCCAAAACTTGCCTTGCCTTGCCTTGGCCAGGCCTAGAAAACAAGGCAAGCCTTGTGTATTTGTTGGTTTGTTTAAATCAACGGATGTATCACCACCCCAGTGGTAAGGCGCGCGCCCTGTAACCTTGAGGTCATGGGTTCAAACCCCACCCATGCCATTTTGTGTTTTTTTCACATTTTGCTATTTTTTTTCCATATTTTCATGTTTTATTATTTAATTGGAAAATTAATAACTCCTTCAATTTTAATTATTTTTTATTGGTTCTTTTTGGAAAAAATCACAAAAATGTTGAAATATTTTATTTCCCTAAAACATTACAGTTATATTATTTATTTAATATAATTAGTATTTTTGTGAATAAATACTTTTTATTTGTTTTTAAACCTTTTAAAAATAAATATTCATGTTGGAAAATCAACACCAAATAGGTTTTAATTCATCTTGTGACTAAAACCACATTTTTCAAACCTAAAACCAAAATCACAAGTTGTTTATTCAAACTTATTTGGTATTTTTATCATTTTTATTAATTTTCTTTGAATAATTATATTAAAGAATGATGAAATTAGGGTTTTAATTGATTTTCACCCTAACAAACTTTTCCAAACACTCATGGACCTCTAATAGAGTGTAAGACCCAATCCTTTGTTAATACAAACCTAATTTGGGCCTCAAATATTGTATAAGTCCCGTTGTATTTCGAAAGTTCGGCGCGATCGTCGCCAGTTCAAAACAAATAATCCTGGGCCTACCCTCGAGTAGTAAGACCCATTTCTTTTCTTAAAACTCACTTGGGCCTCTATTAGAGTATAAGACCCAACCCCTTTGAAAACAAAACCTTTTTAGGCCTCATTCATTGTATAAGACCCATTGTGTTTTCAAAAAATCACGGCGCGATCGCCATTTCAAAACGAAAATTACCTGGGCCTACCCTCGTGTTATAAATCCCATTTCCTTTCTTTAAAACATCTTTGGGCCTCTAATAGAGTGTAAGTCCCACCCATTTTGTAAATAAAAATATTTTGGGCCTCAAACATTGTATAAGTCCCTCTGTACATTTTCAAAGTTCGGCGCGATCGTCGCCTTTTAACAAAAAAGACCATTGGGCCTCTCCTTGAGCTGTAAGCCCCATCTTGTTATACAAAAATACTTTTGGGCCTCTAATAGAGTGTAAGACCCAAGCCTTTTTGTAAAATAAACCCATTGTGGGCTTCACTTATTGTATAAGTCCCTCTGTGTATTTTCAAAAACTTTGGCGCGATCGTCGCTTTCAAACAAATAACCCTGGGCCTACCCTTGAGTAGTAAGACCCATTTATTTTCTTCAAACACTTTGTGGGCCTCTTGAGAGAGTATAAGACCCATCCCTTTGTACAGAAAACCTTTCTTGGGCCTCAGTCACTTGTATAAGTTCCTGTACAAAACGACAGTGCGATCACTGATAAAACCCTAGGCCTCTCCTTGAGCTGTAAGCCCCAAATTTTCTTTTCAAAGCACTTTCTCCTTTGATTTTGTAATATACTGTTTTTTTCAAGCTTTCTTTGTTGAACAACTAACCAAACAGCATGGAAGCTCTACAACCGAGTAAGTGTTTACCCGCTTTCTTTATCCGCTTTCATATATATATCAGTATTGTGGGGCTGCTCACTATAAGTCTTCTTTCACAAACTTTTATATACTTGTCAAATATCAACTGTGTAATACTAGTATTGTTATTTAGAGTTTTCCCCGGCAACTACGTCTAAAACTAGGTAAAGCCCTGTTGGTCACTCTTAAATACAAACAAAACTAGATCCCCATAGGATTACCAGACACAGTCTTCCCTACTCTTGGGGTTAAACAATATGGAACAAAGAGAAAGGCAGTATTCTCGGTGAACCTTTTCTCAGACTGTCACCCTTAGAAATTGTCAAAGAAACTCTAACTCCCCATAAATGATCTTTTCTCCGTGAATGGCATCTCTTGAGTTTCTTCCAAATCTTCGAACTTTCATGGCTTGATCTATTCTCTGTGAATAGCATGTCTTGAACTTCTCGTGGTTTGGGGACCCACAGGCTTCCAAAAAGCATCCCCGCCTCCTCTTGGGTGTTGTACAAGGACCCGTCAGCTTCTTAGAAGTTTTCACAGCCTCCTCTTAGGCTTCGTATAAGGATTCTTCCTCCGGGAAGATAACCGCCTCTTGGGTTTCGTACAAATTGTCCCTCGGCTTCCTAAAAGTTTCCAGCCTCCTCTTGGGCTTCGTACAAATTGTCCCGACGACCTCTTAAAGGTATAGGAACATAAATTAGTCATCTTAATAGAACAATCTTTCAAAGAGTCTAGATCTTTCTACCGCAAGCACACTGTTTCTCTTAAGCATATTACAAAAGATAAAACTCTAGACTTGGACAGTCTAAGACCCTTGAGTTTCAAAGACATTCTCAAGCCCCTTTCAAGAATGGGGAGAACACCCGTAGACCTGGACAGTCTAAAACCCTTTGGATTACGCGATTCCCTAGAGAACAGGAAATAATCCCAACCCTCAGATCAAATCCATGAGTACCAAATTACTCACATAAGAACTGATGTTCTCTTTTGACCAACCTACTGGACCTGTCACTCAACTGAAACAGTTACCATAGCCTCCTCTTGGGCTTTGTACAATCATTCTCGCCAGTGGAGCTAACCCTTTCAGCCTCCATCTCGGGCCTCGTACGAGATATAAAATCACTCTCTTGTTGAGTATAAAAGACTCTCTTGTTGAGTCAAACACCTTCAGCCTCCATCTCGGGCTTCGTACGAGATAGAAAGTCACTCTCTTGTTGAGTATAAAAGACTCTCTTGTTGAGTCACCCATCCTTTAGCCTCCGTCTTGGGCATCGTACAAGACACAAAACACTCTCTTGTTGAGTATAAAAGATTCTCTTGTTGAATCACCCCTTTGCCTCTATCTCGGGCTTCGTACGAGATACAAAACACTCTCTTGTTGAGTATAAAAGACTCTCTTGTTAAGTCAAACAATTTTTAGCCTCCGTCTCCGGCTTCATACGAGACACCAAATCACTCTCTTGTTGAGTATAAAAGACTCTTTTGTTGAGTCAGACCCCTTTAGCTTCTGTCTTGGGCTTCGTACAAGACACACAAAAAGACCCTCTTGTTGAGTCAAAACCCTTTTAGCCTCAATCTTGGGCTTTGTACAAGACGGAAAGAACATTTTCCCTGAAAAAGTCAACCTTTAGCCTCCTCTTAGGCTTTGTATAAGGAAAACCCGGTTGAGACAATCAACCTTTTAGCATCAAAGTCATGCCTTGCTCACAACATACAAACATCAACAACTCCTCCTTAGAGATGACAAATTCCCTCTTAGCTAGGAACCTTTTTAGCTTCATATCTTGGGCTTTGAACAAGATAAAAATAGACCCTTCAGCTTCACATCTTAGGCTTTGAACAAGATACAAACAACCTTTAGCTTCACGTCTTGGGCTTTGAACAAGACACCAAAACACCATTTCCTCCCATAGAATAGGACGAACTACGATCACTCTGATTTCCCTATCGCGGGAATACGTAGGCATAAGATTGAAAAATCTTAGCGAGCACACTAATCAAAAAACCCAAAATCCCATACACTAACCGAAAAGCATCAGTCCCAACACCCTACCCAAACATTCTATTCTTAACTAAATAACCGAAGAGAGACCCACATCTTAATCGCATCTGTAACCTAACAGACCGCTGTTTAAACTCAGTATGCAAGCAGGGTTAGTTAGAGACATCTATTTCCCTTCCTTCATCAGCTTCAATAGGATAAAAAATGAACCTGTAGTCCCCCAAAAAGCGACAGTGCTTAAGAACCACGTCTAAAATCGCTCGCTACAAAGGGTAAGTGTTTACCCGCTTTCATTTACCACTTTCATATGTATATAACTGTATTGTGGGGTTGTTTCACTGTAAGTCTTCTTTCACATCCTTTTATATACTTGTCACATATCCACTGTGTAATACTAGTATAGTTATTTAGAGTTTTCCCCGACAACTACGTCTAGAACTAGGTAAAGCCTTGTTGGTCACTCTTGAATACAAACAAAACTAGATCCCCCGTAGGATTCCAAATACAGTCTTCTCTCCTCTTGGGGTTAAACAATATGGAACAAAGAGAAAGGCAGTATTCTTGGTGAACCTTTTCTCAGACTGTCACCCTTAGAAATTGTCAAAGAAACACTAACTCCCCAGAGATGATATTTTCTCCGTGAATGGCATCTCTTGAGTTTCTTCCAAATCCTCGAACTTTCCTGGCTTGATCTATTCTCTGTGAATAACATGTCTTGAACTTCTCGTGGTTTGAGGACCCACAGGCTTCCTAAAAGCATCCCCGCCTCCTCTTGGGCGTTGTACAAGGACCCTGACGACCTCTTAAAGGTATAGGATAGAACTTAGTCATCCTTTGATAGAGCAGTCTTTCTAGCATCAAAAACTCCGGCCATTTTAGGGTTGATACTCATCCCTTAATGCCCGTGCCTTCTCTTGGGCATAGTACAAAAGATAAAATTCTAGACTTGGACAGTCTAAACCTCTTGAGTCTCAAAGGTATTCTCAAGTTCCTCCGAAACATAAGCGAAGCCCAGTCTCTCTCATGAGAGTTCCCCACACTTAGACCTGCCTAGGAATCTCGGTGACCTTCGCAGTAAGACAGCCTCCTCTTGGGCTTTGTACAAATGATTCTCCCCAGCGCAGCTAACCTTTTCAGACTCTCTTGTTGAGTCTAACCCCTTTAGCCTCCGTCTTGGGCTTCGTACAAGACACATATAAACTCTCTTATTGAGTATAAAAGACTCTCTTGTTGAGTCAAACCCTTTTTCGCCTGCGTCTTGGGCTTCGTACAAGACATATAAATCACTTTCTTGTTGAGCATAAAAGCCTCTCTTGTTGAGTCAACCTCCTTTTAGCCTCAATCTCGGGCTTCGTACGAGATAGAAAAACACTCTCTTGTTGAGTATAAAAGACTCTCTTGTTGAGTCAATCTCTTTTTAGCCTCAATCTCGGGCTTCGTACGAGACAGGAAATCACTCTCTTGTTGAGTATAAAAGACTCTCTTGTTGAGTCAATCAGCCATTTTTAGCCTCCGTCTTGGGCTTCGTACAAGACAGATAACACTATCTTGTTGAGTGAACCCTTTTAGCCTCAATCTTGGGCTTTGTACAAGACAGAAAGAACATTTTCCCCGGAAAAGTCAAACTTCCAGTCTCCTCTTAGGCTTTGTATAAGGAAATCCCCGGTTGAGTCAATCAACCTTTTAGCATCAAATTGGTGCTTTGCTCACAATATACAAACATTAATAACTCCTCTTTAGAGATGACAAATTCCCTCTCAGTCAGACCCCTTTAGCTTCACATCTTGGGCTTTAAACAAGATACAAATCACCTTTATCTTCATGTCTTGGGCTTTGAACAAGACACCAAAACATCTTTTCCTCCCATAGAATAGGAGGAACTACGATCGCTCTGATTTCCCTGTTTAGCCAAACGGGAATACGTAGGCATAAGATTACAAAAATCTTAGCGAGCATAATCAATAATCACTCTCAGTCCAGTCCCTTCGTATATCAACCAAGGGAAATCCAGCCTAGCATCCTTACCAAAAGCCTCTTATACATTCAAGGCACTTTCGATCTTAAGCGCATAACCCTGAGAAAAACCCACCTTTAGATAGCATCTGTACACCAACAGTTTTGACTATTTAACCTCGGTATGCAAGCATGGTTAATTGGAGACATCTTTTTCCCTTCCTTAATCATCTCAATAGGATAAAAAATGAATCAAACTATAGTACCAAAGCGATAGTGATTCGAAACCACAAAAACCGCGCTACAGTTCGCTCGATGGAAACAGATCTAGTAAGGTTGCACTGCATACAAAGCGGACGTGGCCAGGTGCCACCACACAACTATGAGCACTGTAGAGTTTGCTCAGAGAACAACTAAGGATGCTACCTTGTACGGTCAGATCTTCAAAATCAGTTAGACCGAAAAGAGATTCGACCATGTTCAAGTTCTGGTTCAATCAATGTAATGCAAGAATATCTTCCTGATCAAAGCAAAGACGTTGTCTTAATCTCTAAGCATGAAATGGCCAAAGACGTATGCGCCATAATCCCTCTACTCCATGAATCAAGAGTTCCTCTTTATAGTAGAAATATTCTCAACCTCGAACCAATTGAGGCTGCCAACGATGGTCAGAAAAATCAAAAGGCCCCTGTGGTTATCTATCTGTCGGGACTGATACCGTACGAATCCAATAAGGCTATCCCTTACAAGTACGGTGCAACAACAATCAAAAATGGAAAGGAAACTCCATTACCCTCCGTTATCAACATTACCAACATTAGTCGAGTAACACGGAGCGGCTGGATCTTCAACAGAGGAGTTGGAGAACCCACCAAAGAAAAGGAACCTCAAACAGAAGTTCCTAATCAACCAGCTGGGCCATCTAGTAATCCAAACCTTTCAAAGAACAACGATGAGATGCAGAAGCTCATCCAGAAGAGCGAGTACAACATTGTAGGCCAATTGCTGCAAACTCCTTCGAGAATCTCTGTGTTATCTCTATTGCTCAGTTCCGAAGCTCACAGGGAAGCTTTGCAGAAAGTCTTGGAGCAAGCTTTCGTAGAACAAGATGTGACGATAAGACAATTTGACAGCATCATTTCCAAAATCACTTCCTGCAAAAATTTAGGATTCAGTGATGAAGAACTGCCGAAAGAACGCAAAAATCACAATATGGCGCTTAACATTACCGTCAACTGCCAGGACGATGCTCTAGCCAGCATACTGGTAGACACAGGATCAGCTCTAAATGTTATGCCAAAATCTACTCTGATGCGACTATCATTTCAAGGATCTCCAATGAGAGGCAGTGAGGTCATCGTCAAAGCCTTTGACGAATCCAGAAAAATAGTTATCGGCAAAGTTGATCTTCCCATAACCATCGGTCCTCACACTTTCCAAGTCACTTTACAGGTCATGGACATCCGGGCAGCATACAGCTGTTTATTAGGAAGACCTTGGTGTAGCGTGCGATTTTTGTCGGTGACGCGACCACCTTATCGCCATGGGTTTCTCCTCACCGCAATGGTAGGAGTTGGGGTGCTACTTTCTGATTTCTTATTTATCCTATGAAGATGGAAAGGAAAGGGAAGCTATCTAAAACTAACCTTGCACACAAATGTTTAACTGAACAAATGCTTAAGAGATTGGGGGGTCCGGGGTCAGGTTATACAATGTGGAGTTGTCAATTACCCATCCTATACATGGTTATCCATGGGTTGATTAGCATTAGGTTCTACTTTATACTTGATGGTGTTTATCTGTAAATGGGAAAGTTTCTTCTTTGTGGGGATGTCTATAAGAGAGAGTATTTTTGTTGATGTTGGGTTTTTCCGATGTTTTTGGTAAGTGAAGGTACTGGACCTAAGGTTTTAGAATGGTGTGCTTGCTAAGATTTCACAATCTTATGTCTACGTATTCCCGTTAAAGAAAAACAAGGAAATCAGAGCAATCGTAGTTCCTCCTATTCTATGGGAGGAAAAGATGTTTTGGTGTCTTGTTCACAGCCCAAGATTGAAGCTAAAAGGTTGTTTGTGTCTTGTTCAAAGCCCAAGATTGAAGCTAAAGGTTTGACTGAGAGAGAATTTGTCATCTTTAAAGGGAGATATCTCATCTGTTTATCACAACTGTTGGGTGACTGATTATAAAGGAGGATTACTTTAACTGGAATGTATGGAACCTAGTAATGCCATAATTTCCTTTATAAGGGATTTGTCCTGAAGGAGAAAACTTTAACTCAGTGTTGAGCAATGCCATTTTTCCTTAGGAATCTTTCATGCTAAGAGAGGGACAGTGGCGTGGATGTAAATAATCCAGAGGCTTGCCATTTACAGCAATTAGATGATAGAGGAAGTTTACCAGGATAAGAGATGGACTACAGCTTGGATATTTGAATCAACACGTGTGCCACTTACAGTAGTTATCTGGGATTAAGGTTGGTTTTGATTTCTGTTTTGATGTGTGATGTACAGAGAAATGTCTTCCTACAGAGAGGTTTTTGATTTCCTTTGAGGGGAGTTTGATTTTTGTGTGCCTTGATCAAAGCCCAAGGTTGAAGCTAAGAGATTGATTGACTCCACTGGGGAGTTTATTATCTGTCTTGTACAAATCCCAAGATTGAGGAAAAAAAGAGACTGACTCTTTTGGGGATATCATTATACAAAGCCTAAGAGGAGGCTAAAAAGGGAAACTGACTCTACTGGTGAGAGGTTTTATCTGTCTTGTACAAAGACTAAGATTGTGGCTAAAAGAAGACTGACTCTGCTGGAGAGTATGATTTGTCTTATACAAAGCCCAAGATTGAGGCTGGAGAGAGGATTGACTCTGCTTAGGGAGATTAATTCCCAAAACCTAAAAGAATGCTGGGAGGAATTGACTCCGCTGGGAAAATATTTATCTAGAGCTCAAGAGAAGGTTATGAAGATTTTGACTTTTTCTAGAGAAAGTTTATATATGTCCTGTACAAAGCCCAATATTGAGGCTATAAGGGAATGACTCAGTTGAGGATATTTATGGTGTCTAGTACAAAGCCCAAGATTGAGGCTGAACAAGCTGGAGAAATCATTATACAAAGCCTAAGAGGAGGCTAAAAGGGGTCGACTCAACAAGAGAGTGCCTTAAGGTAAATAACTCAACAAGAGAGTGTTTTAAAATCCTTATACAAAGCCTAAGAGGAGGCTGACTTCTGATAGGGGAAATCATTATACAAAGCCTAAAAGGAGGCTGAAAAAGATTGACTCAACAAGAGAAGGTTTTAATCTGTCTTGTACAAAGCCCACGATTGAGGCTAAAAAAGGGTTGACTCAACAAGAGAGTGCTTTTTAGGGAGTTGATTCAACAAGAGAGTGCTTTCTGAAACTAGATCTACTGAGGAAAATCATTATACAAAGCCTAAGAGGAGGCTGGCTTCTGTTGAGGATTATTGAGATCTAGAGGCAGGTCTAAAATGGGGAATCAACTCTTGTTGAGGGTTCCAGAAGAGTTGAGGTATCAGATGCCTTGAGGTTCTGATGATAAGCTGACCTTAGCTGGGGAATTTTTGGATGAAAGACTGAGTTTTTAGAACCCACGGGTTTTAACTCTACTGGGGATTGATTAAATGACCAGGGTTTTTTCCTGTGTTTGTAGGGAACATGAGAATGTCTTTGAGATCCAACAGGAGATTAGACTGTCCAAGTGTACTGGTATGGAAGAATTTGTCTTTGTATGATGCCCAAGAGGAGGCTGGTGTTTTAAGGGATGAGAATCAACCCTAAAATTGGTTTGAGGTTTTGACTCTTTAGAAAGACAGCTCTAACAAAGGAGGACTAAGTTCTGTCCTATACCTTTAAGAGGTCTTCAGGGTCCTTGTATTAAGCCCAAGAGAAGGCATGAGAACTTCTAAGAAGCCGGAGGGTCCTTGTACAAAGCTCAAGAGGAGGCGGGGATGCTTTTAGGAAGCCTGTGGGTCCAAACCTAAAAAGAGTTCAAGAAAAGTTTCACCGGGAATAATCTTTTCTTTAGTGAACAGTTCTAGGGTTTGAAGAAATTCAAGAGAGGTTTCACCGGGAATTAATCCTCTCTGGGGGAAATGAATTTCTTTGACAATTTTCTAATAGTGACAGTCTGAGAAAAGTTTCACCGGGAATAATGCCTTTCTCTTTGTTCCATATTGTATAAGTGTCGTAACCCAAAATTTGACGTCTCCTTTTGCTTTTGCATGAGCATGTGCATTCGCATCGTCGACATACGTATTCGCACATTTCTTTATGTGTTTCTTGTTGCAGGATTTTCAGGTTTAATCTCGATTAATCGCATCCTTCACAAGATCATCTCATCATCAAAACAAGCACAAAACAAGGGTTTCCATACCTATTCATCAAAACAAGAGGTGGAAAATTGAAACCGGGACCTCAGTACTTGTTTTTTTAATTGATCTGGACAAGTTTTGCCTAGAGTAACCGGTTACTCAATATAGGGTAACCGGTTACTCAGTGTAAAGTTGTAGTTTCTGCTGCATTTTTTGAGACAACACCTGTGCACACTCTTTGGTCTTTGATTCTACACAGGTCTAGCAGCATGTGGAACATTCTAGAAATTCAAGACTATTCAAGACACTCCACTTACATTTATTCCAATGCCACACTTTAAATTAAGTGCACCATGTTCCTTGATTTCCAAGCATGTCAACCTTTGATTTGAAGCTTACATTGGGATTGTTACCGAGTTAACTTCCTAACTAACCGAGTTAATCGATTGACTCGGTGAGTTAAGTGTAACTAACTCCTAGCCTAATTCCAAACCACCCAAAGCTAATCCCTAGCCTAATTCCAAACCTATCACACTCCAAACCAAAACTCTATATAAATAAAGCTCTACCATTTCACAAACCCTCCACAATCATTCTCACAAATTCTCACTCTTTGCACTCTCAATTCTGTCATTTCTCTCAACATTTTTCTGCAACCTCTTCACATATTACTTCACCTTCTTCACAAAATCACACTAACGCTCTTAATTCACCTTTGAAGAAAAGCTACTTTCACCTTGAAAGTGCTTTTTCTTGAGCTTAACCTTCATCATCATTCCATTCTTCTAGATTTTGTGGAGCTTCAGTAGCTTTTGAATTCATCTCAAAAGTGATTATTTCAAGCTTCTTTGGTGATAATTCTCATTTTGGAGCTTTCGTCGAAATTTACTCGGTTTCGCTACGGTTCGAAGTGCAAGTGTAGGATTCGTTGGTTTTCTTCACTTATCTTCATCACATTTCACTTGCAACAATCTCCAAGCTAAACCTCCGGCTTGTAGGTTGGTCGATTCTTACTTAACTTATCATTTCATTCACTTTTTACGTGTTTACGATGTAGTTTCAACTGTTTTTTTGTTTTGATTAATCATGCGATTGGTTGATCTTTGATCTACATGTTCATGCTTTTAATTGATGATTAATTGATCCTAATTCCTATAATTTTCGTCCACAAGTTCATACCATAGCATGTGGTAGTTCAAATAAGTGATTTAAGGTCTGGAAGTGCTTTTTCAGTAGCTGTTTTTGCCACTGTCACAGTGGTAACCGGTTACCCTATTTGCAGTAACTGGTTACTCAGTGTATTTTTCACCAAAAACTGCAATTTTCAAGCAAGTAATCGGTTACCCTATTTACAGTAACCGGTTACCACTGTACATAATGGCCATTTTTGAGTTTTATCAATCATGTTTGACATTCTTTCTTCCTCTAACTTCCATGGACTGACATACTTGATATTTATGGATGTTTTAAGTGCTGTTAACCTCTATTTAAAGCATATTTACAATAATTCAATGGTTGTTTTATCACTTCTTGCAATTATGGGTGTTCTTGATATTTGTTTGAAAATGCTCATTCTTGCACAATTCTTAATCAATTGATACCTGATTTGTAATACATGCTAATATTTGTTTGGCATTGTTTTGCACTTTCATTTCTTGCTCACATTAAGCTTGCTCTTTATTGAGCATATTTAATCTTGTGCAATCAACAATACACCTTTTGTTTTAACAATTTTTCATTCATTTGAAAACTTATTAGCATGTGCCCCCTTTGGTTAATTAATCGAAACTTTGTTTCGATTATTAATCTTCCGTTTGGAGTTTCTCTTTAGGCCTCCTTTAAAGCTTTCTCTCTCTTTTCTTCCCCGCGGAGTCGGAGCCTTCACGCGACACGGGAGCACTGTACAACTTGGAGCAGTTGCGCTGTCCGTTTCAACTTCTGCACTACACCCTATGTGTTAGAGAAGGAATGAGAATGGAGAATTCCTACTCTCATTCTGACCACTTCAGGTAGGGGACGAATGACCCTGTGCCTGGTTAGTCACCTCTATCCTCAGGCGGTAGTGTATCTCCTTCCCCAGTCGAGTCGATCCTCGACCCTCGATCACTCTTATCTCTTTCAATCAGTCTTTTGATCTATCACCATTCCCTTAGTGAACGATCATCAGCAATCTTCAGAGAGTCAATCTCTTGCTCTTGTGCAATACCTTTCCTGCTTCTCTTCAAGAGAGTTTCAATTACCTTTTCTTGTGGCTAGTCATTTCTTTTGCTGATTCCCCTTGAGAGTTGTAATCATTCTTCCTTTGGTTGATCACAGTTATACTGTTAAAACCAATGCTCTTTTCCCTCAACAATTCCTTTTTCTTCGGTTAAACACAGTTTTCCTATTAAGCACCAAAACCCTAGCAGAGTTCGCAACCTTCTCTTGGTTCTTCTCCCTTTGATTGGTTAACCACTACCTGTCAGTTAAAACACCAATTTTCACTCCTTCTCAGTTAACCACAGTCTATCTGTTAACACACTGAGTTCCCCTTGGGTTTTATCGATATTTTCCCTGTCCTTTGGGACTAAATAAAGTTTCGTGGAGACTCTGTGTTATCTTTGAGTGTGCGATTCACTCAGGTATAAACCAGCCATCTTCAATACGCCCAAGAGAAGGCAAGACTGTATCTGGAATTCCTATGGGGAACTACTTTTGACTGTTGAAAGAGTAACCACTGGCTCTATCTAGTTCTAGACCTTATTGCTGGGGAAAACTCTAAGCAGATATATACAAGCATATATATACAGATGAAATATATATAGACAAGTATGTAAAAGAGGGTAGGAGGACTTACAGGTGAGCAAACTTCCAGCACAAACAAATATATATATATATATATATATATATATATATATATATATGAAAGTATGTAAAGGAAAGTTGTTTAAAACTTACAGGCGAGCATGCTTCCATAGTACCACTGAGCTTAGTACCACAGGTTCCTGGTAGGCCTTTAATCATATATCTCACTGTTCTCGATGAATCAATGGGATGTGTATTGGGTCAACATGACGACACTGGTAGAAAAGAACATGCAATTTACTATCTGAGCAAGAAGTTCACTGATTTTGAGACCAGATACTCACTCTTGGAGAAAACTTGTTGTGCTCTGGTCTGGGCAGCTCGACACCTAAGGCAATACATGATTTACCATACTACTTTGTTGATATCCAAAATGGATCTGATAATGTACATATTCGAAAAGCCTGCTGTCTCTGGAAGGATTGCTCGGTGGCAGATGTTGTTAACTGAGTATGACATCCGACATGTTACCCAGAAAGCAATAAAAGGGAGAGTCCTGTCTGACTACCTTGCCCATCAACCTGTAGAGGGTTATCAACAAAAGTTTGACTTTCCTGATGAGGATATTCTGTTTATCAGAGATTATGAGACTCCAGACCCTGACATAGGACCTGAACCAGGGGCGCGATGGACGCTTGTGTTCGATGGTGCCTCTAATGCCAAAGTTCGTGGAATTGGTGCTATCCTCATCTCTCCAACAGGTTTTCACCTTCCCCTCACTGCCAGATTATGCTTTGCATTCACCAACAATATGGCTGAATACGAAGCATGTATCTATGGTATTGAAGCGGCAATTGACATGAGAATCACGATTCTTGAGGTCTATGGAGCTTCTTCTTTGGTTATTGGCCAAGTCAGAGGGAACTTTGTGACTCGGGATTCCAAGCTGGTTCCGTACCAAAAACACATAGCAAAATTGATTCCTTACTTTGATGAGATCTCTTTTCATCATATCTCCAAAGAGGAAAATTAATTAGCTGATGCTCTTGCCACTTTAGCATCCATGTTCAAGGTCAAGTGGAAGAATGAAGCTCCTTCTATCCGCATTGATCATTTGAACGAACCAGCACACTATTTAGCAATTGAGGATGAGTCTGATGACAAGCCTTGGTTCTACGATATCAAGAGATATCTGGAAAAACAAGAATATCTCGAGGGTGTTACTATCACTGACAAGAAGGCTCTTAGACGGCTCTGTGCCAAATTCTTCTTAAGTGGTAGTGTACTATACAAAAGGAATTATGATTCTGTGTTGCTCAGATGCGTGGATAGACACGAAGCAAACACGATCATAAGGTCCATACATGAGGGCTGCGAGGGTGTACATACTAAAGGTCCTACTATGGCCAAAAGGATCCTTCGAGCTGGGTATTATTGGACAACAATGGAGGTAGATTGTTACAACATTTCCAAAAGGTGTCACAAGTGCCAAATCTACGGAGACAAGATCCATGTGCCTCCAACTCCATTGAACGTTTTGACTTCACCTTGGCCATTCTTTATGTGGGGTATAAATATGATTGGAATGATCGAGCCGAAGGTTTCCAACGGTCATCGATTCATTCTGGTTGCTATCGACTACTTTACCAAATGGGTTGAAGCTGCTTCTTACGCCAATGTTACACGTCAAGTGGTTGCCAGATTTATCAAGAAGGAGATAATCTGTCGCTATGGCATTCCTAGCAACATTATCACTAACAATGCGAGTAACTTAACAACAAAATGATGAAAGAGTTGTGTCAAGAATTCAAGATCGAGCACCATAACTCTTCACCATATCGTCCCAAGATGAATGACGCCCTTGAAGCAACAAATAAAAACATCAAGAGGATTGTCCAGAAAATGGTCAAGACATACAAGGATTGGCATGAAATGCTTCCATTTCAACTGCATGGCTACAGAACTTCAGTTCATACTTCTATTGGGGCAACTCCGCATTCACTTGTGTATGGTATGAAGGCAGTTATACCCATTGAAGTCGAAATTCCTTCGCTCAGAGTCATCATGGAAGCAGATATTGACGAAGCTGAATGGGTTCTATCCAGATATGACCAGCTGAATCTCATCGAAGAGAAGTGCCTTACAGCCGTTTGTCATGGTTAATTGTATCAGAGACGCCTCAAGCGAGCTTATGACAAGAAGGTTCTCCCTCGAACGTTCCGTGAAGGCGAACTTGTGCTCAAGAGATATTCACCTGTTCACGCGGATCCACGCGACAAGTGGACTCCTAATTATGAAGGACCTTTCGTTGTCAAGAAGGCCTTCTCAGGTGGAGCCCTGATCCTCACCACCATGGATGGGGAGGAGTTACCGTCTCTCGTGAACTCCGATACAGTCAAAAAATATTATGCCTGAAAAAAATGGATAAAGAGCCCGCTAGATTGACATCCGCAAGGACAATCTAGGCAAAAATGGGCGTCCCGATGGACCAAAAAAAAGAAAAGCCCATGCAAAAGTTAGGGACAATGAAAAAAAAAATAATGGCCCGCTAAGTTGAAAACCCGAAAGGGCGACTTAGGTAAAAATGGGTATCCTGGTGGACGAAAAAAAATGTATCCAGGCAAAAATTAGGGATAAAGGCATTTGACTGTGAGCATTTGAGCCTCTCTTCGTCATAGCTAGACCTCAGACGGTAACAAAGCATTTGAATCGTCATCAACTGGTGCAAGGCATTGGAGCCTAGACTTACAGCGGATGGTAGTCAATGTTGTAATCAATGCAAAACATGATTTCCCTTTGCCATTTATATTTGTTTTTAAATTTTATTGTAAATTTCCTCATCAAGGATTTTTGCATCCTTGTACACATCTTATGTACATTTGTTTCCACATTTCAACAAAAATACGTCTTAGTTTTCTCGATTGTTTTCTTTTCAGTATTTTGTTTGCAAAATAAACGATTATTTGTGATCACATAATACTATAAAGTGTTGAGAAAAATAAAAAACTAAAATCAATGGAGAAAGCATTATGCATTGCATATTTTACTAGTGACTCATGCAGGACAATCGGTAATAGCCATTAGCAAGCCTAACGCCCGACCAACACCGTGATGGTTCTATGAAGAATTTGTTGTTTCCTTAGTGGAGCCATCATTTCCCCAGCGATCGCCGTTATAGTTCTCCGGAAGGGTTGGTTAACTTCCAATCACCAACGTTTTCATAAGGTTCCCAGCAAAGTTGTCACGATGTACCCCGAAGGGAGATGATTGTTCTTCCCCCCGGCACGGGTCGTGCATCATTTCCAGCATGTCGAAACTATCACGAAGCAGTGGTACGACTTGGTTTCTCATCTTCCCCAAAAAAAAGAGATTCTCCGGACCGTGGTAAACTCCCTGCAGCGGAGTCAATGGTAGTTTTCGGGGTTCATTCTCCCGACACAGGCAGTCGTGATGAAGAGATGGATTTGATCCTCTCATATCCAACAGTGTCAACGGTGATAATCTAGAAATCAGATATTTCTCGGTTTCTTTCTAGCAAGAATTGTCACCCTTCGTGGACTTTTTCTCCAGCAGACCATCTTCATCTGTGGGTCCTCTCCCCAGCCGAGGATGTCGAGTTCGTTTTGCTACAATTTCTACTTAACCACCGAGCAATACATTGACCCGCACTTTTGCATCGCATGATACTAAGCATCATGTAAGACACATACATGGCATATGTATCAAGCATACTCCCTTTCTTTTAGCCTGATTCATCTCCCAGCAGATATTCAGCCTAACTTCGCACTTATCATCCCTCAAAACATTCAACCCTTCTTTTGTCGCCATTGGCCAAACTTTTGAGCTACTCTTTTATTTAATCCCCTTTTACCTTGAATCATCGAAAAGCTAGCGTAATTCGCACATTCAGGTCAACGAGGATTAAATAGGGGCAGCTGTCGTAACCCAAAACTTGACATCTCCTTTTGCTTTTGCATGAGCATGTGCATTCGCATCGTCGGCATACGCATTCACACTTTTCTTTATGTGTTTCTTGTTGCAGGATTTTCAGGTTTAAGCTCGATTAATCGCATCCTTCACAAGATCGTCTCATCATCAAAACAAGCACAAAACAAGGGTTTCCATACCTATAGATCAAAATAAGAGGTGTAAAATTGAAACTGGGACCTCAGCACTTGTTTTTGAGTGATCTGGACAAATTTTGCCTAGAGTAACCGATTACTCAATATAGGGTAACCGGTTACTCAGTGTAAAGTTGCAGTTTCTGCTGCATTTTTTGAGACAGCACCTGTGCACACTCTTTGGTCTTTGATTCTACACAGTTCTAGCAGCATGTGGAACATTCTAGACAATTCAAGACTATTCAAGACACTCCACTTACATTTATTCCAATGCCTCGCTTTAAATTAAGTGCACCATGTTCCTTGATTTCCAAGCATGTCAACCTTTGATTTGAAGCTTACATTTGGATTGTTACCGAGTTAACTTCCTAACTAACCGAGTTAATCGCTTGACTCGGTGAGTCAAGTGTAACTAACTCCTAGCCTAATTCCAAACCACCAAAAGCTAATCCCTAGCCTAATTCTAAACCAATCACACTCTAAACCAAAACTCTATATAAACAAAGCTCTACCATTTCACTAACCCTCCACAATCATTCTCACAAATTCTCACTCTTTGCACTCTCAATTCTCTCATTTCTCTCTACATTTTTCTGCAACCTCTTCACATATTACTTCACCTTCTTCACCAAATCACACTAAAGCTCTTAATTCACCATTGAAGAAAAGCTACTTTCACCTTCATCATCATTCCATTCTACTGGATTTTGTGGAGCTTCAGTAGCTTTTGGATTCATCTCAAGTGATTATTTCAAGCTTCTTCAGTGATAATTCTCATTTCGGAGCTTTCCTCGAAATTTGCTCGGTTTCGCTACGGTTTGAAGTGCAGGTGTAGGATTCTCTAGTTTTCTTCACTTATCTTCATCACATTTCACTTGCAACAATCACCAAAGCCAAGCCTCTGGCTTGTAGGTTGGTCGATTCTTACTTAACTTATCATTTTGTTCACTTTTTGCGCGTTTACGATGTAGTTTCGACAGTTTTTTTGTTTTGATTAATCATGCGATTGTTTTATCTTTGATCTACATGTTCATGCTTTCAATTATTGATTAATTGATCCTAATTCCCATAATTTTCGTGCACAAGTTCATACCATTGCGTGTGGTAGTTCAAATAAGTGATTAAGGGCTGGAAGTGCTTTTTCAGCAGCTGTTTTTGCCACTGTCACAGTGGTAACTGGTTACCCTATTTGCAGTAACCGGTTACTCAGTGTATTTTTCATCAAAAACTACAATTTTCAAGCAAGTAACCGGTTACCCTATCTGCAGTAACCGGTTACCACTGTACAGAATGGCCATTTTTGAGTTTTCTCAAGCATGTTTGACAGTCGTTCTTCCTCTAACTTCCATGGATTGACGTACTTGATATTTATGGATGTTTTAAGTGTTGCTAACCTCTGTTTAAAGCATATTTACAATAATTCAATGGTTGATTTATCACTTCTTGCAATTATGTGTGTTCTTGATATTTGTTTGAACATGTTTATTCTTGCACAATTCTTGATCACTTGATACATGATTTGTGATACATGCTAATATTTGTTTGGCACTGTTTTGCACTTTCATTTCTTGATCACATTAAGCTTGATCTTTATTGAGCAAATTTAATCTTGTACAATCAGCAATACACCTTTTGTTTTTATAATTTTTCATTCATTTGAAAAATTATTAGCATGTGCCCCCTTTGGTTAATTAATCAAAACTTCGGTTCGATTATTAATCTTCCCTTTGGAGTTTCTCTTTAGGCCTCCTTTAGAGCTTTCTCTCTCTTTTCTTCCCCACGGAGTCAGAGATTTCACGCGACACGTGAGCACTGTACAACTTGGAGCTGTTACATTGTCCGTTTTAACTTATGGACTACACCCTATGTGTTAGAGATGGAATAAGAATGGAGAATTCCTACTCTCATTCTGACCACTTCAGGTAGGGGACGAATGACCCTGTGCCTGGCTTAGTCACCTCTATCCTCAGGCGGTAGTGTATCTCCTTCCCCAGTCGAGTCGATCCTCGATCACTCTTATCTCTTTCAATCAGTCTTTTGATCTATCACCATTCCCTTGGTTAACGATCATTAGCAATCTTCAGAGAGTCAATCTCTTGCTCTTGTGCAATACCTTTCCTGCTTCTCTTCAAGAGAGTTTCAATTACCTTTTCTTGTGGCTAGCCATTTCTTTTGCTGATTCCCCTTGAGAGTTGTAATCTTTCTTCCTTTGGTTGATCACAGTCATACTGTTAAAACCAATGCTCTTCTCCCTCAACAATTCCTTTTTCTTCGGTTAAACACAATTTTCATGTTAAGCACCGAAACCCTAGCGGAGTTTGTAACCTTTTCTTGGTTCTTCTCCCTTTGATTGGTTAACCACTTCCTGTCAGGTAAAACACCAATTTACACTCCTTCTCAGTTATCCACAGTCTATCTGTTAACACACTGAGTTCCCCTTGGGTTTTATCGATATTTTCCCTGTCCTTTGGGACTAAATAAAGTTCGGTGGCGACTCAATGTTATCTTTGAGTGTGCGATTCACTCAGGTATAAACCAGCCATCTTCAATAAGCCTAAGAGAAGGCAAGACTGTATTTGGAATTCCTACGGGGAACTACTTTTGACTGTTGAAAGAGTGACCACTGGCTCTATCTAGTTCTAGACCTAATTGCTGGGGAAAACTCTTAGCAGATATATACAAGCATATATATACAGATGAAATATATATAGACAAGTATGTAAAAGAGGGTAGGAGGACTTACAGGTGAGCAAACTTCCAGCACAAACAAATATATATATATATATATATATATATATATATATATATATGAAAGTATGTAAAGGAAAGCTGTTTAAAACTTACAGGCGAGCATGCTTCCATAGTAACAGCTGTATGGTTAGTTGTTCAAGAAATTAAAGAAAGTTTTGATAACAACTATGAATTTGAACCTAAATCAAAAGGGAATTTGTTTTTGAAAAGATTGTTGGGGCTTATACTCAAGGAGAGGCCCAGATGAAAAAACACTAATTGTACCGTTGGTTTTGTAAGCTGTACTGGGGCGTATACAATGACTGAGGTCCAAAAAGGTTTTATTTACAAAGAGGATTGGGTCTTACAACTCAAGGAGAGGCCCAAAAGTGTAAAAAAAGAAATGGGACTTACAACACACAGGTATGCCGGGGTGACTTTTGTTTAAAAGGCAACGATTGCGCCGAGATTTTAGAAATCGAATCGAGACTTATACAATGACTGAGGTCCAAAATTATTTATATTTACAAATGGATGGGACTTACACTCTATCAAGAAGCCCAAAAGTGTTTGAAAAAGATTTGTGAGGGTGAAAATAATCAAAATCCTAATTTGATTTTAAAATGTATTTTAATTGAATAAAAATTCAGTTAAAATGATCAAAATTATCAAACATGTGTGAAAAACAAGTTGTGATCTTGGATTAATGTTTGAAAAATCATGTTTCATTCATAGAATGATTCGAAAATTATTTGAATTTTGTAAAATCAAGAGAAAGAAATATTTTCAAATGTTTAAAAACAAATAAAACATAATTCTTTGCAAAAATACTAAATATATGAAATAAATAATATTTTTGTGTAATTTTGATGGAATAAAATATTTTAATATTTTTGGGAATTTTCAAAAAAAGAACCAATAAAAAATGATTAAAATTGAGAGAGAAATTAATTTTGAAATTAATTAACAAAAACCATAAAAATATGAAAAATAGGAAAATATGGCAAAGTAAAAAAAATGGTATGGGTGGGTGTTGAACCCACTATCATCAAGCCAAACACACATGCGCGCTACCACTAGGGTGGTGATACATCCGTGTATCAAAACCACCCCATAAATACATACGGGATGCCAAGTTCTAGGCCTGGCCAAGGCGCCATGGCCTGGCCCTTGCCCAAGGCAAGGCCTAGTTTTGGCAATTTACGTGAAGCCTCTAACTTTCTCATTTCTCCATGGATTGGGACAAAATTTAGGTGCATCTGACCTAGAATTTCATGAGGAATCCAGTGGTGCCCTTGGAATTTTCAGAAAATGGTTCCATTTTAAAATACCATAGTGATTTCAAAATAGGCCTAATTTTGCATGTTCTATGTTATCTCACTACACAGGCAATAATAGCATGACAATTTGGTTCAAACACAACATGTATGATATGTATGAGAGGTCCATGATAAATGGACCTCAAAGCAATGCATAATTTAGAGAGTTCAAGTCATGATGCCAAGTTCCTTGTGCCAGAAGTTATTCAATGCTTTGAACACTCTTGATTAATCCCTTATAAGCTTTTAGGATGATCAAAACCAGCTAGAATCCTCAGGAACAAGTATTAGGCTCCTTCTTGCAAAAGTGGCAAAGTGACCAAAATAGCAACTCTCTCAAATGGTGTTCCAGATGAGGGAAACCAATTAGGACGGTTTGAGGATGATATTTGGAGTGTGTTTGAGGCCTGGTTTGGTTTTGGAAGTGGCTGAATTAAGGCATGGCTTGAAAAATGCAGAAAAGTCCAATTTTGAGGTTTTGGAGGTGGATTTTCTGATTTTGGTGTTTCATATCACAAGTGAGTGTTTGGACAGCTTAGATATGACATATTGGATGTGTTTGGATCATGAGCTGTGGTGAAATTGCTCTCTAACTAAAAAACTCAGAGATGACTTGCAAAAGAAGGCATTTTGGCCTAAAGAGAGAGATTTTGAGGAAAGCATCAGTTGTAGTGCTTTGGTGTACTCAAACTGATCACAATTGAGCTCTATTTATAGTGTGTCAAGTTTGTTTTGGCATCGATAGTGAATGGCAGCTGCAGCAGGCCTTTGGCCAATGTTGATCCAAGGGAATCTTTAGTCTCCTCTAGCCATTGACTTGAGGTTAGGGCACAGGCCTATGGTCCAGTGATTCAGAGCTGAATCTTGACTCATTCAGTTGGGAATGTCTTAGTCCATGCCACCTTGGTGCATCCATTGAATTCTTGTAAACAAAATTGGAGTCTTTTGCACATTCTAGCCTTTTTAGGTTTGTTATGGCTATATGTAGATTCTTGGACTTTGGAGTCTTGGGGATCAGATCATTCCCCTTGGATTTTATCCTCAGATGTGTCCAAATGGATGACAAGGCTTGGAGTTGTCCAATTTTTCCAAATCGAGCAAAATGCCAAAATTTGTCAAAATCTGCCTTGTACAAGACAGTTGGAAATGGTGATTTTGAAGGGATCATATCTCCCTGCTCAGGTTGAGTTATGGGAGGCTCATGTGATTTTTAGAAAGCCCTCATATGATACAAAACATGTGTGATCATGGTTTGTTTTGAAACTATTTAAATCCAACTGAAAAACCCTCATGAACATTGGTGTCCAAGGCTGGTAACTTAGGCAGATTTTCACTAAGTGTTGGAAAAAGTGTCATTTTCTTGTTTTTGTGATTTTGATCAATCCATAACTCAAAATCCATGAAGAATTGGAGTTTGAGGTAGTTGAAGATTTTGTAGAGTGTAGGAAGATCTACAAATCAGGCTTTGGATAACTCAAAATGGTTGCTTGGATCAGAAGTTATGGTCCTTGGAAGTTGGTACCAAAACCATTTTTGTTCCATAACTTAGAAAAAATTTGGTTTCTCATGGTTGCCCGTTTTGCAAGAAACCTCACTTTTCTTGATTTTTCTTAATGAATGATGATCAATACCATACATTAACATTATTTTTGACCTAGGGGAACCATATTTGTGAAAAATTCCAAAAAGTCAAACTTGATTTTGTGCACGGTTGACTTTTTATCGGATGAAATCTAAACTGTTCGATCCTTTGTGAAATCAAGTCCTTTACCTAAATCAAACCTAATGGATGGATTCCATAGGTGATATAGGGTGTATTGAATCATGTCCCAAGGTTTGGGAGCATGTCCTGGTCAAAAGTCAAAGGTACAGTTGACTTTTTCTTCAAAACCCTAATTGTGGTCCAGATGAAAATGAAACTTGTGAATCAAGCTTCTTGGATTAATCCATTGTTATAAATGGATTAATGTAGTGTATTTGAGGTTCTCAAATCATGTCTTGAGGTCTTGGCTCATGTTTTGCTTCAAAAGTCAACTTAGGGGTGAATTAGGTCAAGAAACCCTAATTCCTGATTTTTTATGAATGCATCCCCTGAGGCTAAATTGACTTGATGATTGGGTTCATGAGGTCCCTCGGAGTATCTTGGGTTGTGCTTTGAAGCATTGGCTCATGCCCAGATGAAAATCTTCATCTGGAGGCCTTGGTCAACCAAAACCCTAATTTGGTGACAGTGTCGATCTTGAGGCTCGATCCACTTGGAATGTAGCAACTTTATGCTTGATTCTTGGTGTGGGAGACCTCTTGATCCTTTATGGGTGTTTGATAGTTTAGACAAGTTGAAGATCATGTCAATTCTTGATTGATCCTTTGTCTAAGTGCTCTGAGAGGGCTCAAAACCCTAATTCTTGGACCTGAAGGTGTGAATGGCTAAGGTATTCGGACATTCAGGGTGCAAGAGGATTAAATATCGGAATACCCAAAAATTTTGACAGTGGTTAAGAATGGCAGTTTGCTCGTCCATCTTCTTTTGCTAAGTAATGATGCTTAGAAAAGGGTGAAACTTCCCCTCGATCCCGGTCTTCAGCCACGGAACTGGTCTCAGTTTCTGAAATAAACTTCAACTCGATCCATCATTTTCAGCCACGGAATTGGTCTAAGTTTCTGAAATAAACTTCCCCTCGATCCTGGTTTTCTGCCACGGAACTGGTCTAAGTTTCTTCTGAAATAAACTTCCCCTCGATCGTGGTCTTCAACCACAGAATTGGTCTCAGTTTCTTCTTGTCGAGTTTCTTCCTTGACAATGGACGCTATGTGTAGCGGTCTTCATCAATTTTCTCGTCGATTTTTACTGGGGAGATGCCATTTGATGGAAAAAGTTTTGATGTCAGACTTGCTGGGGAAACCCATTTGCCTGAGCTGTAGAGGTGTGCTAACTTCTCTGTGGGAGATGCCATTTGTTAACTCTACTGGGGAAAACGAGTCTCTTGAAAGACTGTTTCCTGCTTGGGGATAGTTTATCATACTTTTCTTCGAGATCTTCTTGGAGAAATGCCATGTGATGTAATCCAATTTTTAGGTGCTGATGACTTCATTAACATTGACTTTCTTGGGAGAAAAACCAATGTGTTGCTGAGAGTCATCAATCGAGAGGCTTATCATCTTCAATGGTGAAGAGTGACGTTTATCGAATGTCTTCTTGCTTTTCAGAGGTTCAAGTTATCAAAGTAGTCGAGGGCCGTCTCCAATCCAGAAATAAACCGGGGGGAGAGATTGTTTAGACGATATATTTCCTGACGAGGAAAGGACTGACAACTCGATTGAGATGACTTTTATCACTTGGGAACGAGACCGACTAGAGTGATAGTGATGCAATATGAATATAAATGTGAATCAATATAGCATGATGTATGTATGTTTATGCTGACAAAACTGACGCGACATACAGACTGGTGAATGAACACGACTGGATACTCGACCACTGTGGGGAATGAGAAGTATCAATGTTCTAAGATAGCAATCCTGCCTTGCTTAGGAGAGACGGTCCCCGTGGGGGGAAAGAATTGTCAATCGGTCTTAAGAGGTACGAACTCTGCCGGGGATATCAGATGGGACATTCGTATCTGACACAGTTGATCCTTCATTCAGGCGCACTAGTTTAGAAGGAGTACTTTGATTCTGCATTTTGAGGTTCATTCACCTTCGGAGAAGCGATCGAGTTCTTTCGATGTTCAATATTCAAAAGAATTGCCATCTTTATTTTTAAAAGCAGAAAAATTTTGACAAGTAAAATTCATTTTTGTTTTATTTCAAGAATCGTCGATCATGTTTAAAATGTCATTCTGTAAAGCTAAAATAAATGAGAATTGCAAATAAAAGCGCTAGGGCTCAAATTTTATTGATAGGATGGAAATCAACCAAGCGCGTGATTCCATAGAGCATTTACAAAGTTTAGAAAATGGCAATTTTAAGGGAAAAGGGCTACATTGAAACATAACGACCGTTATCTTTCTCCTCGGTGAATCACAAAGTCTGGTACCTTCTTTCTTGGTTTGTCCTCAGAAATGACGCTGATTTCTAGCGGAGTAGGATCATTGGAGTCTTCCTCCCAAGCAGAGTTATCGTAAATGAACTCTTCGGTTGTGTTTTGCATAGTATTTTCATTCTCAGGTGGATCTCCCCATCCAGTTGGCTGGATGTCTTCAGGCCTGATATGATGGCTTTCAGGAGCGGTGTACTTGACCAAGAAGTTGTACTTGACACTCGGTTGTCCTAAGGTGTCCCATACTTCTTGTGGGAGAAGAGGAGTCATCTTTCTCGATGACGTTGACCTCTGGAAAAATATAGTTGATGAACTCTTATCCTGCAATCTTTGCAGATTCGTCGTTGTGTTGGATATCTTCGGAATGTCTTGAGTAATGATCCCATGATTTGGTGGGGACGCATGTATTCTTTTCAATATTGCTCAGCTGATATGCATTATTTGGCTGACTCTTTTGCCCCGAGTCTTCTGGGTACGGCTGCCAAATAGGCAAGTCATCCATTGGGTCATAATAGTCATAGTCAAAGTTATCTTTCATCAGAGTGTCCTCCTCTAATGAGTTGGGTGGAGCACGACATCCATCCCGGTCACAATCTCCATACATCATCTTTACGTCTGATCTTGGTATATATCTCGGACTCTGCGTGGTAAAGCAAAATGGTGTATGTGTCTCTCCCTGAGACATATAACCGTCCTCGTTGAGATATGACTTCCACTCTTCATCTGTATCGGAGGAGTCACCCTCATTAATGGTGTGTACTTCTTGAGACACTGGTTGGAGAAAGCCTCCACTGTGGAAGAAGTCCTGAATGGGATGAAAACCTTCATCTTTAGTAGTCCGGGTACAGGTTGAGGAGAAACCAAGACCTTTCTTTGTCTTGTTATCCGTAGGAATGACAAGGTGTCCCCATCCTTTTGCGTTGTTACTCTCGATCACTGTTAGAGCATGTTTGTATGAGGAAATCGACGTTCCTTTCTCTGATCGATTCTCATTTCTCACTGAAAGTGCTTGGAACTGGGTTCCAACAACTTCCTCAAATTCTACATAGGAAAATAATGATAATTTGCTCACGATTAAGGCTTGATCCCCACATACTGTGACTAACTTGTCATTCTTGACGACCTTCAGCTTTTGGTGAAGTGTCGAAGTGACTGCCCCAACTTCGTGTATCCAAGGTCTTCCTGATAAACAGCTGTAAGCTGCTCGGATGTCCATGACCTGGAAAGTGACTTGGAAAGTGTGAGGACCGATAGTTATGGGAAGGTCGACTTCGCCGATAACTTTTTTTCTGGATCCGTCAAAGGCTTTGACGATGACCTCGCTGCCTCTCATTGGAGATCCTTGAAACGATAGTCGTATCAGAGTAGATTTTGGTATAACATTCAGAGCTGATCTTGTGTCTACCAGTACGCTGGCTAGAGCATCGTCTTGACAGTTGACTATAATGTTAAGCGCCATGTTGTGATTTTTTCCTTCTTCTGGCAGTTCTTCATCACTGAATCCTAAATTGTTGCAGGAAGTGATGTTAGAAATGATACTGTCAAATTGTCTTATCGTCACATCTTGTTCTACGAAAGCTTGCTCTAAGACTTTCTGCAGAGCTTCCCTGTGAGCTTCGGAACTGAGCAAGAGAGATAGCACAAAGATTCTTGAAGGAGTTTGCAACAGTTGGTCTACAATGTTGTACTCGCTTTTCTGGATGAGCTTCAGCATCTCATCGTTATTCTTCGAAAGGTCGGGATTGCTAGATTGCTCGGCTGGTTGATTGGGAACTTCTGTTTGAGGTTCCTTCTCCTTGGCGGGTTCTCCAACTCCTTTGTTGAAGATCCGACTGCTCCGTGTTACTCGACTGATGTCGCCAATGTTTACGAAGGAGGGTAATGGAGTTTCCTTTCCATTTTCGATTGTTGTTACACCGTACTTGTAAGGGATAACCTTATCGGATTTGTACGGTATTGGACCTGGCAAGTATATAACCACAGGAGCCTTTTGATTCTTCTGACCATCGTAGGCGGCCTCAATTGGTTCGAGGTTGAGAATCTTTCTACTATCAAGAGGAACTCTTGATTCATGGAGCAGAGGGATTATGGCACATACGTCTTTGGTCCTCCCATGATCGGAGATTATGACAACGTCTTTGCTTTGATCAGGAAGATAGTCGGGTATCCCGTTCATCGAACCAGAACTTGCACATGGTCGAATCTCTCTCTGGTCCAACTGATTTTGAAGAGCTGACCGTACGAGGTAGCATCCTTGGTTATTTTCTGAGCAAACTCTACAGCGCTCATAGCTATGTGGTGGCACCTGGCCACGTCCGCTTTGTATGCAGTGCAACTTTACTAGATCTATTTCCATCCAGCGAACATCTTGACTTTGATGCCTATCAGGATTCTCGTCAGCCACACTGATCTATTGTGTAGCTTCATCCAAGTAGATTGGAAGCCACCAGTGGTCCAACAAGTGTTGAAGTGTTCTTTGGACAAGTCCACATCCTTGGTCGTCTTCACGACACACTTTACAGTCCTGATAATCATGTGAAGCCAGAAAACCGAGTCTGACTTGCTTAGCGTGTAATTCTACCAGACTGGTATTCATCAAGAGAATATCAAAGATTTGAATCATATTAACTTGATGGCTACTTCTATCACGGTAATCCTGGATCCATCCGAGATACATCTAGCGCCAGAGGGCCTCTTGTACAAAAGAGCATCCCTGATTGCTTGTTGAGCAGATCGGACAGGTATTGTAATCATGTCGTGGCAGATCATGATATTGACTTTGCCTTGAGTGCATTGCCACTAAGTTGACATTCATCGCCAGAATGTTGTGGTTCTGGACAATGTTAAGATTTGCGTGAGCCATATTGACTTCACAGATTTGATGATCTTGAATCCATCAGAGATTCATTTGTTCTTGCAGAGTTGATTACACTACGGAACATCCTTGATTATTCTTTGAGCAGATATCACACTGGTGATAATTGTTAGGCGGTACATGACAGTACCCGCTCTGTCTGTAATGCATCCTGACTAGATTGGTTCCTAATAGGAGTACATCGTGAATTTGATAACTGCGACTAACCTCTTCCTCTATCAAATTTACGGCAGTCTTTTCATGTTGAGGCAACGGGATTGTCTGAAAATTTGGATTGGTATCTTTGAAAGATAGTACCCCATTCCTAATAAGCTAATGCACATCAGATTTGAAGCTGAGACAGTTCTCGATGTTGTGCCCCAGTCCTCCTTGATGATAACGGCAAGTTTGATCCGCTTTGAACCAAAAAGGCATATTTTCCGGTACTGTAAGAGGAGACCTGGTTTGGACATGCCCCTTGACCAGTAGTAGTGGAAACAGTTCTGCGTAAAACATTGGTATAGGGTCGAACCCTGGTGGTCGTGTCGTACGATTGTTATTGTACTAAGGACGGGCCTGTTGAAGAGGTTGTTGTGTCCTTTGCTGATACTGTTATTGATTTGGTTGGCTCTAAGAAAATTGAGGTTGATACGTTGGAGCCGGCATTGGGTTGATAGCAGGAGTTACTACTGCTACTGGTTGATACCTCCGCCTTTGCTTTCCGAGAGAGATATTACAAATATCTTGCTCTTTTTTCTTTGGGAAAGCACCACCGTATCTTTGGGTACTGCTTGATGATTCTGTATTTTTGACCAAACGTCCTTCTCGGACTGCTTTCTCAAGGCGTACCCCCATATTCACCATTTCAGTGAAGTCACTGGGCGAACTAGCGACCATTCGGTCATAATAAAATGTACCGAGGATCGTATGTCTCCCCTATGGGCGTAGATGTGATCTCCAAGGATTGCATGTCACTGTGAAGTTTTTTTAGATCCTCCTTTAGAGCGTCCATTTCTTCTCTCAGCTCTCTATTCTCTTCCTTGAGATCATCGATTTTCTTTTGTCGATTGGCCCGAGTATTGTACGAATGAGATAGTTTGACTCTAGAATCGTGACGTATACGTGAGATTCGAAGGTAAGAAGAATGCGTTATGTGAGAATGATGAATGATATGCAATGATATATATTAATTTTTTTTTGCTTTAATAAAAAAGAAACTTCAACAAATAGATTACAAATATCATACAGTGGGGAGACCCCTTTTTTATTGAATTTGAAAGATTACAGAAAGGGAAATACAGTATTTTACATAGTGCTGTAAAAGGAAATGTCTAAGTTCATGGATCCTGAGTCCTCTCTGAAGAGAACTCAGATGCTGGTTCTGGTATTTTCCTTTTCTTTGACCGGGGCTCTTTAGCCGTTGTCGGGTTGTCAGTCCTTCGCCAAGTGAAAAGAGCGAGTTAGTTTCTTCGGTCTTCTTGATTTTCTACAACATGCTGTTCTAGTATCTTAATCAAAGCATCCTTCTCTTTTAACATTTCCTGAATTTTGGTACACTCTACATTGAGAATGCGGTATTTGTTCTTCCAAGAGTTCTTCTCCTGTTGAACTTTGTTGAGAGCGACCTGGAGTTTTTTCGTATCAGATATAAAGTAAAGGACAAATTCCTTTAACGGAAGAACTTCTTGACGAGGGTAAGGCATCTTCAGTTTGAGAGATCTAGTTTGTACCCAGTGGAGATAAGGTTCCACAGAGATACAGTCTAGTCTTCCTAGAGACTCTCTTCCTTTCTTGTGAACATGTTGCTAGGCATGCACTATTTCCTTCTTTAGTGCTCTGTCATTTTCTCCTTCCTTGAAGAAAAGACCTTCCAGATGAACATTATGCGGGATATTCTTCATCGGGTATCCGAGTTGACGACGAACTAAAATTGGATGATAGTTGATTCCTCCTTTAGTTCCTATGAGGGGCACATTAGGAAAATTTTCACATTTGTTGATGATCTTTATCCCGTCATAGATTCGATTGTACCAATCTATGTCAGAGTTGGTAAGAGACATGATTATCTGTGACCAACGTAGAGTACTCTTATGGTCCTAAAAAGCAGCAGACTTAGGTAAATAGGAAGTTAACCACTTATAAACCAGGGGTACATAGCATGTGATCATTCCTCCGCTGTACAAATTCCTTAAGTGTACAGAATGATAAGCATCTGCGAGCAAGGTTGGTACGGGGTTTCCAATAAGAAATATCTTAATGGTATTGGTGTCGACGAAGTTATCGATGTTGGGAAAAAGGAAAAGCCCGTATGTAAGTAGAACAAAGATATCTTCGGAAGCAGTAACGTTTCTCTACCAAAAACTTGGCTGGTAAACCTTGGATTCCTTCCTTAGTGATCATGTGAGTCCTGACTTCTGACTCGTCCAAATAGATTGCCCTTGCAATGGTTGATGCGTCCGCAAGTGCACAGATTTATCGAAGTAATATAAAAGATTGTCGAACCCATAGAAACCAATGTCAACCTACCGTTATCTATTGTTGTGATGTAAAGCTAAGGCTATGATTAAAAAGGTACGAACAAAAATATAAACGCTAATTACTAAAGGTTTGAAAATAACGATAAAACGAGCCCGAAATATGGATTCTGTGTTCCTAAGGGACTTGTAGAATACGGGTACTAATTATGACTATATGCCTATTCTGTAGAATATACCGACTTAAAGGCTCCGCCTCACGCTCTCGCGGTCTTAACTAAAGTCGTATCTCTTTATCCCAAGATTTTGCTCTCGCTCGCCCGGTAACTAAGAAACGCTATTTGAAAGCCAACAATATCTTAATCAACATCTAAACCGCTCTCGCTGTATTTAGATATGATGCCTAATTTCTACTATCCGGTTCGCTCCTCACGCTCTCGCGAATCTCGGCTCAAACCTTTATATGCTTCTCACTCTCATGACAAAGCAATGTTAAATAACTTCTCACTCTCATGACAAAGCTACTTAAATTACGTATAGAAATTATAACCAAAACGACATACAATCGCGATTTCGTACTTAATACATCTACGGAGTCCCGTCGGTAACGACAGTTCTCATACGTCAGACTCAAGACAATTTAACTAGACATGTAATTAAATGAAAACAAACTAAACATGGTAAATACAATCAAGGACATCATGCCTAAAAAATTATAGAATATGATAACAATAATAATAAAGCAATAAATAAAGAACCTGTAAATGCGGGAAAATAAATGGAACTGAACTCGAATGCGAAAATAGCGGCAAGATTTGTATTGATTCTTCAGCAATATAGCAGTACAAGGAAATAGAAAATACAAAGTTGCAGCAATTCCTCAATGTGAGTAATTGCTGCTTTGAACGGTAAATTTATGCTTAATTCTAAGACGCGATTCGGCAGGACTTCCGCGCAACTTCTGGATGCAAATGCAGACCTACAAGGGTGTATATATAGAGGAAATTTGGCTCCAAGAAGGTCTGGCACGAATTTGAATTCAAGCAAGCAAAACTGTCAAACTGCCACTGAAAAACTGCTCCCGCCACAAACGGCGAGCGCCGTAGGTATCATGGTGACCGCCATTGCTTCAAAACGTGGATTCCCTCCTTTTTGAGCATGGCAAGCGCCTTCCTCAGGCCATGGCGAGCACCATTGCTCTGAGGAGGCTAGAGCTTGACTTTTTGCTGCTTTTCTTCACTCTTCAGCTCTGTTTTCACTCTCTTTTCCATACTTGCCGATTAAACACCTGTCGACATAAAAACAAAGGAAAACATAATAAATCAAAGAAAATAGTATGAAAGACTAGATAAAACGGTACTAAAAGTGCGGTGTAATGAGTCTGAAAATACGATACGAATTCGAGTTATCAAACTCCCCCACCCTAAGACTTTTGCTTGTCCTCAAGAAAAATCCCAATGATATAAAATAGTAAGTACAGTGCTCGACTCATAGGCACGACAAAAACAATCAAATCATAAGGTTGATAGGCTAATGATACACGGATAGGTACTAAATAGTGAAAACAAGGATGCAGTAACGACACATCTCTGTAAAAACGGACAAAGAGTCCCTTCCTATGCAATTCCAATTCAAATCATGACATTATAACTCGACCTACAGACTTATTTCTTTTTCACCTCTCTTTCATTCTAGCGCAATCACATTAAGCCCGTTATCCTTTGTTCTTACATGGTAAGTGAACCTGTTAGTGTTATACGATCTCTTGTTCAATTTTTTTTCTTTTTCGCACATTTTTTTTCTTTTGCTTTTGCTTACGAATTTCAAGAGTCTGAACCTTTAGGCTAGATGGTCGGGTGAGGACCACCTAACTTAGCGGGAACATGTCTTTCATTCGTTTTTTCTATAAAAATCACATTATTCAAATTTTTGAGATCAACACATATTTGCATCTGTTCATTACTTAGTTCTGACATAAGGATGGTGCTGACTGCTAGTATAAACTAATCAAGAGGCTACTTCTAAAGAACTAGGAACAAGGTCTCGGCATAATGTGTATTTAAATCGATATCACATACTTAGGAACTCTAAGGTGTAGGAACGGTACCGATATTAGCAAAACTTTCCCAAGTCCGTCCACATAGCCTAAAACAAAGATAAAACAACCTATACTTAATATGTCATGCCATTGAGTCAAACGGAAATTTTTTGAAATTGGGGTCAAAATAAGGGAGTTTTCAAACAATGCGAAAATGTAAAGTAAAAACTGACTCAACTAGCGCATATGACTCGATAAAGCAACAAACTAGAAAGCGATAAATTGAAAGCGGTAAAGTTCCTCCCCCACGCTTAAACCAAACATTGTCCTTAATGTTTCAATAAAAGGTGGAAAAGGAAAAATAGAACCTGTGTGAATATTACTGCATGCCAAATCCTCTCTGATCCTCTCTTGTTGTCCATGTCTTCGCTGGTGTCCTACCCTAAATTTTGACCACTAAGATTCCCATCATTGTGCAAATCATCATCATAATATGGATGAACTTTCATACTCATTAGTCTCCCCAAAGATGGGTGAGCATTCACTACAATTAAATAATTAGGGTTTCAAGCCATCTCAGAGCCCTTAGACAAAGGATCAATAAAAAAAGGACATGATCTTCAACTTGTCTAAACCTCTCAAACACCCATAATGGATCAAGAGGACTCCCACATCAAGGATCAAACACAAGGCTGCAGCATTCCAAGTAGATTAAGCCTCAAGATCGCCAGTGTCGGCAAATTAGGGTTTTGGTCGACCAGGGCCTCCAGATGGAACTTTTTATCAGGGCATGAGCCAATGCTTCAAAGCATAACCCAAGGTACTCCAAGGGACCTCATTGATCCAATCATCGAGTCAATTTAGCCTCAGGGGATGCATTCATAAAAAATCAGGAATTAGGGTTTCTTGACCTAATTCACCCTAAGTTGACTTTTGGGACAAAACATGAGCCAAGACCTCAAGACATGATTTTAGGGTCTCTAACACACCACATTGATCCATTTGCAACAATGGATTGATTCAAGAAGCTTGATCAACAAGTTTCAATTTCATCAGGACCACAATTAGGGTTTTGAAGAAAAAGTCAACTGTACCTTTGACTTTTGACCAGGACATGCTCCCAAAACTAGGGACATGATTCAATACACCCTATACCAACTATGGAATCCATCCATTAAGTTTGATTTTGGTCAAGGACTTGATTTCATAGAGGATCGCACAATTTGGATTTCATCTGCTAGAAAAGTCAACTGTACCAAAAAGTCAAAGTTTGACTTTTTGATTTTTTGGTCAACCAAGGTTCCCTAACCCTAAAATGATGTTAATGTGTGATTGTAATCATCATTCATCAAGAAAAACAAAGAAAGTGGGATAACTTGTAAAAGGGGTAACCATAAAAACTTCGAAATTTTCTAAGTTATGGAACAAAATGGCTAGGCTACCAACTTCCAAGGATCATAACTTGTAATCCAAGCAACCATTTTGGCTGATCCAAAGATGGATTTGTAGCTCTCATGGCATACTTTAAAAGTGTCAACTATAGCTCATTCCAATTCCTCATGGATTTTAATTTATGGAGTGATCAAAATGGCTGAAAACACAAAAGTGACACTTTTCCAACACTTAGTGAAATTTTCACTAAGTCAGAATCTGCCTTATATTTTTCCCAAAAGTAGAGGCAGTTTTCAATGTAATTCAAGTTGGATCAAAATCAAAGCTGGACATCATGATAAAATAGGATATATCATCTTTCCAAAATGTCTAAGAACGCCATCAAATTCCATCTGAGCTAGAAGATCTGATGGCTGCAATATGCCTTGATGCAAACTGTCTTGCAAGGCAGATTTGTGTATTATGGCTCAATTTGATCAATTTGAGCAACTGCAAGCCTTGTCATCATTTTGGACACATCTGAGGATAAAACAAGGATGGAATGATCTGATCTCTAAGCCTCCAAAGTCCAAGAATCTACAAGTAGCATGCCAACCTAAAAAGGCTAAAATGTGCCAAGAATTCAATTTTGTTTCCAAGCATTCAATGGATGCACCAAGGTGGCATGAACTAAGCCTATTCCAACTGAATGAGTCAAGGATGATCTCTGAACCAAAGAGACATAGGCCTGTGCTCTAACCTATAGTCAGTGGCTAGAGGAGACTTAAGATACCAAAGTGATGCAATTGGCCAAAGCCCTGCTGCACCCACCATTCACTATTGCTTGCAAAAAAAACTTGCTCTACTATAAATAGAGCTCATTTGTGCTCAGTTTGAGTACACCAAAGCACTACAACACTTGCTTTCCTCAAAATCTCTTTCTCTAGGCCAAAATGCCTTCTTTTGCAAGATAACTCTGAGTTTTTGAGTTAGAGAGCATTTCCATCACTGCTCATGATCCAAACACATCCAATATGTCATATCTAAGCTGTCAAAACTCTCATAAGTGACCTGTAACACCAAATTCTCAAAGTCCCCCCTCAAAACCTCAAAATTGGACTTTTTTGCATTTTTCAAGCCATGTCTTGATTCAGTCACTTTCAAAACCAGATAAGACCTCAAACACACTCCAAATATCATCCCTGAACTGTCCCAAATGGTTCCCCACATCTGGAACACCATTTGAGAGAGTTGCTATTTTGGTCACTTTTGCCCCTTTTGCAAGAAAGGGCCAGTTTCCATTCCTGAGGTTTCCAGCTGATTCCAATCTTCCTAAAAGCTTCAAAGGGATCAATTGAGAGTGTCTGAAGCATCAAATTTTTTCTGGCACAAGAAGCTTGGCAGATAGCCCAAAAAGCTCCTAAAGAGGTAAGCATCACAACTTGAACTCTTTGAAATATGCATTGCTTTGACGTTCACTAATCATACACATCTCATACATGTTATATATGTTGTGTTTGGACTAATTCATCATGTAATTCATGCCTGTAACAAGAGGTACCATAGAAAATGCAATTATAGGCCTATTTCAAGAACACTATCGGGTTTTAAAATAGGAGCCTCATCTGAAAAAACCACCACCACCATTGGATTCCTTGTGAAATTCTAGGCCAGATGCATATAAATGTTGTCCTAATCCATGGAGAAATGAGAAAGTTACAAGCTTCACGTTTTTGGCCAAAACCTTGCCTTGCCTTGCCTTGGCGAGGCCAAAAACCAAGCATACCTTATATATCCATGGGGTGGTTTTGATACACGGATGTATCACCACCCCAGTGGTAGAAGGCGCGCGCTGCACCCAAGAGGTCTGGGGTTCGAATCCCCCTCGCCCCAGATCCCCTTTTTACCACTTTTTTTTTTCCATTTTTTCATATTTTTCATATTATTTTTAATGATTTGGAAAATTAATTTCTCCTTCAATTTTAATGATTTTTTATTGGTTCTTTTTCTGAAAAATCACAAAAATATTAAAATATTTTATTCTACAAAAAAATCAAATTTATATTATTTATTTAATATAGTTGGTATTTTTGTGAATAAATTCATTTTTTATTGTTTTTAACATTTTAAAAGTGAGTATTTATCTTGAAAATCAAACCAAATGAGTTCTAAATCATCTTGTGATTAAAACCTCATTTTTCAAACCTTAAACAAAAATCACAAGTAGTTTATTTAAACTTATTTGGTATTTTTGTCATTTTATTGATTTTCTTTAAATAATTACTTTTAAAGGAAAATAAAATTAGGGTTTCTTTGATTTTCCACCCTCATCAATCTTTTTTAAACACTCATGGGCCTCTTGAGAGAGTTTAAGACCCAACCCTTTGAAAATACAAAACCTTTTTGGCCTCAGACATTGTATAAGTCCCACTGTATTTTCAAATTCACGGCGCGGTCGTCGCCTTTTCAAAAATCATCTAGGCTTCTCCTTGAGCTATAAGTCCCATTCCTTTTCTTAAAAACAATTTGGGCCTCTAATAGAATGTAAGACCCAACCCCTCTTGAAAACCAAAATAATTTGGGCCTCATTCATTGTATAAGACCCACTGTGTTTTCAAAAACCTCGGCGCGATCGCCATTTCCAAAAAAACCCTGGGCGTCTCCTTGAGCTATAAGTGTAACACCCTTCTACCCCACATACAATTTTAGAGAAATAAATCATGTTATCAGAGTATAATTCACAACCAAGGGTGTACATAATCAACACATCATACAATTCTCATAGTCCTGTCCCGTAACACGGGTTACTCAAAACATCATCAAAAGAAATCATAATCTTGCAACGGAATCAACTTGTCATTGTAAACTCAATTAAAACTTCATGAGAAATTTATCCAATCTAGAACAACATCATCAGTATACAATTCCAAAATAAATCAAAAGAACATGAATGTTCGCAATTCATCCCAACCCGATGTTACATGACACAGAGCAGGACACCTCTAAAATTAACGACATAAACAAGACACTCCAACCTACCTCCTTCGTCACCTCGAAGCTACTCTTGGTTATCTGCAAGTTACCCACATAAGAGGCAACATTTCCAAGAAGGCAGGGTGAGAAAACATAATTCAATATAGTAATACAAGGCATGGAAATCAAATAAATTAAGCAGCAACAACAATAGATCATCACTCATATTCATTCACATCATTATCAACTTAGAATTCATAATACGATTCATCATAATTACTCCATAATAAATGCAATGTCAACTTCAATGAAAATGCATATATGCAATGCGGTATCAACTTTCCTCCATGCGATGGACACTGGCCATCAACCCTCCACAATGGGAGCACACCATAACAACATATCACTCCAATCTGCATGATGGGATTGAAGCTACCAATAGGCCGGAGCCCCATCATAAAATTATGCCATGAAATGCAATGATGTTAACCTCCTCATTTCATTCAATTATCGACATGTGCATCATTCACTTCATCTCAACAACATTCATCATAAAAATCATAGTTCATCAATTACATATCATCAATACTTCGACCCTAAAGAAACAACACGAGAAAACAGCAAAAGACTGCAAGGAAACAGCAAAATATGAGACAACCAGTAGTCTGACACGGCCACCGTGTCCTGTGACACTGCCCGTGTCAGAAGAACTGGGACACGATTCCAAATCATCAAAAAAAAAATAGCAAGTCAGCAGCCTGACACGGCCCGTGTCAGAACCCTTGTGACCAATTTCCAAAAAAACAATTTTTCTCATTCACGACCAGCAAGCTGACACGGCCACCGTGTCCTGTGACATGGCCCGTGTCAGAACCCCTGCAACACACAAATTTTATTTTTATCAACCAGTAGGCTGACACGGTGCCCGTGTTGTGTGACACGACCCGTGTCAGAGCCCGACAAAACCCACTTTTTCCAAAAATCCAATTTTTCTGAAATTTTGATTCTCATAACCCCCAAAACCAATGTTCTACACGAAAATTGATCAAAATACTCATAAGACACACATATATCAACACATACTAGTGACATTCATCATAATCTCATCATGTTCATACATTTCACATTCAAAACCATCAAAATCAAACACAAATTCACACAATCCTAATCTATTCAATCTCCAATTTCATAAACTACCAAGAATTAGGAATTCTCCCCATACCTTAGAATAATCCGAAGCTTTTTCTTCCTTCTTCAAGATTCTTTGAGAATTCCTCAAGCCCTAATTCTCCTCTTCCTCTTCTCTGCTTCAGTTTCCTTCTCCCAAAACACGATCAGTTAGAATGATCGTTCCCTTTTCCCTTTTAGTCATATATCCCAGTTTATGAACTTCCCATCCTATCCTCACTTATCTCCAATAAGACCACCTTGCCCTTCCTCATTTTATTTTAAATTTTAATAATAACAATAATAACATAAATAATACATGATTATTCTTTTTATTAAAATTACTCAAAAATGCATGTTTTAATCCATAATTCTCCAAAATCATTACAAACCCCCTTAATTCCTTCTAAATTAATTAAATAAATGATTAAATAAATAATTTAGATTTTTTGGGTCGTTACAATAAGCCCCAACAATCTTTTCAAAACACTTTCTCCTTTGATTTTGAATTCAAATATACAGTTGTTATCAAAACTTTCTTTAATATCTTTGTTGAACAACTAACAACACAGCATGGAAGCTCTACAACAGGTAAGTGTTTATCCGCTTTCATTTACTGCTTTCATATATATAACTGTATTGTGGGACTGCTTCACTGTAAGTCTTCTTTCACATCCTTTTACATACTTGTCATATATCAACTGTATATATACTAGTATAGTTATTTAGAGTTTTCCCCGACAATTAGGTCTAGAACTAGGTAAAGCCCCGTTGGTCACTCTTAAATACAAATAAAACTAGATCCCCATAGGATTTCCAGATACAATCTTCCCTTCTCTTGGGGTTAAACAATATGGAACAAAGAGAAAGGCAGTATTCTTCGTGAACCTTTTCTCAGACTGTCACCCCTAGAATTTGTCAAAGAAATTCTACTCCCCAGAGTTGATCTATTCTCGGTGAATAGCATCTCTTGAGTTTCTTCAAACTTCAAACTTTCACTAAATGATCTATTCTCGGCGAATAGCATTTCTTGAACTTCTCTTGGTTTGAGTCCCACAGGCTTCCTAAAAGCATCCCCGCCTCCTTTTGGGCATTGTACAAGGACCCTTCGGCTTCTTAGAAGTTCTCACGCCTTCTCTTGGGCTTAATACAAGGACCCTGAAGACCTCTTAAAGGTATAGGACAGAACTTAGTCATCCTTCATTAGAGCCGTCTTTCTAAAAGGAGTCAAAACCTTCAGACTAATTCTAGGGTTGATACTCATCCCTTAAAAGAGTCGGCCTCCTCTTGGGCATCGTACAAAAGATAAAACTCTACCAATAGACTTGGACAGTCTAAACACCCTTGAGTCTCAAAGACATTCTCAAGTTTCCTGAAACATAGGAGAAACCACGGATTATGGATTAATCTCCAGCAAGAATTAAAACTTCTGGGTTCTAAAACCCCGTCTTTCTCCCGAATTTCCCCAAACAGGGTCAGTTTATCATCAGGATAACACTATCTCAAGCCAAAACCCCAAGGTTTCTGATCTATCAATTCTTCTGCATTCCCCTGCAAGAGTTGATTCCCCATTTAGACCTGCCTCGGGATCTCAAGAATCCCCTGCAGAAGTTTAGCCTCCTCTTAGGCTTTGTATAATGATCCTTCCTCAACGAAGTCAGCCTCCTCTTGGGCTTTGTACAATGATTCTCCCTAGCAGAGCTAACCTTTTCAGACTCTCTTGTTGAGTCAATCAACTCTTCAGACTCTCTTGTTGAGTCAATCACCTTTTCAGACTATCTTGTTGAGTCGATCAACTCTTCAGACTCTCTTGTTGAGTCAATCACCTTTTCAGACTCTCTTGTTAAGCCAGACTCTCTTGTTGAGTCAATCACCGTATCAGACTCTCTTGTTGAGTCAATCACTTTTAGCACTCTCTTGTTGGGTCAACCCTTTTAGCCTTAATCTCGGGATTTGTACGAGACAGATAAAACACCCTCTTGTTGGGACAATAGCCTCCTCTTAGGCTTTGTATAAAGATTCACCCTAGCAAAGTTAGCCTACTCTTAGGATTTCTCCAGCTTGTTCAGCCACAATCTTGGGCTTTGTACAGGACAGATAAAAAGCACTCTCTTGGTGAGTCAAACCCTTTTAGCCTCTACCTTGGGCTTTGTACGAGATATAAACCTCCATAAGCTTGGGACAAACATTTTCCCCAGCGAAGTCAATTCCTCCGAGCCTTCATTAGACTTTGAGGAATAAACTCCCAAGCAGAGTCAAACTCTTTTCCGCCTCCATCTTGGGCTTCATACGAGATAAATAACACTCTCCAATAGAGTCAAATCCGTTTAGCCTCCATCTTGGGCTTTGTACAAGACACTTAAAATATCCTCACCAGAGTCGATTAAATTTCCCATTTCAGCCTCTATCTTGGGCTTTGTACAAGACACATACAAAACTCCCCGGCGGAGTCAAAGTCAAACTTTTAGCCTCCCCTTAGGCTTTGTATAATGATCTCCCCAAAGAGTCAGTCTCTTTTTTGCCTCAATCTTGGGCCTTGTACAAGACATATACACGCTCTCTTATTGAGTCGGGCATATTTAGCCTCCTCGCAGGCTTTATGTAAGAAAATCCCCTAGCCGAGTCAATTAACCTTTTGGCATCAACCTTGGGCTTTGAACAAGGCACACAAAAATCAACGATCCCCCTTTAGAGATGACAAATTCTCTCTCACTCGAACCTTTTAGCTTCAATCTTGGGCTTTGAAGAAGACACCAAAACATCTTTTTCCTCCCTTAGAATAGAAGGAACTACGATTGCTCTGATTTCCCTGTTTCGTTTAAACGGGAATACGTAGGCATAAGATTGCAAAATCTTAGAGAGCATACCAATCAAAAACCCAAGGTCCAGTACCTTCACACATCAATCAAAACTCAGGTCCAACACCTTACCAAAAACATCAGGAAGAACCCGAACATCAACAAAAACTCACTCTCCCTGTCATACTTTCCCAAGAAACTTTCCCAACCCATTATCAGATAAACACCATCAATTACGAAAGCAGAACCCTAAAGATAATATCCTATGGATAACCACATATAGGATGGGTAATTGACAACTACCCATTGTATAACCTGACCCCGGACCCCCCAATCTCTTTTAAGCGTTTGTTCAGTTAAACAATCGCGTGCAAGGTTAGTTTTAGATAGCTTCCGTTTCCCTTCGAGCTTCATGGGATAAATAAGAAATCAATAAGTAGCACCCTTTCTCCTTGAGGAGGAAAACCCAAACTTCAGCGATAAGGTGGTCGCGTCACCGACAAAAATCGCTCGCTACAGCTGGCCATTTCTACTTCGGCGGTGGGCGCTTTGAGATACCTTCATTTGTTGAATTTTCTCTTTTATGAAACAACTCATAATGCTGCCCGTTTCCCGAGGAAGTACCTGCAAAAAGTGTTAAAAAAATACAGTGCAGTATCGGTGTCACCACCAGCAGCGACATTCCCAGGAATGTCCGTGGGCACCTAGAAGAAGCTGAGACAAGACAAGCAATACATTTCTTTATTATTTGCAAATTCAAACAAACAAAGTAAAACATTAAATTAAAATCTCGCAGGTTGTCTCCCACGCAGCGCTTTGTTTAATGTCGATAGCTCGACGGCTAAGAATCTTCAGTTTCCATGGCCACTTATCAAGCCATCTCACATATCCCTCACCTTTTCTTTTCTTCCTTCTGTGGGGTGGTTCATTCTTTTGAACTTGTGGTGGTGTTTTTGGATCTATCCTGAGTATCAGCTTTTCAAGTTTGGGCTTAGTTAATTCATCCACTACTTCAAAATCTAACCTTACCCTCTTAACAGTAATGATATCCCTAGTTTCACAGTCCTCAAATTTTCACTTTTTATGCAGGACCTCAGACAAAGGTGTATTGGTGTGGATATTTTCCAATACCTCCACATATGTTTTGGATTTGGAGTCTACCTTAACTTCTACAAACCTTTGCGGGAAAGAAATTGGTGGGGTATATGGAGGTGGAACAATAATAGCTGCTTCCTTCTCTACCTCTTCAATAACCTCCCTTTCGGGTGGCGTCGGTGGATTTTTCTCAATCTCTACGCTTTTCTCACCATAACTCTCCTCAAATTCATTATCACTCTCCCTAGGATTTTCTATTTGTTCTTCACTACTGGTTGTTACAACATCCACATGTCTCTCAAGGGAGGGTCCTATAGGTGTCTGGGCAAGCAGAGAGATTTGAGTCTCCAATACCTCAGTGTGAGTCGTGAGGGACTCGACCACAGTGGTCATTTGCCTAAAGGTTTCATAAGTATCAAGATGTTGTTTTCTAAACTCTTCATTCCGGAGAGTTTGTGTCTCCACAAAGCGCTCCATCATAGATTCTAGCCTAGAATTAGTTGTTGTTTCAATGAAATCCTCCATTAATGTTTCGAGGTTAGAATTATGGGATTCTTGCGGATCCTCAAAATATTGGGAGTGGTAATCATAGAGGAAATTTGGTTGAGAGTGAGTGAGCGTCGCATTAAAATCCTCCATCAATAATTCAAGGTCGGGATTATAGGATTCTCGTGGTTCCTCAAAGTATTGGGAGTGGTAATTGTAAAGGAAACTGGGTGATAAATAGTTTTTTTTTCAAACAAGAGTGCCTTAGTCTATACGGTGCAACAACGGCGCCAAAAACTTGATGCGTCCGCAAGTGTACGGATTTATCGAAGTAATATAAAAGATTGTCGAACCCACAGAGACCAATGTTAACCTACCGTTATCTATTGTTGCGATGTAAAGCTAAGGGTATGATTAAAAAGGTACGAACAGAAATATAAACGCTAATTACTAATGGTTTGAAAATAACGATAAAATGAGCCCGAATTATGGATTCCGTGTTCGTAAGGAACTTGTAGAATACGGGTACTAATTATGACTATATGCCTATTCTGTTGAATATACCGACTTAAAGGCTCCGCCTCACGCTCTCGCGGTCTTAACTAAAGCCATATCTCTTAATCCCAAGATTTTTCTCTCGATCGCCCGGTAACTAAGAAACACTATTTGAAATCCAACAATATCCTAATCAACATCTAAAGCGCTCTCGCTGTATTTAGACATGATGCCTAATTTCTACTATCCGGTTCGCTCCTCACGCTCTCGCGAATCTCGGCTCAAACCTTTATATGCTTTTCACTCTCATGACAAAGAAATGTTAAATAACTTCTCACTCTTGATTGATCCCTTAGAAGCTTTTAGGATGATCAAAACTAGCTGGAATCCTCAGGAACAAGTATTAGGCTCCTTCTTGCAAAAGTGGCAAAGTGACCAAAATAGCAACTCTCTCAAATGGTGTTCCAGATGAGGAAAACCAATTGGGACAGTTTGAGGATGATATTTGGAGTGTGTTTGAGGCCTGGTTTGGTTTTGGAAGTGGTTGAATCAAGGCATGGCTTGAAAAATGCAGAAAAGTCCAATTTTGAGGTTTTGGAGGTGGATTTTCTGATTTTGGTGTTTCAGATCACAAGTGAGTGTTTGGACAACTTAGATATGACATATTGGATGTGTTTGGATCATGAGCTATGGTGGAATTGCTCTCTAACTCAAAAACTCAGAGATAACTTGCAAAAAAAGGCATTTTTTCCTAAAGAGAGAGAGATTTTGAGGAAAGCATCAGTTGTAGTGCTTTGGTGTACTCAAACTGATCACAATTGAGCTCTATTTATAGTGTGTCAAGTTTTTTTTGGCATCAATAGTGAATGGCAGCTGCAGCAGGCCTTTGGCCAATGTTGATCCTAGGGAATCTTTAGTCTCCTTTGGCTATTGACTTGAGGTTAGGGCACAGGCCTATGGTCCTTTGATTCAGAGTTGAATCTTTACTCATTCAGTTGGGAATATCTTAGTCTATGCCACCTTGGTGCATCCATTGAATGCTTGGAAACAAAATTAGAGTCTTTTGCACTTTTTATCCTTTTTAGGTTTGTTATGGCTATATGTAGATTCTTGGACTTTGGAGGCTTGGGGATCAGATCATTCCCCTTGGATTTTATCCTAAGATGTGTCCAAATGGATGACAAGGCTTGGTGTTGTCTAATTTTTCTAAATCGAGTAAAATGCCAAAATCTTTCAAAATCTGCCTTGTACAAGACAGTTGGAATTGTGATTTTGAGGGGATCATATCCCCCTGCTCTGGTTGGGTTATGGGAGGCTCTTGTGCTTTTTAGAAAGCCCTCATATGATACAAAACATGTCTGATCATGGTTTGTTTTGAAACTATTTGAATCCAACTTTAAAAACCTCATGAACATTGAAGTCCAAAGCTGGTAACTTAGGCAGATTTTCACTAAGTGTTGGAAAAAGTGTCATTTTCATGTTTTTATGTTTTTGATCAATCCATAACTCAAAATCCATGAAGAATTGGAGTCTGAGGTAGTTGAAGCTTTTGTAGAGTGTAGGAAGATCTACAAATCAGACTTTGGATCACTCAAAATGGTTGCTTGGATCAGAAGTTATGGTCCTTGGAAGTTGGTACCAAAACCATTTTTGTTCCATAACTTAGAAAAATTTTGGTTTCTCACGGTTGCCCCTTTTGCAAGAAACCTCACTTTTCTTGATTTTTCTTAATGAATGATGATCAATACCATACATTAACATTATTTTTTACTTAGGGGAACCATATTTGTGAAAATTTCCAAAAAGTCAAACTTGATTTTGTGCACAGTTGACTTTTTATCGGATAAAATCCAAACTGTGCGATCCTTTGTGAAATCAAGTCCTTGACCTAAATCAAACCTAATGGATGGATTCCATAGGTGATATAGGGTGTATTGAATCATGTCCCAAGGTTTGGGAGCATGTCCTGGTCAAAACTCAAAGGTACAATTGACTTTTTCTTCAAAACCCTAATTGTGGTCCAGATAAAAATCAAACTTGTGAATCAAGCTTCTTGGATCAATCCATTATTGTAAATGGATCAATGTAGTGTATTTAAGGTCCTCAAATCATGTCTTGAGGTCTTGGCTCATGTTTTTCTTCAAAAGTCAACTTAGGGTGAATTAGGTCAAGAAACCCGAATTCCTGATTTTTTATGAATGCATCCCCTGAGGCTAAATTGACTTGATGATTGGGTTCATGAGGTCCCTTGGAGTATCTTGGGATGTGCTTTGAAGAATTAGCTCATGCCCAGATGAAAATCTTCATCTAGAGGCCTTGGCCGACCAAAACCCTAATTTGGTGACACTGTCGATCTTGAGGCTCGATCCACTTGGAATGTAGCAACTCTGTGCTTGATTCTTGGTGTGGGAGACCTCTTGATCCTTTATGGGTGTTTGATAGTTTAGACAAGTTGAAGATTATGTCAATTCTTGATTGATCCTTTGTCTAAGTGCTCTGAGAGGGCTCAAAACCCTAATTCTTGATTGTGGAGAATGCTCACCCATCTTTTAGGAGATTGATGAGGCATGATGGTACATCCATGTTGTGGTGATGATTTGCACAATGATGAGAAATCTTGGTGGTCAAAATTTGGGGTATGACACTTGGATACACGAAGCTGGGGCAGTCACTTCAACACTTCACCAGAAGCTGAAGTTTCTTCAAGAATGACAAGTTAGTCACAGTATGCAGAGAGCAGGCCTTGATCGTGAGCAACTTGTCATTGTTTTCCTGTGTAGAACCAGAGGAGGTTGTTGGAACCCAGTTCCAAGCACTTTCGGTGAGAGATGAGAATCAATCAGAAAAAGGAACATCGATTTCCTCATACAAAGATGCTCTCAAAATGATCGAGGGTAACAACGCAAAAGGATGGGGACTGCTTGTCATTCCTATGGATAACAAGACAAAGAAAGGTCTTGGTTTCTCCTCAACCTATACCCAGGCTGCTACTAACGATGAAAGTTTTCATCCCATTCAAGACTTCTTCCACAGTGGAGGTTTCCTTCACCTAGTGTCTCAAGAAGTACACACCATCAATGAGGGTGACTCCTCCGATACAGATGAAGAGTGGAAGTCCTACCTCAACGAGGATGGTTATATGTCTCAGGGAGAGGCACATACACCATTTTTATTTCCCATGCAAAGTCTGAGATATATACCAAGATCAGATGTCAAAATGATATACGGAGATTGTGATCCTGAAGGATGCCGTGCTCCACCCAACTCATTAGAGGAAGACACTCTGATGAAAGACAACTTCGACTATGACTATTATTACCCAATGGATGACTTGCCTATCTGGCAGCCGTACCCAGAGGACTTGGGGCAAATGAGTCAACCAAACGACGCTTATTAGATGAGCATCATTGAAAATAATACCCGTGTCCCCACCAAATCATGGGATCATTACTCATGATATTCTGAAGATATCCAGCACAACGACGAATCTGCAAATATTGCAGGACAAGAGTTCATTAACTATGCTTTTCCTGAGGTCAACGTCATCGAAAGAGATGACTCCGCCAGTCCCACAATAGTATGGGACACCTTAGGACAACCGAGTGGCAAGTACGACTTCTTGGTCAAGTACACTGCTCCTGAAAGCTCTCGTATCAGGCTCGAAGACATCCACCCAACTGGATGGGGAGATCCACCTGAGAATGAAAACACTCTGCAAGATACAACAGAAGGGTTCGTCTACGACAACTCTGAATGGGAGGAAGACTCCAACGATCCTGCTCCGCCAGAAATCAGCATCATTTCTGAGGACAAACCAAGAAAGAAGGTACCAAAATTTGTGATTCACTAACGAATTCGCCGCCAATGGGTTGCTGTTGATGTCCCGAAAGTCGTCCATAAGTCTAAGTAATTGCCGTCTTTATTTTAACCTTTCTGTCATACCCCAAATTTTGACCACTAAGATTTCCCATCATTGTGCAAATCATCATCACAATATGGATGTACCTATATGTCTCCTCAATCTCCTCAGGAATTGTTAGGCATTCTCTACCATCAAAGATTAGGGTTTTGAGCCCTCTCAGAGCACTTAGACAAAGGATCAATCAAGGAATGACATGATCTTTAACTTGCCTAACCCCTCAAACACCCACAAAGGATCAAGAGTACTCCCACATCAAGAATCAAGCACAAAGATTGCAACATTCCAAGTGGATCAAGCCTCAAGATCGCCAGTGTCACCAAATTAGGGTTTTGGTCGACTAGGGCCTCCAGATGGAAATTTTTATCCAGGAATGAGCCCATGCTTCAAAGCATAACCCAAGATACTCCAAGGGACCTCCTGGACCCAATCATCAAGTCAATTTAACCTTAGGGGATGCATTCATAAAAAATCAGGAATTAGGATTTCTTGACCTAATTCACCCTTAAGTTGACTTTTGGGACAAACATTGAGCCAAGACCTCAAGGTATGATTTGAGGGTCTCTAACACACTACATTGATCCATTTGCAACAATGGATTGATCCAAGAAGCTTGATCCACAAGTTTCAATTTCATCAGGACCACTATTAGGGTTTCGAGGAAAAAGTCAACTGTGCCTTTGACTTTCGACCAACACATGCTCCCAAACCTTGGGACATGATTCAATACACCCTATAACACCTATGGAATCCATCCATTAAGTTTAATTTAAGTCAAGGACTTGATTTCATAGAGGATTGGACAGTTTAAAATTCATCTGATAGAAAAGTCAACTGTACAAAAAGTCAAACTTTGACTTTTTATTTTTTGGTCAACCAAGGTTCCTTAACCCTAAAACAATGTTAATATGTGATTTGAATCATCATTCATCAAGAAAAATTAAAGAAAGTGAGTTAACTTGTAAAAGGGGTAACCATAAAAAACTTAGAATTTTTCTAAGTTATGTAACAAAGTGGCTAGGGTAACAACTTCCAAGGATCATAACTTGAGATCCAAGCAAACATTTAGGATGGTCCAAATCTGGATTTGTAGCTCTCATGACACACTTCAAAAGTGTCAACTACATCTCATTCCAATTCTTCATGGATTTTAAGTTATGGAGTGATCAAAATGGCTGAAAACATGAAAATCACATTTTTCCAACACTTAGTGAAATTTTCACTAAGTCAGAATCTGCCTTACTTTTTCCAAAATGTAGGGACATTTTTCACCTTGATCCAAGTCAAACCAGTTCCAGTGGTGGACATCAAAGTTAAAGTATGCCATGAGGGCTTTCCAACAAGTACTAGATCATCTCCAAATTCCATTTGAGCAAGGAGATACAACCCTTGGAACATGGCATCATGAACTAGTTTTTTCAAGACATTTTGGCAGATTTTGTGCATTTTGCTCGATTTGTCCAAATCTGATAAATCCAAGCCTTGTTATCATTTTGTACACATCTGAGGATCAAATCCAAGGGGGATGGTCTAATCTCCAAGCCTCCAAAGTCCAAGAATCTACAAGTAACATGCCAAACCTAAAAAAGGCTAAAAAGGTGCTAAGACTTCAATTTTGTTGCAATGTATTTAATGGATACACCAAGGTGGCATGGACTGGTACATTCCCAACTGAATGAGTCAAGGATAAGCTCTGAATCAAAGAACAATAGGCATGTGCCCTAACCTCTAGTCAATGGCTAGAGGAGACTTGGGATTCCTTTTGCATAACATTGGCCAAAGGCCTGTACCAGCTGCCATTCACTATTGCTTGCAAAACAAACTTGTTCTACTATAAATAGAGCTCATTTGTGCTCAGTTTCAGTACACCAATGCACCCAAACTGATGCTTTCCTCAAAATCCCTCTCTTTAGGCCAAAATGCCTTCTTTTGCAAGGTATTTTGAGTTTTTGAGTTAGAGAGCAATTCCATCACAGCTCATGATCCAAACACATCCAATATGTCATATCTAAGCTGTCCAAACTCTCACATGTGACCTGTAACACCAAAATCACAAAGTCCCATCTCAAAATCTCAAATTTGGACTTTTTTGCATTTTTCAAGCCATGTCTTGATGCAGTCACTTTCAAAACCAGATAAGACCTTAAACACACTCCAAGTATCATCCTTGAACTGTCCCAAATGGTTCTCCATACCTGGAACACCATTTGAGAGAGTTGCCATATTGGTCACTTTTGCCCCTTTTGCAAGAAAGGGCCAGTTTCTTTCCCTAAGGTTTCCAGCTGATTCCAATCATCCTAAAAGCTTCTAAGGGATCAATTGAGAGTGTCTAAAGCATCAAATCGCTTCTGGCACAAAGAACTTGACAGATAGCACAAGGAGTTTCAAGAGGTAAGTGCATCATTAGTTGAACTTTCTGAAATATGCATTGCTTTGAAGTCCACTGATTATAAACATCTCATACCTGTTATATATGTTGTGTTTGAACCAATTTACCATGTAATTCATGCATGTACCATGAGGTAGCACAAAAAATGCAATTATAGGCCTATTTCAAAACCCCTATCGGGTTTTAAAATGGGGACCTCATCTGAAAAAGCCAACACCACCATTGGATTCCTTGTGAAATTCTAGGCAGGATATACCTAAATTTTGTCCCAATCCATGGAGAAATGAGAAAGTTATAGCCTTTACGTTTTTGGCCCAAAAGCTGGCCTTGCCTTGCCTTGACAAGGCCTAAAACAAGGCATGCCTTATGTATTTCTAGGGTGGCTTTGATACACGGATGTATCACCACCCCAGTGGTAGAAGGCGCGCGCTGCAACCAAGAGGTCCGGGGTTCGAATCCCCTTGCCCCAAACCCCTTTTTATCACTTTTTTCCATTTTCTATTTTTCATGTTATTTTCATTAATGATTTGAAAAATTAATTTCTCTCTCAATTTTAATCATTTTTTATTGGTTCTTTTTCTGAAAAATCACAAAAATATTAAAAAATTTTATTCTACAAAAAAATCAGATTTATATTATTTATTTAATATAGTTGGTATTTTTGTAAATAAATTCATTTTTATTGCTTTTAAACATTTTAAGAGTGGATTTTTATCTTGAAAAATCAAAACAAATGAGTTTTAATTCATCTTGTGATTAAAACATCATTTTTTCAAACCTCAACCAAAAATCACAAGTTGTTTATTCAAACTTATTTGGTGTTTCATCATTTTTTATTAATTTTCTTTAAGAAATTACTTTTAAAAATGATGAAATTAGGGTTTCTTTGATTTTCACACTAACAAATCTTTTTCAAACACTTTTGGGCCTCTAATAAAGTGTAAGACCCAATCCCCTTTTAACCAAAACCATTTTTGGGCCTCAGATATTGTATAAGTCCCTATGCGTTAAAAGAATCTCGGCGCGATCGCCGTTTCAAAACAGAAAACCAATTGGGCCTCCCCTTGTGTTGTAAGTCCCATCTTTCTTTTTCAAAACACTTTTTGGGCCTCTGATAGAGTGTAAGACCCAACCTTTGTTGTACATAAACCATTTTGGGCCTCAGTGTATTGTATAAGTTCCGATACAGTTTCAGAAATTTCGACACGATCGTTGTTTTCAAACTATTTTTTAACTGGGCCTACCCTCGCATTGTAAGTCCCATTTCTTTTCTTTAAATAATCTTTTGGGCCACTCCTTGAGTTGTAAGACCCAACCCTTTTGTAAATAAACATCTTTGGGCCTCAGTCATTGTATAAGTCCCGATACGGTATTCAAAACAACGGTGCGATCACTGTTGAACCTTGGGCCTCTCCTTGAGTATAAGCCCCGGCAATCTATTCAAAACAATTTCCCTTTTGATTTAGATTCAAGTGTACAATTGTTATCAAAACTTTCTTTAATTTCTTTGAATAACTAACAATACAGCATGGAAGCTCGCTCGATTAGTCTTCTTTCATTGCTTTCAAATATATATAACTCTATTGTGGGAAGCTGCGCACGATTAGTCTTCTTTCATTCTTTTAAATACATGTCAAATATATATAACTGTATTGTGGGAAGCTGCACATGGTTAGTCTTCTTTCATTCTTTTAAATACATGTCAAATATATATATAACTGTATTGTGGGGAAGCTGCACACGGTTAGTCTTCTTTCATACCCTTTTAAATACTTGTCATATATCAACTGTATATATACTAGTATAGTTATTTAGAGTTTTCCCTGGCAACTAGGTCTAGAACTAGGTAAAGTCATGTTGGTCACTCTTGAATACAGTCAAAACTAGATCCCCCATAGGATTTCCAGATGCAGTCTTGCCTTCTCTTGGGCTTAAACAATATGGAACAAAGAGAAAGACAGTATTCTTCGTGAACCTTTTCTCAGACTGTCACCCCTAGAAATAGTCAAAGAAATTCTACTCCCCAGAGTTGATCTATTCTCGGTGAATAACATCTATTGAGTTTCTTCAAACCTCCAAACTTTCACTAAATGATCTATTCTCGGTGAATAGAATTTCTTGAACTTTTCTCGGTTTGGGACTCACAGGCTTCCTAAAAGCATCCCCGCCTCCTCTTGGGCTTTGTACAAGGACCCTCCGGCTTCTTAGAAGTTCTCATGCCTTTTCTTGGGCTTAATACAAGGACCCTGATGACCTCTTAAAGGTATAAGACAGAACTTAGTCATCCTTTGCTAGAGTAGTCTTTCTAGTGTCAGAACTCAGACCAATTTAGGGTTGATTCTCATCCCTTAAAACACCCGCCTCCTCTTGGGCATCATACAAAAGATAAAACTCTTCCACACTAGTAGACTTGGACAGTCTAAATCTTGAGTCTCAAAGACATTCTCAAGTTCCCTACAAACATAGGAGAAACCCCGGTTACTCTGGATTAATCTCCAGTAGAGCTAAAACCCAGTCTCTCTCCCAAAAATCCCCGACCAGGGTCAGTTTATCATCCAGATAACACTATATCAAATCAGAACCTCAAGGCATCTGATACCTCAACTCTTCTGTAATCCTCAGCAGGAGTTGATTCCCCCATTTGGACATGCTTCGGGATCTCAGTAATCCCCAGCAAAGATAGCCTCCTCTTAGGCTTCGTATAATGATCTTTCCTCAGCGCAGTTAGCCTCCTCTTGGGCTTTGTACAAATGATTCTCCCCAGCGGAGATAACCTTTTCAGACTCTCTTGTTGAGTCAACCACTTTTTAGACTCTCTTATTGAGTCAATCACCTTTTCAGACTCTCTTGTTGAGTCAATCACCTTTACAGACTCTCTTGTTGAGTCAATCACCTTTCATTACTCTCTTGTTGAGTCGACCCTTTTTAGCCTCTATCTCGGTGTAGCGGTAAAAATCGTGAGTGTAAGCTATTGATTAACTTAACTCATAAAGCAAGAGTCGCCACCGTGCTTTTATTTATTCCACAAAGGAAAAGGAAAAAAGAGCGAATAAATCCTAAAAAGTCTAAAGAAAGCAAAAGCTAAAAAAAGACAAAGAGAAATGGGTAGGGAGTTGGTTATGTAAAGGGAAGGTTTTATGCACCCAATACATCTATAGTACTCTATAGGAGCCCTTTGATGTATTCATGCTTTTTGGTTTGAAAAATGGTTTGCTTAAAAGAGATTAGGAGGGGTGAGAAGAGAAATATTTTTTAAGATTTTTGTGTTTGGAGAGACTTATCGCCTCATGCCTACGTACCCACGATGTGTAATGTAGGATCAAAACCTCGTAGTTCGTGGTACAAAGAAAGAAATTTGTTTGTTTTGGTTGATTTAAAGTGTAAAGACAAATTGTCATTTCCAAGCGAATAATTCCGCTTAAAGAAATGAATCATGTCTAAACTTATGAAAAAGTTTTAAAAGGAAAAAGTGCATAAAGCACAAAAAGAGTTTGGATGAGTTTTCGTATTTTTTATGTCTTTTTGAAATGGTCAAAATATGATTAAAATTGATTGACATTTATTAAAGAAGACAAAGTTTAAAAAAATCACTTGACCGAAGTCAAGGTTTTATTATGAAAGCGGTTTTAAGTTTGAAAACAAGAAAGTTTTGAAAAAGAGAGGAGATTTTGAAAATTGAAGAAGGGGTGGAGAAGAAGAGACTATCCTAGTGCATAAAATGAAAGTTAAGGATAAGAAAGATATAACCACATGGAGGCACTCTTCAAAGCATAATAAGGAATAGAATTCCATCCTCTTGAGCCAATAAGCAAGCCGAAAGAAGGCTAGAATACCAAACTCCATAATGATCCAAAGCACAAGGGAGAGAATTCTAATTCTAAGTCCATAAGTCCATAGTCAAGAGTATAGGTCCTCCAATGCAAGGGATAGTGACCATAGTCCAACATTAAGAGCACAAGTCTTTTAGTGGTTTAATCCTTTATTAATGTTTTAAGTCCAAATGGACAAAAGAAAAACAAAAGCACAAGATAAAATGGTCCAAGTGGACAAAGGAAAAATGACATAAACATAAACATGATATGATATAAGATAACATAAAGCATAAAAATAAAGAGAGATAGGGAGCGAGAAAGAATTGTAAAGAAGTTAGAAGTTAGTGATTAGTAGCACAAGGGCTCTAGTGCCATAAGCCTTAACCGATTATTCCGTTTCACGTTTTGAACTATAGTGATTAAACAATGCACTTAGGCCAAGATTGATGAACTTGACAGAAGATTGGTAGAACCAAAGCCTCTACAACGCCAAGTTTCAAAGGTTATGGACCTAATGCAAAAAATTAATCAACATTGGGTTGACGCGACCAATCAAGGTCCGGACCACGAAAGTTCAAATTCCGAATTAGATAAAGAGGGACAAATGTTGGGCTATGTTAAGCAATCGCCGAGTAATTTACGGAGTAATTACCCTACAATGAGGCCGGTCAATAGATCTTTGTGCTAATGCATGCTAGATGAACGATATGTAGATCGTCATCCGAAAGCAATACCGCACGAAAAGAAAATAGGTAACGATCTAGTCTTGATCAAGAATTCAACAAAGAAATTCTAAGATCCATAAGACTTTCATCGATCAAAATAGAAAAAGGAAGTAGATGAAGAGAAAGCCAAATTGAAATACACTTTCAAGAATCTTTCATCTTCAAGTTCAATCACCTTTAATTGATAGGTTTAAGTGTGAAAACATATCACTAATTCAAAGCAGCTCAAATGAATTCAACAATTCATTTAAAGATAGATTTGAACTAATGAATGTTTAATTACTCTAACCATATCCAAAGTCCATTGAAATTGAAGAGAAATTAATCTCAACAATGTGTTTCAAGGCTAAAACAAGAAGAAAGGGGAAGAAGGAGGAAGAAAAACCAAAACAGTCCCAAAAACAAGCAAATTACACATTCTGGATGTTGGTTAATCGATTAACCATTTCATGTGTAAAAATGTTAGGTGATTAACCAGTTGAAAAATGCAATTCTGGGCGCAAAATTTAACTGGTAATCGATTAACCAATTCGTGCTGGTTTTGGTTAATCGATTAACACTGTAAAAACAACAACAAATCAGTTTGAAAATTGAAAAATTCTTGATCAATCATTTATTCAAACACCTCATAATCAAGGATGCAATTGTGCACGAAATTTTGAGAAAAACAACAGTAAAAACCAGTAATCAAACACAATTACAAGATCCAAAGGATCAAGTAACAAGAATCCACCAAGGATCTACATTATGGAAGATGAAATTGAAGCTTCAACAATGGTGAATGATGAATTACCACTTCAAATCTAAAAATTCCTTCAAATTGTTTCAAGATCCAAACACTAAAGCCTTGATCTATGAGAATTGATGAAGAAAACAAGCTTGGATGAAGGTTTAGCTCAAAGTTGAACAAGATTCAATGTGAATTCTTATTAACTTTCAAAAGAAGAAAAGTGAGCTTTAGTGAAATTTTGTGGTTGGGAAGAGAATTTGCAAGAGGTTTGTTGGCTATCAAAAGCTTTAAGAGAAATTTTAGCAAGGTGAATTTGACTCTCAAAAGCTTGAAGAATGAATGAGATGATGCCTCTATTTATAAAGTTTAGGCTTGGAAATTTGGTGGTTTGGAATTTGGTTTGGAAATGAAAATTAGGCTTGGAATTTGAATTTGGAGGGAAATTATCAAAAGAGTGGTGATTAGTGGAGGTACATGGTAGGAATTATTTAAGATGATGTAGGGAATTAAAATGAGATGGTCTAGAATATTCCACATGTGATCAAAATGATGAAAATTGGTGCCAATTGCTGCAGAATTTGAATTTGGCACATTTTTTCAAAAATTGCACGTGTTAATCGTTTAACCATTTTTAGTGCAAAATGTGTTGATCGATTAACACAGTGAAAAATGAGATAAATGGCTTTTTGATGTGCTGTCTTGGCTCTGGCTCGATTTCTCTTGCTTGTCGAAGAAGGGATGGAAATAAACATATGAACCTTGGAGTCTTTTGAATAATAATAAATTAAATCTTGGAAACTCTTGATCAGATGATTTTTGAATGACTTGCCGATCAAATTTGACTTTGTACAGATGAAATTCATTCGAGCTGCGGGGCTGTTGTTTTGGTATTTTTAACCTGTTCTTCCCCTGAAAATGTTAGTGAAAGAAAACAAAATATGTTTGGATTTTGATTAAAGGTTATTAAACATAAACAAATTAAGTAATAAAACAACTAACAAACACACACACATACACACACTCAAAGATCCCTACAAGGCACAATCCTATGAAAGAGGGAACCAATGTGTGATATTGTTTGTATGTATGAATGCACATGACAAGCATAGAATCTTAGGGGGAAAAATTAGGGTATTACACTCGGGCTTTGTACGAGACAAATAAAAACACTCTCTTGTTGAGTAAATCCCTTTCAGCCCCCTCTTAGGCTTTGTATAATGATTTCCCCTAGTAGGAGTTAGCCTCCTCTTAAGCTGTGTAGAATGATTTCCCAGCTTGTTCAACCATAATCCTGGGCTTCGTACAGGACAGATAAAAGTACTCTCTTGTTGAGTCAAACCCTTTTAGCCTCCATCTCGGGCTTTGCACGAGACATAAATCTCCATAACCTTCTCTTAAGCTTGGGACAAATATCTTCCCCCAGCGGAGTCAATTCCTCCGAGCCTTTATTTAGGCTTTGAGAAACAAATTCCCAAGCTGAGTCAAACTTATTTTAGCCTCCATCTTGGGCTTTATACAAGACAGACAATGCTCTCCCGCAGAGTCAAACCTTTTAGCCTCCATCTTGGGCTTTGTACGAGACACATAAAAATATCCTCACCAGAGTCAGTTAAATGTCCCATTTTAGCCTCAATCTTGGGCTTTGTACAAGACACATACAAACCTCCCCGACGGAGTCAAAACAACTTCCAGCCTCCTCTTAGGCTTTGTATAATGATATCCCCAAAGAGTCAGTCTCTTTTTTGCCTCAGTCTTGGGCTTTGTACAAGACAGCAATATATACACTCTCTTGTTGAGTCGGCCTTATCCAGCCTCCTCTTAGGCTTTGAATAAGGACTTCCCTAGTGGAGTCAATCAACCTCTTAGCTTCAACCTTGGGCTTTGATCAAGGCACACAAAAATAAACAATCCCTCTTTAGAGATGACAAGTTCTCTCTCAGTCAAACCTTTTAGCTTCAATCTTGGGCTTTGAACAAGACACCAAAACATCACCTTTTTCCTCCCTTAGAATAGGAGGAACTACGATTGCTCTGATTTCCCTCTTTCGTTTAAACGGGAATACGTAGGCATAAGATTGCGAAATCTTAGCGAGCATACCAAACAAAGACTCTAGGTCCAGTACCTTCATACATCAATCAAAACTTAGGTCTAGTACCTTACCAAAAACATCGGGAAGAACCCGAACATCAACAAAAACTCACTCTCCCTGTCGTACTTTCCTAAGAAACTTTCACAACCCATTAACGGATAAACACCATCAAGTACAAAGCGAAACCTAATGCTAATATCCTGTGGATAACCACATATAGGATGGGTAATTAACAACTCCCCATTGTATAACTTGACCCCGGACCCCCAATCTCTTTAAAGCGTTTGTTCAGTTAAACATTCGCGTGCAAGGTTAGTTTTAGATATCTTCCCTTTCTCTTTCAGCTTCATGGGATAAATAAGAAATCAGAAAGTAGCACCCACTCCTCCTCATTGCGGTGAGGAAAACTTCAGCGATAAGGTGGTCGCGTCACCGACAAAAATCACTCGCTACTGTAAAAATGGAGACTCTACTGGGGAAGTCCATGAGGATCTGTTTTACCTTAGTCATCATCGTCCCCATTTTCCACAGAAAATGGAGACTCTGCTGGGGAGTCACATGAGGATCTGTTTAACCTTAGTCATCATCGTCCCCATTTTCCACAGAAAATTGCGACTCTGTTGGGGAGTCATTGTCTGTATAGGACTAGGATTATAGCTCTTAAGAGGTTTAGGATGTTAGTTTTAGGAATAAATATATATATCGTTTTCCCTACTTGATATCCGTGTTTATTTTTCTGCTAATGGGACTGCGGGTGATGCCGCATCTGGAAAGTTTGAATGCCACCTAATATAAGTGAAGGCATAAGATGGGTAATCTTACAGGGAGTGACTCCCAAATAAGAGGTCTCGGTATACCATTGAATCAGTGGAGATACCCTTTACGGATTCAATGCCTATACGACTTCGGTTGTTGAAAGCAGATTGTTCGATTGTGGTGTCTGAGAAATTGAGGATTTTAGTAGACTGAGACCATGTTACTATTTTATAGTGCGGAAGCTATCAGAAATAGTTGTCACGCGATACTACCCTCATTTGAGATTACTCAAAGATACACCAGCTCGCTCGGGTGAGCCAGCCTGTTGTTGTTATCCCAAGAGGAATCAATGATTTTGAGGACAGGTATAAAAAATCACCAGTACAACCTTTGGGGATGGGTAGAGCTATGACTTCATGACACCGAACCTTTGACCCCATGTTTTTTCTATGTTTTTTTGTGCTGCATTCATGCATTCATTTCATCTAAAAAACTTTCAAACAAAGAAAAATTGTCTCTTCTAGTCTCGCTTTTTCAAATTAAACTAAGACAATGATTGCAAATATCAGAGAGAAAGATTGCGTTATGATTTCAGTAGAAGGAAGACTCACAAGTACACCTTCAAGGTTCTAAAATTAGAGGATTTAAGAGGGTTGGCAAGGATGATCACCAACCCTTATGCTTTCAGAGCTAAGTACAGAGGACTGCTGTCTCTGTTAAGGGTCTATGTCATTGAAGGAATCCTGTCCACACTCATTCAGTTCTACGATCCGGTCTATCACTGTTTCACATTCCCAGATTATCAACTAGCACCAACACTGGAGGAGTACTCTCACCCGAATAATTTACCCATTACTGACCAAGCTCCCTTTTCTGGACTGGAGGAAATTCCAAAGGATCAAACCATTGCAAGAGAAATTTATTTGGACGAGTCAGAAGTCAGGACTCACATGACCATTAAGGATGGAATCCAAGGTTTGCCAGCTCAGTTTTTGATAAAGAAAGCCCTGTACTTTGCTAGTATAAGGAACGTGAATGCTTTCGAGAGCATCTTTGTTTTGCTCACCTACGGGTTATTTCTGTTTCCCAACATTGATAACTTCGTTGATATCAATGCCATTAAGATATCTCTGATTGGAAACCCTATACCGACCCTGCTCGCAGATGCTTATCATTCTGTACATTTAAGGAATTTGTATAACGGAGGAATGATCACATGCTGTGTACCCCTGCTATACAAATGGTTCACTTCCCATTTGCCAAAGTTTGCTGCATTTTGGGATCATAAGAGTACTTTGCGTTGGTCACAGAGAATCATGTCTCTTACCAACTCTAACATAGACTGGTACAATCGGATCTATGACGGGATAAGAATCATTGAATGTTGTGGAAACTTCCCTAATGTACCCCTCATAGGAACTAAAGGAGGAATCAATTATCATCCAGTTTTAGTTCGTCGTCAATTCGGATACCCGATGAGGCATGTTCCTCGTAATGCTCATCTGGAAGGTCTTTTCTTCAAGGAAGGAGAAAATGACAGGGCACTAAAGATAGAAATAGTGCATGCTTGGAAACATGTTCATAGGAAAGGAAGAGAGTCTCTAGGAAAACTAGATTGTGTCTCTGTGGAACCCTATCTCCACTGGGTCCAAACTAGAGCTCTCAAGCTGAGGATGCCTTACCCTCGTTAAGAAGTTCTTCTGCTAAAGGAATCTGTCCTTTATTTTATGTCTGATACGGAAAAACTTCAGGTCACTCTCAACAAAGTTCAACAGGAGAAAAAGTCTTGGAAGAACAAGTACCGCATCCTCAACGTGGAGTGTAACAAAATACAGCAACTGTTAAAAGAAAAAGATGCTCTGATCGAGATTTTAGAGCAACATGCTGTAGAAAATCAAGAAGACCAAAGGAATTTGCTCGCTCCTTTCACTTGGCAAAGGAGTGACAACCCGACAACTTCTCAAGAGCCCCGGTCAGCACCTGAGCTCTCTTCAGAGAGGACTCAGAATCCCTAAGCCTAGACATTTCCTTTTACAGCACTTTGTAAAATACTGTATTTCCGTTTCCGTAATCTTTGAATTCAATAAAATGGGGTTTCCCCATTGTATGATATTTGAAATCCAATTGTTGAAGTTTCTTTTGATTAAACAAAAAAAAATATAATATATATAATCATTGCATATCATTCATCATTCTCACATAACGCATTCTTCTTACCTACGAATCTCACATCTGTGTCTCGATTCTAACGTCAAACTGTCTCATTCGTACAATACTCGGGCCAATCGACAAAAGAAAATGGATGATCTCGAGGAAGAGAATAGAGAGTTCAGAGAAGAAATCAACACTCTGAGAGAGGATCTGAGAAAACTTCACAGTGACATGCAAACTCTGGCAGCAGCTCAGAGGCAACAACAACAGACTGTGATCTCAGAGATCATATCTACGCCCATAGTGGAGAAATTTGATCCTCGGTATAACATGCCTAAAGATCGTCCCTAGGGCATGCGACCCAACTATATCCCGGAAGGATATATTCCGCCGATCACGGAAGATCCAGAAACTGCAGCAGGAACCGCTGGGCCTGAAGGTTACAAACTTCGGGAAAACGAAGATGTAAGGGGCACGACAGCAACTCCTGAAGGTTACAAACTTCAGGATAAGGAAGCACCGAGAGTCACTGCCATAATGATTATACCACCACCCGTGGTACATGCTGTCCAGGAAGGACAGATTCCACAGATACCTTCTGGTGGAAACGAAAGTATGAACGACAAACTGAATGAGTTCCAGGAACAATTCTTGGAGATGCAAAAGGAACTGCATGCCATTTGCGGTCAGGATCTATTTGGAAAGGACGCCGCAGACCTTTGTTTGGTCCCTAATGTGAAAGTTCCGCACAAGTCAAGGTGCCCAAATTTGAGAAATACAAAGGTAACTCTTGCCCTCAAAGCCACTTGATGATGTACGCCCGGAGGATGTCAACTCAGACTGAGAACCAACAGCTACTGATCCATTACTTCCAATACAGTTTAATCGGTGCCGCACTCAAATGGTACATACGATTAAACCGTACTAAGATCGTTACTTTCAGAGATCTTGGCGCTGCCTTCGTTCAACAATATAAGTATAACCTGGACATGGCACCAGACAGAGATCAACTCAGAGCCATATCACAGAAGGACGAGGAAACCTTCAAGGAATATGCTCAGAGATGGCGTGAAATTGCCACCCAGATTTGTCCACCTCTTGAGGAAAAAGAGATGACAAAGATCTTCTTGAAACCCTTGAGCTCATTTTACTATGACAGAATGGTCACCAGTGCGCCCAGCGATTTCACTGAGATGGTAGGCATAGGAGTTCGTCTCGAGGAAGCAGTCCGAGAAGGACGTTTGGTCAAAGATCATCCAGCAGAACCAAAAGTTACGGTAGTGCTTTCCCTAAGAAAAAAGAGCAAGATATTTGTAATACCTCAAAATTTTCCCTCATGTTTTCTCAATAATTTGGTCTATGCTTTACTCATTTGCATTCCATAGTAGCTCATAAATTGCATATCATTGGTTGCAAGGCATGGTGTCTAGTGCTTCAAGGTGTGAATAGTTGAAAGCCAAAGAAAAGCAAGAGAATAAGAGCCAAGGGTCTTCAAACAAGCATTGAGGGTCTCTTACATCATGTATCCTTATATATCCTCCCATTTGGTCCCACAAGTTATGAGAAGTTGGGAATTCATCAAGAAGCTTGGATAGGGCATTATCTCCTACACAATATAGTCTAAAAGTAGGATTTGACCCTCAAATGGGCAAGCTCTATGAGTTCTTATCACCTCCAAGTGTCACATCTCATCTTTGTTAGATAGGGTGCACATCATATTCAGAGGAATTTGGATTTGGAGGATGTGTTATTTCCTCCTAATCAGAGGGTACCAAAATTAGGGTTTGGTATAAAATCAGTTTATCTCTGTTTTTTTGGATAAAACTTGATCTCATGGTTTTCCTTATGTTCCTGAGTGTATATGGATGGAAAATGGCTCATCAATTGGTTTCAGAAGGGTTTCAATTGGTCAGAAGATTCAAAATCAGGAAATTGGGGAAAAAGTCAACAATGCAGTGGAAAAAGTCAACTCCTGACTTTTTAGAGTCAAATTCATGAAATTCATGTTACATATGGTCATTGGATAAGATTTTATCAAGAAATGATGGAGGAATCATGAAAAATCAAGAAATGTGCAAAGTTTCCATTTTTGGAAATGTAGGGTTTCCAAAAATGGCAAGTTTGAGCCATTTTGCACCATACTTTGAGGCTTTCTTTCTCCATGATAAAAGCTCCAAACTTCAGGCCCAAGTTGGGCCAATTAAAGTTCATGCTCTAAGCTTCAAATCCATATAAAGAACATCTCCATTGGATCAAAATTGAGAGAGTTAGGGTGGATCAAAGTTTGACAAAACTAGGTCACAAACCAAGTCATGACCAAGCATGACCAGGCCCATGCGCCATCATTTTGACAAACACTTGGTGTACCAAATGTCCACCCATTTTTCTCATTGAAGGAAGCTTCAAATGAAAAAATTTTGAACATCAAAGTTGTTCATCTCAACGGCCTCTTCAACTTGTATGTTGGACAAATTTTCATTTGAGCAAGTTATGATGAAGTTATGATTATCTCAAGATGAGGTGTTCATGCTGAAATTCCATGCACCAAGTTGCCTTGCCAACCAACCACTTGCCACGCCTACAAATCAGTTCCCAACCTTGATGTTCCAAGCTATTTTTCACCAACTTCCAAGCCTTAATTCAATCCAATTCTCACACAAAACTTGTTCAATGATCCACCATCTTTTCAATAACACATAAATCTCATGATTTCATGCACTAGAGTGAGAGAATTTCCTTGCCAAACATCCTTGTTTCAAGCTGCCAAAATTAGAAGGAAATGAGTTGTTGTTGTTGTTGTCATGTTTTAATCCACACGCATACACATCAGTCACTTCTTTTCCTCTTACAGCCAAACATTTTTCTTACACAATTCATACCATGCTAAGTCATACATAAGAAAGGAAAGGATAAAAGTTTGTGCAGCAAGTTTCTTCTGCAGCTGCTACATCAGTGCCATCTCCACCATTCTTTCTCAACCTCAGCATACCTTATCATGAACTCACACACACCATAGCCAACCCCCATAACCCGCCCTAACTAACGTGACTCAGTTAGTTAGAGGCAACTCATTTAACCAAGCTTTAACTCATTAAACTCACTCACTTGACCACGGGTTAACACATTTAACCACACATATATAACAAAATATCACTCACAAATTGAATTTCAACTTTCATTTTCTACTCTCACTCAAAAAAACTCACTCAAATTTTCTCCTCTCTCTCTGAATTTTCTCACTCTCTGTGCACGATTCTATCATCTTTCTCAACCACATTTCATCCCTATCATCATCATTGTTCCATTTTGGATCAAGAACAAGAGTGAACAAATTCAACTAATCAAGTTCAGCGTCAAGACATTTGAATTTTCAGTTTGATTCTCTGCACGATTTCAAGCTCCAAAGCCTTTATTTGGCCAATTGAAGCTCAAGGAAGGAGCAAGCTCTCTGTCATTCTCGTAGATCCAAAGTTGCATCACATTTCAGGTTCCCATTCTCAACCTTTTTCTACTAAATTCAGCTTGTTTTCATGGTGTTTATGGCTTATTAGAAGCTGCGTGCGTCCTGGCTAGTTGATAGGCTCATTAGGAGCTTAGTTGACAAATTAGGGCAAAAGTATTTGGATTCTGTTCTTGCTATGCGTGCATGATGTGCTGATTTTATGCTTGGATTCTTGATGTACATGGCTTGAGCTTTTGATTGGTATCATATTTGTGCATTTCTGGAAGTTTTGAGGTTTCAGGTGGCCGGAAAGTGGCCGGAGAAGACGACCGAAGGTCCTTCTCCGGCCGGTAAGATTTAATGTTAGGGTTTATGCCAGTTTGGACCATAGCCGTCTGATATTTTAATCCAACGCTCATGGAAGTGCCAACGCATTAAAATTCACATGCTCCTCACATGTTCTCTTTTTCTCTCTGATTAGTTATGTGTATGTGTGTGCATCATAGTTCCCATGATCCTTGCATTTCATCCACTTGATTATTTACTTTTCTGATTGATCTGAACTTGACTTAATCCAACGTCCATTATGATGCCAACGCATTAAAATGCCATGTGACTTGTACGTTCTATTTTTTAAAAACTCTGATGAATCACATAAACGCGTGTGCATATTTATTATGGTGTGCGTGTCTTGGTATTCGTTAGATTGTGCTATTCTTCATCATGATTTAATCTAACAGCCATGGTTGATTGCACACACTAATTGCATGTACACTTATCACACACAACACACGTAATATGGACTGGGTTTAATGGACGTTTGCACCCCTTGTCTGAGCCCAATTCTTTTTTTAACGTGTATTTTACTTGCGTTGCACACCCCATGCTATTTTATTTTCTTTGTTATATTGTTTTGATTTTCATATTTCAAAAATAGTAAATGATCTCTAAAAATTCTCAAAAATTTCATGAATCATATTCATAGTTTTATAAAATTTTTACAAATTTTATTTTCTATTTTTCTATTATTTTTTTGCATCTGAAATAATTGTTGTTTGAATTTCTTTTTGAAATGTTTCATTTGTGAACACTTTACATTGTTGATTTTATTTCTCATAATTGGTACATATTTTGATCCTCATTCTTTTTGCATATTTCAGAGGACACTTGGAAACCTTAAAAAACATTTTTTTCATATTTTTAAAATCATTTTTGCATCCTCTTTGAGCCATTTCTTTGTGCATGATCATTGGAAACCCTAATTACTTTGTCATGCTTGTTTGATTGGGTTTCTTTGTGATTCTTTGCATGAGCTTTTGGTGTGATATTTACCTCTGGTTGAGGTCTCTTGAGACCTAATTTGATGATTGTTAAATCATGTTTGGTATTTGTTTGATGACTCTTGTTTGAGGTCTCTCCTTGTGGATTTCTTGGATCATGTTTGATTGCTTGCTTGAAAAAGCACTTGTGCCATTATATGAGATCATTTCTTTGACTTCTTGAGCCATGTTTAGATCATTATAGGTCTTTTGAATGCAATTATAGGTCATTGGTTTGAAGTTGAAGCTTGCTTTGTGTACATGTTCCATACTTGTTTCACATGCTTCTTTTTGACCTAATTCCTCATCTCTTCTCATCTATGCTTCTACGTGACTTGTAATTGGTTTGTTTATACCATGCCATATCATCCATTTGCATCTCATGTGATGTATGTTTCTGACTTTAAAACATCTCATTCATTTCAAATGCCATTCATGTCTTATTTTGCATATTTGAACATGTTTCATCCAAATGCATGTTTCCACTTCTTCTAGCTTCTAAACGACATGTAATTGCTTGAATGTGATTGGTTTGTGCATCCTATCTTCATCCTAACATGCCATATTACTTCTGACTTTGATACTTGAGTTTCATCTTGAGCTTTTTTAGGTTTGACTTATGCCTTAAGTAGTTCCTTTCCATGTTTAATTCATGTTCATATCTTATCACTTCTTCTCCTTATCACTCCTAGTGCTTGGATACTTAATTGTTTGCCTTATGTGACACTTGTACATCACGTTTAGACACATGTTTAGGTCATCCACATTCTGACTTTGACATTACTTGAAGCATTAATGCATGATCACCTTGCATATCCACTCATTCTTCATCTATTTCTTCTATGATTCACTTCTTTGATGTTTAAGATCTCTAGTTGTGCATAGTTTGTTCTTGATTGATCAATTAACATTAGAGAACACCTTTAGATGTAGGTTCTGACCTTGATTGAGTTTCATCTCTTACAATCCTTATTCCTTGGTTCTTAATTTGTTTGATCATTATTTGTTGTTTCTTCCTTTATTTCATACTTGTAAATATTGTGAACTAACCTTTTTCATGTAGGTGCATGGTAAGTAAGTGTGGGGACATGAGTCCACATGCACTTCTCTCTCTCATCTTCTCTTATCTCTTTTAATACTTCAATATGTGATTATGTTAAGCATTTACATGCTTTCCTTGAGCAAATTTTTCTTCATCCCTCTTTAAGATCAACTTAACTTCCATTTTGGAAGTAAGTTGCTTCTTCTTTCTTCTTCTCCTTTCTTTTAGGATTAGGTTTCTTAAACCTCATTAATCATAGGATCTCCAAGCATGATAACTTTAGGGTTAGAGTCTTAGTCTCCTACATTAGACTTTACCTTTCTCTCTTTGAGTCTCTTCTTCTCATCTTCAAAACAAAAGTAAAAAAAAACACTTAATGATGGCATAACATGTATTGCACTTAAACCTAACGTCTGGGAAATGGAAGGAGGAGGGTTTCTCTCCACCTTCCTAGAGTGTTTAGCATACGGCCTGTTAGGACGACCATGCGATGCATTCGATCTCATACGATAGACTTGAATGCAATATGCGTTATAAAAACAAAATCATCAAAATACTTCTTCTTAAAAGACTTCAAACAAACAATAATGTCTTTCCTTCGGTAATTCTCTTCTCATCTGACTCACTCTCAACGTACGAACGTGCTCCTCCTCGTTCTCTTGCAAGACGGTAACGCACTCCATTCAACGAGCCTGCAACACCCGAGCCAGAACGTAAGTTGTTCCCTAAAAAACACAAACAATCCATCCCTAGTGAGGGGAACTATGTTGCTCTGATTCTCATGCTCCCGATGAGATACGTAGGCAGTGGGGTAGGGCCCATTCGAGCACTTCTTTTATTTTCCCTACATTTGTTTCTCTTTCTCTCTCCTTTCCTTTTCCAATTCTCTAGCTAGCAGTTCTTTTTTCCAGTATCCTTTCCTTACACCCTTTGATTGAAGCAACAAGCGTGGATCCCACCGGGTACGATGGACGCGTGGGGGTGCTAATACCTTCCTCTCGCGTAACTGACTCCCAGACCCAGTTCTCTTGGTCGCAAGACCATGCTCTTTCCTTCTTCTAGCTTTATGCAGTGTTTCCTTTCCCTCTCTTGGGATAAATACACATTGCTGGCGACTCTATTTCGGTGCCACTTTCTCGTTTGTACTTGGATGAAAATCCCGGGAGCGACAGCTGGCGACTCTGTTGGGGATCGAACCCAGAATCTCTGGTTTCCTTAGCGAGTCAATCCTAGCGCTTGTCTGTTTTTCTTTCAGTGGGTGTTTACTGTGGTGCTGTGTTTTGCTGTTTTACTGTTTTACTGCTTTACTGTATATTATTGTATTACTGTATTTATCGCATTTACTGCATTACATATCATTATTATGGTGGACTGTGCTGTTGTTTTCTGTTTGGCGGGATAGGTGTTCTGAGAGATAAGCCCACTACCCAGGCTTGAGTACACACATAGGTATTAGAGTGGATAGTCATGACGCTTGCGTGGTGGTGACCACGTATTGTTGTTCATGAGACCCACAACCAGACGAGGTTCTATCAGGAGCTTTCTGCTACTGCATGTTATGCAGGCCAGTAGTTATTCTCTTGAGGAACTGTCGACTCTGGTGACCATTCCCGAGAACTCAGTTGCGGCACTCCTCCCGAGATGTGACAGTGGCAGACCACGTTCTGTGGCAAACCCATGGCACATTCTCGATCCGAGGACCCAATGCTGGGAACTTGCTATAGGTTGTCCTTTGTTGAAAGAGAATCAGTAGAGGCACTCCTCGATTGGCGATAGTACTGTACCCCGAGGGATGAATGTACTATTGCTTCTCGACCTCAGTGCCAGAAGTTGAGGATCTTTCGTTTTTGGAGAATCAGTTGAGGCCTCCTCGATTGATGATGATACCAAACCAGAAATGGTGAACGTATCATCATTTCTCGACCTGAAAGCCCGGGATACTGAGGATCTTAGTACCCACACGTGAGAAGGGCGGGTTGTTTACAGGTTTGCAGGTAACCATAACCTCCTACATACCCGGTTTTCTGTTATCATTGCACAAAAGGAGAATTCATCCTATTGTATTCAGACGGGTCTTCTCTATGGGTCTATATTATTCTCAGAACTACACTGACACCGTTCACAGTCCAGCACAGACACTTAGCACCTTGACACCATGCCCTATGCATTGCATTTACATATCCTAACATACATGTTTTTTCATTTCCAGGTGCATATTTTACCCGTGATTCCAGTCGGCAGGTTCTCACAAGGATGAACACTAAAGAGAGGAAGAATATCATCAGTTACAAGTTCTTCACGCCTACTCTAGGCCATATTATTACCCTGAAGGGAATGGCGAGCCCTGAAGTGCGAGCAGCTTTTGAAGAGAAATATGGGTGGATTTTATCTATTGTCTACAATGTCAGTGAGGACGAACATAGGGGTCTCCATACGTTGATGCAGTTCTACGATCCGCCTCTGAGGTGTTTTGTATTTCCAGACTATGTGTTGGTACCTACCTTAGAGGAGTATTCCAGCATGTTAGGGATTGCTATCAAGGAGGAGCCTCCTTTCTTTGGGTCTGTGGGTGATCTTGACTTTGGAAAAGTGGCTAAGGCTCTTTATTTGAGCAAGTCAGAGTTAGAAGCCAATATCTCCAACAAAGGAAAGCTTCGAGGTTACAAGCTGGGGTATTTTGTAAAGAAGGCTCTGGAGGCCGCAAAAGACGGGAATTGGGTTGTTTTTAATGTTTTGCTAGCCCTTTATGTATATGGCATTGTATTGTTTCCCAACGAGCCTGATTTTGTTGATACGAATGCCATTCGGATATTCATGATGAAAAATCCAGTACCAACACTGCTAGGTGATCTTCATTACTCCTTGTACAACATAAACGAAAAGAAAAGAGGAGGGATAGTTCGTTGCTGCGCACCTTTGTTCAATAGGTGGTTTGCAAGGCACTTACCGCAATCCGGAGTTTTTGTGGATTCTAAATATTCTCTAGAATGTAGTCAGCGGTTAATGGGACTGGTTGCCAAGGACATCATATGGGTAGATCATGGGCTAATTGGCAAGAACATTATCCACAATTGTGGTGAGTTTCCTAATGTTCCACTAATAGGGAGAAAAGGGGGAATCAACTACAATCCTTCTTTGGCCATCTGGAAATTTGGGTATGCTCTGATGGGTCCGCCCATTGAGAGAGATGTAGAGGAGTCCCTGTATTTACACACATCAGATGGTTGGGAAACAGCACGAAAAGCTTCTGAAAGTTGGGTTAGCGTAATGAGGAAAGGGAAAGTTGCTCTAGGCAAACCTAACAATCGGGCTTATCCAGCATATGAAGAGTGAGTGAAGAAAAGAGTTGAAGATTTTCACTTGCCTTTTGGTGATGCGCCCCGTCTATATCTTGATGATGAGAAAGAAAGAAGTACTGCCACTGTCGAGGAAGTTGACAATCTGCAGAAGTTGGTGAAGAAGCTTCGGGTAGAGAATTCAGATTTGAGTAGTCTTCTTCAAAATGCTCTACATGCCAACAAAGAGTTGGAGAAAAAATCCCAAGACGCCGAAAGAATCTTAGCTACAAAAGAGAAGGATTTTGCCGAAAGAGCTCAACATTTCCAGAAAATCAGTAAGGGTGCCGATGCTGCCACTCAAGCTCATAAAAAGACCAAGCAGGCTTTAGCCCAGACTAAAGACAAGCTAGCCAAGCTTCAGCAAGCCTGGGATGAGGCCAGAATGGAGAATACAGAGCTGCAAGAGCAGTTAAAGGCCAAAGACGATGAGCTTCTTAGAGCGCATGAACAACGGAGAAAGCATCGGGAAGACTTTGGAAAAAGCCAAGAACTGCTGAAGAATGTTAATGATGAACTGAAAATATCCAAGAAAAAGCTTGAGGATGCCATGGCGGAGATGGGAAGACTCAAGATACAAGCTGGGGTGAAAAGGTTCAAGGAAGTGAGTACTGATGAAGCTCTCTTGATGCACGCAGATTCATTGGCCGGAGCTCTGAAGAGGAGAGACATTTTGATCAAAGAGATGATTGAGAGGCCGGGTCATCAGTGCACCAGAATCCTTTTTGAAGAAATCAAGCATTCTAGTGAGAAACTGGAAGATTTGGAGTTAGATGTTTAATCTTACTTGCCTATTTTCTTAATGTAGCTTTGTTGATGTACTGTGGTTACCATCAGGCTTGTTGATGGATCCACTATCTTGATGTATTCCCTGTTTTGAATTCATTATGGAACACTTCAACGTGTATGGTTTTTCTGTTAAATTCAAGTGATTGGTTTATTCAGAAGTAGCTCTTTGCCAGTGTTCCACTCACAAGTACTTTATCACAGCACAATGTCACAGCACAACTTCTTGTGATAATATCTGTATCTTGCGCAGTTTCTTGTGGTTAAGACTGGAATCAGGGTGTGAGAATGCCCTGGAAGTAATAAACATGGCATTTGCATTGCATATCATTTTTGCATAACAGGTACTTGTTGCAGGAGTTCTCTAACCTTTATTTGGTTTCAGGCATAATAGCTGATTCTCATATTCACCGGTACGCAACCAGACGAAACCAAACAAGGGTCATGGATCAGGTACAGATGGAGCTGGCTGAGTTAAGGGCACGCATGGAACAATTTATGAATCTGATGCAGGGCGTTGCCCAGGGGAAACAGGACTTGAGAGCAGGGCAAGAAGACATGCGAGCTACCATCCAAAGGTTGGAGACAGAGATTCCTATTGGTGACAACGTTAATCCCCCCCGGATTAACATTCCAGTTGTCAATCCTCCTGTTCGCACTCCTCCTCCAGTGAAAGATCGTCAAGATGACCAGTTTTCCATACTTAATGTTGATATGGGATTCTACCATGACGACAGGAAATACGAAGGGCTGGCTGAAAGAGTGAAAGCTATAGAAAGTCAGAATCCTTTGGGAATTGATGTTGAGGATATGGGACTAGTACAAGGTGTCAAGATTCCCCCGAAGTTTAAACCACCTACTTTCGACAAGTATAATGGCAGCACTTGTCCCAAAATTCATCTCCAGGCGTATAATCGGAAGATAGCAGCCTATTCTGATTATCAGAAGTTATGGATGTATTTTTTCCAGGACAGCTTGTCTGGAGCCTCGCTGGAGTGGTATATAAAGTTGGACAGGGCTGGCATCAGAAACTGGAAAGAGTTATGCTTGGCTTTCTTGAAGTAATACCAGTATAACATCAACATGGCACCGAATCACACTCAGTTACAAAGCATGACACAGGACCCTAAGGAAGGTTTTAAGCAGTACGCCCAGAGGTGGCGTGAACTTGCTGCTCAGGTGCAACCTCCGTTGGCAGATAGAGAAATGGCTGACATGTTCATGAATACTTTGCAAGGTCCATATCTTAATCGGTTGGCTGCTTGTCCATCCACTGGTTTCGCTGACATAGTAATTGCTGGAGAGAGAATCGAGAGTTTGATAAAGATGGGGAAGATTCAGGACGGAAGTGGTACAAGTTCGGCTTCCGCAAAGAAGTTTTTTGGTAACAATAACAGAAAGCGTGAAGGTGACGCTAATGCTGCATATGCACAAGGGGGGAGAGGTAGAGGACGACAGGGCTCGTATCACCAAGTAGCATCTATAACTATTCCAACTCCGGGTACGGATGCTCAACCTGCAGAGCAAAGGCAGTATCACCCAAGAAAGAGAATGAATGACCGACATTTTGATGCTTTCCCTATGACATGCTCACAAATGCTACAGAATTTACTTCGTTTGAAGTTGGTACAATTGAGGACTTTGGCTCCCCCGGCTGGCAAATTACCCTTTGGGTATGATGCGAATGAAAAGTGTGAATTTCACTCGAATGCGCCAGGACACAATGTGGAAAATGGTAAGGCTTTCAAACATGTGGTTCAAGATCTTGTTGATTCAAAGGCTATTAATTTCGCTCTGAAGCCTAATGTAATTCAAAATCCCATCCCTCCGCATGGGGGACCGGGGGTGAATTCTATTGAAGAGGATAAAGGTTTGAATTTGGTGAGGGACATTTATACTGTCAAGACTCCGTTGAAAGTTGTGAAGGATCGCCTGCTGAAAGGGGTTGTTTTTCCAGGTTGTTCAGAAAATTGTGAAGATTGTTTGATTGCTGATAATGGTTGTGTGAAGTTGAGAAATCGCCTTCAGAGCATGATGGATGAAGGATGTTTACAATTTGATCAGTTGAAAAAGAATGATGATGAGGTTTCTACTATTACAATCTATTTTGATCCTGCCGTACAGATATCTGCGCCTGAACGAGTAGCTCCTATAGCTATAACTGTTCCCAGTCACGTCCCAAATGAGAACAAGGTTGCTATCCCGTGGTATTATGGAACTAATAGTCAAGAGCAGAAGCAGGAAGTGCAGACTCCTCAAGAAAGTGGTTCAAGTATCGGGAATGTTGGAGGAATGGGTGGTTTTACCCGCAGTGGAAAACTTTTTGCTCCTCAGACATTCAGGAAAGACGATACTGAAGCATTAGTGAAAGCAAAAGGGAAACAGGTGATAAGTGAGGAACCAGTGCCAGGGGCAGAATCTGATAAGTCATTGGAGAAAGATGTTGAGGAATTCATGAGAATAATCAGAAAGAGCGATTATAAGATCGTTGACCACCTACAGCAAACTCCTTCTAAGATCTCCATACTGTCATTGTTGCTATGTTCCGAAGCACATCGGAATGCTTTGCTCAAAATTTTGAATATGGCGTACGTGCCACAAGAAATATCAGTGAACCAGCTTGAAAGTGTGATTTCCAATGTTAATGCTGGTAACGGTCTAGGGTTCACATATTTTGATTTAACACCAGAAGAAAGGAACCACAATAAGGCTCACCACATATCGATGGAATGTAAAGGTGCTCTGTTATCCCATGTATTGGTGGACACTGGCTCGTCCCTCAATGTGTTGCCTAAGAAAGCATTGGCAAAGCTGGATGTGGAAGGGGTTGTCCTTAGGCCTTGTGATCTAGTGGTGAAAGAATTTGATGGTTCAAAGAGATCAGTGTTTGGAGAAGTAGAGCTGCCTGTCCAGATAGGACCCCAGGTGTTCAATACAGTGTTTTATGTGATGGACATCCAACCGGCCTATAGTTTTCTATTGGGTCGTCCATGGATCCACGCTGCTGGGGTTGTATCTTCAACCTTACATCAGAAGATAAAATTTGTGGTTGACGGTTAGGTGGTTACGGTATGCGGAGAAGAAGATATTTTTGTGAGTCATCTATCATCCTTCAAGTACGTGGAGATGGACGGAGAAATCCATGAAACTCTCAGTCAGGCATTTGAAACTAGGAATATGGTGAGAGATTCTCCATCTAGTGATGCAAGGGTGGGAACCTCCATGACTTCGTATAAGCAGGCTTTGGAAGTGGTGCAGTCTGGTCGTATTGAAGGTTGGGGACAAATGATTGAGATACCTTTCAAGGATGATAAGAGCGGAATTGGTTATAAACCTTCTCAGGTTCCATTACTACAGGGTCAAGAGCGCCAAGGGCCAGTTATTTTCTCAAGTGGAGCAGTTATACATCCAAGCCGGATTTGTGCAGCAGTTGAAGACGGTGAAGATAATGACTGTGACCTGGACAATTGGGTGCGCCCATGTGCCCCAGGAGTGAAGCTGAACAATTGGTTTTCGGAGGATCTCATCCAAGTTACTCTGCCGAATAAGTAATTTTCTTTGTTTTCTTTCATTAAGCATGCAAAGGTCCTATGCTCTGCCCAAGGCATAGTGACTGCATTGTAGGGCCCCATTTGTTCTCATACAAATTTTTATCATTATTAAAAGGACGTTTTTGTATTCAAAATTGTGTTCCCTGTCTTTCATTTTATTTTTTTAGATAAATAAAAATGGCAATATTTTCTTCATAGTTTTCTTGCATTTTTCCTTTTCCTTTCAAAAAAGGCAATTTCTAAAAGCATGAATTATGATTCATGCAGAAATAATTCTCTGGATCTTGTTGATGACGACCTTGCTATGGTTCATTATGACTTTGATAATCCAATATACCAAGCTGAAGAGGGGGATGAGGAAGACTGTGAACTCCCCGAAGAGTTGGCTAGATTATTGAAACAGGAAGAAAGAGCCATTCAGCCTCATCAGGAATCTATAGAAGTTGTCAATCTCGGTATTGAAGAGGTAAAGAAAGAGGTCAAAGTAGGGGCAAGCCTGGCAGAGAAGCTAAAGAAAGAGCCGATTGAGACATTGCGAGAGTATGTTGACATCTTCGCCTGGTCTTATCAAGATATGCCGGGGTTGGATACGGACATCGTTGTGCACAGATTGCCGCTGAAAGAGGGTTGTTTTCCTGTTAAGCAGAAGCTTCGGAGAACCAAACCTGAAATGGCCATCAAGATCAAAGAGGAGGTACAAAAACAGTTGGATGCGGGGTTTCTAGTTGTTACTAGTTATCCACCATGGGTCGTTAATATTGTGCCTGTGCCGAAGAAGGATGGCAAAGTTAGAATGTGCGTGGATTATCGAGATTTGAACAGGGCGAGTCCAAAAGATGATTTTCCGTTGCCACACATTGATGTGTTGGTAGATAATACGGCTCAATTCTCGGTGTTTTCTTTCATGGATGGGTTTTCCGGATATAACCAGATCAAGATGGCGCCCGAGGATATGGAGAAAACTACATTTATTACCCCGTGGGGTACATTCTGCTATAAGGTGATGCCGTTTGGTTTAAAGAATGCTGGGGAAACATATCAATGTGCCATGGTGACGCTTTTCCACGATATGATTCATAAAGAAATTTAAGTTTATGTGGATGATATGATTGCCAAGTCACAGACGGAAGAAGAGCATTTGATACATTTGAAAAAGTTGTTTGAACGGTTGAGACATTTCAGACTGAGGCTGAACCCGAATAAGTGTACTTTTGGGGTAAGATCTGGTAAGCTTCTGGGCTTCATTGTCAGTGAAAAAGGAATCGAGGTGGATCCAGCAAAAGTAAAAGCCATTCAAGAAATGTCGGAGCCAAGAACAGAAAAACAAGTTCGTGGATTTTTAGGAAGACTGAATTATATTGCAAGATTTATATCTCATCTTACCACGACTTATGAGCCAATATTCAAGTTATTGAGAAAAGATCAATCAATCCGGTGGAACAATGACTATCAAAAGGCCTTTGATAAAATAAAAGAATATTTGCAAAATCCTCCGATTCTCATGCCTCCAGTTCCTGGGAGGCCACTGATTATGTATCTCTCGATACATGATGGATCAATGGGTTGTGTTCTCGGTCAACACGACGAGACAGGTAGGAAAGAACATGCTATATACTACCTGAACAAAAAATTCACCGATTGCGTGTCCAGGTACTCGATGCTTGAGAAGACATGCTGCGCATTAGCATGGGCTGCTAAGCGATTGAGACAATACATACTGACTCATACAACCCTACTGATTTCAAAAATGGATCCAGTCAAGTACATTTTTGAGAAGCCAGCTCTTAATGGAAGGGTCGCTCGGTGGCAGATGGTTTTGACTGAATATGATATACAATACACTTCCCATAGAGCTATCAAAGGGAGTGTGTTGTCTGATTACCTTGCCGAGTCGCCTATTGATGATTATCAGCCAATGAGGTTTGATTTTCCTGATGAAGACATCCTGTTTCTCAAGGCTAAAGACTGTGAAGAGCCTCCGGTTGACGAAGGACCGGATCCTGATGACAAATGGAAACTGATGTTCGATGGGGCCGTTAACATTAATGGAAGTGGTGTTGGGCAGTTCTTATCACTCCGAAAGGATCACATATGCCTTTCACTGCCAGGTTAACCTTTGATGTCACCAACAATGAAGCGGAATATGAGGCTTGTATCATGGGTATCGAAGAAGCCATTGATTTAAGGATCAAGACTCTTGAGATATTTGGGGACTCTGCTCTAGTGATCAACCAGATTAATGGGGATTGGCATACCAACCAGCAGAACTTGATTCCTTACAGAGACTACGCGAGAAGACTGTTGACTTTCTTTACAACAGTAAAATTGTGCTATATACCTCGTGATGAGAACCAAATGGCTGATGCTTTGGTAACATTGTCCTCCATGATTCAGGTGAATTGGTGGAACCATATACCCAAGATTGATGTGATGAGGCTAGACAGACCCGCTCATGTGTTTGTGGCCGATACAATGATCGATGATAAGCCTTGGTATTTTGATATCAAGCGTTTCTTGAAGAGTCAAGAGTATCCGGCTGGGGCATCAAACAATGACAAAAAGACTCTGAGGAGGTTGGCGAGAAGTTTCTTCTTGAACGAGGACGTGCTTTACAAGCGAAACTTTGACATGGTCTTGCTCAGATGCGTCGATAGACACGAAGCCGACCTGTTAATGCAGGAAGTGCACAAGGGTTCTTTCAGTACCCATGCTGGTGGACATGCTATGGCAAAGAAATTATTGCGAGCCGGGTATTATTGGTTAACTATGGAGGCTGATTGCTTCAAGTACGCCCGAAAATGCCATAAATGCCAAATCTATGCTGACAAGGTGCATGTGCCACCAAACCCTCTAAATGTGATGAGTTCTCCATGGCCCTTTGCTATGTGGGGCATTGATATGATTGGGAAGATTGAGCCTACTGCTTCCAACGGGCATCGTTTCATTCTGGTGGCTATTGACTACTTTACCAAGTGGGTAGAAGCTGCCTCTTTTGCAAATGTCACCAGGCAGGTGGTAGCCCAATTCATTAAGAAGGAGATTATTTGCCGATATGGGGTGCCCGAAAGGATCATTACTGACAATGGTTCAAATCTCAACAATAAGATGATGCAAGAGCTATGCCAGAGTTTCAAAATTGAACACCACAATTCTTCTCCTTATCGCCCGAAGATGAATGGTGCCTTCGAGGCAGCCAACAAAAATATCAAGAAGATTGTGCAAAAGATGGTAGTGGCGTATAAGGATTGGCATGAAATGCTGCCTTTCGCTTTACATGGGTACCGTACTTCTGTTCATACATCTACTGGGGCAACCCCGTTTTCTCTTGTATACGGTATGGAAGCAGTGTTACCGGTTGAAGTTGAGATCCCTTCTTTAAGGGTCATGATGGATGTTAAACTTGACAAGGCTGAATGGGTTCGAGCGAGGTTCAACGAGTTGAGTCTCATCGAAGAAAGACGATTGGCTGCAGTATGTCATGGACAACTGTACCAGAGGAGAATGAAACAGGCATTTGACCAGAAAGTGCATCCTCAGACTTACCAGACCGACGACTTGGTGTTGAAAAGGATTCTTCCTCCGAATACAGATCACAGGGGCAAATGGAATCCTAATTATGAAGGTCCATATGTTGTTAAGAAGGTGTTCTCGGGCAGAGCCTTGATGCTTACAACAATGGACGATAAGGATTTTTTGTCACCTGTAAACTCAGACGCAGTTAAAAAATACTTCGCATAAATAGACCCGCTGGACAGTAAAAAGAGAGTCCAGGCAAAAAAAGGCATCCCGGCGAACCAAAAAAAAAAGGGAAGAAGAGAAAGAAGAGAAAAAAGAAAAGGTTCGGGCAAAAATTAGGGATAGAATTAAAAAAAAAAAAAGTACACCCGGTAAGTTGAAAACCCGCAACGGCAACTTAGGCAAAAAAGGGTATCTCGGTGGATTGAAAACCCGCAAAGGGCGATCTAGGCAAAAGAGAGATTTAGCGAAAACTGCGATCTGAGTAATCTGTATTGTCTCGTTTTAATCAATGAGCATTCCGAAGGATAGGAATCAGTTCAATCGTCCCCCTTTGAAGGAAAAGTGATTGGAGAGTCTTGAAGACATATGAACCATAGCAGGGTTGAAACTCAATGAAGTTCCATTTTCACATTGCCATTAGGACAATTTCTTTTCTGTTTTGACAATTACCTCTTTCTAGGAATTGCTTCTCGATGTAAATGCCTATTTTCAAGCGCTTCAATCAATAAAATGGTCGTTATTCAGAATTTTCTCTGTTTGTTTTTGTTTATAATTTGCTTTGTTTACACAAACGTCCAAAATTTTTTATAAACATTTGCATGTGAAAACATTGGGGTTCTGCAATAACATGCCTAAAAGGAAAACATTTCAAATTGCTTTAAATGACGGGTGTACTTGGGTGAATACTGTAAAACCCATGCTACCTGGGGCATATGTGCGCATTCTTTTGTTTGCAAGTGTTGAGAGTTCGATGGATAGCTATGCAAAGATGTATGACGTCTTCAAGCCAAAATCCTTTTTACGAAGCGCAAGTGATCGTTCCTCCCCAAGCAGATATGGTTCCTCAGCAGGAAAGTATTTCTGGAAGGTGGTCATCCCCAGCGTATTTACAGAGCTTTATGATCCCCAGCAACATTGTCAAATGGTAGTACTGAAGCCATCATGTTCAGAAAACGGTTCGCATGTCACCCTTTTGTCACAACGTTTACTGATTGAGTTCATCATTCAGTCGACGGTCGTTCGTGACGATTCGATATCGGTGAATTGATTCCCAGTGGGAATCGTGGCATCTTATTAAGTCGATTCTCTCATTCAGTACTTCCAACAGCTACAAGCTTTTCTGTGTCGATAACAGTTGTAAAGTCCCTAGTGGAGTTGCCTCGCAATTAAGGTTTAAGACTCATTGAGTGTCCCGGAGTTGGGAGATGTCGAATCTTCTGTAAAATCCTCTTGGGACGTTGTCTTCAGATTAGCCTTGTATCATGGAACAAAAGAAAGTTGTTGGCCATCCCAAGCATGGAGCATCTTGAAAATTCCCCAGCAGGAGGTGTTTACAAATCTATTATCCCCAGTAGAGTCTGAAGAGGCGTAGTCTTCTGTAAAATCCTCTCAAGGGACATCTCCCCAGCAGAGTGTAAGCTCATTTCCCCAGCGGAGTTCTATGGTTATAGTTATTCCCCAAGTAGACTGGTTCAGATGATGCCTCCCCAACAAAGTTATCATTTCCTACCGCAACCTCAACAGGTTTGTCAGGACAAAGTCCAGATCAGTATATCAAGTCAATCCAGCTTGTTATCCCCAGCGGAGTTACCTTTCCTCAGCATTTATTTTGCTGAGGACCTCTTTGCATTTTGCATATAGTATGCATGGCATCCTCAAAACGTGTAGCATTTCCAGTGAGATGGAGCATTACGCCATGGAAAATTCTAACATATGCATGTGAAGCATAGGCCAGTTTTGATAACTCGTGCGAGAGTCCAAAACTTTGCTCCTTATATCATTGACAAAGCCAGAAAGAACATCTCGTTCATTCCCCAGCAGACATTTCACAGCAGCGCAAAGGGTTTCATCATTTTTCTCCCCACAGAGTCATATCTCTCAGTTTACAAGTTTCTTGGAACCATTCCCGATGGGATTCCTGTAGACGTCCCCGAAAACACTTTTGAGTTTTAACCTTGCCAGGTCCCGACAGGTCCATTTACCCATTCCCGATAGGTAAGCCTTGGTTATAAACTATAGCCGTCCCCGACAGCTCCCTTTAGTTTGAACCTTGCCAGTTCCCGACAGGTCCACTTACCCATCCCCGATAGGTAACCCAGGTCCAAGCTTACCAGTTCCCGACAGGTACTTTACCAGTTCCCGACAGGTAGTATACCAATTCCCGACAGGTAGTTTACCAGTTCCCGACAGGTAGTATACCAGTTCCCGACAGGTAGTTCACCAGTTCCCGACAGGTAGTATACAAGTTCCCGACAGGTAGTTCACCAGTTCCCGACAGGTTTCCTATGGGGTCCAATGGTTCCAAATTCTTTCTCACAAACTTTTTCTTCCTTACCATGGTTTTATTCACCACATTTTCTTTATCCACACCGTGCAAATTTTTCCAGTTATTTTTTTATTCAATCCCTATGTATCTTGAATTTCTGACAGCCGTTGCTTTCATCCATTCAGATTCACAGTTGATTGAATAAGGGCAGCTGTAATACCTCAAAATTTGCCCTCATGTTTTCTCAATAATTTGGTCTATGCTTTACTCATTTGCATTCCATAGTAGCTCATAAATTGCATATCATTGGTTGCAAGGCATGGTGTCTAGTGCTTCAAGGTGTGAATAGTTGAAAACCAAAGAAAAGCAAGAGAATAAGAGCCAAGGGTCTTCAAACAAGCATTGAGGGTCTCTTACATCATGTATCCTTATATATCCTCCCATTTGGTCCCACAAGTTATGAGAAGTTGGGAATTCATCAAGAAGCTTGGATAGGGCATTATCTCCTACACAATATAGTCTAAAAGTAGGATTTGACCCTCAAATGGGCAAGCTCTATGAGTTCTTATCACCTCCAAGTGTCACATCTCATCTTTGTTAGATAGGGTGCACATCATATTCAGAGGAATTTGGATTTGGAGGATGTGTTATTTCCTCCTAATCAGAGGGTATCAAAATTAGGGTTTGGTATAAAATCAGTTTATCTCTGATTTTTTGGATAAAACTTGATCTCATGGTTTTCCTTATGTTCCTGAGTGTATATAGATGGAAAATGGTTCATCAATTGGTTTCAGAAGGGTTTCAATTGGTCAGAAGATTCAAAATCAGGAAATTGGGGAAAAAGTCAACAATGGAGTGGAAAAAGTCAACTCCTAACTTTTTAGAGTCAAATTCATGAAATTCATGTTACATATGGTCATTGGATAAGATTTGATTAAGAAATGATGGAGGAATCATGAAAAATCAAGAAATGTGCAAAATTTCCATTTTTGGAAATGTAGGGTTTCCAAAAATGGCAAGTTTGAGCCATTTTGCACCACACTTTGAGGCTTTCTTTCTCCATGATAAAAGCTCCAAACTTCAGGCCCAAGTTAAGCCATTTAAATTCATGCTCTAAGCTTCAAATCCATATAAAGAACATCTCCATTCGATCAAAATTGAGAGAGTTAGGGTGGATCAAAGTTTGACAAAACTAGGTCACAAACCAAGTCATGACCAAGCATGACCAGGCCCATGCGCCATCATTTTGACAAACACTTGGTGTGCCAAATGTCCACCCATTTTTCTCATTGAAGGAAGCTTCAAATGAAAAAATTTTGAACATCAAAGTTGTTCATCTCAACGGCCTCTTCAACTTTTATGTTGGACAAATTTTCATTTGAGCAAGTTATGATGAAGTTATGATTGTCTCAAGATGAGGTGTTCATGCTGAAATTCCATGCACCAAGTTGCCTTGCCAACCAACCACTTGCCACGCCTACAAATCAGTTCCCAACCTTGATGTTCCAAGCTATTTTTCACCAACTTCCAAGCCTTAATTCAATCCAATTCTCACACCAAACTTGTTTAATGATCCACCATCTTCTCAATAACACATAAATCTCATGATTTCATGCACTAGAGTGAGAGAATTTCCTTGCCAAACATCCTTGTTTCAAGCTGCCAAAATTAGAAGGAAATGAGTTGTTGTTGTTGTTGTCATGTTTTAATCCACACGCATACACACCAGTCACTTCTTTTCCTCTTACAACCAAACATTTTTTTTACACAATTCATACCATGCTAAGTCATACATAAGAAAGGAAAGGATAAAAGCTTGTGCAACAAGTTTCTTCTGTAGCTGCTACATCAGTGCCATCTCCACCATTCTTTCTCAACCTCACCATACCTTATCATGAACTCACACACACCATAGCCAACCCCCATAACCCGCCCTAACTAACGTGACTCAGTTAGTTAGAGGCAACTCATTTAACAAAGCTTTAACTCATGAAACTCACTCACTTGACCACGGGTTAACACATTTAACCACACATATATAACAAAATATCACTCACAAATTGAATTTCAACTTTCATTTTCTACTCTCACTCGAAAATACTCACTCAGATTTTCTCCTCTCTCTCTGAATTTTCTCACTCTCTGTGCACGATTCTATCATCTTTCTCAACCACATTTCATCCCTATCATCATCATTGTTCCATTTTGGATCAAGAACAAGAGTGAACAAATTCAACTAATCAAGTTCAGCTTCAAGACAGTTGAATTTTCAGTTTGATTCTCTGCACGATTTCAAGCTCCAAAGCCTTTATTTGGCCAATTGAAGCTCAAGAAAGGAGCAAGCTCTCTGGCATTCTCGTAGATCCAAAGTTGCATCACATTTCAGGTTCCCTTTCTCAACCTTTTTCTACTAAATTCAGCTTGTTTTCATGGTGTTTATGGCTTATTAGAAGCTGCGTGCGTCCTGGCTAGTTGATAGGCTCATTAGGAGCTTAGTTGACAAATTAGGGCAAAAGTATTTGGATTCTGTTCTTGCTATGCGTGCATGATGTGCTGATTTTATGCTTGGATTCTTGATGTACATGGATTGAGCTTTCGATTGGTATCATATTTGTGCATTTCTGGAAGTTTTGAGGTTTCAGGTGGCCGGAAAGTGGCCGGAGAAGACGACCGGAGGTCCTTCACCGGCCGGTAAGATTTAATGTTAGGGTTTATGCCAGTTTGAACCATAGCCGTCTGATCTTTTAATCCAACGCTCATGGAAGTTCCAACGCATTAAAATTCACATGCTCCTCATGTGTTCTCTTTTTCTCTCTGATTAGTTATGTGTATGTGTGTGCATCATAGTTCCCATGATCCTTGTATTTCATCCACTTGACTATTTACTTTTCTGATTGATCTGAACTTGACTTAATCCAACGTCCATTATGATGCCAGCAAATTAAAATGCCATGTGACTTGCGCGTGCTATTTTTTAAAAACTCTGATGAATCACATAAACGCGTGTGCATATTTATTATGGTGTGCGTGTCTTGGTATTCGTTAGATTGTGCTATTCTTCATCATGATTTAATCTAACAGCCATGGTTGATTGCACACACTAATTGCATGTACACTTATCACACACAACACACGTAATATGGACTGGTTTTAATTGACGTTTGTACCCCTTGTCTGAGCCCAATTCTTTTTTTAACGTGTATTTTACTTGCGTTGCACACCCCATGCTATTTTATTTTCTTTGTTATATTGTTTTGATTTTCATATTTAAAAAATAGTAAATGACCTCTAAAAATTCTCAAAAATTTCATGAATCATCTTCATAGTTTTATAAAATTTGTACAAATTTTATTTTCTATTTTTCTATTATTTTTTTGCATCTGAATTAATTGTTGTTTGAATTTCTTTTTAAAATGTTTCATTTGTGAACACTTTGTATTGTTGATTTTATTTCTCATAATTGGTACATAGTTTGATCCTAATTATTTTTGTATATTTTAGAGGACACTTTGAAGCATTAAAAAACATTTTTTTCATATTTTTAAAATCATCTTTGCATCCTCTTTGAGCCATTTCTTTGTGCATGATCATGTGAAACCCTAATTACTTTGCCATGCTTGTTTGATTGGGTTTCTTTGTGATTCTTTGCATGAGCTTTTGGTGTGATATTTACCTCTGGTTGAGGTCTCTTGAGACCTAATTTGATGATTGTTGAATCATGTTTGGTATTTGTTTGATGACTCTTGTTTGAGGTCTCTCCTTGTGGATTTCTTGGATCATGTTTGATTGCTTGCTTGAAAAGGCACTTGTGCCATTATATGAGATCATTTCTTTGACTTCTTGAGCCATGTTTAGATCATTATAGGTCTTTTGAATGCAATTATAGGTCATTGGTTTGAAGTTGAAGCTTGCTTTGTGTACATGTTCCATACTTGTTTCACATGCTTCTTTTTGACCTAATTCCTCATCTCTTCTCATCTATGCTTCTACTTGACTTGTAATTGGTTTGTTTATGCCATGCCATATCATCCATTTGCATCTCATGTGATGTATGTTTCTGACTTTAAAACATCTCATTCATTTCAAATGCCATTCATGTCTTATTTTGCATATTTGAACATGTTTCATCCAAATGCATGTTTCCACTTCTTCTAGCTTCTAAATGACTTGTAATTGCTTGAATGTGATTGGTTTGTGCATCCTATCTTCATCCTAACATGCCATATTACTTCTGACTTTGATACTTGAGTTTCATCTTGATCTTTTTTAGGTTTGACTTATGCCTTAAGTAGTTCCTTTCCATGTTTAATTCATGTTCATATCTTATCACTTCTTCTCCTTATCACTCCTAGTGCTTGGATACTTAATTATTTGCCTTATGTGACACTTGTAAATCACATTTATACACATGTTTAGGTCATCCACATTCTGACTTTGACATTACTTGAAGCATTAATGCATGATCACCTTGCATATCCACTCATTCTTCATCTATTTCTTCTATGATTCACTTCTTTGATGTTTAAGATCTCTAGTTGTGCATAGTTTGTTCTTGATTGATCAATTAACATTAGAGAACACCTTTAGATGTAGGTTCTGACCTTGATTGAGTTTCATCTCTTACAATCCTTATTCCTTGGTTCTTAATTTGTTTGATCATTATTTGTTGTTTCTTCCTTTATTTCATACTTGTAAATATTGTGAACTAACCTTTTTCATGTAGGTGCATGGTAAGTAAGTGTGGGGACATGAGTCCACATGCACTTCTCTCTCTCATATTCTATTATCTCTTTTAATACTTCAATATGTGATTATGTTAAGCATTTACATGCTTTCCTTGAGCAACTTTTTCTTCATCCTTCTTTAAGATCAACTTAACTTCCATTTTGGAAGTAAGTTGCTTCTTCTTTCTTCTTCTCCTTTCTTTTAGGATTAGGTTTCTTAAACCTCATTAACCATAGGATCTCCAAGCATGATAACTTTAGAGTTAGAGTCTTAGTCTCCTACATTAGACTTTACCTTTCTCTCTTTGAGTCTCTTCTTCTCATCTTCAAAACAAAAGTAAAAAAAAAACACTCAATGATGGCATAACATGTATTGCACTCAAACCTAAAGTCTGGGAAATAGAAGGAGGAGGGTTTCTCTCCACCTTCCTAGAGTGTTTAGCATACGGCCTGTTAGGACGACCATGCGATGCATTCGATCTCATACGATAGACTTGAATGCAATATGCGTTATAAAAACAAAATCATCAAAATTCTTCTTCTTAAAAGACTTCAAACAAACAATAACGTCTTTCCTTCGGGAATTCTCTTCTCACCTCACTCACTCTCGACGTACGAACGTGCTCCTCCTCGTTCTCTTGCAAGACGGTAACGCACTCCATTCAACGAGCCTGCAACACCTGAGCCAGAACGTAAGCCGTTAACTAAAAAACACAAACAATCCATCCCTAGTGAGGGGAACTACGTCGCTCTGATTCTCATGCTCCCGATGAGATACGTAGGCAGTGGGGTAGGGCCCATTCGAGCACTTCTTTTATTTTCCCTACATTTGTTTCTCTTTCTCTCTCCTTTCCTTTTCCAGTTCTCCAGCTAGCAGTTCTTTTTTCCAGTATCCTTTCCTTACACCCTTTGATTGAAGCAGCAAGCGTGGATCCCATCGGGTACGATGGACGCGTGGGGGTGCTAATACCTTCCTCTCGCGTAACCGACTCCCGGACCCAGTTCTCTTGGTCGCAAGACCATGCTCTTTCCTTCTTCCAGGTTTATGCAGTGTTTCCTTTCCCTCTCTTGGGATAAATACACATTGCTGGCGACTCTGTTTCGGTGCCACTTTCGCGTTTGTACTTGGATGAAAATCCCGGGAGCGACAATATTGGCAATATCTCTCTCGAAAAGCAAAGGCGACGGTACCAACCAATAGCAGCTGTAACTCCTGCTATTAACCCTCTGCCTGTTCCGATGTATCGACCTCCGGTTGCTCAGAGCCAATCGAATCAGCAATAATATCAGCAAAGGACACAACAGCCTCTTCAGCAGGCTAGTCCTCAATACAACAACAACCGTACAACGCGACCACCAGGGTTTGACCCTATACCGATATTGTACGCATAACTGTTTCCATTAATACTGGTCAACGGGCACGTCCAAACCAAGACTCCCCTTGTGATACCGAAAAATCTGCCCTTTTGGTTCAAAGCGGATCAGACTTGCCCTTACCACCAAGGAGGACCAGGGCATAACATAGAAAACTGTCTCAGCTTCAAATTCGATGTACAGAAGCTTGTTAGGAGCGGGGTCTTATCCTTCAAGGATACAAATCCAAATGTTCAGAAAAACCCGTTGCCTCAACACGAGAAAGCTGCAGTAAATTTGATAGAGGAAGAGTCTAACCATAGTTATCAAATTCACGATGTACTCTTATTGGAAACCAACCTGGTCAAGATGCATTGCAGACAGAGCAGATACGGTCACATACCGTCTCATAATTATCACCAGTGTGATATCTGCTCTAAAAACAATCAAGGATGTCTTGTGGTGCAATCCACTCTACAGGAACAGATGGATCTCGGATGGATCCAAGATCACTGAATTCGTGAGGTCAACATGACTTATACAAATTCCAACATCATTCAAAACCACGATATCCGTGCAATGAATGTCAACTTGGTGGCAATGCACTCTAGGCAAAGCCAACATCATAATCTGCCACGGTACAATTACGATTCCTGTATGATTTGCTCGGTAAACAATCAGGGATGCTCTTTTGTACAAGAGGCCCTCCAGCGTCAGGTGGATCTTGGATGGATTCAGGATTACCACGATAGAAGTCATTATCAAGTGAATATGATTCAAATCTTTGATGTTCGCTTGATGAATACCAGCTTAGTGGAGTTACACGCTACACAAGTCCAGCTCGGTTTTTTGACTTTGCATGAGTATCAAAACTGTAAAGTGTGTCGTGAGAGTGACCAAGGATATGTACTCGTTCAGAGGACACTTCAACACTTATTAAATCACTGGTGGCTTCCGATCTATCTAGATGAAGACACCCAACAAATCAGTATGGCTGATGGGAACCCTACTAGGCATCAAAGTCAGGATGTTCAATCAATGGAAACAAATCTAGTGAGGCTACATTACATATAGAGCGGACGTGGCCGGGTGCCACCACACAACTATGAGCGTTGTAGAGTTTGCTCAGAGAATAACCAAGGATGCTACCTCGTGCGAGCAGCCCTTCAAAGTCAGTTGGACCACAAAGAGATTCATCCGTGTTCAGGCTCTGGTTCAGTTAACATAATGTTAGACTATCTGCGCAATCAACCCGAAGATGTTGTCCTAATCCCTAAGCGAGAAGTGGCCAAAGACGTATGCGCCATAATTCCTCTACTCCATGAATCAAGAGTTCCTATTGATAGTGGGAGGTTTCTCAACCTCGAACTAATTGAGGCCAGCTACGATGGTCAGGGAAATCAGAAGGCTCCTGTAGTTATCTATCTGCCGGGACCAATACCTTACAAATCTGATAAGGCTATCCCTTACAAGTACGATACAGACATCAGTCGAGTAACAAGGAGCGGTCAAATCTTTAACCGAGGAGTTGGAGAACCTAGCAAAGAAAAGGAACCTCAAATAGAAGTTCCCAATCAGCCAGTCGGTCAGACCAGTGATCCCAACCTTTCAAAGAACAACGATGAGATGTTGAAGCTCATCCAAAAGAGTGAGTACAACATTGTTGATCAGCTGTTGCAAACTCCTTCAAAAATCTCTGTACTATCTCTTTTACTCAGTTCCGAAGCCCATAGAGAGGCTCTACAGAAAGTCTTAGAACAAGCCTTTGTGGAATAGGATGTAACAATAAGACAATTCGACAGCATCATCTCCAACATCACTTCCTGCAACAACTTAGGGTTTAGTAATGAGGAATTGCCAGAAGAAGGAAAAAATCAGAACATGGCGCTCAATATTACAGTCAACTGCCAGGACGATGCTTTAGCCAGCGTACTGGTAGACACCGGATTGGCTTTGAATGTTATGACAAAGTCCACTCTAATGTGACTGTCATTTAAAGGATCTCCGATGAGAGGCAGTGAGGTCGTCGTCAAAGCATTTGACGGGTCCTGAAAAACAGTTATCGGCGAAGTCAACCTTCCCATAACTATCAGTCCTCACACTTTCCAAGTCACGTTCTAGGTCATGGACATCCTGGAAGCATACAACTGTTTGTTAGGAAGACCTTGGATACACAAGGCTGGGGCAGTCACTTCAACACTTCACCAAAAGCTGAAGTTTGTCAAGAATGACCAACTAGTGATAGTATGTGGAGAACAAGCCTTGATCGTGAGTAACATATCATTGTCCACTTGTGTAGAACCCGAGAAAGTTGTTGGAACCCAGTTCCAGGCACTACCGGTGAGCAATGACAACCAATCAGAAAGAGGAACGCCAATTTCCTCGTACAACGATGCTCTCAAAGTAATCGAGAATAACAATGCAAAAGGATGGGGACAGCTTGTCATTCCTACTGATAACAAAACGAAGAAGGGTCTTGGTTTTTCCTCAACCTGTACCCAGACTGCTACTAACGATGAAAGTCTTCATCCCATTCAAGACTTCTTCCATAGTGGAGGCTTCCTTCACCTAGTGTCTCAAGAAGTACATACCATCAACGAGGGAGATTCCTCCGATACATATGAAGAGTGGAAGTCCTATCTTAATGAGGATGGTTATATGTCTCAAGGGGAGGTGCCTACACCATTTTGCTATCCCGCACAGAGTCTGAGATATATACCAAGAGCAGATGTCAAGATGATATACGTAGATTATGATCCAGAAGGATTTCGTTCTCCACTCAACTCATTAGAGGAGGACACTCCGATGAAAGACAACTTTGACCAGGACTATTATGGCCCAATGGATGGTATGCCTATCTGGCAGCCGTACCCAAGAGACTCGGGGCAAAAGAGTCAGTCGAACGATGCATATCAACCGAGCGTCATTAAAAAGAATACCTGCGTCCCCACCATGTCATGGGATCATTACTCAGGGCATTCAGAAAATACCCAGCACGATGATGAATTTGCAAAGCTTGCAGGTAAGATTTCATCAACTATGCTTTTCCAGAAGTCAATGTCATCGAGAAGGATGACTCCTCCAGTTCCAAAGAAATGTGGGGCACTTTAGGACAACCAAGTAGCAAGTACGACTACTTGGTCAAATACACCACTCCTGAAAGCTCTCGTATCAGGCTCGAAGACATCCAGCCAATTGGATGGGGAGATCTGCCTGAGAGTGCAAATATTATGCAAGATATAGCTGAAGAATCATCCGATGACAACTCTTCCTGGGAGACAGAATCCAGCGATCCTGCTCCACCAGAAATCAGCGTTATTTCTGAAGATAAATCAAGAATGAAAGTACAAGACTTTGTGATTCACCGAGGAGTTCGCCGCCAATGGGTTGCAGTCAACGTTCCAAAAGTTGTCCATAAGTCTAAGTAATTTATGTCTGTAGCGCGATTTTTGTGGTTTTGAATCACTATCGCTTTAGTACTACAGTTCTATTCATTTTTTATCCTATGAAGCTTATTAAGGAAGGGAAATAGATGTCTCCAATAAACCCTGCTTGCATACTGAGTTTAAACAGATGACTGTTGGTTTACAGATGCTATCAAAATAGTGGGTCTCTCTTAGGTTATTTTGCTTAAGAATACAGTGTCTGGACTATTTATGAAGTTTTTGGTAATGTATTGGATTTGATGCATTTTGATTGATGTATGGAGGTACTGGACTTTGGTGTTTTTTTATTAGTATGCTCGCTAAGATTTTGCAATCTTATGCCTACGCATTTCCCGTTCAAATGAAACAGGGAAATCAGAGCAATCGTAGTTCCTCCTATTCTAAAGGAAAGAGATGTTTTGGTGTCTCGTTCGAAGCCCAAGACGGAGGCTAAAAGTGATTTGTATCTTGTTCAAAGCCCAAGATATGAAGCTGAAAGGGTTTGGCTGAGAGAGAATTTGTCGCCTCTAAGGAGGGATTGAACTTCCTCTGAGGGAATTGTTGATTTTGTGTGCCTTGATCAGAGCACAAGGTTGACGCTAAAAGGTTGGTTGACTCAACCGGTGATTTCCTTATACAAAGCCTAAGAGGAGGCTATTGACCCAACAAGAGGGTGTTTATTATTTGTCTCGTACAAAGCTCGAGATAGAGGCTAAAAGGGTTCACTCAACAAGAGAATCTTTTATACTCAACAAGAGAGTACTAAAAGGGATTGAGTCAACAAGAGAATCTTTTATACTCAACAAGAGAGTGTTTTTGTATGTCTTGTACGAAGCCCAAGACGGAGGCTAAAAAAGGGTTTGACTCAGCAAGAGAGTCTTTTATACACAACAAGAGAGTGATGATTATGTGTCTTGTACGAAGCCCGAGACGGAGGCTAAAAAGGTTTTGACTTAACAAAAGAGTTTTTTATACTCAACAAGAGAGTGATGATTATATGTCTTGTACAAAGTCCAAGACGGAGGCTAAAAAGGTTTTGACTCAACAAGAGAGTCTGAAAAGGTTAGCTCTGCTGGGGAGAATCATTTGTACAAAGCCCAAGAGGAGGCTATCTTACTGTAGAGGGTCATTGAGATCCCTAGGCAGGTCCAAGTGTGGGGAACTCTCATGAGAGAGACTGGGTTTCTGCTGGATATTAATCCAGAATGATCGGGGTTGCTTGAAAATGTCTTCGAGGCTCAAGCAGATTAGACTGTCCAAGTCTAGAGTTTTATCTTTTGTACTATGCCCAAGAGGAGGCACGGGCATTAAGGGATGAGAATCAACCCTAAAATGGTTGGAGTTTTGACACTGGAAATACTGCTCTAGCAAAGGATGACTAAGTTCTGTCTTATACCTTTAAGAGGTCGTCAGGGTCCTTGTATTAAGCCCAAGAGAAGGCATGAGAACTTCTAAGAAGCCGAAGGGTCCTTGTACAATGCCCAAGAGGAGGCGGGGATGCTTTTAGGAAGCCTGTGGGTCCCCAAACCAAGAGAAGTTCAAGAAATGCAATTCACAGAGAAGAGATCATTCCAGGAAAGTTCAAGAATTTGGAAGAAACTCAAGAGATGCCATTCACGGAGAAAAGATCTTCTCTGGGGAGTTAGAGTTTCTTTGACAATTTCTAAGGGTGACAGTTTGAGAAAAGGTTCACCGAGAATACTGCCTTTCTCTTTGTTCCATATTGTTTAACCCCAAGAGGAGGGAAGACTGTATCTGGAACCCTACGGGGGATCTAGTTTTGTTTGTATTTAAGAGTAACCAACAGGGCTTTACCTAGTTCTAGACGTAGTTGCCGGGGAAAACTCTAAATAACTATACTAGTATTACACAGTTGATATATGACGAGTATATATAAAGGATGTGAAAGAAGACTTACAGTGAAGCAGTCCCACAATACAGTTATATATATATATGAAAGCAGTAAAGGAAAACGGATAAACACTTACCCGTTGTAGAGCTTCCACGTTGTTTTGTTAGTTGTTCAACAGAGAATTTAAAGAAAGTTTTGATAACAACATGACTTCAAAATCAAAGGAGAAAGTGTTTTGAAAAGATTGTTGGGGCTTACAGCTCAAGGAGAGGCCCAAATTTTAACAGTGAACGCACCATTGTTTTAAATTTGTACAGGGACTTATACAAGTGAATGAGGCCCAAAGAAAGGTTTTCTGTACAAAGGGATGGGTCTTAAACTCTCTCAAGAGGCCCAAAAGTGATTTAAAGAAAATAAATGGGACTTACAACATGAGGGTAGGCCCAATTGGTAATCGTTTTGAAATGGCGATCGCGCCGAGATCTCTTTAATGCAGTGGGTCTTATACAATAACTGAGGCCCAAAATGGTTTTGGTTAAAAAGGGATTGGGTCTTACACTCTATTAGAGGTCCAAAGAGTTTTAAGAGAAAAGAAATGGGACTTACAACACGAGGGTAGGCCCAATTGGTTTGTTTGAAAACGGCGATCGTGCCGAGGTTTCTGAAAACACAGTGGGTCTTATACAAAGACTGAGGCCCAACAAGGTTCTTTATTTACAAGGAATGGGTCTTACACTCTATTAGAGGCCCAAGGGTTTAAAAATGAACAAAGATGGGTCTTATAGATCAAGGAGAAGCCCAGTTGTTTTTTGTAAAAAAGGCGACGATCGCGCCGTGATTTTGAAAATACAGTGGGACTTATACAATGTCTGAGTCCCAAAAGGTTTTGTATTTACAAAGGGATGGGTCTTACACTCTCTCAAGAGGCCCAAAAGTGTTTGAAAAAGATTTGTTTAGGGTGATAATGATCAAAACCCTAAATTTATTTCAAAATGTATTTTAATGAAATAAAAATTCAATTAAAATAATCAAAATTATCAAACATGTGGGCAAAACAAGTTGTAATCTTGGATTAATGTTTGAAAAATCATGTTTATATTCACCAAATGATTGGAAACCAATTAAGTTTGGAAAATCAAGAAGGAAAAAATATTTTAAATGTTAAAAAACACGTAAAAGATTAATTCTTTGCAAAAATATCAAGTATATGAAATAAATAATATTTTTGGGATTTTTTGGTAAAATAAAATATTTTAACATTTTTTTGAATTATTAAAAAAAGAATCAACTCAAAATCATTAAAACTCGGAGAGAAATTAATTTTTGAATCAATTAAATAAAATCATAAAAATTCAAATATTTGAATTATGGCGCCAAGAACACCAAGTTCTTGCCCGCGCCCTCTGTTTTCCCAGATTTGTATTTTCTCATCAATCTCACTGAATACTTGATGAAATCACACAAACCACATATCAATCTGCTCGTTTTCACCTCACGATCATGTCTATGGTCTCTAATTTCATTTATTTTAAGCATGGAATAAGAAATCAAGACAAAACCTCAAGAACCCTAAAATTTGCATAAAGGCTGAGAATTTTGATACACGATTCAAACAAAGTAATTAATTGAGGGGAAACATTCTATACATGACTATGAACATTTGGCAAAAGTATTGTGCGAGGAAATATGCATAGATTAAGAGATGACCAAGTTTAGGCTTACTTGAAGGTCGTGGCAGCAAGAGCAATGTGATTTTTGAGTTGGAGGTGTTACAGATGAGTTGTGATAATCTAAACAGCTTCCCTACACCATATGGAGTGTGTTTGAATGCTTGGACTTGATTGGAAATGGCTGGATCACTTCATCGCATCTCAGCTGCAACTTGGTTAAAACTTTGAGCAACTGGCTGGTGATTCTGAGAAATCAGTGTTCCAGATGTTTTTTAAGTGCTTAGATCACTTCTATATGATGTTTATGAGGTGTGTGTGTGTGTGATTGGTTTGGTTGGAATTGTTCCCAAGCTTAAAACCCGATAGTGACTTGCTTTGGAAGGCAAGTTTGAGAGTGAGAAGATGATTTTGAGAAAGGCAAGTGTTGTAGGCCTTTGGTGTTCTTAAACTGAGCACAAATGAGCTCTATTTATAGTAGATCAATTTTATTTTGCAAGCAATAGTGAATGGCACTGCTGCAGAAGTTTGGCAAATGTTGATCAATCGGAATCCAAGTCTCCTCTAGCCATTAACTAGAGCTTAGAGCACAGGCCTTTGGTTCCCTAGTTCAGATCTATCCTTGACTCATTCAGTTGGAAATGGCTCAGTCCATGCCACCTTGGTGCATCGATTGAATGCTCCAAAACAAAATTGGAGTCTTTTCCCCTCTTTAGGGTTTTTAGGTTTGGCATGCTACTTTTAGTTCCAAAGACTTGGGAGGCTTTTGGATCAGTGTTTGTCCCTCCTTGGTCTCCCCCTGAGGTGTTCAGATGGATAAACTTGTTTTTCATTTGCACAAATTGCTCAAATCGAGCAAAATGCACAAATCTGCCTTGTTATGACAGTTGCAGCAAGGCATATTCCATTGTCATAACTTCTTGCTTAGATTGAGTTTGATGGAGTTCTTGGCCATTTTGGAAAGCTCTCATATGATACAACATATGTGTGATCATATTTTGTTTTGATACCTTTTGGATCCAAGTGAAAAATGCCCTACATATTGGAAAAAGTGAAACAGATTCTGACTTAGTGAAAATTTGACTAAGTGTTGGAAAAAGTGACATTTCATGTTTTCAGCCATTTTGATCCAACCATAACTCAAAATCCCTAATGAATTGGAATGAGGTGTAGTTGAAACTTTTAAAGTATGCCATGAGGGCTAGAAATCCATCTTTGGATCAGCCAAAATTGTTGCTTGGATCACAAGTTAGGATCCTTGGAAGTTGGTACCCTAGCCACTTTGTTCCATAACTTAGAAAGTTTCTAAGTTTTCATGGTTACCCCTTTTACAAGTTACCCCACTTTCTTAGATTTTTCTTGATGAATGATGATTCCAATCACACATTATCATCATTTTAGGGTTAGGGAACCATAATTGATCAGGGAATCAAAAAGTCAATCTTTGACTTTTTGGGCACAGTTGACTTTTTCTTTAAAACCCTAGTTGTGGTCCAGATGAAAATGACACTTGTGAATCAAGCTTCTGGGATCAATACATTGTTGTAAATGGATTAATGTGGTGTATTTGAGATCCTCAAATCATGTCTTGAGGTCTTGGCTCATGCTTTGTCCCAAAAGTCAACTTAGGGGTGAATTAGGTCAAGAAACCCTAATTCCTGATTTTTGATAAATGCATCCCCTAGGGCTAAATTAACTGGATGATTGGGTCCATGAGGTCCCTTGGAACATTTTGGGTTATGCTTTGAAGTATTGGCTCATGCCCAGATGACAATCTCCACCTGGAGGCCTTGGTCGACCAAAACCCTAATTTGGTGACACTGGCGACCTTGAGGCTTAATCCACTTGGAATGCTGCAGCCTTGTGCTTGATCCTTGATGTGGGAGTCCTCTTGATCCATTGTGGGTGTTTGAGAGATTAGACAAGTTGAAGATCATGTCCTTTCTTGGTTGATCTTTTTGTCTAAGAGCTCTGAGAGGGCTTAAAATCCTAATCCTTTGATTGTAGTGAATGCTCACCCATCTTTGGGGAGAATGATGAGGCATAAAGGTACATCCATATTGTGATGATAATTTGAACAATGATGGGAATCTTAGTGGTCAAAATTTGGGGTATGACAGATGCCCCTATTTAATCTTCTTGGACCCGAAGGTGTGAATGGCGAAGGTATTCGGGCATTCGGGGTGCAAGAGGATTAAATATCAGAATACCCAAAATTTTGATGGTGGTTATGAATGGCAGGGTGCTCATCCATCTTCTTTTGCTAAGCGTTAATACTTAGAAAAGGTAAAACTTCCCCTCGATCCTGGTTTCCTACCAAGGAACTGGTCTAGGTTTCTGGAACAAACTTCCCCTCGATCCTGGTTTCCTACCAAGGAACTGGTCTAGGTTTCTGGAACAAACTTCCCCTCGATCCTGGTTTCCTACCAAGGAACTGGTCTCAGTTTCTGATGTAAACTTCCCCTCGATCCTGGTTTCCTACCAAGGAACTGGTCTCAGTTTCTGGAACAAGCTTCCCCTCGATCCTGGTTTCCTACCAAGGAACTGGTCTTAGTTTCTGATGTAAACTTCCCCTCGATCCTAGTTTCCTACCAAGGAACTGGTCTTAGTTTCTGATGTAAACTTCCCCTCGATCCTAGTTTCCTACCAAGGAACAAGTCTCAGTTTCTTTTGTCAATAAACTTTATTGACAAGGGACGCTATTCGTAGCGGTTTTCCTCAAACTTCTCGCCGAATTTTCCTGGGGAGATGCCATTTGATGGAAAAAGTTTTGATGTCAGACTTGCTGGGGAAACCCATTCGTCTGAGTTGTAGAGGTATGCAAACTTCTCCGTTTGGAGACGCCATTTGTCGACTCTACTGGGGAGAACGAGTCTCTCGAGAGACTGCTTCTACTTGGGGATATTACATCATACTTTTCTTGAGGTCTTCTCAGAGAAATGCCATACGATGTACCCCAATTTTGAGGTGCTGATGACTTCATTAACATTGACTTTCTGGAGAGAAAAACCAATGTGTTGTAGAAAGTCTTTGGTTACGAGGCTTTCTCTGGGAATTTTCCTTAATCTGGGAAAGCGAAGAATGATGCTTGTTGAAAGTTTTCTTGTTTTTCAGAGGTTCAAGTTATCAAAGTGGTCGACAGCCCACTACAATCCAGAAATAAACTGGAAGAGAGACTGTTTGGACGCAACGTTTCCTGACAAAGACAAAACTGACAACTCGATTGAGATGACTTGTATCACTAGGGGATAAGACCGACTAGAGTGATAGTGATGCAATATGAATATGAATGTAAATAAATAATGCATGATATATGTATGTTTATGCTGACAAAATTGACGCGACATACAAACTAAGTGAACACTACTGGATACTCGGCCACTGCAGGGGACGAAGAAGTATCATCTACCGGGGGTATCAGATAAAACATGGTCTCTGACACAGTTGGTCCTTCATTCAGGTGCGCTGGTTCGAGAAGGATAAATTTGATTCTGCACTTTGAAGCTCGATTACTTCTGGAGAAGCAATCGATGTTCTTTCGATGTTCAACAGTCAAAAGATATTACCATCTTTATTTTAAAAGCAGAAAGAGTTTAACAAGTAAATTCATTTTTTGTTTTATTTCAAGAATCGTTAATCATGTTAAAATGTCGTTCTGTAAAGCTAAAACAAAGGAGAATTGCAAACAAAGCACAAGGGCTCAAATTTTATATATAGGATAGAAATCAGCTAAACGCGTGATTCCATGGAGTATTTACAAAGTCAGAAAATGGTAATTTATGGGAAAAGGGCTGCATTAAAACATAACGATCACTATCCTTCTACCAACTTTGAATTCTGGACATCCTGAGCTTCTGTCGAAGATGACCTTAACTGGAAATTTCTGATGGATGGCATGACCTCTGCTGGGGGATTTGACCCTCTGTTGGACGTAGTTACTTGCCATTAATCCCTAACTTTTGCCTGGATTGTACTTTGAGGTTTCCAATCCACCGGGATGATTTTTGATCATGTCTCTAATTTTTGCCTGGACCGCCTTTTCGGGTTTTCAATCCACCGAGCCATTTTTTTTTAGTTAGGCGAAGTATTTCTTGACTACGTCAACATTTGTGGGATAGGTGAATTCTTCTCCATCCATGGTTGCGAGTCTCAAGGCGCCGCCTGAGAAAGCTTTCTTGACCACATAGGGGCCGTCATAATTCGGAGTCCATTTGCCCCGAGGATCAGTGAGAAATGATTGTATCTTCTTGAGCACGAGGTCTCCTTTTCTGAAGACGCGAGGTCGGACCTTTTTGTCAAACGCCTTCTTCATCCTTTGCAGATACAACTGACCATGGCATAGTGGCGTTATTCGTTTTTCTTCGATTAGATTCAGTTCGTCGTGTCGACTTTGACACCATTTAGCCTCTGTTAGCTTAGCTTCTGTTATTTCCTTGGTTTTATGGTTGGCATTATTTTGCTAAAACTCATGTAGCAGCAGATGTTGAATGAAGACGTCTAATAATATGTTTCATTACTCTCTGTTCAACATGTCGAATGAAGATGTTCCATGACTGCTCATAGGACATCGCGCTGTGAAGTCAGTTTTTATTGCAGATTTTGTTACAATGATTTGTAACTGAATATTCTGTGAATAATTGGTTATCCGATGTGGCATCCAAAGCATTTTTGGATTAGGGTTATTTGTTGGTTTTCGGATTTGCTGCTGTTTCTAATTATGGAGACATAATAGGAAACTTTGGAGTGAAGACCTATTTTATTGGAGTTATTTTTGCAGATTTGTGAGCAGTCTAATTGCTGCATTTTTGAAGCCCAATTCAGTCCAGATTTCAAGCTATAAATAGACTGATGTAAACCTAGTTTTAGGTGTCGAACTTACATGTATTTTTAGGGTTGTGTGCTTGTGTTTTATGAGACTAACTGATATTTTATGATAACAGTATAAGGACTGTAGTGTAAGTTGTGTAAGGTTGCTCATAAGCTTTTAAGCATTGAGTAGCTGTGTGTTAATTCTCATAAGTTGTGAAGTATTGAGAATTTGTGTTTCGACCATTGTTAGTTATCTTGTAAGGAACCAGTCACGGGTTGTGATTGAAGAGGGATTTGAGGAGGGCCTCATACCTAGGGGAGTCTTAGGTAGAAGTCATAGGAAGGGTAATGATTAAGTGAGCTGATTGAACCGGGTGTGGTTATCAGTGAATTGATACTATCGAATATCGATTTCATCCCTGGCTTGGTAGCCCCCAAATGTAGGATAGTTGGATCCGAACTGGGTTAACAATTTTTGGTGTTCTTTACATTTTTGCACACTTTTAATTTTGAACTTGTTCATTGTTGTTGTATATCAGTGTCTCGACATCTCGATAGGACATCTGATATATAGGCCAGAATTTCAATTGGCATCAAGAGCTGGCACCCTTTGTTGTTTCTGGGTGAGATTCAGGGAAGGTACTTTCTGGTACAATGGACAAGGATGGAGGAGCTCTGAATAAACCACCTTTGTTGGATGGCTCTAACTATGAGTATTGGAAACCTAGGATGATAACCTTCATCAAGTCCATGGATGATCAAGCATGGAAAGCGTTTATCAAAGGTTGGGAGCCTCCAAGGGTAAGAGATGGAGAAGGAAATCTTACTGATGTTCTAAAGGAAGAAGAGGACTGGGATGATGCTGACTACAAAGGATCTGTTGGAAATTCTAAAGCTATGAATGCATTGTTCAATGGTGTCAACAGAAATATCTTCAGGTTGATTGAGCATTGTACTATTGCCAAAGAGGCTTGGCAGGTCCTGAAAGTTGCTCATGAAGGGACCTCAAAGGTGAAAATGTCAAAGCTTCAGCTTCTCACTAGCAAGTTTGAGAGTTTGAAGATGAAAGAGGATGAGAGCATTCATGATTTTCATATGAACATTATTGAGATAGCTAATGCCTCTAGTGCCTTAGGAGAAAAGATGTCTGACAGCAAGCTGGTCAGGAAGATTCTCAGGTCTCTTCCTAAGATATTTGATATGAAGGTTACTGCTATAGAGGAAGCTCAGGACATTGACAAGATGAAAGTGGATGAGCTTATGGGATCACTCCAAACTTTCGAGTTAGGACTCGGTGAAAAAGCTGAAAAGAAGAAGAGTATAGCATTTGTGTCAAGTGCTGATGACTCAGATGATGAAGGAAAACTGGTCAAAGATGAAGATGTGTCTAAAGATCTGGTATTACTTGGTAAACAATTTAACAAAGTGTTGAAGAGGATTGACTGGAAGTCGAGAGCTAATGCTCAGAACAAGTCACTCGACATCAAAAAGAATCAGGATGGAGGCAGAAGATCCAAAACTGAAGAAGACTCTAATCAAGGGAAGACAGTTCAATGTTATGAATGTGAGGGATATGGGCACACAAAGACTGAGTGTCCCACGTATCTCAAAAGGCAGAAGAAGGGCCTATCCGTGTCTTGGTCAGAAGGAGAGTCTGAGAGTGATATTGAAGAAGAATCAGCAAAATTGGTGACAGCTTTGACTGGAGTATGTAAGGCTGATGAAGAAACTTCTTGTGAATTTGACTCTGACAAAGAATCTTATGTTGGAGAACTCACTAAGGAAGAAGTATTCTCAGGGATTTCAGAACTGTGTATCAAGATTGAAGAAAGGTGCCAAATTATATTGGAGCAGAAGATCTTGATAGCTCAACTAGAAGCTGAGAAGGAAGAACATCTATCAACCATTGCTGATCTGAAGGAGGAGGTTGAATGGCAAAAGTCAAAACTTGACAATATGACCAAATCTATAAGAATGCTGAACAATGGTACCACGCAGCTGGATGAGATCCTTCAGAATGGGAAAGAAGCTGGAAATATGCAAGGCCTTGGTTTTAACAATCAAGCAGAGACTTCCAAGAAGACTGTATTGAAGTTTGTTCCTCAGAAAATAAAGCAAGAAGTGGAGATGTCAAATCACATGTTTCAACATCAGAAGAAAAGAGTTTGTAGATCAAAGTATAAACCATGGAGATGCCACTACTGTGGCAAGATTGGTCACTTAAAGTCCTTTTGCTACAAACTGCACGGCTATCCCAAAACTTCTCAGCAACAAAATAAAGAACAGAGTTGGGGTAAAGTGAAGAGAAGATGGATTCCTAGACAAATGATGGTTGGCCTTATAGCACATACTTCTCTTAGAGCATCTGCAAGAGAAGATTGGTACTTTGACAGTGGCTGTTCAAGACACATGACTGGTGTGAAGAAGTTCTTGTCAGACATTAAGCCTCACTCCACCAATTATGTCACCTTTGGGATGGATCAAAGGGTGAGATAAAAGGTGTCGGAAAGCTGGACTACACAGGAGAACCAAATCTGGATCGAGTTCTCTTTGTCAAAGGACTGGCCGCAAACTTAATCAGTATAAGCCAATTGTGTGATGTAGGGTTCAAGGTAAATTTCACCAAATCTGAATGTCTAGTAACCAATGTGAAAGATGAAGTTGTTATGAAGGGGACCAGGTCTAAGGATACCTGCTATCTGTGGAATCCTCAAGAACCTGAAAATCTGTCTACTTGTTTGATGTCAAAGGAAGATGAAACCAAACTGTGGCATCAGAAATTGGGTCACTTACACCTGAAAGGGATGAAGAAGGTTATGTCAAGTGAAGCTGTTCGAGGTATTCCCAAGCTGAAGATTGATGAGGACAAAATATGTGGTGAATGTCAAGTTGGGAAGCAAACAAGGGTGTCACACAAGAAGCTTCAACATCTTACCACAACTTCTAGAGTTCTAGAACTTCTTCACATGGACCTAATGGGACCTATGCAGGTTGAAAGTCTTGGTGGGAAGAAGTATGCCTATGTTGTCGTAGATGACTACTCTAGATTCACTTGGATAAGTTTTATCAGAGAAAAGTCTGAAGTGTTTGTAGCTTTTAATGAATTGTGTCAAAGAATTCAACGGGAAAAGGATTGTGGTGTTGTTCGAATCAGAAGTGACCATGGGAAAGAATTCGAAAATAGTAGATTTGAAGAGTTCTGCTTATCTGAGGGAATCATTCATGAATTCTCATCACCAATCACTCCTCAGCAGAATGGTGTGGTGGAACGCAAGAACAGGACCATACAAGAATGTGCAAGAGTCATGATTCATGCCAAAAAGCTTCCATATCATTTTTGGGCTGAAGCCATGAATACTACTTGCTATATACACAATAGGGTGACTATCAGATCAGGTACCTCTGTCACTCTTTATGAGCTATGGAAAGGTAGAAAGCCAAATGTGAAGTATTTCCATGTGTTTGGTAGTAAGTGCTACATCTTAGCGGATCATGAGCAAAGGCGAATGCTGGATCCTAAGAGTGAGGAAGGAATATTTTTAGGTTACTCTACAAACAGTAAATCATATAGGGTATTCGATTCCAGAACTCAGGTGATGATGGAATCCATAAATGTGGTGGTTGATGATTCTGGCAACGATGAAGATGTCCCAGATGATGTTGGAGCATGTCTGCCCATGAACAATGAAAACTCTTCAGACATTGAGTCTGCTCAAGAAATCAACATCAGACCTGAGAATGAAGAGGTAGAGGATGCTAACAGGGGACCCTCTATAAGGATTCAGAAGGATCACCCTAGGGAATTAATTATTGGAGATTTGAATGAAGGTGTAAGAACCAGAAGAAGGGAGACTGTGTCAAATGCTTACTTTGTGTCAAAGATCGAACCAAAGAATGTCAAAGAAGCATTGACAGATGAGTTCTGGATAAGTGCCATGCAAGATGATCTGTGTCAGTTCAAGAGGAATGAAGTTTGGGAACTGGTACCACGACCAGCAGGAACAAATGTGATTGGAACAAAATGGGTGTATAAGAATAAGGCTGATGAGCAAGGAGTTGTCACCAGGAACAAAGCCAAATTAGTAGCTCAAGGATACACGCAAATTGAAGGAGTAGACTTCGATGAAACATTTGCGCCTGTGGCTAGGTTGGAATCCATCAGATTGTTGCTAGGAGTGGCATGTTTGTTGAAATTCAGACTGTTTCAAATGGATGTCAAGAGTGCTTTTCTAAATGGGTATCTTAATGAGGAAGTCTATGTTGAGCAGCCTAAAGGGTTTGTGGATCCAAACTTTCCTGATCATGTTTACAAGCTAAAGAAGGCTCTATATGGGCTAAAACAAGCTCCACGAGCTTGGTATGAAAGACTGACTGAGTTCTTAGTTAACAATGGGTACAGGAAGGGTGGTATTGATAAAACTCTTTTTGTCAAGGAGAAGGATGGGAAACTAATGATTGCTCAGATTTATGTAGATGATATTGTGTTTGGCGGGATGTCGGATGAAATGGTCCAACATTTTGTCACTAAAATGCAGTCTGAATTTGAGATGAGCTTGGTGGGTGAATTGACCTACTTCCTTGGATTACAAGTCAAGCAGATGGAAGACTCCAATTTTATTTGTCAGAGCAAATATGCGAGGAATATTGTGAAAAAGTTTGGGCTGGATAATGCCAAGCATAAGAGGACTCCAGCTCCTACTCAATTGAAGTTATCCAAAGATGAAAAGGGAGTGGATGTTGAACAAAGTCTGTATAGAAGTATGATTGGCAGTCTGCTGTATCTTACAACAAGTAGGCCAGACATCACTTTTGCTGTTGGTGTGTGTGCAAGATATCAAGCAGAACCCAAGGTCAGTTACGTCAATCAAGTGAAAAGAATTCTAAAGTATGTGAGTGGTACATGTGATTATGGGTTGCTTTACTCCCATGACTCAAGTCCCATTTTATTAGGATATTGTGATGCTGATTGGGCTGGAAGTGCTGACGATAGGAAGAGTACCTCTGGTGGATGCTTCTTTCTAGGAAATAATCTTATTTCATGGTTTAGCAAGAAGCAGAATTCAGTATCCCTTTCTACTGCTGAAGCTGAGTACATAGCAGCTGGTAGTAGTTGTGCGCAACTGGTATGGATGAAGCAGATGCTGTCAGAGTATAATGTCACACAAGATGTCATGACACTATTTTGTGACAATCTGAGTGCTATTAATATTTCCAAAAATCCCATTCAACATAGCAGGACAAAGCACATTGACATCAGGCATCACTTCATCAGAGAACTTGTGGAGGACAAAGTCATAACTCTTGAGCATGTGAGCACAGAAAATCAGCTTGCTGACATATTTACCAAGGCTCTGGATGCAGTTCAGTTTGAAAAACTGAGGAGCAGACTTGGGGTGTGCATTCATGACGACCTATAGCAATCAATGTGCTTTCTGGCTGCCAGACTGAAAAGACTAAAGGAGGTTCTGGTAGTGCAGTGTGTGAATGAAGGGAACATGCTGAAGTGTGTGCATGACATTTGGGCATGTAGTGTGGTGTGCATCTACTTTCTGATGCAGTTTACTCTGAATTCTTTTTACTTTGACTTGTTCTACCAGCCTTTGTCATATTTATGGCTAAAAGGGGGAGTAGTATGTTGTGTGTTTGCTGGACTGTGTGCTGCAGGTGCAGCTAAGGTTGTTGCTGTTTAGGGGGTGTTGCTATGATGAGATGTTTGCTGGACTGTGTGTGTATATGCAGCTGAGGGGGAGTTTTTTTGTGTGTGCTGCTGAGGGTTTTTGTGTGTGCAGCTGAGGGGGAGTTTTTTTTGCTGCTATTAATTTTTTTAATGGTGTTTTCCACTGCTGATACTGATGGTATTTAAGTGTGTGTGAAGTTTTAGCCAAAAATAAGCCAAAGGGGGAGATTGTTATTTCCTTGGTTTTATGGTTGGCATTATTTTGCTAAAACTCATGTAGCAGCAGATGTTGAATGAAGACGTCTAATAATATGTTTCATTACTCTCTGTTCAACATGTCGAATGAAGATGTTCCATGACTGCTCGTAGGACATCGCGCTGTGAAGTCAGTTTTTATTGCAGATTTTGTTACAATGATTTGTAACTGAATATTCTATGAATAATTGGTTATCCGATGTGGCATCCAAAGCATTTTTGGATTAGGGTTATTTGTTGGTTTTCGGATTTGCTGCTGTTTCTAATTATGGAGACATAATAGGAAACTTTGGAGTGAAGACCTATTTTATTGGAGTTATTTTTGCAGATTTGTGAGCAATCTAATTGCTGCGTTTTTGAAGCCCAATTCAGTCCAGATTTCAAGCTATAAATAGACTGATGTAAACCTATTTTAGGTGTCAAACTTACATGTATTTTTAGGGTTGTGTGCTTGTGTTTTGTGAGCCTAACTGGTATCTTATGATAACAGTATAAGGACTGTGGTGTAAGTTGTGTAAGGTTGCTCATAAGCTTTTAAGCATTGAGTAGCTGTGTGTTAATTCTCATAAGCTGTGAAGTATTGAGAATTTGTGTTTCGACCATTGTTAGTTATCTTGTAAGGAACCAGTCACGGGTTGTGATTGAAGAGGGATTTGAGGAGGGCCTCATACCTAGGGGAGTCTTAGGTAGAAGTCATAGGAAGGGTAGTGATTAAGTGAGCTGATTGAACCGGGTGTGGTTATCAGTGAATTGATACTATCGAATACTGATTTCATCCCAGGCTTGGTAGCCCCCAGATGTAGGATAGTTGGATCCGAACTGGGTTAACAATTTCTGGTGTTCTTTACATTTTTGCACACTTTTAATTTTGAACTTGTTCATTGTTGTTGTATATCAGTGTCTCGACACCTCGATAGGACATCTGATATATAGGCCAGAATTTCAGCTTCCATCAGTACCTGAATTGATGGGATCTCTACTTCTATGGGAAGAACTGCTTCCATGCCATATACTAGAGAGAAAGGGGTTGCCCCTGTGGAAGTGCGGACAGATGTACGATAACCGTGAAGGGCAAAGGGTAGCATCTTGTGCCAGTCTTTGTAAATTAAAACCATCTTTTGAACGATCTTCTTGATGTTCTTGTTAGCCGCTTCTACTGCTTTGTTCATCTTAGGTCGGTAGGGAGATGAGTTATGGTGTTCGATTTTAAACTCAGAGCATAACTCCTTCATCATCTTGTTGTTCAAGTTGGATCCATTGTCAGTAATGATCTGGCTCAGATTAGCATAACGACAGATGATATTGTTTTTGATAAAGCAGACCACGACTTGTCGGGTTACATTGGCGTATGACGCTGCTTCGACCCACTTGGTGAAGTAGTCAATGGCTACCAAGATGAACCAATGTCCGTTTGAAGCCTTGGGTTCAATCATACCAATCATGTCGATTCCCTATGTGGAAAAAGGCCATGGGGAAGAAAGAACTTTGAGATGCTTTGGCGGTACATGGATTTTGTCTTAGTATATCTGACACTTATGACCCTTCCTCATGTACTTGTAGCAGTCGGATTCCATGGTCAACCAGTAGTACCCTGCTCTCAGAATTTTCCTCGCCATTGTGTGTCCGTTGGCATGAGTGCCGAAGGATCCTTCGTGAATTTCCTTTATCAGCATGTTTGCTTCTGGTCTGTCTACACATCGGAGCAAGACCAGGTCAAAGTTTTTCTTATAGAGTGTATCACCGCTCAGAAAGAAGCTGCCTGCCAGTCTTCTGAGGGTCTTTCTATCTTTTTTGGATGCCCCAGGTGGGTACTCCTGTTTCTAAAGGAAGCCCTTGATATCGTGATACCAAGGTTTGTCGTCGATGACTACTTCGATTATGAAGATGTAAGCGGGCCGTTCAAGGTGCATTATGTCAATCTTGGGTAAGTCGTTCCATTGACCTTCACTAATCATGAAAGAGAGAGTGGCTAATGCATCAGCCATGTGATTCTCTTTACGAGGGATGTGATGAAACTTGACTCTGTTGAAGAAAGGTAACAACCTTCTTGCGTAGTCTTTGTAAGGAATCAATCCTGATTGGTATGTGTTCCAATCTCCTTTGATCTAATTGATAACTAGAGCTGAGTCGCCATAAACATCCAAGTTTTTGATCCTTAAGTCAATCGCTTCTTCGAGACCCATGATACAAGCTACGTATTCGGCCTCGTTGTTTGTACACTTGAATGTCAGTCGGGCGGTGAAAGGAATGTGGGTACCCTGAGCGGTTATGATGATTGCCTCAATTCCGTTTCCATAATGATTGAAAGCTCCGTCAAAGATAAGTCCCCATTGGGAACCCGTTTCTGGCCCTTCACTGGGTAGCGGTTCATCGCAATCTTTCATTATCAAGTACATGACATCTTCGTCTGGGAAGTCAAATCCCACTGATTCTTGATCGTCAATCGGTTGATGAGCCAAATGATCGGCTAAAACACTTCGTTTAACGGCTTTCTTAGCGTGGTATTCTATGTCATATTCTGATAGCAACATCTGCCAACGGGCAATCCTTCCCATGAGAGCAGGTTTTTCAAAGACGTACTTGATCGGATCCATTTCGGAGATTAACCAAGTAGTGTGACGAATCATATACTGGCGAAGACGTTTGGCTGCCCAAGCCAGAGCACAGCAAGTTTTCTCAAGCATAGTGTACCAAGTTTCACACTCGGTGAATTTCTTGCTTAAATAGTAGATGGCAGACTCTCTCCTTTTCTTTTCGTCTTGTTGGCCAAGTACACATCCCATTGAGTCTTCCAAGACTGTCAAATAGATGATTAGTGGTTTTCCTTCCACTGGAGGTGATAAAATCGGTGGGTTCAATAGGTATTCCTTGATACTGTCGAAGGCGGTTTGGCAGTCTTCTGTCCAAACGCATTCCTGATTCTTTATGAGTAATTTGAAGATCGTCGCACATGTCGCGATCATGAGGAATATAAATCTGGAAATGTAATTCAAATGTCCCAGGAATCCCCTGACTTGTTTTTCAGTCCTTGGAGAAGGCATTTCTCGAATGGCCTTGACCTTGTCAGGATCAACCTTAATCCCTCTCTGGCTGACGATGAACCCTAGCAATTTCCCTGAACGGACTCCGAAGGTACATTTGTTAGGATTCAAGCGGAGTTTGTAATTTCTCAACCACTCGAATAACTTTGACAGGTGGATCACATGCTCTTCTTCTGTTTTGGATTTGGCAATCATATCATCGACATATACCTCGATTTCTTGGTGTATCATGTCATGAAACAGAGTAGTCATGGCCTTTTGATAGGTTGCCCGGCGTTCTTCAAACCGAAAGACATTACCTTGTAACAAAAAGTGCCCCATGGGGTGATAAAGGAAGTTTTCTCCATGTCTTTCGGCGCCATTTTTATCTGATTATAGCCCGAGAATCCATCCATGAAGGAGAAGACTTTGAACTTTGTTGTACTGTCTACCAGCATGTCTATGTGCAGTAAGGGAAAGGCATCCTTTGGACTTGCTTTGTTTATATCCCTGTAGTCCACACACATTCTGACCTTTCCGTCCTTTTTCGGAACTGGCACTATGTTGGCTAACCATTGAGGATACTCTGATGTGGCGAGGAAACCCGCGTCAATCTATTTCTGTACTTCCTCTTTGATTTTGATGGCCATGTCTGGGTGAGTTCTTCTCAACCTCTGCTTTACTGGCGGACATTCTGATCGTAACGGTAGATGATGTTCCACGATGTTGGTATCCAACCCTGGCATGTCCTGATAGGACCAAGCGAACACATCGGGGAACTTTTTGAAAAGCCTTATCAAACCTTCTTTGATAGTTGGACTGAGAAGTGCCCCAATCTTGACCTCCTTTCTCTCTTCTTCTGAAGCTAAGTTAACCGTTTCCAACAGCTCTTTGTGAGGTTCAATGGACCTTTCCTCTTGTCTGAGTAATCCGGAGATTTCTTTTGGAATTTCTTCATCATTTTCTTCTTCAGCCTCAAATACCAGGAATTCAAAATTGGGAGAAGGCATTGGATCGTATGTTTTAACGGGGTTTAAAACAAGCAATCTGCAATGATGTGATGATTGTGTTTTTAGAAGAGATATAGTGAATGCAAGAGTGTGTGCAGTGTGTTTTCTTTGGAAAACTGCTTGTTTTTATTATTTGTTGTTTTTAGGATTACCATTTTCTGAAAAAGCGAAAAGAGTAAACATCAATAAATGCAGAAATTACAGAACGACGTTATTTTATTTATGATTTTGTCGATTCTTGAAACTACAGCCCTATAAAACAAAGCTCTGTCGCTTTGGGCAAAGCAAAGAGGGACATTTACAGAAAGTGAGCCCTATCAAAACATCCGTTTCACCTGGGCAGGGTGAAAGGTTAAGATAAAGACGGCAATTACTTAGACTTATGGACGATCTTCGGAATGTCGATAACAACCCATTGGCGGCGAACTCCTCGGTGAATCACAAAGTCTGGCCCATTCTTTCTTGATTTGTCTTCAGAAATAATGCTGATTTCTGGTGGAGCAGGATCGCTGGGATTTATCTCCCAGGCAAAGTTGTCGTAGGAGGATTCCTCAGCTGTATTTTGCATAGTATTTGTACTCTCAGGTATATCTCCCCATCCAGTTGGCTGGATGTCCTCGAGCCTGATACGAGAGCTTTCCAGAGCGGTATACTTGACCATGAAGTCGTATCTACCACTTGGTTGTCCCAAGGTGTCCCATACTTCTTTGGAACTGGAGGAGTCATCTTTCTCGATGACGTTGACCTCAGGAAAAGCATAGTTAATGAATTCTAATCCTGCAAGCTTTGCAAATTCATCGTCGTGTTGGATATTTTTAGAATGCCCTGAGTGTTAATCCCATGACATGGTGGGGACGCAGGTATTCTTTTCAAGGATGCTCAACTGATTTTCATTGTTCGGTTGATTCTCTTGCCCCGAGTTTCCTGGGTACGGCTGCCAGATAGGCAAGCCATCCATCGAGCCATAATAATCGTGGTCAAAGTTGTCTTTCATCAGAGTGTCCTCCTCTAATAAGTTGGGTGGAGCCCGGCATCCTTCCGAATCACAATCTCTGTAGATCATTTTGACGTCTGACCTTGGTATAAATCTCGGACCCTGTGCGGGATAGCAAAATGGCGTAGGCACCTCTCCTTGAGACATATAATCGTCCTCGTTAAGGTAGGACTTCTATTCTTCCTCTGTATCGGAGGAATCACCTTCATTGATAGTATGCACTTCTTGAGACACTGGGTGAAGGAAACCTCCACTGTGGAAGAAGTCCTGAATGGGATGAAGACTTTCATCGTTGGCAGCAGTCTGGGTACAGGTTGCAGAAAAACCAAGACCCTTCTTTGTTTTATTGTCAGTAGGAATAACAAGCTGTCCCCATCCCGTTGTATGGTTGCTCTTGATTGCTTCGAGAGCATCTTTGTATGAGGAAATCGAGGTTCCTCTTTCTGATTATTCGTCATTGCTCACCGAAAGTGCTTGGAACTGGGTTCCGATAACCTCCTCTGGTTCGACACAAGTGGATGATGATAATTTACTCATGATCAAGGCTTGCTCTCTACAGACTGTGACGAGTTGGTTGTTCTTGACGAACTTCAGCTTCTGGTGAAGTGTCGAAGTGACTGCCCTGGCCTGGTGTATCCAAGGTCTTCCCAACAAACAGTTGTACGTTGCTCGGATGTCCATGACCTGGAATGTGACTTGAAAAGTGTGAGGACCGATAGTTATGGGAAGGTCGACTTCGTCGATAACTATTTTTTGGGATCTGTCAAATTCTTTGACGGTGACATCACTGCCCCTCATCGGAGATCCTTTATATGACAGCCGCATCAATATAGACTTAGGCATTACATTTAAAGTTGATCTGGTATATACCAGTACGCTGGCCAATGCATCGTCCTGGCAGTTAACTGTGATATTGAGTGCCATGTTGTGACGGTGGCCCTCTTCTGGCAGTTCTTCATCACTGAACCCCAAGTTGTTGCAGGAAGTGATGTTGGAGATGATGCTGTCGAATTGTCTTATTGACACATCCTGTTCCACAAAGGCATGTTCTAAGACTTTCTGTAGAGCCTCTCTGTGAGCTTCGGAACTGAGTAAAAGTGATAACACAAATTTTTGAAGGAGTTTGTAACAGCTGAACAACAATGTTGTATTCACTCCTTTGGATGAGCTTCAGCATCTCATCATAGTTTTTTGAAAGGTCAGGATCACTGGATTGACCGACTGGTGGATTGGGAACTTCCGTTTGAGGTTCCTTTTCTTTGTTAGGTTCTCCAACTCCTCTGTTGAAGATTCTGCTGCTCTGTGTTACTCGACTGATGTCTGCAATATTCACGACGGAGGGTAATGGAGTTTCCTTTCCATTCTCAATGGTTGTTGTACCGTATTTGTAAGGGATATCCTTAGTTTATTCATACGGTAGAGGTCCCGGCAGATAGATAACTACAGGAGCCTTTTGATTTTTCTGACCATTGTAAGTAATTTCAATCAGTTCCTGGTTGGAATTTTTTTACTGTCCAAAGGAATTCTTGATTCGTCAAGCAGAGGGATGATCGCACAAACATCTTTGGTCCTTTCATGATCAGAGATTACGACAACATATTTAATCTGATCAGCGAAATAGTCTGGCGTCAATTTGATTGACCCAGAATTCAGACACGGTTGAATCTCCTGGCGGTCCAACTGACCTTGAAGAGCTGCTCGTACGAGGTAGCATCCTTGGTTATTCTCCGAGCAGACCCTACAACGCTAATAGTTGTGTGGTGGCACCCGGCCACATCCGCTTTGTATGCAGTGTAACCTTACTAGGTCTATTTCCATAGATTGAACATCATGACTTTGATGCCTAGTAGGGTTCCTATTTGTCACACTGATTTGTTGCGTGTCTTCGTCTAGATAGATCGGAAGCCACCAATGGTTTAACAAGTGTTGTAAATTTCTTTGAACAAGAGCGCATCCTTGGTTACTCTCACGACATACTTTACAGCTCAGATAATCATGTGAAGTGAGAAAACTGAGTTGGACTTGCTTGGCGTGTAACTCCACCAAGCTGGTATTCATCAAACGAATATCGAAGATTTGAATCATGTTGACTTGATAAGGATTTCTATCATGGTAGTCCTGGATCCACCCAAGATCCATCTGACGCTGGAGGGCCTCTTATATAAAAGAGTACCCCTGATTATTTACCGAGCAAGTCAGACAAGAATTGTAATCGTGCCGCGGCAGATTATGATACTGGCTTTGCCTTGAGTGCATTGCCACCAAGTTGATATTCATTGCACAGATGTCGAGATTCTGAATAATGTTGGAATTCGTATAAGTCATATTGACTCCACGAATTCGGTGCTCCTGGATCCATCCAAGATCCAATTGTTCCTGTAGAGCTGATTGCACCACAGAACATCCTTGACTGTCTTTAGAGCAGATATCACATTGGTGATAATTATGAGCGTGTACATGACAGTATCCACTCTGTCTGCGATGCATCTTAACCAAGCTGGCACTTAATAAGAGTACATCATGAATTTGATAGCTGTTGTTAGACTCTCCTTCTATCAAATTCACTGCATCTTTCTCGTGTTGAGGCAACGGGTTCGTGAGAACATTAGGATTTGTATCCTTGAAGGATAAGACCCCGCTCCTAACAAGCTTTTGTACATTGGATTTGAAACTGAGACAGTTTCCTATGTTATGCCCTGGTCCTCCTTGATGGTAAGGACAGGTCTGGTCTGCTTTAAACCAAAAAGGCAGATTTTCCAGAATCACAAGAGGAGCCCTGGTTTGGATATGCCCCTTGACCAGTAGTAACGGAAACAGTTATGCGTACAACATTGGTATAGGGTCGAACCCCGGTGATCGTGTTGTACAGTTGTTGTTGTACGGAGGACGAGCCTGCTGAAGAGGCTGTTGTGTCCTTTGCTGATATTGTTGTTGAATAGGTTGGCTCTGAGCAACCTGAGGTTGATACGTTTGAACAAGCGCATGGTTAATAGCAGGAGTTACAACTGCTACTGGTTGGTACCGTCGCCTCTGCTTTTCGAGAGAGATATTCCCAATATCTTGCTCTTTTTTCTTAGGGAGAGCAATTCCGTATCTTTTGGTACTACTTGATGATCCAGCGTCTTTAACTAAACGTCCTTCTCGGACCGCTTCCTCAAGACGAACTCCCATGCCGACCATTTCAGTAAAGTCGCTGGGTGCACTGGCAACCATTCTGTCGTAGTAAGATGAGCTCAAGGTTTTCAAGAAGATTTTTGTCATCTCATTTTCCTCAAGAGGTGGACAAATCTGAGCAGCGATTTCACGCCATCTCTGAGCATATTCCTTAAAGGTTTCCTTGTCCTTTTGCGACATGGCTCTGAGTTGATCTCTATCTGGTGCCTTGTCCAGGTTATACGAAGGAGACAGTTTGACTCTAGAATCGAGACGTAAACGTGAGATTCGTAGGTAAGAAGAATGCGTTACGTGAGAATGATGAATGATATGCAATGATTATATTAATTAAAATTTTTGTTTAATCAAAATAAACTTCGACAATTGGATTGCAAATATCAAATAGTGGGGAAACCCTGTTTTATTGAATTCAAAGATTGTGGAAATGGAAATACAGTATTTTACATAGTGATGTAAAAGGAAATCTAAATCTACGGGTCCCGAGTCCTCTCTGAGAGGAGCTCAGGTGCTGGTTCTGATTTTTTCCTTTTCTTTGACCGGGGCTCTTAAGCCGTTGTCGTGTTGTCATTCCTTTGCGAAGTGAAAGAAGCGAGCAAATTCCTTTGGTCTTCTTGATTCTCTACAGCATGTTGCTCTAAAATCTCAATTAGAGCATCCTTATCCTTTAGTAGTTTCTGTATCCTCTTGCATTCCACATTGAGAATACGGTACTTGTTCTTCCAAGAGCTCTTTTCCTGTTGAACTTTGTTGAGAGTCACCTGAAGTTTTTCCGTATCAGACATAAAATAAAGGACAGTGTCCCTTAACGGAAGAACTTCTTGACGAGGGTAAGGTATTCTCAGCTTAAGGCTCTAGTTTGCACCCAGTGGAGATAAGGTTCCACCGAGACACAGTCTGGTTTTCCTAGAGACTCTCTTCCCTTCCTATGGACGTGTTTCCAGGCATGCACTATTTCTGTCTTTAGTGCCCTGTCATTTTCTCCTTCCTTGAAGAAAAGACCTTCCAGATGAGCATTATGCGGGACATGCCTCATCGGGTATCCGAATTGACGACGAACTAAAACCGGATGATAATTAATTCCTCCCTTAGTTCCTATAAGGGGTACATTTGGGAAGTTTCCACAACGGTCAATGATTTTGATCCCGTCAAAGATTCGATTGTAACAATCGATATCAGAGTTGGTAAGAGACATGATCCTCTACGACCAACGTAAAGTATTCTTTTGATCCCAAAATGCAGCAGACTTTGGCAAGTGGGGAGTGAACCATTTGTATAGGAGGGGTACACAGCATGTGATCATTCCTCCGCTATACAAATTCCTTAAATGTACAGAATGATAAGCATCCGCAAGCAGGGTCGGTACAGGGTTTCCAATTAGGAAAATCTTAATGGCATTGATATCAACAAAGTTATCAATGTTGGGAAACAAAAATAACCCGTAGGTGAACAAAACAAAAATGCTTTCGAAAGCGGCCACGTTCCCTATACTAGTATAGTACAGAGCTTTCTTTATTAAGAACTAGGCTGGCAAACCCTGGATTCAACCCTTAATGGTCATGTGAGTCCTGACTTCTGACTCGTCCAAATAGATTGCTCTTGCAATGGTTTGATCCTTTGGAATTTCTTCCAGTCCAGAAAAGGGAGCTTGGTCAGTGATGGGTAAATCAGTCAGGTGAGAGTACTCCTCTAGTGTTGGTGCTAGTTGATAATCCGGGAATGTAAAATAGTGATAGACCGGATCGTAGAACTAAATGAGCGGGGATAGGATTTCTTCGATTACATGGACCCTTAACAGAGATAGCAGACCTCCGTACTTAGCTCTGAAAGCATCAGGGTTGGTTATCATCCTTGCCAACCCTCTTAAATCCTCTAGTTTTGGAACCTTGAAGGTGTACTTATGAGTCTTCCTTCTACCGAAATCCATAACGTAGTCTTTTTCTCTGACATTTGCAATCATTGTCTTAGTTTAATTTGAAAAAGAGAGACTAGAAGAGAAATTTTTCTTTGTTTTAATGTTTTTTTAAATGAATGTATGAATGCAGCACACAAAAACATAGAAAAAACACGGGGTCAAAGGGTCGGTGTCATGAAGTCAAGGCTCTACCCATCCCCAAAGGTTTATACTGGTGATTTTTGTACCTGTCCTCAAAATCACTAACCCCTCTTGGGATAACAACAGCAAACGGATCGCCAGCGAGCTATAGTATCTTAGAGTAATTTCAAATGAGGGTGGTATCGCGTGACAACTATTTCCGATAGCTTCTGCACTACAAAATGGTTTTAGTCTACTAAAATCCTCAGCTTCTCAGATAACCCAATCGAACAATCTTCTTTCAACAACCAAAGTCATATAGGCATTGAATCCACAAAGGGCATCTCCACTGATTCAATGGTCGACTGGGACCTCTTATCTGGGATTCACTCCCCGTAAGATTACCCGTCTAGTGCTATCACTTATCTTAGGTGTATACTCAATCTTTTCACATGCGGCATCACAGGCATTTCCATTATCAGAAAAGTAAACACAGATATCAATTAGGAAAAGCAGTATATATATTTGTCCTAACATCCTAGACCTCTAGTCCTATGATCCTATACAGACAATGACTCCCCAGCAGAGTCGCCATTTTACTGTGACACTTTGTGAAATTAAGGTTTTCTACCTAAGAGACGTGAGAGATAAATACCTCCCACTGTGGTCGCCATTCTTCTGTAGCGCGATTTTTGTGGTTTCGAATCACTATCGCTTTAGTACTACAGTTCGATTCATTTTTTATCCTATGAAGCTGATTAAGGAAGGGAAATAGATGTCTCCAATTAACCCTGCTTGCATACTAAGTTTAAACAGATGACTGTTGGTTTACAGATGCTATCAAAATAGTGGGTCTCTCTTAGGTTATTTTGCTTAAGAATACAGTGTCTGGACTATTTGTGAGGTTTTTGGTAATGTATTGGATCTGATTCTTCTTTATTGATGTATGGAGGTACTGGACTTTGGTGTTTTTTGATTAGTATGATCGCTAAGATTTTGCAATCTTATGCCTACGTATTCCCGTTCAAACGAAACAGGGAAATCAGAGAAATCATAGTTCCTCCTATTCTAAGGGTGGAAAGAGATGTTTTGGTGTCTCGTTCGAAGCCCAAGACGAAGGCTAAAAGTGATTTGTATCTTGTTCAAAGCCCAAGATATGAAGCTGAAAGGGTTTGGCTGAGAGAGAATTTGTCGCCTCTAAGGAGGGATTGAACTTCCTCTAAGGGAATTGTTGATTTTGTGTGCCTTGATCAAAGCACAAGGTTGACGCTAAAAGGTTGGTTGGCTCAACCGGTGATTTCCTTATACAAAGCCTAAGAGGAGGCTATTGACCCAACAAGAGGGTGTTTATTATTTGTCTCGTACAAAGCCCGAGATAGAGGCTAAAAGGGTTGACTCAACAAGAGAATCTTTTATACTCAACAAGAGAGTACTGAAAGGGATTGACTCAACAAGAGAATCTTTTATACTCAACAAGGGAGTGTTTTTGCATGTCTTGTACGAAGCCCAAGACGGAGGATAAAAAAGGGTTTGGCTTAGCAAGAGAGTCTTTTATACTCAACAAGAGAGTGATGATTATGTGTCTTGTACGAAGCCCAAGACGGAGGCTAAAAAGGTTTTGACTCAACAAGAGAGTTTTTTATACTCAACAAGAGAGTGATGATTATATGTCTTGTACAAAGCCCAAGACGGAGGCTAAAAAGGTTTTGACTCAACAAGAGAGTCTGAAAAGGTTAGCTCTGCTGGGGAGAATCATTTGTACAAATCCCAAGAGGAGTCTGTCTTACTGCAGAGGATCATTGAGATCCCTAGGCAGGTTCAAGTGTGGGGAACTCTCATGAGAGAGACTGGGTTTCTGCTGGAGATTAATCCAGAATGATTGGGGTTGCTTGAGAATGTCTTTGAGACTCAAGCAGATTAGACTGTACAAGTCTAGAGTTTTATCTTTTGTAGTATGCCCAAGAGGAGGCACGGGCATTAAGGGATGAGAATCAACCCTAAAATGGCCGGAGTTTTGACACTGGAAATACTGCTCTAGCAAAGGATGACTAAGTTCTGTCTTATACCTTTAAGAGGTCGTCAGGGTCCTTGTATTAAGCCCAAGAGAAGGCATAAGAACTTCTAAGAGGCCGAAGGGTCCTTGTACAACACCCAAGAGGAGGCGGGGTGTATCTAAGGGTGACACTCTGAGAAAAGGTTCACCGAGAATACTGCCTTTCTCTTTGTTCCATATTGTTTAACCCCAAGAGGAGGGAAGACTATATCTGGAACCCTACGGGGGATCTAGTTTTGTTTGTATTTAAGAGTGACCTATAGGGCTTTACCTAGTTCTAGACGTAGTTGTCGGGGAAAACTCTAAATAACTATACTAGTATTACACAGTTGATATATGACGAGTATATATAAAGGATATGAAAGAAGACTTACAGTGAAGCATCCCCACAATACAGTTATATATATATATATATATATATATATATATATATATATGAAAGTAGTAAAGGAAAGCGGATAAACACTTACCCGTTGTAGAGCTTCCATGCTGTTTTGTTAGTTGTTCAACAGAGAATTTAAAGAAAGTTTTGATGACAACATGACTTCAAAATCAAAGGAGAAAGTGTTTTGAAAAGATTGTTGGGGCTTACAGCTCAAGGAGAGGCCCAAATTTTAACAGTGAACGCACCGTTGTTTTGAATTTGTACAGGAACTTATACAAGTGACTGAGGCCCAAAGAAAGGTTTTCTGTACAAAGGGATGGGTCTTACACTCTCTCAAGAGGCCCAAAAGTGTTTTAAAGAAAATAAATGGGATTTACAACACGAGGGTAGGCCCAATTGGTAATCGTTTTGAAATGGCGATCGCGCCGAGATCTCTTTAACGCAATGGGTCTTATACAATAACTGAGGCCCAAAATGGTTTTGGTTAAAAAGGGATTGGGTCTTACACTCTATTAGAGGCCCAAAGAGTTTTAAGAGAAAAGAAATGGGACTTACAACACGAGGGTAGGCCCAATTGATTTGTTTGAAAACGGCGATCGCGTCGAGGTTTCTGAAAACACAGTGGGTCTTATGCAAAGACCGAGGCCCAACAAGGTTCTTTATTTACAAGGAATGGGTCTTACACTCTATTAGAGGCCTAAGAGTTTAAAAATGAACAAAGATGGGCCTTATAGCTCAAGGAGAAGCCCAGTTGTTTTTTGTAAAAAAGGCGACGATCGCGCCGTGATTTTGAAAATACAGTGGGACTTATACATTGTCTGAGGCCCAAAAGGTTTTGTATTTACAAAGGGATGGGTCTTACACTCTCTCAATAGGCCCAAAAGTGTTTGAAAAATATTTTTTTAGGGTGATAATGATCAAAACCCTAAATTTATTTCAAAATGTATTTTAATGAAATAAAAATTCAATTAAAATTATCAAAATTATCAAACATGTGTGCAAAACAAGTTGTGATCTTGGATTAATGTTTGAAAAATCATGTTTATATACACAAAATGATTGGAAACCAATTAAGTTTGGAAAATCAAGAAGGAAAAAATATTTTAAATGTTAAAAAACACATAAAAGATTAATTCTTTGCAAAAATATCAAGTATATGAAATACATAATATTTTTGGGATTTTTTTGGAAAATAAAATATTTTAAAATTTTTGTGAATTATTAAAAAAAGAATCAACTCAAAATCATTAAAACTCAGAGAGAAATTAATTTTTGAATCAATTTAATAAAATCACAAAAATTCAAATATTTGAATTATGGCGCCAAGAACACCAAGTTCTTGCCCGCGCCCTCTGTTTTCCCAGATTTGCATTTTCTCATCAATCTCACTGAATAATTGATGAAATCACACAAACCACATATCAATCTGCTCGTTTTCACCTCACGATCATGTCTATGGTCTTTAATTTCATTTATTTTAAGCATGGAATAAGAAATCAATACAAAACCTCAAGAACCCTCAAATTTGCATGAAGGCAGAGAATTTTGATAGACGATTCAAACAAAGCAATTAATTGAGGGGAAACATTCTATGCATGACTATGAACATTTGGCAAAAGTATTGTGCGAGGAAATATGCATAGATTAAGATATGGCCAAGTTTAGGCTTACTTGAAGGTCGTGGCAGCAAGAGCAATGTGATTTTTGAGTTGGAGGTGTTACAGATGAGTTGTGATGATCTGAACAGCTTCCCTACACCATATGGAGTGTGTTTGAATGCTTGGACTTGATTGGAAATGGATGGATCACTTCATGGCATCTCAGCTGTAACTTGGTTAAAACCTTGAGCAATTGGCTGGTGATTCTGAGAAATCAGTGTTCTAGATGTTGTTTAAGTGCTTGGATCACTTCTATATGATGTTTATGAGGTGTGTGTGTGTGATTGGTTTGGTTGGAATTGTTCCCAAGCTCAAAACCCGATAGTGACTTGCTTTGGAAGGCAAGTTTGAGAGTGAGAAGATGCTTTTGAGAAAGGCAAGTGTTGTAGGCCTTTGGTGTACTTAAACTGAGCATAAATGAGCTCTATTTATAGTAAAGCAAGTTTGTTTTGCAAGCAATAGTGAATGGCAACTGCTGCAGAAGTTTGGCAAATGTTGATCAATAGGAATCCAAGTCTCCTCTAGCCATTGACTAGAGGTTAGAGCACAGGCCTTTGGTTCCCTAGTTCAGATCTTATCCTTGACTCATTCAGTTGGAAATGGCTCAGTCCATGCCACCTTGGTGCATCCATTGAATGCTCCAAAATAAAATTGGAGTCTTGTCCCCTCTTTAGGGTTTTTAGGTTTGGCATGCTACTTTTAGTTCCAAAGACTTGGGAGGCTTATGGATCAGTGTTTGTCCCTCCTTGGTCTCCCCCTGAGGTGTTCAAATGGATAAACTTGTTTGTCATTTGCACAAATTGGTCAAATCGAGTAAAATGCACAAATCTGCCTTGTTATGACAGTTACAGCAAGGCATATTGCCACTATCATAACTTCTTGCTTAGATTGAGTTTGATGGAGTTCTTGGCCATTTTGGAATGCTCTCATATGATACAACATATGTGTGATCATAGTTTGTTTTGATACCTTTTGGATCCAAGTGAAAAATGCCTCTACATTTTGGAAAAAGTGAAACAGATTCTGACTTGGTGAAAATTTCACTAAGTGTTGGAAAAAGTGACATTTCATGTTTTCATCCATTTTTATCCAACCATAACTCAAAATCCATGATGAACTGGAATGAGGTGTAGTTGACACTTTTAAAGTATGCCATGAGGGCTAAAAATCCATCTTTGGATCAGCCAAAATGGTTGCTTGGATCACAAGTTATGATCCTTGGAAGTTGGTGCCCTAGCCACTTTGTTCCATAACTTAGAAAATTTCTAAGTTTTTATGGTTACCCCTTTTACAAGTTATCCTACTTTCTTTGATTTTTCTTGATGAATGATAATTCCAATCACACATTATCATCATTTTAGGGTTAGGGAACCATAATTGATCAAGGAACAAAAAGTCAAACTTTGACTTTTTGGGCACAGTTTACTTTTTCTTCAAAACCCTAGATGTGGTCCAGATGAAAATGACACTTGTGAATCAAGCTTCTGGGATCAATCCATTGTTCCAAATGTATTAATGTGGTGTATTTGAGATCCTCAAATCGTGTCTTGAGGTCTTGGCTCATGCTTTGTCCCATAAGTCAACTTAGGGGTGAATTAGGTCAAGAAACCCTAATTCCTGATTTTTTATAAATGCATCCCCTGGGGCTAAATTGACTGGATGATTGGGTCCATGAGGTCCCTTGTAACATTTTGGGTTATGCTTTGAAGTATTGGCTCATGCCCAGATGATAATCTCCACCTGGAGGCCTTAGTCGACCAAAACCCTAATTTGGTGACACTGGCGACCTTGAGGCTTAATCCACTTGGAATACTGCAGCCTTGCGCTTGATCCTTGATGTGGGAGTCCTCTTGATCCATTGTGGGTGTTTTAGATATTAGACAAGTTGAAGATCATGTCCTTTCTTGATTGATCTTTTTGTCTAAGACCTCTGAGAGGGCTTAAAACCCTAATCCTTTGATTGTAGTGAATGCTCACCCATCTTTGGGGAGACTGATGAGGCATAAAGGTACATCCATATTGTGATGATAATTTGCACAATGATGGGAATCATAGTGGTCAAAATTTGGGGTATGACACCGTCTTTATCTTAACCTTTCACCTTACCCAGGTGAAACAGATGTTTTGATAGGGCTCACTTTCTGTAAATGTACCTCTTCGCTTTACCTAAAGCGACAGAGTTTTGTTTTATAGGGATGTAGTTTCAAAAATCGACCAAATCATAAATAAAATAACATCGTTATGTAATTTCCGCATTTATTGCTGTTTTCTCTTTTCACTTTTTCAAAAAATGGTAATCCTAAAAAACAACTCAAATAACAAAAATAAGCAGTTCTCAGAAAATACACTGCACACACTCTTGCATTCTCTCTATCTCTTCTAAACAATAATCATCACGTCATGCAGATTGCTTGTTTTAAACCCCATTGAAACAAACGATCTGATGCCTTCTCCCAACTTTGAATTCCCGGTATTTGAGGCTGAAGAAGAAAATGAAGAAGAAATTCTAGAAGAGATCTCCCGATTGCTCAGACAGAGGAAAGGTCCATTGAACCTCACAAAGAGCCGTTGGAATCGGTCAACTCGGGTTTAGAAGAAGAGAGAAAAGAAGTCAAGATTGGGGCACTTCTCAGTCCAACTGTCAAAGAAGGTTTGATAAGGCTTCTCAAAGAATTTCCCGATGTATTCGCTTGGTCCTATCAGGATATGCCAGGGTTGGATACCAGGATTATGGAGCATCATCTACCGCTGAGATCAGAATGTCCGCCAGTAAAACAAAGACTAAGACGGACTCATCCTGACATGGCCATTAAAATTAAAGAGGAAGTACATAAACAAATTGACGCAGGTTTCCTCGCCAGGTCAGAATATCCTCAATGGCTAGCCAACATAGTGCCAGTTCCTAAAAAGGCCAGAAAAGTCAGAATGTGTGTAGACTACAGGGATCTGAACAAAGCCAGTCCAAAGGATGACTTTCCCTTACCACACATTGACATGCTGGTGGACAGTACAACAAAGTTCAAAGTTTTCTCCTTCATGGATGGATTCTCGGGCTATAACCAAATAAAAATGGCACCAAAAGATATGGAGAAAACCTCATTTATCACCCCTTGGGGCACCTTTTGCTACAAGGTAATGTCGTTCGGTTTGAAGAACGCCGGGGCAACCTATCAAAGGGCCATGACTACTCTGTTTCATGACATGATACACAAAGAAATAGAAGTGTATGTCGATGATATGATGGCCAAATCTAAAACAGAAGAGGAGCATGTGACCCACCTGTCAAAACTATTCGAGCGTCTGAGAAAGTATAAACTGCGCTTGAATCCCAACAAGTGCACCTTCGGTGTCCGTTCAGGGAAGCTGCTAGGGTTCATCATCAGCTAGAAAGGAATTGAGGTTGACCTTGACAAGGTCAAGGCCATTCAAGAAATGCCTTCTCTAAAGACTGAAAAACAAGTCAGGGCATTCTTGGGACGTTTGAATTACATCTCCCGATTTATATTCCTTATGACAGTGACATGTGCGTCAATCTTCAAATTACTCAAAAAGAATCAGGACTGCGTTTGGACTGCCAAACCGCCTTCGACAGTATCAAGGAATACCTGTTAAACCCACTGATTCTATCACCTCCAGTGGAAGGAAGACCACTGATCATCTACCTAACAGTCTTGGAAGACTCAATGGGTTGTGTACTTGGCCAACAAGACGAAACGAAAAGGAAAGAGTCTGCCATCTGCTATTTGAGCAAGAAATTCACCGACTGCGAGACTCAGTACACTATGCTTGAGAAAACTTGTTGTGCTTTGGCTTGGGCAGCTAAACGTCTTCGCCAGTACATGATTCGTCACACTACTTGGTTAATCTCCAAAATGGATCCAATCAAGTATGTCTTTGAAAAACCTGCTCTTACGGGAAGGATTGCCCGTTGGCAGATGTTGTTATCAGAATACGACATCGAGTACCATACTCAGAAAGCCGTCAAAGGAAGTATTTTAGCCGATCATTTGGCTCATCAACCGATTAACAATCAGGAGTTAGTCGGATTTGACTTCCCAGACCAAGATGTCATGTATTTGAAAATGAAAGATTGCGATGAACCGCTACCCAGTGAAGGACCAGAACCAGGTTCCCAATGGGGACTTATCTTTGACGGAGCTGTCAATTATTATGGAAACGGAATTGGGGCAATCATTATAACACCTCAGGGTACCCACATTCCTTTCATCGCCAAACTGACATTCAAGTGTACAAACAACGAGGTACCTATGATTAGTGTAGGTCAATGGAACGACTTACCTAAGATTAACATAATGCACCTAGAAAGGCCCGCTTACATCTTTGCGATTGAAGCAATCATAGATGACAAACCTTGGTATCACGATATCAAATGTTTCCTTCAAAAACAAGAGTACCCACCTGGGGCATCCAGAAAAGACAGAAAGACTCTCAGAAGACTGGTTGGCAGCTTCTTCCTGAGCGGTGATACACTCTATAAGAGAAACTTTGACATGGTCTTGCTCCGATGCGTAGACAAACCAGAAGCAAACATGCTGATAAAAGAAATTCACGAAGAATCCTTTGGCACACATGCCAATTGGTACACAATGGCGAGAAAAATTCTGAGAGCAGGGTACTACTGGTTGACCATGGAATCCGACTGCTACAAGTAAATGAGGAGATGACACAAGTGTCAGATATACTCAGACAAAATCCATGTACCGCCAACACATCTCAAAGTTCTTTCTTCCCCATGGCCTTTTTCCATATGGGGGATCGACATAGTTGGCATGATTTAACCCAAAGCTTCGAACGGACATCGGTTCATCCTGGTAGCCATTCATTACTTCACCAAATGGGTCGAAGCAGCATCATATACCAATGTAACCCGACAAGTGGTGGTCCGCTTTATCAAAAACAATGTCATCTGTCGTTATGGTGTTTCGAGCCAGATCATTACGGATAATGGATCTAACTTGAACAATAAGATGATGAAGGAGTTGTGCACTGAGTTCAAAATCGAACACCATAACTCATCTCCCTACCGACCTAAGATGAACGGAGCGGTAGAAGTGGCTAACAAGAACATCAAGAAGATTGTTCAGAAGATGGTTGTAACCTACAAAGACTGGCATGAGATGCTACCCTTTGCTCTTCACGGTTATCGCACATGTGTCCGCACTTCAACCGGGGCAACCCCCTTCTCTCTAGTATATGGCATGGAGGCAGTGCTTCCCATAGAAGTAGAGATCCCATCCATCAGGGTATTGATGGAAGCTAAGTTAACAAAGGCTGAGTGGTGTCAAAGTCGACACAACGAACTAAACCTGATCGAAGAAAAGCGAATAACAGCTCTATACCACGGTCAGTTGTATCAGCAAAGAATGAAGAAAGCCTTCGACAAAAAGGTTCGACCTCGCGTCTTCAATAAAGGGGACCTCGTGCTCAAGAAGATACAATCATTTCTCACAGATTCCCAGGGCAAATGGACTCCGAATTATGACGGCCCTTAAGTGGTCAAGAAAACCTTCTCAGGCGGTGCCTTGAGACTCGCAACCATGGATGGAAAAGAATTTTCCTACCCCACGAATGTTGACGTAGTCAAGAAATACTTCGCCTAAATAAAAAAAATAAAAAAACGTCTCGGTGGATTGAAAACCCGAAAGGGCGGTCCAGGCAAAAATTAGAGACATAATCAAAAATCATCCCGGTGGATTGGAAATCTCAAAGTACAATCCAGGCAAAAATTAGGGATTCATGGCAAGTAACTACGTCCAGCAAAGGGGCAAGTCCTCCAACAGAAGTCATGCCATACGTCAGAAAAACTCTAGTCAAGGTCATCTTCGACGGAAGCTCAGGATGTCCAGAATTCAAAATTGGTAGAAGGATAGCGGTCGTTATGTTTCAATGTAGTCATTTTCCCCTTAAATTACCATTTTCTAACTTTGTATATACTCTATGGAATCACGCGCTTGACTGATTTCCATCCTATCAATAAAATTTGAGCCCTAGTGCTTTTCTTTGCAATTCTTATTTGTTTTAGCTTTACAGAACGACATTTTAATATGATCAACGATTCTTGAAATAAAACAAAAAAATGAATTTACTTGTCAAATTTTATTCTACTTTTAAAATAAAGATGGCAATTCTTTTGACTGTTGAACATCGAAAGAACATCGATCGCTTCTCCAGAAGTAATCAAACCTCAAAGCGCAGAATCAAAGTACTCCTTCTAAACCAGTACGCCTGAATGAAGGATCAACTGTATCAGATGAGATTCTCCCATCTGATATCCCCGGCAGAGTTCCTACCTCCTAAGTCCGACCAGCATTGTTCCCCACAAGGACTATCTCTCCTAAGCAAGGCAGAATTGCTATCATAAACAAAGATATTTCTTCGTCCCCTGCAGTGGCCGAGTATCCAACCGTGTTCATCCACTAGTCTGTATGTCGCGTCAGTTTTGTCAGTATAAACATACATACATCATGCATTATTTATTTTCATTCATATCCATATTGCATCACTATCACGCTAGTCGGTCTTATCCCCTAGTGATAAAAGTCCTCTTATCAATCGAGTTGTCAGTTCTTTCCTCGTCAGGAAATGTTGCCTCTGAACAATTCTTCCCCAGTTTATTTATGGATTGGAGTTGGCCCTTAACCACTTTGAAAACTTGAACCTCTGAAAGGCAATAAGACATCTCTAGAACATCACTCTTTGCTATTGAAGATGATATCTTTGCTTTCCCGGATTAAGGAAAGTCCCCAGAAAAAGCCTCGCGATTAAGGACTCTCAGGAACACGTTGGCTTTTCTCTCCAGAAAGTCAATGTTAATGAAGTCATCAGCACCTCAAAATTGGGTTACATCACACGACATTTCTCTGAGAAGATCTCGAGGAAAGTATGATTTAATGCCCCCAAACAGGAAACAGTCTCTCAAGAGACTCGTTTTCCCCAGTAGAGTCGACAAATGGCGTCTCCAATAGAGAAGTTTGCGCACCTCTACCGCTCAAACCGGTGGGTTTCCCCAACAAGTCTGAAATCAAAACTTCTTCCCATCAAATGGCATCTCCCCAGGAAAAACTCGGCGAGAAGTTTTAGGAAAACTGCTACAAATAGCGTCTCTTGTCAAGAAAGTTTATTGACAAAAGAAACTGAGACCAGTTCCTTGGTAGGAAACCAGGATCGAGGGGAAGTTTATATCAGAAACTGAGACCAGTTCCGTGGCAAAAAACCATGATCGAGGGGAAGTTTATTTCAGAAACTTAGACCAGTTCCTCGGTAGGAAACCAGAATCGAGGGGAAGTTTACATCAGAAACTGAGATCAATTCCTCGGCAGGAAACCAGTATCGAGGGGAAGTTTACAAAAGAAACTAAGACCAATTCTGTGGCTGAAGACCAGGATCGAGGGGAAGTTTATACCTTTTCTAAGCATCATTACTTAGCAAAATAAGATGGATGATCAAGCTGCCATTCGTAACCACCATCAAAATTTTGGATATTCCGATATTTAATCCTCTTGCACCCTGAATGCCCGAATACCTTCGCCATTCTCACCTTCGGGTCCAAGAAGATTAAATAGGGGCATCTGTTATACCACTAATTTTGACCACTAAGATTTCCCATCATTGTGTAAATCATCATCAAAATATGGATGTACCTATATGTCTCCTCAATCTCCTCAGGAATTGTTAGGCATTCTCTACCATCAAAGATTAGGGTTTTGAGCCCTCTTAGAGCACTTAGACAAAGGATCAATCAAGGAATGACATGATCTTCAACTTTTCTAACCCCTCAAACACCCACAAAGGATCAAGAGGACTCCCACATCAAGAATCAAGCACAAAGATTGCAACATTCCAAGTGGATCAAGCCTTAAGATCGCCAGTGTCACCAAATTAGGGTTTTGGTCGACCAGGGCCTCTAAATGGAAATTTTTATCCAGGCATGAGCCCATGCTTCAAAGCATAACCCAAGATACTCCAAGGGACCTCTTGGACCCAATCATCAAGTCAATTTAACCTCAGGGGATGCATTCATAAAAAATTAGGAATTAGGGTTTCTTGACCTAATTCACCCCTAAGTTGACATTTGGGACAAAACATGAGTCAATACCTCAAGGTATGATTTGAGGGTCTCTAACACACTACATTGATCCATTTGGAACAATGAATTGATCCAAGAAGCTTGATCCACAAGTTTCAATTTCATTAGGACCACAATTAGGGTTTCGAGGAAAAAGTCAACTGTGCCTTTGACTTTTGACCAAGACATGCTCCCAAACCTTGGGACATGATTCAATACACCCTATAACACCTATGGAATCCATCCATTAAGTATGATTTAGGTAAAGGACTTGATTTCATAGAGGATCGCACAGTTTAAAATTCATCTGATAGAAAAGTCAACTATACAAAAAGTCAAAGTTTGACTTTTTGATTTTTTGGTCAACCAAGGTTCCTTAACCCTAAAACAATGTTAATATGTGATTTGAATCATCATTCATCAAGAAAAATCAAAGAAAGTGAGTTAACTTGTAAAAGGGGTAACCATAAAAAACTTAGAATTTTTCTAAGTTATAGAACAAAGTGGCTAGGGTACCAACTTCCAAGGATCATAACTTGAGATCCAAGCAACCATTTTGGATGGTCCAAAACTAGATTTGTAGCTCTCATGGCACACTTCAAAAGTGTCAACTACATCTCATTCCAATTCTTCATGAATTTTAAGTTATGGAGTGATCAAAATGGCTGAAAACATGAAAATCACATTTTTCCAACACTTAGTGAAATTTTCACTAAGTCAGAATCTGTCTTACTTTTTCCAAAATGTAGGGACATTTTTCACCTTGATCCAAGTCAAACCAGGTCCAGGGGTGGACATCAAAGTTAAAGTATGCCATGAGGGCTTTCCAACAAGTATCAGATCATCTCCAAATTCCATTTGAGCAAGGAGATACAACCCTTGGAACATGGCATCATGAACTGGTTTTTTCAAGACAGATTTGGCAGATTTTGTGCATTTTGCTCTATTTTTCCAAATCTAATAAATCCAAGCCTTGTCATCATTTTGGACACATCTGAGGATCAAATCCAAGGGGTATGATCTAATCTTCAAGCCTCCAAAGTCCAAGAATCTACAAGTAGCATGCCAAACCTAAAAAGGCTAAAAAGGTGCCAAGACTCCAATTTTGTTGCAATGCATTTAATGGATACACCAAGGTGGCATGGACTAGTACATTCCCAACTGAATGAGTCAAGGATAAGCTCTGAATCAAAGAACCATAGGCATGTGCCCTAACCTCTAGTCAATGGCTAGAGGAGACTTGAGATTCCTTTTGCATAATATTGGCCAAAGGCCTGTACCAGCTGCCATTCACTATTGCTTGAAAAACAAACTTGCTCTACTATAAATAAAGCTCATTTGTGCTCAGTTTGAGTACACCAAAGCACCAAAACTGATGATTTCCTCAAAATCCATCTCTTTAGGCCAAAATGCCTTCTTTTGCAAGGTATCTCTTAGTTTTTGAGTTAGAGAGCAATTCCATCACAGCTCTTGATCCAAACACATCCAATATGTCATATCTAAGCTGTCCAAACTCTCACATGTGACCTGTAACACCAAAATCACAAAGTCCCCTCTCAAAACCTCAAATTTGGACTTTTTTGCATTTTTCAAGCCATGTCTTGATTCAGTCACTTTCAAAACTAGATATGACCTTAAACACACTTCAAATATCATCCTTGAATTGTCCCAAATGGTTCCCCACATCTGGAACACCATTTCAGAGAGTTACCATATTGGTCACTTTTGCCCCTTTTGCAAGAAAGGGCCAGTTTCTATTCCTGAGGTTACCAGCTGATTCCAATCATCCTAAAAGCTTTTAAGGGATCAATTGAGAGTGTCTAAAGCATCAAATCACTTCTGGCACAAAGAACTTGACAGATATCACAAGGAGCTTAAGAGGTAAGTGCATCATCACTTGAACTTTCTGAAATATGCATTGCTTTGAAGTCCACTGATCATAAACATCTCATACATGTTATATATGTTGTGTTTGAACCAATTTCCCATGTAATTCATGCCTGTACCATGAGGTAGCACAAAAAATGCAATTATAGGCCTATTTCAAAACCCCTATCGGGTTTTAAAATGGGGACCTCATCTGAAAAAACCAACACCACCATTGGATTCCTTGTGAAATTCTAGGCAGGATAGACCTAAATTTTGTCCCAGTCCATGGAGAAATGAGAAAGTTATAGCCTTTACGTTTTTGGCCCAAAAGCTGGCCTTGCCTTGCCTTGGTCAGGCCTAAAACAAGGCATGCCTTATGTATTTATAGGGTGGCTTTGACACACGGATGTATCACCACCCCAGTAGTAGAAGGCGCGCACTGCAACCAAGGGGTATGGGGTTCGAATCCCCCTCGCCCCAGACCCCTTTTTATCACTTTTTTTCATTTTCTATTTTTCATGTTATTTTCATTAATGATTTGAAAAATTAATTTCTCTCTCAATTTTAATCATTTTTTATTGGTTCTTTTTCCGAAAAATCACAAAAATATTAAAATATTTTATTCTACACAAAAAATCAGATTTATATTATTTATTTAATATAGTTGGTATTTTTGTAAATAAATTCATTTTTATTGTTTTTAAACATTTTAAGAGTGAATTTTTATCTTGAAAAATCAAAACCAAATGAGTTTTAATTCATCTTGTGATTTAAACATCAATTTTCAAACCTCAACCAAAAATCACAAGTTGTTTATTAAAACTTATTTGGTGTTTCATCATTTTTTATTAATTTTCTTTAAGAAATTACTTTTAAAAATGATGAAATTAGGGTTTCTTTGATTTTCACCCTAACAAATCTTTTTCAAACACTTTTGGGCCTCTAATAGAGTGTAAGACCCAATCCCCTTTTAACCAAAACCATTTTTGGGCCTCAGATATTGTATAAGTCCCTATGCGTTAAAAGAATCTCGGCGCGATCGCCATTTTAAAACTGAAAACCAATTGGGCCTCCCCTTGTGTTGTAAGTCCCATCTTTCTTTTTCAAAACACTTTTTGGGCCTCGGATAGAGTGTACGAACCAACCCTTGTTGTACATAAACCATTTTGGGGCTCAGTGTATTGTATAAGTCTCGATACAGTTACAGAAATTTCGACGCGATCGTCATTTTCAAACTATTTTTTAACTGGGCCTACCCTCGTGTTGTAAGTCCCATTTATTTTCTTTAAATAATCTTTTGGGCCACTCCTTGAGTTGTAAGACCCAACCCTTTTGTAAATAAACATCTTTAGGCCTCAGTCATTGTATAAGTCCCGATACGGTATTCAAACAACGGTGCGATCACTATTGAACCTTGGGCCTCTCCTTGAGTATAAGCCCCAGCAATCTCTTCAAAATAAATTCCCTTTTGATTTAGATTCAAGTGTGCAGTTGTTATCAAAACTTTCTTTAATTTCTTTGAACAACTAACAATACAGCATGGAAGCTCGCTCGCCTGTAAGTTTTAATAGCTTTCATTTACTTGCTTTCAAATATATATAACTGTATTGTGGGAAGCTGTGCACGGTTAGTCTTCTTTCATTCTTTTAAATACATGTCAAATATATATAACTGTATTATGGGAAGCTGCGCATAGTTAGTCTTCTTTCATTCTTTTAAATACATGTCAAATATATATAACTGTATTGTGAGAAGCCGCGTACGGTTAGTCTTCTTTCATACCCTCTTAAATACTTGTCATATATAAACTGTATATATACTAGTATAGTTATTTAGAGTTTTCCCCGACAACTAGAGGTCTAGAACTAGGTAAAGCCATGTCGGTCACTCTTGAATACAGTCAAAACTAGATCCCCCATAGGATTTCCAGATGCAGTCTTGCCTTCTCTTGGGCTTAAACAATATGGAACAAAGAGAAATGCACTATTCTTCGTGAACCTTTTCTCAGACTGTCACCCCTAGAAATTGTCAAAGAAATTCTACGCCCCAGAGTGGATCTTTTCTTGGTGAATAACATCTCTTGAGTTTCTTCAAACCTCCGAACTTTCACTAAATGATCTATTCTCGGTGAATTGAATTTCTTGAACTTTTCTCGGTTTGGGACCCACAGGCTTCCTAAAAACATCCCCGCCTCCTCTTGGGCTTTGTACAAGGACCCTCTGGCTTCTTAGAAGTTCTCATGCCTTCTGTTGGGCAATACAAGGACCCTAACGACCTCTTAAAGGTATAAGATGGAACTTAGTCATCCTTTGCTAGAGCAATCTTTCCAGTGTCAGAACTCAGACCAATTTAGGGTTGATTCTCATCCCTTAAAACACCCGCCTCCTGTTGGGCATCATACAAAAGATAAAACTCTTCCACACTAATAGACTTTGACAGTCTAAATCTTGAGTCTCAAAGACATTCTCAAGTTCCCTACAAACATAGGAGAAACCCCAGTTACCCTGGATTAATCTCCAGCAGAGCTAAAACCCAGTCTCTCTCCCAAAAATCCCCGACCAGGGTCAGTTTATCATCCAGATAACACTATATCAAATCAGAACCTCAAGACATCTGATACCTCAACTCTTCTGTAATCCTCAGCAGGAGTTGATTCCCCCATTTGGACCTGCTTTGGGATATCAGTAATCCCCAGTAAAGATAGCCTCCTGTTAGGCTTCATATAATGATCTTTCCTCAGCGCAGTTAGCCTCCTCTTGGGCTTTGTACAAATGATTCTCCCCAGCGGAGATAACCTTTTTAGACTCTCTTGTTGAGTCAACCACTCTTTCGACTCTCTTGTTGAGTCAGTCACCTTTTCAGACTCTCTTGTTGAGTCAATCACCTTTACAGACTCTCTTGTTGAGTTAATCACCTTTCAGTACTCTCTTGTTGAGTCGACCCTTTTTAGTCTCTATCTCGGGCTTTGTACGAGACAGATAAAAACACTCTCTTGTTGAGTAAATCCCTTTCAGCCTCCTCTTAGGCTCTGTATAATGATTTCCCCTAGCAGGAGTTAGCCTCCTCTTAAGTTGTGTAGAATGATTTCTCCAGCTTGTTCAGCCACAATCCTGGGCTTCATACAGGACAAATAAAAGTACTCTCTTGTTGAGTCAAACCCTTTTATCCTCCATCTCGGGCTTTGTACGAGACATAAATCTCCATAACCTTCTCTTAAGCTTGGGACAAGTATCTTCCCCCAGCGGAGTCAATTCCTCCGAGCCATCATTTAGGCTTTGAGAAACAAATTCCCAAGCAGAGTCAAACTTATTTTAGCCTCCATCTTGGGTTTTGTACAAGACAGGCAATGCTCTCCCGCAGAGTCAAACCTTTTAGCCTCCATCTTGGGCTTTGTACGAGACACATAAAAATATCCTCACCAGAGTCAGTTAAATTTCCCATTTTAGCCTCAATCTTGGGCTTTGTACAAGACACATACAAACCTCCCCGACAGAGTCAAAACAACTTTCAGCCTCCTCTTAGGCTTTGTATAATGATATCCCCAAAGAGTCAGTCTCTTTTTTGCCTCAGTCTTGGGCTTTGTACAAGACACCAATATATACACTCTCTTGTTGAGTCTGCCTTATCCAGCCTCCTCTTAGGCTTTGTATAAGGACTTCCCCAATGGAGTCAATCAACCTCTTAGCTTCAACCTTGGGCTTTGATCAAGGCACACAAAAATTAGCAATCCCTCTTTAGAGATGACAAGTTCTCTCTCAGTCAAACCTTTTAGCTTCAATCTTGGGCTTTGAACAAGACACCAAAACATCACCTTTTTCCTCCCTTAGAATAGGAGGAACTACGGTTGCTCTGATTTCCCTGTTACGTAGGCATAAGATTGCGAAATCTTAGCGAGCATACCAATCAAAGACTCTAGGTCCAGTACCTTCATACATCAATCAAAACTTAGGTCTAGTACCTTACCAAAAACATCGGGAAGAACCCGAACATCAACAAAAACTCACTCTCCCTGTCATACTTTCCCAAGAAACTTTCCCAACCCATTAATTGATAAACACCATCAAGTACAAAGCGAAACCTAATGCTAATATCCTGTGGATAACCACATATAGGATGGGTAATTGACAACTCCCCATTGTATAACCTGACCCCAGACCCCCCAATCTCTTTAAAGCGTTTGTTCAGTTCAACATTCGCGTGCAAGGTTAGTTTTAGATATCTTCCCTTTCCCTTTCAGCTTCATGGGATAAATAAGAAATCAGAAAGTAGCACCCACTCCTCCTCATTACGGTGAGGAAAACTTCAGCGATAAGGTGGTCACGTCACCGACAAAAATCGCTCTTACACATTCACCCTGCCCAGGTGAAACATATGTTTTATATGGCTCACTTTCTGTAAATGTCTCTCTTCGCTTCGCCCAAAGCGACAGAGTTTTGTTTTATAAGGTTGTACTTTCAAGAATCCACTAAATCATAAATAAATAAACGTCGTTCTGTAATTTCCTTATTCATTCCTACTTTCACTTTTCGCTTTTTCAGAAAATAGTAATCCTAAAACAGCCCAAAAATAAAAACATGCATGTTTCAGAAAATACACTGCACACACTCTTACATTTCTCTCTATCTCTTCTAAAAAACAAATCATCACATCATGCAAATTGCTTGTTTTAAACCCCGTTGAAACATACGATCCAATGCCTTCTCCCAACTTCGAATTCCCGGTATTTGAAGCTGAAGAAGAAGAGCACGCATAAATTCCAGAAGAGATCTCCTGATTACTCAGACAAGAGGAAAGGTCCATTGAACCTCACAAAGAGCCGTTGGAAATGGTCAACTTGGGTACAGAAGAAGAGAGGAAAGAAGTCAGGATTGGGGCACTGCTCAGTCCAACTATCAAAGAAAACTTGATAAAACTTCTCAGAGAGTTTCCCAATGTATTTGCTTGGTCCTACCAGGACATGCCAAGGTTGGATACCAACATCGTGGAACATCATCTACTGTTAAGATCAGAATGTCCGCCGGTAAAACAAAGACTGAGACGGACTCATCCAGACATGGCCATCAAAATCAAAGAGGAAGTGCAGAAACAGATTGACGCGGGTTTCCTCGCCACCTCAGAATATCCTCAATGGCTAGCCAACATAGTACCAGTTCCGAAAAAGGACGGAAAAGTCAGAATGTGTGTAGATTATAGGGATCTGAATAAAGCCAGTCCAAAGGATGACTTTCCCTTACCGCACATAGACATGCTGGTAGATAGTACAGCAAAGTTCAAAGTCTTCTCCTTCATGGATGGATTCTCGGGCTATAAACAAATAAAAATGGAGCCGGAAGATGTGGAGAAAACTTCATTCATCACCCCATTGGGCACCTTTTATTACAAGGTAATGTTGTTCGGTTTGAAGAACGCCAGGGCAACCTATCAAAGGGCCATGACAACTTTGTTTCACGATATGATGCATAAAGAAATTGAGGTGTACGTCGATGATATGATTGCCAAATCTAGAACAGATGAGGAACATGTGACCCACTTGTCAAAGTTATTTGAGCATCTGAGGAAGTACAAACTCTGCTTGAATCCTAACAAGTGCACGTTCGGTGTCCGCTCAAGAAAACTGCTAGGGTTCATCGTCATCCAGAAAGGAATTGAGGTTGATCCTGACAAAGTCAATGCCATTCAAGAAATGCCTTCGCCAAAGACTAAAAAACAAGTTAGAGGATTTCTGGGACATCTGAATTACATATCCAGATTCATATCCCTCATGACCGCGACATGCGCGCCGATCTTCAAACTACTCAGAAAGAATCAAAGCTGTGAATGGACAGAAGACTGCCAAACAGCCTTCGATAGTTTCAAGGAATATCTATTGAATCCACCGATTCTATCACCTCCAATGGAGGGAAGACCGCTAATCATCTATTTAACAGTCTTGGAAGACTCCATGGATTGTGTACTTGGCCAACAAGACAAAACAAAAAGAAGAGAGTCTGCCACCTACTACTTAAGCAAGAAGTTTACCGACTGTGAAACTCTGTATACTATGCTTGAGTAAAATTGATGTGCTCTGGCTTAGGCAACCAAGCATCTTCGCCAATACATGATTTGTCACACTACTTGGTTAATCTCCGAAATGGATCCAATCAAATATGTCTTTGAAAAACCTACTCTCACGGGAAGGATTGCCCGGTGGCAGATGTTGTTATCAGAATACGACATTGAGTACCATGATCAGAAAGTCGTCAAAGGAAGTATTTTAGCCAATCATTTGGCTCATAAACCGATTAACGATCAGGAATCATTCAGATTTGATTTCCCAGACGAAGATGTCTTGTACTTGAAAATGAAAGATTGTGATGAACCGCTACCCAGTGAAGGGCCAGAACCAGGTTCCCAATGGGGACTAATCTTTGACGGAGTTGTCAACAATTATGGAAACGGAATTGGGGCAATCATCGTAACACCTCATGGTACCCACATTCCTTTCACTGCCAGATTGACATTCAAGTGTACAAACAACGAGGCCAAATACGAAGCTTGTATCATGGGTCTCGAAGAAGCAATTGATTTAAGGATTAAAAACTTGGATGTGTATGGAGACTCAGCCCTAGTTATCAATCAGATCAAAGGAGATTGGAACACATACCAATCAGGACTGATTCCTTACAAAGACTATGCGAGAAGGTTGTCACCATTCTTTAACAGAATCGAGTTTCACCATATCCCTCGTGAAGAGAATCATATGGCTGATGCACTGGCCACTCTCTCCTCCATGATTAGTGTAGGTCAATGGAACGACGTACCTAAGATCGACATAATACGCCTAGAACGACCCACCTACATCTTCATGATCAAAGCAGTCATAGACGACAAACCTTGGTATCGCGATATCAAATGCTTCCTTCAGAAACAAGAGTACCCATCTGGGGCATCTAGAAAAGACAGGAAAACCCTCAGAAGGTTGGCAGGCAACTTTTTCCTGAGCGGTGATACACTCTATAAAAGAAACATGTAGATGAAGGAAATTCATGAAGGCTCTTTTGGCACTCATGCCAATGGACACACAATGGCGAGAAAAATTCTGAGAGCTGGATATTATTGGTTGACAATGGAATCTGATTGCTACAAGTACATGAGGAAGTGTCACATGTGTCAGATATACTCAGACAAAATCCATGTACCGCCAACACATCTAAAAGTTCTCTCTTCTCCATGGCCTTTTTCTATATGGGGAATCGACATGATTGGCATGGTTGAACCCAAAGCTTCAAACGGACATCGGTTCATCCTGGTAGCCATTGACTACTTCACCAAGTGGGTCGAAGCAGCGTCATACACCAATGTAACTTGACAAGTCGTGGTCCGCTTTATCAAAAACAATATCATCTGCCGTTATGGTGTTCCAAGCCAGATTATTACGGATAATGGATCTAACTTGAACAATAAGATGATGAAAGAGTTGTGTGCTGAGTTTAAAATCGAACACCTACCAGCCTAAGATGAACGGAGCGGTAGAAGCGGCTAACAAGAACATCAAGAAGATTGTTCAAAAGATGGTTGTAACCTACAAAGACTGGCATGAGATGCTACCCTTTACTCTTCACGGTTATCGCACATCTGTCCGCACTTGAACAGGGGCAACCCCTTTTTCTCTAGTATATGGCATGGAAGCAGTGCTCCCCATCGAAGTAGAGATACCATCGATCAGGGTATTGATGGAAGCCAAGCTAACAGAAGCTGAATTGTGTCAAAGTTGACATAATGAACTGAACCTAATCGAAGAAAAGTGAATAACGGCTCCATGCCATGGTCAGTTGTATCAGCAAAGAATGAAGAAAGTGTTTGACAAAAAGGTCCGACCTCAGGTCTTCAGAAAAGGAGACCTTATGCTCAAGAAGATACAATCATTCCTCAGTGATTCTCGGGGCAAATAGACTCCAAATTATGATGGCCCCTATGTGGTCACGAAAGCCTTCTCAGGCGGTGCCTTGAGACTCGCAACCATGGATGGAGAGGAGTTTAACTACCCCACGAATGTTGACGTAGTCAAGAAATACTTCGCCTAAACAAAACAAAAAACACGTCTCGGTGGATTGAAAACCCAAAAGGGCGGTCCAGGCAAAAATTAGAGACATAAGCAAAAAAATCATCCCGATGGATTGGAAATCTCAAAGTACAATCCAGGCAAAAGTTAGGGGTTAATGGCAAGTAACTACGTCCGACAAGGTGAAATCCCCCCAACGATAACACTATTCGTCGACAAACTTCCAGTCAAGGTCATCTTCGACAGAATCTCAGGATGTCCAGAATTCAAAGTTGGTAGAAGGATAACGGTCGTTATGTTTCAATGTAGCCCTTTTCCCTTAAATTACCATTTTCTAACTTTGTAAATACTCTATGGGATCACGAACTTGGCTGATTTCCATCCTATCAATAAAATTTGAGCCCTAATGCTTTTGTTTGCAATTCTTATTTGTTTTAGCTTTACAGAATGACATTTTTAACATGATCAACGATTCTTGAAATAAAACAAAAATGAATTTACTTGTCAAACTTTTTTTTTTTTGCTTTTAAAATAAAGATGGCAATTCTTTTGACTGTTGAACATCGAAAGAACATCGATCACTTCTCTAAAGGTGGTTGAACCTCAAAGTGCAGAATCAAAGTACTCCTTCTAAACCAGTACGCCAGAATAAAGGATCAACGGTGTCAGAGACCATGTTTCATCTAACATCCCCGACATAGTACATATCTCTTAAGACCTATTAAGCAACTCTTTCTCCCCACAGGGACCGTCTCTCCTAAGCAAGGCAGGAATGCTATCTTGGAACATTGATACTTTTCATCCCCCACCGTGACCGAGTATCCAGCCGTGTTCACCTATTGGTCTATATGTCGTGTCAGTTTTGTCAGCATAAACATACATACATCATGCATTATTAATTCACATTCATAATTATATCGCATCACTATCACTCTGGTCAGTCTTACCCCCAAGTGGTAAAGTCCTCTTAATCAATCGGGTTGTCAGTTCTTTCCTCAAGAGGAAATGTTTTGTCTGAACAATCTCTCCCTAGTTTATTTCTGGATTGGAGACGATCCTCAACCACTTTGATAACTTGAACCTCTGGAAGGCGAGAAGACATTCGAACGACACCTTCAGAACATCACTCTTCACCAATGAAGATGATATCTCCGCTTTCCCGGATTAAGGAAAATCCCAGAGAAAGCCTCGCCACTAAAGACTCTCAGCAATACCTTGGTTTTTCTCTCCAGAAAGTCAATGTTAATGAAGTCATCAGCACCTCAAAAGTGGATTACATCACATGGCATTTCTCCGAGAAGATCTCGAAAAAAGGATGATGTAATATCCCCAAGCAAAAAGCAGTCTTTCAAGAGACTCATTTTTCCCCAGTAGAGTCAACAAATGGCGTCTCCAACAGAGAAGTTTGCACACCTCTACAGCTCAGACAAATGGGTTTCCCCAACAAGTCTGACATCAAAACTTTTACCGTCAAATGGCATCTCCCCAGGAAAATACGGCGAGAAGTTTGATGAAGGACGCTACAAATAGCGTCCCTTGTCAAGGAAGGAACTTGACAAAAAAAAACTGAGACCAGTTCCTTGGCTGAAGACCAGGATCGAGGGGAAGTTTATTTCAGAAACTGAGACCAGTTCCTTGGCTGAAGACCAGGATCGAGGGGAAGTTTATTTCAGAAACTTAGACTAGTTCCTTGGCTAAAGACCAGGATCGAGGGGAAGTTTATTTCAGAAACTTAGACCAGTTCCTTGGCTGAAGACCAGGATCGAGGGGAAGTTTATTTCAGAAACTGAGACCAGTTCCTTGGTTGAAGACCAGGATCGAGGGAAAGTTTATTTAAGAAACTTAGACCAGTTTCGTGACTGAAAACCTGGATCGAGGGGAAGTTTTACCCTTTTCTAAGTAACATTTCTTAGCAAAAGAAGATGAATGGGACGAATGCCATTCATAACCACAATCAAAAGTTTGGGTATTCTGATATTTAATCCTCTTGCACCCTGAATGTCCGAATATCTTCGACATTCACACCTTCAGGTCCAAGAAGATTAAATAGGGGCATCGGTCATACCCCAAATTTTGACCACCAAGATTTCCCATCATTGTGCAAATCATCACCACAATATGGGTGTTCCATCATGCCTCATCAATCTCCTCAAGGATTGTTGAGCATTCACTACAACCAAGAATTAGGGTTTTGAGCCCTCTCAGAGCACTTAGACAAAGGATCAATCAAGAAATGACATGATATTCAACTTGTCTAACCTCTCAAACACCTATAAAGGATCAAGAGGACTCCCACATCAAGAATCAAGCACAAGGTTGCAACATTCCTTGTGGATCAAGCCTCCGGATCGCCTGTGTCACCAAATTATGATTTTTGGTCGACTGAGGCCTCCAGATGAAAATTTTCATCTGGCCATGAGCCAATGCTTCAAAGCACAACCCAAGATACTCTAAGGTACCTCATGGACCCAATCATCAAGTCAATTTAGCCTCAGGGGATACATTCACAAAAAATCAGGAATTAGGGTTTCTTAACCTAATTCACCCCAAAGTTGACTTTTGGAGCAAAGCATGAGCCAAGACCTCAAGACATGATTTGAGGACCTCAATTACACCATATTGATCCATTTACAACAATGGATTGACCCAAGAAGCTTGGTTCACAAGTTTCAATTTCACCAGGACCACAATTAGGGTTTTGAGGAAAAAAGTCAACTGTATCTTTGACTTTTGACCAAGACATGCTCCCAAACCTTGGGACATGATTCAATACACCCTATAACACCTATGGAATCCATCCATTAGGTTTTAATTAGGTCAAGAACTTGATTTCACAAAGGATCGCACAGTTTGGATTTCATCCGATAAAAAGTCAACTGTGCACAAAATCAAGTTTGACTTTTTGGAATTTTTCACAAATATGGTTCCCCTAAGTCAAAAATAATGTTAATGTATGGTATTGATTATTATTCATTAAGAAAAATCAAGAAAAGTGAGGTTTCTTGCAGAAAGAGCAACCATAAGAAACCAAAATTTTTCTAAGTTATGGAACAAAAATGGTTTTGGTACCAACTTCCAAGGACCATAACTTCTGATTCACGCAACCATTTTGGGTGATCCAAAGCCTGATTTGTAGGTCTTCCTACATTCTACAAAAGCTTCAACTACAAGAAACTCCAATTCTTCATGGATTTTAAGTTATGGAGTGATCAAAATGACAAAAATGAAGAAAATGGCACTTTTCCAACACTTAGTGAAAATCTGCCTAAGTTACCGGCCTTGGGCATCAATAATCATGAGGATTTTTCAGTTGGATTCAAATAGTTTCAAAACAAACTATGATCACACATGTTTTGTATCATATGAGGGCTCTCTAAAAAGCACAAGAGCCTCCCTTAACTCAACCTGAGCAGGGAGATATGATCCCCTCAAAATCACCATTTTCAACTGTCTTGTACAAGGCAGATTTTGGCATATTTCTCGATTTGGAAAATTTGGACAACTCCAAGCCTTGTCATCCATTTGGAAACTTCAGAGGATAAAATCCAAGGGGGATTATCTGATCCCTAACCCTCCCAAGTCCAATAATCTACACATAGCCATAACAAACCTAAAAAGGCTAAAAAGTGCAAAAGACTCCAATTTTGTTTCCAAGCATTTAATGGATGCATCAAGGTGGCATAGACTGACACATTCCTAATTGAATGAGTCAAGATTCAGCTCTGAATCAAAGAACCATAGGCCTGTGCCCTAACCTCAAGTTAATGGCTAGAGGAGACTTAAGATTCCCATGGATCAACATTGGACAAAGGTCTGTACCAGCTGCCATTCACTATTGATGCCAAAACAAACTTATTGCACTATAAATAGCGCTCATTTGTGCTCAGTTTGAGTACACCAAAGCACTACAACTGATGCTTTCCTCAAAATCTCTCTCTTTATGCCAAAATACCTTCTTTTGCAAGTCATCTCTGAGTTTTTGAGTTAGAGAGCAATTCCCCCACAGCTCATGATCCAAACACATCAAATATGTCATATCTAAGCTGTTAAAACACTCACTTGTGATCTGAAACACCAAAATCAGAAAGTCAACCTCTAAAATCTCAAAAATTGACTTTTCCGCATTTTTCAAGCCATGTCTTGATTCAACCTCCTACCGTCTTTTTACATACAATATATATTTCATCTGTATATATATGCTTGTATATTATATGCTTAGTGTTTTCCCCGGCAATTAGGTCTAAGAACTAGATAAAGCCAGTGGTCACTCTTTCAACAGTCAAAACTAGTTCCCCATAGGAATTCCAGATACAGTCTTGCCTTCTCTTGGGCTTATACAATATGGAACAAAGAGAAAGGCATTATTCCCGGTGGAACTTTTCTCAGACTATCACTACTAGAAATTGTCAAAGAAATTCATTTCCCTAGAGAGGATTAATTCCTGGTGAAACCTCTCTTGAATTTCTTCAAACCCTAGAACTGTTCACTAAAGAAAAGAGTATTCCCGGTGAAACTTTTCTTGAACTCTTCTTAAGTTTGGACCCACAGGCTTCCTAAATGCATCCCAGCCTCCTCTTGGGCTTTGTACAAGGACCCTCTGGCTTCTTAGAAGTTCTCATGCCTTCTCTTGGGCTTAATACAAGGACCCTAAAGGCCTCTTAAAGGTATAGGACAGAACATAGTCATCCTTTGTTAGAGCAGTCTTTCTAAAAAGTCAAAACCTTGGACAAGTTAGGGTTAATTCTCATCCCTTAAAACACCAGCCTCCTCTTGGGCATCATACAAAGATAAACTCTTCCATACCAGTAGACTTGGACAGTCTAATCCCTTCTTGGATCTCAAAGACATTCTCAAGTTCCTTACAAACACAGGAAAAACCTTGGTCATTTAAACCAATCTCCAGTAGAGTTGAAACCTCTATAGGTTTTCAAAACTCAATCTTTAAACTCTCACATTAAATTTCCCCAGCCAGGATCAGCTTATCATCAGTATAACACTATCCCAAATCAGAACCTCAAGGCATCTGATACCTCAATTCTTCTGTAACCCTCAGCAAGAGTTGATTCCCCTCTTTGGACCTGCCTCTGGATCTCAATAATCCTCAGTAGAAGCCAGCCTCCTCTTAGGATTTGTATAATGATTTTCCTCAGGAGAATTAGCCCCAAAAGCACCCTTATGTTGAATCCATCTTCTTTCTTAAAACACTCCCTTGTTGAGTTAACCCTTTTCAGCCTCAATCTTGGGCTTTGTACAAGACAAACAAAGCACTCTCTTGTTGAGTCAATCACCTTTCCACACTCTCTTGTTGAGTCAATGGTACAAAACATAAACACTCTCTTGTTGAGTCAATCACCTTTCCACACTCTCTTGTTGAGTCAATGGTACAAAACATAAACACTCTCTTGTTGAGTCATTATTTTTAGCCTCAATCATGGGCTTTATACAAGACATATATAAACTTTCTCCAACAAAGTCAAAATATTCATAACCTTCTCTTAAGCTCGGGATAAAAATCTTCCCCAACGGAGTCAATTCCTCCCAGCCTTCTTTTTAGGCTTTGAGAATTAATATCCCTAAGCGGAGTCGATCCTTCTTTCAGCCTCAATCTTGGACTTTGTACAAGACACCGTATAAATCTCTCCAGCAGAGTCAATCTCTTTTAGCCATAATCTTGGGCTTTGTACAAGACAGATAAAACCTCTCACCAGTAGAGTCAGTTTCCCCTTTTAGCCTCAATCTTGGGCTTTGTACAAGACAGACAAAATATTTCCCTGGAAAAGTCAACTTTTAGCCTCCTCTTAGGCTTTGTATAATGATATCCCCAAAAGAGTCAGTCTTTTTTTTTGCCTCAATCTTGGGCTTTGTACAAGACAGATAAACACTCTCTTGTTGAGTAAGTCTTTTCCAGCCTCCTCTTAAGCTTTGCATAAGGACTTCCCCAGTGGAGTCAATCAATCTCTTAGCTTCAACCTTGGGCTTTGATCAAGGCACACAAAAATCAATATCCACTCAGAGGAAATCAAAATCTCTCTGTAGGAAGACACTTCTCTGTGTTATCACAACATCAAAACAAACAAATCAAACAAACCTTAATCCCAGATAACTATTGTAAGTGGCACACTTGTTGATTCAAAAATCCAAGCTATCGTCCATCTCTTATCCTGGTAAAAATACTCTCTTTCATCTAATTGCTGTAAGCGGCAAGCCTCTGGATTATTTACATCCACGCCACTGTCCTTCTCTTAGCATGGAAAACTCCTAAGGAAAAATGGCATTGTGTTGCGGTGAGAATCGGATAATAAGCTATTAATTAACTTACATCACAAAACTTTGAAATTCACCACCGAGCTTTGATTTATCCAAAGGAAAGGGTAAAGATCGAAAGAAAACCCTTTTGCTCCATGTAAAGACACAGCTAAAAGATCGGGGGATCGGGGGTTGGTTATACTAAGGGAAGGTATTAGCACCCTAAGTATCTGCAGTACTCTACAGAAACCTCTTATTTGTATGTGTGCTATGTTATGTTTGTTTGCTAAGGAAAATCTGCTAAGGTTAAATTAAAGACGTAAAATACTAAAGGTCAGGACCTAGGGGGTATATACTAAGTTTGCTCGCCAAGACGTCACATCTTGTGCCTACGTATCCTGACTAAAGAATCAGAGCAACCGTAGTTCACCTTACTAAGGGTGAGGAACCATTGACTATGGGCAAAGTTCCAAGGGGGGAATGAGTATGAGCTCATGTAGAGTTTAAGAAACTCTCTAAGGCTAAGTTGTGATAGGGTGAAGTGAATACTCAAGATGATGAGTATCACATAGAGTTCAAGGACTCTATCCTAACTCTAAGTCGTAAGATTGAATAGCTATGAGGCCAAGGGAAAATACCCTATGACTATGAGGTCAAAGGAAAGAGTCACCAGTGACTATGAGGTTAAAGGTTGCCTATGACTATGAGGTCAAGGTGGTAAGATGATGGCTCTATGACTATGAGGTCAAGAGGGAATCCTATGACTATGAGGTCAAGGAGGGAGATAGTGAGCTATCTATGACCCTTGAGGTCAATAGAGAGGCTTTCCTTTGGAAGGAAGGGAGGATAACAGCTTCTTATGATCAATGATGTTACAAAGAAGTTGAGATTAAAATGAATAATATGAATTCAATAACTTAAAGGGGATATGCCACAATTAAGCAAGATCAATCTCAAGACTATGATCCAAATATTCATGTATGGCATGAGATAGCGAGATAATTCACAACAATCATAAACACATGGTGCACATACATATGATAAAGAAAGCATTCAAGTGTGAAATCAAAGGAAAAGATATTCAAGGTAAGGGACTAACAACAAAGTCAAAAGACTCAAACAAAGCCCTAAAAGAAAAAATCTCTAACCAAAGTCAAGGGACTTCTCCAAATAACTCTCTTATGCACTAAGAACTCTCACAAAGAATTTTTTACAAAACTCTCAAGCATTAAGTATTTTTCAAAGAAAATTCAAGATTAAGTGAAATATTTACCCATGCTTTTTTTGTAATTTAGAATTCAAAGTAAAATAAAAGTGAAAAATTAAATTAAACATTGAAAAACTGTTTATGAATTTTTTTGGAGTTTTTTAAGTAAAAGGATATATTTTTAAATTAATTTATGAAAGCTAAATAAATAAATTAAAATAGAATGATAAAACAAAGTGGAGGTGTATTTCGTGATGAGCATGTGTGTGTTTGCAGCGTTTGGGCCCTTGGAGGGGGTGTGGATAGCATGGCCCAAGTTAGAAAATGTGAGAGAAAATAAAAAAAACAAGCAAAAGGGTGTCTGGGGCGAGAGGGATTCGAACCCCAGACCCCTTGGTTTCACACACGCTGCTCCTACCACTGGGGTGGCTATACATCCAATGTATATGCCCACCCCATAAACATATAAACCAAGACAAAAAACAAAAATGGCCAGGCGAGAAAAGCACATGAAATGTAACACAGACACACTAACAACAAATCATCAATCAGTCACCTGAGTTTAAGTCATAAAATAACAAAAACAACCCTGACCAATCCCAACATGCCACGCCTCTTCCTTTTCCATGCAACGTGAGCCAAAACCTCACAACTATCGTGAAAAAGAACCAGACCACCCCATGGATCCTTATCAACTTGCTCAATCAATATCAACCTCATTTCTCCATCTTTTTTCACAAACTAAAAGCCTAAATTGATCAGTAAAAATCAAGGAATTTAAATATGCCATTTGTTTTCCCTAAGGCTAAACACACAGATCATGCGAAGGTCAAAACCAGTGCAGCCACAACAAAGTTTAGAATTTTAAAGCTTCAAATACACAGGCCATAACAATGATGCAATGGTTCACATAACTTAAATACAACAACATACACATGCCAGCATCAAAGAACAAACCATATCATAACATGCTTATGAGTTTCAAGAGTTTTAGAGGCTTACCTCTTGGAGTAGGTCCAAGGCCTCTTCAATGGGACTTGTAGAGGTGAGTTGATCTTTTCTTTATGTTTATTGATGCCATGAGAGATGACCAAGGTGCTTGGAATGATTGGAAACAAACTCCCACTTCAAACCCGTGCCTTCATGTAAAGGGAAGATTGAAAAATGGCAGATGATTGAGGGTTTGTTACAGAACCTATTTGATGCTCTAAACAAGCTTCATGGAGTGTTGATGGAAGACTTATGTGGTTTATTTATGATTTGCACGAGGGAATTGAAGCTGGACAATGTTCTTGTAAATTTGCAAGAGTGAGTAGATGAGAGGATTCAGAATGGATTCAGCCCTCTCTTGGGGTGAATCTTGTGTCGCTTGGAGAGTAGATTGAGTGTCTATTTATAGGAAATGCTGAGGACAAGAGGTATGGTCTGAAATCATATTTTTCCAACTTTGCCCTTCTTGGAAGATTTCTTCGTGTGAGCTGGCTTTGGCCCAAAAGTCTTCAAGAGTTCTGATAGATGATCAAGCTAGGGTTTGGTTTGGATTTGGTGGACTGATGGGGTTGGTATAGAGTCCAAGTTTCAAGGAAAATAGGAGTAGCCAAGCTTTTGTGTTGAAAAGTTTCTCTTTCCACTTGATCCACTTGCCTTGCCTTTGCATAAACTATGTTATTTTAATGTGCAACTTGATAAAATCATGGCAAAGGTCCTAAGCCAAGCTGATCTGGTCTCTAAACATTAGAAGAGTGAAAGTCTTGGTGATTAGAAGTGTAATGCATCATTATGCATAAGTTGGTTACTTAAAACTCAAGAAATGGACCTCAAACTTCTTTCAATTGAATCTCCCAGCTCACTTAATGGACTGAGGAGTTCTTGTACTTTTTGGAAAGCCCCAAATGTCCTCTAAAACTTTCATGTTCACCCTAAGTTCTGGATCAAAAGGGATCTTGGTGAAAAATGGAGATGAAGTCAGCTGGTTTTTAAGGCAAAAAGTAGTGAAATTTCACTAAGTCCTTAAGTGTTTTGAACTTCCAAGCCTTGTAACTTAAAAACCAAGCCCTAACTTGAGAAAGGTCCTCTAATATGTTTTGAAGTTCATGATGAGAGCTTCAATTTGAGCTTTGAGTCACCAAATTTGGATGTGTGGTTTGAAAGTTATGACTTTCCCAATTTTGCACAAGGAGTGGATTCTTCCTTACTTAGAAAATTTTAAGAACAAAACCTTGCCCTTCTTACAAGAAATCTTTCAAATGGTGGTGTCTCATGCTCTAATTCAAGGATTGAACATGTTAAGATGGAGTATGACTTGAATACTTCATTTTGGGCCAATAACATCAAAGTCAGAGGCTTGACTTTGTTAGTCATAACCCTAATTTCCTCAGAAATTCCACTGGATGATCTTTGAGGATCTTGCTTCTTCAATCCCTATAATGCCAATGGATGGCCTCCAAGGATGTTTATGAACATATGGAACCATGTCTCAAAGCTTGGGAACATGCCTTGGTCAAAACCAAAGGCAATGGCTAACTTGTCTTGACAAAACACTAGTTTAAGGGCCAGATGAACTTGGGACTCTTTGTGCTAGTGATGAAAGCCAGATGATATTGGTATCTTGTTGAAAAAGACCTCTTGAATGTAGGTAAGTTCAATTGGTTGATGAACCAATCAAACCTTGACTGATCATGACAAACCTCTTCAGTGATTCTTCAGGTTAAAACCCTAATTCTACAACTTTGGTCTGATAGTCTCTTGTTGACTTGATTTGATCCAATGTCTTGAGATCCCAAACTGGTGAACACTTGTGGTGATTGTATGGAGCCAGAGAATGCCTTTGGAGACCTTGAATCATGTGAGAGCCTGGCTTAGGAGACCTTACCCTCCTCCTGATTTTTCACAAAAGAAACAAATTCTGCAAAGACACGGGTTAGTTAACAATGCATAGATGATTGAAAACTAAATGTAAGTGCAAGATGTTATGACATCTAAGGGGTAAAATTTGGGGTCCCTCATAAAGGAAATTATGGCATTGCTGGATTTTCATATCCCAGTTAAAGTAATTTTCCTTTATAAGCAGTCACCCAACAATTGTGATAAACACACGAGATGTCTCCCTTTAGAGATGACAAATTCTCTCTCAGTCAAACCTTTTAGCTTCAATCTTGGGGTTTGAACAAGACACAAATACTCAACCATTTAGCTTCAATCTTGGGCTTTGAACAAGACACCAAAACATCTTTTCCTCCCATAGAATAGGAGGAACTACGATTGCTCTGATTTCCCTGTTTATCTTTAACGGGAATACGTAGGCATAAGATTGCGAAATCTTAGCGAGCATACCAATCAAAAACCTTAGGTCCAGTACCTTCACTCATAAAAAAACCTCGAAAAACCTGAAATCAAACAAAAACTCTCTCTCTCTCAACACTCCCAAAGGAAAAAACTTTCCTAACCCACAACAGATAAACACCATCAAGTATAAAGCATAACCTAATGCTAATCAACCTGTGGATAACCACATATAGGATGGGTAATTGACAACTCTCAATTGTATAACCTGACCCCGAACTCCCCGAATCTCTTAAGCGTTTGTTCAGTTAAACATTCACGTGCAAGGTTAGTTTTAGATAGCTTCCCTTTCCCTTCCGGCTTCACGGGACAAATAAGAAATCAGAAACTAGCACCCCACTCCTACCATTGTGGTGAGGAGAAACCCATGCCGATAAGGTGGTCGCGTCACCGACAAAAATCGTACGCTACAATTAGCATACAAGTTGAAACCATGTAACAAACTACATATAGGTTAAAACATGGTTGTTCAAAGATGTGGGAAAAACCAGCCATAGTTCACCGTGAGTTTGTTGGTGTATATAAACTTTCCCATAATGTGTAAATAATACAAAACATTAAAACGTGTAAAAAACCTTCATCATTTTACCTGTTTGTCGACCACGACCATTTCAAAATGTTCCTCGGTAGCTGATGTCACCTATCATTTGTGATGAACTTTCACAGCAAGCTTCCACAACTATTTACGGTCGATGATGTCGTTAATCATCTCGAACGGCCTCGCCATGGTGTGCGTAGTTGAAGACCTACGTAGTTCAACAATAGCACAAGCTTTTCACGGATGCGTATGTGAGGAAGAAGGAAGACAATGAGGTTGTGGGGTTCTACAGAGGAAAAAGGTGAACATAAGTGATATGACGAATGCTTTTCAGTGGTGTAAAGGTTAACTGGTGTCAGTTTGTTTGGATGATGTAGTTGGATGTTCAAAGGAAACAGTTGGAGGTAACGTGCATTGTGTTGTATTCAGAAGGATAGATTTGGTTACAAAATGAATCCATGGTCCATTAGTTACGGTAGGGGCACAAAAAGACCTGAAGTGATGTTAATATGTCAATGTGGAGGGTAGGTAACGAAGGGCAGAGGGGTCTTTTCCACAGACCAAAACGTTCTTATATGGTAGATAAAAAATGATTAGATAAATATTATTTTCAATATTTTTTCATGGATTCCCAAAATAGGAAAGATAAGTGAAGAGTGTGCAAAACATTGGCTCAAAAAGATCAATTTTGCTATGTCAAATAATTGTGTGAAGTTGTGAAAATTTTTTAAAGAAAAAGTGATAAAAAATAGGAAATGCTCCCACCAAGGCTTGAACCAGCGCCCTTGGGGTGGTGAGGTTAAAAGTTTACCAACTAAGCCATGTGCCATGGCTTTTAGTATAGCGCGTGATGAAAATAATAAAGAGATTTTTCAAATGAAAATGTTTCAAAAAATAAAAGCCAAAAGGTTTGGGGCGAGGGGGATTTGAACCCTAGACCTCACACTTATAAGCCTCTCAAACACATGCTTTAACCACTAGGGTGGTGATACATCTGTGTATCAAACCACATCCAGTTATTTATATTTTAAAACAACATAAATTTTAGAAATGGCGCCACCACCACCATTGTCGTCTTCATCATCTTCATCAAATTTTTTCAAATTCCGATATCCCTCAATACGCAACTAAATTGAATGAAATAAAAATGAAAGTCGTTGGATTTTTCATGAGGAATTGAATGGTTCTATTCAATTTCATTTAAATTCAGTGTATTTAAAGATATTGATTTGAAAACCGTATGAACCCTAACTGAAATTTTTAACATGAAATCTCATATAATCATGATAAATGGAAATTGAATAAGGGAGAATGATCACAATATCATGACAGATATGTATGTAACTTAAATGATCAAATTTGATGCATGAATTATAGAGTTCAGGTTTTGAGGATACTTACCTTGCAAGTGAGAATCGAATTCTCTGTTGGAGGTGTTACAAATATGATTTGGTGATCTGGGTAGCTTTCTTGACCCTCAAGGATGGTGTTGCAATGCTTAGAATGAATTGAAACCTTCTGGATCACTTGGCTCGATGCAAACTGCAGCTTGTGATGTATGTGAAGCAAATGGCATGTGACTTGGTGATTCTGGTGTTACAGTTGAAGTTTAAGTGCTTGGATCACTTACACATGATTTTTGTGAAGTGTTTGGATGCTTGGTTTGATTGAAAATGGTCTAGAACTGAGAATTCAAGTTTTCATTCCTTTGTGACTTGAAAAATTTGGAAAGAGGATGAATGAGAGAAAACAAGCTCTTGCAATGTTTTGGTGTGTTTAGAATGATCAAAGTTACCTCTATTTATAAGAAAACTTGATCATATATTTGTGAATTTGAATGGATCATGATGCATGCTAATAGGTGATGTCATGAACCTATTATTTGAAAGCCAAGGTACACATGGGCTAATCTTCACATGGCTTGAATTCTGATCTTTTGAACTTGGCTCTCCAAGGTTTCATCTCATCCCTTGATGCTCTGATCATCCTTGGGCAGATTGGAGGGATTTTGTAAAAAATCACTATAGCACTTTAATGCTAGAGGACAAAACCTCACTTCTCACTTTTGAAATGATCATTTTCACATGCCAAGTGATGAATCTTTGAAAATTCAGTTATGCTTTGCAGAGCACGTGCTTGTATGTTCATTTGGGAGTTGATCTTGTGAAGATTAGAGGCTTGCAAAGCATATCCAAATTGTGTGGATTTTGAGGTTTAGCAATTCTGTCTTGAAAACCAGTTGTGGCAAGGCATGTTGCAGCATCCATAACTTCTTGCTCAAGTAAGGGATTTTGATGTTCTTGATCATTTTGGAAAGCTGGTATATCGTACTTCAACTTTGATGTTTAAAGTTGGTCTTGAATCATTGCAGATCATAGTGAAAAATAGCCCTAAAGTTGATTTAAACACAAGATAGATTCTGTCCAAAATTTCACTAAGTGTTTTGGTTCAAAAATATGGAACCTCCAACTTCATGGCCCTTATATCTTAAAATCTATGCACTTTTTTGGAATCCGCCCTTATTGACAAAGTTTTAGTTTGTAACAAGCTCTTCAATTTGATCTTTGGTTCAAAGAAAATGGTCACATGGTTTGGAAGTTATGCCTTTGCAAAGTAGGGTAAAAATCATGGAGTTTTATAACTTAGAAAAAATTAAACTTTCTCAATGTTGCCCTTTTCACACGTAACCTCGTATTTCTTGATTTTTCTTGATCATACATGATCTAAATCACATATTATCATTGTTCTTGACTTGGAGAGACCATGTTTGACCAAAAACTCCAAAAGTCAAACTTGGTTTTGACCACAGTTGACTTTTTGTATCAGATAAACTTTGAACTTTGTGACCCTTTATGAAATCAAATCCTTGGGCTATTTAAAAATAATGAATAGACTCCAATGGTTTTTTTTAGAGTCTTGAGTCATGTCCGAAGATTTGAGATCATGTATTGGTTAAAAGTCAAAGGTACAGTTGACTTTTCCTCAGAAACCCTAGTTTTTGTACCAGATGATTTTAACTTCCTGCATTGCTTATGAATCAAGTTATTTGGATTAATCCAATCATATGAATGGACCAATATGAGGCATTTGAGGTCCTTGACGCATATTTTAAGGTGTTGGGATCATGCCTTGCTTCAAAAGTCAAACCAGGGATTGAATCAGGTTAAAACCCTAATTAGGGTGTACTGAGGGTCTTGAGGCTTGATGAGCTTATCGTGATGCAATTTTACATTTGATTATTAATGGATGAAAGCTCTTGATCTTTATAGACGACAAAGGGACTTGAGATGTTTGAATAATATGACTATCCCTTTGATAATTCATTTGCTTGAGTTTTAGGGGGATCACCTAACCTGTAAAGCAAGTAAGCAAGCACACGCATCTTGTACTTGTGATGGCTTAGTGATGCATAAAGACATTTATATATGTAATGATGAATGTTATGCCAATGAAGCAAATGAGGTGTCATCTTGGGGGTAAAAAATTAGGGTATGACAGGTTTCCCCAAATGTGATCTTTTCTCCAAATTCAAACGCCAATGCTAACAAGAGAATAAAAATAAATAGACCCAATTATTTTTATCCTGGTTCACCATGAACAAAGTTACTCTAGTCCACCCACCAAGGTGATTTAGCCTTAGAAAAGGACTTAATCCAATAATCTAGAAAGGTTACAACCTCTAAGTGTTAGAAAACAACTTATCCTTCTCAAGTATACAGACTAACGACTTAGTTACTTGAGGAATAATCACTTTGAAAAGGATTACAAATGTGCGTACATAGAGATGCTTCTAAACAAGCCGATTACACAAGTTTAAGTACAATAACACAAAAGTGTTTCCTAGCAAGATATGAACAGCTGTTCCTTGCTAATATACAAAACTATCTTAAGAATAATCTCCAAGATATTTGCAGCGTTTCAGCATGAGTTTTGTTGAACTTAAAAGCTTCTTTTGATGCTTCTCTCTTTTCCTTGTAGAGTTGTGCTCTATCTTTTTATTTGAGCATCAAGCATCTTCTTCTTGAGCTTATGGCTTGGTGTTTTGCTTCTGCTTCGCACACATACTCTTGTGTTTCCTTCATCTCTCTCTTTTCTTATTCTTGTTATTCTCTCTCGATTCTCTCTTCAAGCATTCATATCTTCAATATATAGAGCTTGAGAATAGATCTGTTGGACGGTATAATAGGAAAAAAATTCCAGCTGTAGATTCCCAACAGTCACTTGAAGGAATGGTCAACATCATAATACAAAAGAGTTGTCCTTGCGCCACCTTTTCTAGGTAGAGGTCACAGTGTACTTTTGTACTTTTATATTCATCAAAACATGCAAACCATTCTTAATCTTATGTCTTCTAGTTCTTCAGAGACTTCAGATGTATATTTGATGAAGCATGTTGTAGAAGGATCAATACTTGTAACTTCAGAACCAAAGTCTTTAGAGTCTCAAATCTTCGTTTAGCAGAACCTTATCTTAAGAGTCTTCAGCACTTGGTCTTTAGAAATAATGTCTTCAGAAACATTAGAGCTTGTTCAATCAGAACCTCGTCTTCAGAATCTTCAGAACTCGTTCACCACATACGTTTCTTCAGAGTCTTCAGAACTTCGTTCAACAGAACCTTGTATTTAGAATCTTCAGAACTTGAACTTCAGAAATGAAGTCTTCAGAATCTTCAAAATTCGTTCAGCAGAACCTTGTCTTCAGAAACATCAGAACTTGGAGCATTTAAAGTACATCTTTATAGAGCCTTTCAAGCTTTACACACAAAGTCATGATCCAAAACTTTAGTACGATGTTCTTCAGAATTGTTGCATTAGAGGCATTCTCGAATCATAACATGTAACCAACAAAAGTTTTCTTCTAGAGTGTATAGATCAGAGTCTGATGACGTCACACACCTTTCCTTTAAAGTCAGAACCTGTTTAGCAAAATCTATACACTAGAAAGAATTCATTTGAGTACATAATTGTTCTCTAAAATATCACATACAGTTATCATCAAAACATCAAGATCAGATGCATAATAAATCTTGTTCTTACAAGTAGCAAAGGTTCTTCATTAGATTATCCTCTGGCTATGTTTGCTTTTTCTGATTTCCTTTCCTTTTTTGACAAATAGTCACCAGCAATGTGGCCTAACTTTTTACAACAGTAGCACTGAACCCTTTTCTTGTTAAACTTCTCCTTTCCCTTCTGATGTTTCTTCTCATTAAAGTTAGAGGCTTGTGACTTATGATAACCAACACCATGTCTCTTCTTGGCCTCTGAACAAGAATGCTTCTGATTTTTCATACTAAATAGTGCCTTCTGAGTCTGCTCTACCTCTCTTTTATAGATTCTCTCAGTAAGACGCAACTCTTGTGCCTTTAGACTACTTTTGCAGCTCTTCAATTCTCATTGTGATGAGGTCCTTATGTGTTCAATTTCTACAACAATGTAATCAAACTGAGGAGTAAGTGATCTCAATACTTTTTTAATGATTACTTTTTCAGAAATAGTCTCTCCACAATATTTCATCTCATTTGTAATCAGAAAGAGTCTCTCCACAAGATTTCACCTCATTTGTGATCAGAATCACTCTGGAGATGTAATCAGGTACCTTCTCATTGTTCATCATATTGAGATTCTTATACTGCTTACGTGGAGACTGAAGCTTCACCTTCTTCACTGATGCATCACCGCAATAACACCATACTAGTGTGTCCACGCAGTCTTCCCCGTCGTAGAATCAACGATCTTCTCAAACACATTCGTATCCACACACTTATGAATATAGAATAACACCTTCTGATCCTTCTGTTGAGTGTAAGTATGAGTGGTTAAAGTCCCACATTGCCTTTGAATGGATTAAATGTTGGATTTATGACAGAGAGAATCCATTTACCTAATACCTTAAGGTTTTTGGTTAAAATGTTGTGTCTCCCTGTCTTGTGGCCCTGAAGCATTAGTTAATAAACGACAGGCTTCGATCTAGAGGGGGTGAATAGATCACAAATTCAACACCAAAACTTTTGGCAAAAAATTGTTTTCAAAATTTTATGGCACAGCGGAAACAACCCTAGTAGAATTGTCTAACCGAAGCTACTATCGAAAAGCTCAAATATGCGTAACGTAAACCTATGGAATGATAAGGAACACAAATTATTCAACAACGATTAATTCACGGATCAACCAAATGTAAAGCTATACGTAAATCTTATTTCTAATGAACACATAGCGATAAAGATACTCAAAGGAAATATATCAACAACAACACTTCGGGGAAGGTTGAACTGGAAAAGGTTTCGGCTCCTCGAAAGCTTCTGGGGACCAATCTGACAATCAATCTGTTGACCACCTGCTTCAAAAGATAAAAGAAAAATTCTTTGAGGTTAACTTGCTTCAACTCTTGGAAACCAATCCTTATGCTTCCTTCGACATCAAGAATCTCTTGAAGAAAGTTAATGTCTTGACCATTTCCCCTGAATTTGCTGATGTCCTCATAGATCTTGGACTGTTAATTGATCAGGTGACTATAGATCTAAGTCGTCGAAGAGGCATTACAAACAAAATTCAAAACAAAGTGAGCACCTAGATGGCTGAATGGGAGGCTGCAACTGAATCCACCAACAAGGTTGCTGTTTTGGAGCAAAACTTCAACCAAAATCAAGAAAAACTTACAGCTTGCTCCAACAACATTGCTGCCTGGGAGAAACATATCAAAGAATTACAAGCAAAGATTAAAAAGGAAAGAGAGCTCGAACAAGAGATTCGAAAGCTCGATCGTCAAGAACTCGACCAAGAGATTCAAGTTGGGGTACACCATGTCGATCGAGCTCAAGCTTTAGGAGAAGAAATCAACACTCTTGCTTCGAACAAATCTTTGATTGATTGTCGTCTGCATCTCTCGAAAACAAAATATGAATGCATGAAGACCTCTATACCTTTTTAATTATCTAGCTTATTTTGTTTGTAATGTAATATGTCAAATGTTGTTTTGGGTTTATCTTTTATAATTTTTAATCACTTAGCCATTTTGGCATTTTAATTTGAATTACCATTTTGGCTACAAATTTTGCATATAAGTTATTCTACTAATATCTTAACTTCCTGAAGCATAGGCTTATATCTTTTCAGATATTTTCCATTTACTCTCAGAAGTCTTCGATCTTCAGCTAATTCTTCGATTTCATACGTGTTATTAGAAAATAACTGCATGACTTGGAACGGGCCTTCCCACTTCAGGGACCATATACCCAATGTTCTATCTTTCTTATCCATAGGCAAAATCACTTTCCAAACTAAATCTCCAGTCAAAAAGGACTTGACCCTTACTTTCTTGTTGTACGCCTTTTCTATTCTCTTTTTCTGCCTTTTCAAAAACTCCAAATCACTTAGCCTTTCTTCATCTAAATCGACTAATTCGTCTAACATCATACTCCAATACACCCCGGATGGGAGTTCACTTTGTCTTTGGATCCTATCTGATTGAACATAAATTTCAACTGGTAACACTCCATCATGCCCATAAGTGAGTCGAAAAGGTGTAGCATTGGTAGCCTCTTTAGGGGATGTCCGACAAGCCCATAAAACTTGGTCCAAATTCTTATGCCAATTTCTTGGCGTCTTCCCCACATGTTTCTTTATTAATCTAATAACCACATTACTAGCTGCTTCTACCTGACCATTAGCCTGAGCATAGTAGGGTGTTGATGTCAATAACTTGATCCCTACCTCTTTGGCAAACTCTTGAACCTTTCTACCAGTAAACACTGATCCTTGGTCAGTTGTAATTGTCTCTGGAATCCCAAACCTATATATTATAGGTTTTTGTAAAAATTCGATCATTGCCTCATGATTAACATTCTCCAAAGGAATAGCTTCAATCAACTTAGTAAAATAATCAATACCTACTAAAATATACTTGTGGCTCTTTGAAGACGCCGGTCGAATTTCACCAACTAAATCCAATGCCCAACCCCTAAAAGGCCAAGGCTTCACAATAGAGTGTAACTTGCTTGCAGGAACATGTTGTATACCAGCATGATTTTGACATTCTTGGCATCCTTTGGCAAACTCAATGTAGTCCTTCAACATCGTAGGTCAATACATTCCTCGTCAAAATAAGAACCATTTCATTTTATGGCCTACTTGGTGAGCACCGCACGCCCTACTATGGACATTCAAAAAAGCTAGATATGCTTTAGCCTCACTAACATATTTAAGTAAGATTCCTTCAGGTGTCTTCTTAAAAAGTTCATTTCCCATAAGAGTGTAACTCAAAGACTTATAGTTGACCTTTCACTCCACAGATGCATTTGGATTATTCAAATAGTCCACAATAGGTTTTCTCCAATCTGTATTTGTCAAGTTTTTTATTTTTAAAATCTCGAAGTTCTCATTATCTGCATAACCTAACTTTGTTACTTCTAAGTCCATTGGAGACAACCTTGTTGCCATCACCTTCCCTCGAACTTAAGTCACATCCTCTAATCTTTCCTTCGAAACCTTATAGCCAGAAGCAATCTGAGCCAAGTCATTGGCCTCCTGATTCTTCAATCGAGGAATATGCCTAATGTTCACCAAGTAAAACTATCATAACAGTTTATTGGCTATTACAAAGTACATTATTAAATTTTCTTTAATGCATTTATCTCGTTATCTGTTTCACCACCAACTCAGAGTCACCAATGATTTCGACTCTGGTTTCCCCCTACTCCAACAAAATCTCAAGGCCAACTATTAAAGCTTCATACTCAGCCTCATTATTTGAACAAGGCCCTTCGATTCTATATTTGAATCTCGTTGGAATCTTATCAGGAGAGATGATCAATATCCCAATTCCTGATACATATTTATGGCTCGAACCGTCAAAATATAATTTCTAAGGTTCTAGTTCATGATAGTTTTGGGGACTTTCGACTACAGAGTGGTCGACTATAAAGTCTGCTACCACTTCTCCCTTCATGGCCTTTAGAGGCATATAAGTCAATGAGTACTTCGTTAAAGAGATTACCCATTTCCAATTTGACTATGAAGAATTGGCTTAGAAAGCATGTGTTTAATAACATCGTAATGGGATGAAACATAAACATCAATTGGCTTTATAAAATATTTCAATTTCATACATGAGAAATACAAACAAAGACATAACTTCTTAATCAGGCTATACCTAGTTTCTGCATTATTCCAGACTCGACTAAGATAATAAACGGCTCTTTCGATGCCATACTCATCTTCTTGAGCAAACATGCTCCATATTGTTACATCAGATGCAAAAATACACAGTTTCATACTCCTATTCCTACAAGGTGGTGACTGAATTAGGAGATGAACAAGATACTCCTTCATTTTATTGAAAGCTTCATGTTACATCTGCCGCTCAAATTTGAAATAAATCTCCTTAAGAAATTAATCATTCCAAGCAGCGACTACAATTCCTTTTTTTGTTGATGGTGCCTTCGCTTCCAAGATAGCCTTTGTCATATTCTGGTTTATTTCAATCCCCTTTTAATGAACTACAAACCTTAGAAAATCTCTAACCTGTACACAAAACACACACTTTAGTTGATTCATCTTTAGACCATAATTTCTCATTCTTTCGAATGCTTGTCGAAGATGGCCTAGGTAACTGGCTCCTAAAACAGACTTAACAACAATATCATCAATGTAAGTCTGCATAAAGGTTTCTATGAAAGCATGAAAAATTGAATTAATTTCCCTTTGATAAATTGCCCCAGCATTTTTTAAGCCAAAAGGCGTCACCACCCATTCGCAGGTGCCTAAATCTCCAGGGCATCAAAATACCGTTTTTGGCACATCTTCGTCAGCAATAAAAATCTGATTATAACCAGAGTAATCATCTAGCATACTAAGAAACTCATGTACTACAGCAGATTCAACAAGCATCTCTGCCACAGGCATTGGGTATTCATCCTTTGGGGTCACAGCATTCAGATCCCTGAAGTCGATGCTAACCCTTAAAGTTCCATTCTTTTTAATGACAGGAACTATGTTAGCAATCCACTCAACATATCTGGTTGTTCGAATAAACTTACATTTGAGAAGCCTTTTGACTTTCTGCTTGATCTTTAACAGAATTTCTGGTGCAAATATTCTTGGGTTTTGCTTGATTAGTTTTCTCCCAAGTTTGATGTGCAGCTTTAGTTCGACTAACTCCCTGCTCAATCTTGGCATTTCGTCACAGCCCTAAGCAAAGCAGTCTTTATACTCCTTTAACAGCTGGATCACTTCGAACTTGAGTTCGGGGGCAAGGTTGGCACTCACGTACGTTGGCCTTTTTTCTTTACCTTCTCCTAAATCAACTTCTTCTAAAGGATCCTACGCTAGCATCTTCACATTTGGGGCCAGCAGGTCCTTTTCGAATCCTAAAGGCTCTTCGTCATAAATTACGTCGAGCCTCTTGCCTTGCATTTCTCGTTTGTTCTTGTCAGGTGGCTCTGGTTCAAATTCTCTACTAGGCCCCTTAAGGTGATTATAATTTTCTCTGGCTTCAACAGCCATGTACTTAACTTTGGCCTCTAAGGCTGCTTTTAATCTAGTTTCGGCTATGTAAGCCGAAATCTTTTCCAATATCTTGGACTCAGTCATGATCCCCAAACTCATCTCCCCAGCCAGTTGGATGGATGTATGTTGTCCCTTCAAATTCGAGGTATTCTCCAACAACCTCTCTGTTCCATTAGAACCCATAGGTTAGGTCTAAATGAAGGGAGTAATAAGCAGCATCCATTTGGTCGAACGCAAAGTCAACAGGTCTACAAGGGGTAATATTTCCCAATTTCCTGTCGAAGTTCCTTCTATCTACATGATTGACTTCAGCTAAAAAATAGCTCTGGCCAGCCTCAATATTCTCTACTATTCCACTGTTTTTCTAGATGATGATCCTCTGATGCATTGAGGATGGTACTACTCATATACCATGAATCCATTCTCATCCCAACAACAAATTATAATTAGCCTTTGACTCAACAACCATAAACATCGTCAGTTTCATTATTGTCCCAATAGTTAACTCTACTTGAATCACACCCAGAGTGCGCCCAACTTTTCCTTCGTAATTTGATAAGACCATATTGTGAGGTTTAAGATCTGTATCAAATTTTCCTACCTTTTGTAACATGAAATACGACATCAAATTAACTGTTGCTCCACCATCCACAAGAATCTTACTAATTACCACATTATCCACCTTTCCTCTAATAAAAAGAGGTTTGAGGTGACTCTTCATGGCTTCACCTGGCTTTTCGAAGAAGGCATTCTGCTCTTCGACGCGGCTATTGTTCATAACATAATAACACACTGGCTTATGCCTAGCCATTTCAGTCTCCATTACATCATCAGGTTCTTCGACCTCAGTAATCTGGTCGTATTCCCTTGGTAGCACAGAAACTACGTTGCAAGTTATGTCGTCATCATTTGCTATATCCCCCGTCTTACTCTTATGATCTTCTAGTTGATTGGGAAACAATTTCCTTCTCACAAGTTTCTTTTCCTCTGCAACATTTTTCTTTAAAGGCGCATTGGTACTAGATTCAGCCATCGTCTTTTCCTTTGCTTCCCTCTCAGCTTTTCTCCTTCTTTGTTGTCTGTGCCATTGTGACCTTGACATAGGGTTTTTTCCTTTGTAGTTTTTAGGCCAATAGGTTTGTTGTTTTGACACCTGAAATTCCTTCTTATTGGCCATTGACTAACCTCTATCCACTTCGAAGCTATGCGACTTTCCTTGGCCCTTTTCTCCTCTCTCAGCAGGCCTTATCCACTTTCCTTTGGGTACATCAACAGTTGGCTTAAAGGTAGAATGCCAGTTTGGTTGAAGACATGGGCCCCCTTGCTCAATTCTTCGAGGGACCCCATTCCTGTCAAAGTTGAAATTACTGTGAGTATCTTTCCAGTTTCCCCTTCGACTGGCTATTCGAACCCTTTCATGATTTTCAACTACTTTCTTATCAAACACATAACTGTACATTGGTCACAACACAATTTTAGATTTCTTCCTCTGACAATGTTGAAGGAATTCCAGTAAAGTTTCATCATCTTTAGGGTAAGCCACCCCCATTTTTTGTTCATTTCGACAAGCCCTCTCTTCGTCAGCATGTCTTTGTCATACCCCAAATTTTGACCACTAAGATTTCCCATCATTGTGCAAATCATTACCACAATATGGATTAACTTTCATGCCTCATCAATCTCCTCAAAGATAGTTGAGCACTCACTATAATCAAGAATTAGGGTTTCAGACCCTCTCAAGGCACTTAGATAAAAGATCAATCAAGAAAGGACATGATCTTCAACTTGTATAACCTCTCAAACACCCACAATGGATCAAGAGGACTCCCACATCAAGAATCAAGCACAAAGTTGCAACATTCCGAGTGGATCAAGCCTCAAGATCGCCAGTGTCACCAAATTAGGGTTTTGGTCGACCAAGGCCTCCAGGTGAAAATTTTCATCTAGGAATGAACCAATGCTTCAAATCATAACCTAAGATACTCCAAGGGACATCATGGACCCAATCATCAAGTCAATTTAGCCTCAGGGGATGCATTCATCAAAAATCAGGAATTAGGGTTTCTTGACCTAATTCACCCCTAAGTTGACTTTTGGGACAAAACATGAGCCAAGACCTCAAGACATGGTTTGAGGGTCCCTAATACACTACATTGATCCATTTACAACAATGGATTGATCTAAGAAGCTTGGTCTACAAGTTTCAAATTCATCAGGACCACAATTAGGGTTTCGCTGGAAAAGTCAACTGTACCTTGACTTTTTACCAAGACATGCTCCCAAACCTTGGGACATAAGTCAATACACCCTATAACACCTATGGAATCCATCCATTAAGTTTGATTTAGGTCAAGGACTTAATTTCATAAAGGATCACACATTTTGGATTTCATCTGATGAAAAAGTCAACTATACAAAAAGTCAAAGTTTGACTTTTTGATTTTTTGGTCAACCAAGGTTCCTTAACCCTAAAACAATGTTAATGTGTGATTTTAATCATCATTCATCAAGAAAAATCAAAGAAAGTGGGATAACTTGTAAAAGGGGTAACCATGAAGAACTTAGAAGGACAATAACTTGAGATCTAAGCAACCATTTTGGATGATCCAAAGATGGATTTGTGGCTCTCATGGCATACTTTAAAAGTGTCAACTACAGCTCATTCCAATTCCTCATGGATTTTAAGTTATGGAGTGATTAAAATGGCTGAAAACACAAAAGTGACACTTTTCCAACACTTAGTAAAATTTTCACTAAGTCAGAATCTGCCTTATTTTTTCTCAATAGTAGAGGCATTTTTCATTGTAATTCAGGTTGGATCAAAACCAAAGTTGGATATCATGTTGAAATAGGATATATCAGCTTTCCAAAATGTCCAAGAACCCCATGAAATTCCATCTGAGCTAAGAGTTATGACAGGTGCAACACGCCTTGCTGCAACTTCATGACAAGGCAGATTTGTGCATTATGGCTCGATTTGATCAATTTGTGCAAATGACAAACAATTTTATCCATCTACACACCTCAGGGGGAGACCAAGGAGGGACAAACACTAATCCTTAAGCCTCCCAAGTCTTTGGAACTACAAGTACCATGCCAAACCTAAAAAGCTAAAGATGCTTCAAAACTCCAATTTTGTTTTGGAGCATTCAATGGATGCTTAAAGGTGGCATGTATCAGAGCAAAGATGGATACTTCAGTTATACCTTATCCTTGAATGAAAGAACCATAGGCCTGTGCTCTAAATCTCAAGTCAATGGCTAGAGGAGACTTGAGATTCCAAAGTGATACAATTGGCCACAGACCTGTACCAGTTGCCATACCCTATTCCTTGCAAAACAAACTTGCTCTATTATAAATAGAGCTCAATTGTGATCAGTTTGAGTACACCAAAGCACCCAAACTGATGCTTTCCTCAAAACCTCCACTTTCACTCCAATTTTGCCTTCTAAAGCAAGTCACTATCGGGTTTTGAGTTTGAGAGCAATTCCAACCAAACCAATCAAACACACACCTCATACACATCATATAGAAGTGATCCAAACGCTTAAACAACATCTGGAACACTGGTTTCTCAAAATCACTAGCCATTTGCACAAGCCTTTGATAGATTTGCAGTTGAGGTGCCAAATCAAGTTCCAGCTCAATTCAATCCACTCCAAGCATTCAAACACACTCCATAGCACCTAGGGAAGCTGTCCACATCATTGGAACCAAGCTGTAACACCTCCAACCTAGAACTCGATCACCAGCTGCAAGAGGTAAGCCTCAACTTGGTCATCTCATGATCCATGCATATTTCCTCGCACAATAATTTTTCCATATGTTCATAATCATGTATGGAGTGTTTCCCCTCAATTAATTGCTTTGTTTGAACCGTGTGTCAAATTTCTGAGCCTTCATACACAATTTAGGGTTCTTGAGGTTTTGTCTTGATTTCTTATTCCATGCTTAAAATAAATGAAATTAAAGACCATAGACATAATCGTGAGTTGAAAACGAGCAGATTGATATGTGGATTGTGTGATTTCATCAAGTATTCAGTGAGATTGATGGGAAAATGCAAATCAGCCAAGAACAAAGCACGCGGGCAAGAACAAGGTGTTCCTGGCGCCCTTTTTCAAATATTTGAATTTTTGAATTTTTGTGATTTTATTTAATTGATTCAAAAATTAATTTCTCTCTGAATTTTAATGATTTTGAGTTGATTCCTTTTTTAATAAATCACAAAAATGTTAAAATATTTTATTTTACAAAAATTTCCCAAAAATATTATTTATTTCATATACTTGATATTTTTCCAAAGAATTAATTTTTATTTGTTTTTTAACATTTAAAATATTTTTTCCTTCTTGATTTTCCAAACTTAATTGGTTTCCAATCATTTTGTGGATAAAAACTTGATTTTTGAAACATCGATCCAAGATCACCACTCTTTTTTTACATGTTTTCAATAATTTTTATTAATTTTTAAACAAAATTAATTCCATTTTAAACAAAATTAGGGTTTTGATTAATTCAACCCTCCTCAAACTTTTTCAAACACTCATGGGCCTCTAATAGAGTGTAAGTCCCATCCCCTTGTCAATAAAATATTTTTGGGCCTCGCATATTGTATAAGTCCCTCTGTACATTTTTAAAACAACGGCGCGATTGTCGCCTTTTCAAAATCATCTGGGCCTCTCCCTGAGTTGTAAGCCACACCACTTGTACAAAACAAAACGTTGGGCCTCTAATAGAGTGTAAGACCCAACCCCTCTGGAAAACCAAAATAATTTGGGCCTCATTCATTGTATAAGACCCACTGTGTTTTCAAAAAACCTCAGCGCGATCGTCGTTTTCAACCAAATCATCTGGGCCTCTCCCTGTGTTGTAAGCCCCATCTCTTGTACAAAAATAAATCTTTGGGCCTCTAATAGAGTGTAAGACCCAATCCCTTTTTAACCAAAACCTTCTTGGGCCTCATATATTGTATAAGTCCCTCAGTACAGTTTTCAAAATGACGGTGCGATCACTGTCTATCATCTGGGCCTACCCTCGTGTTGTAAGTCCCATTTATTTTCTTTAAATAATCTTTGGGCCTCTCCTTAAGTTGTAAGACCCATACCTTTGTACAGAAAAACTTTTGGGCCTTAGTCATTCTATAAGTCCCAGTACAATCTTATCAAAACGATTCATCTTTTGATTTAGATTCAAATATACAGTTGTTATCAAAATTTTCTTTAATTTCTGTGAATAAGTAACAAAACAGCATGGAAGCTCACGCACCTGTAAGTTTTATCCGCTTTCATTTACATGCTTTAAGTATATATTACTGCATTGTGGGAAGCGGCGCATGGTTAGTCTTCTTTCATTCTTTTAAATACTTGTCATATATATATTACTGTATTGTGGGAAGCTGCGCATGGTTAGTCTTCTTTCATTCTTTTAAATACTTGTCATATATATATTACTGTATTGTGGGAAGCTGCGCATGGTTAGTCTTCTTTCATATCCTTTTACATACTCGTCATATATCAACTGTATATATACTAGTATAGTTATTTAGAGTTTTCCCCGGCAATTAGGTCTAGAACTAAGTAAAGCCCCGTTGGTCACTCTTAAATACAAACAAAACTAGATCCCCATAGGATTTCCAGATACAGTCTTCCCTCCTCTTGGGGTTAAACAATATGGAACAAAGAGAAAGGCAGTATTCTTCGTGAACCTTTTCTCAGACTGTCACCCCTAGAAATTGTCAAAGAAATTCTACTCCCCAGAGTTGATCTATTCTCAGTGAATAGCATCTCTTGAGTTTCTTCAAACTTCGAACTTTCACTAAATGATCTATTCTCGGTGAATAGCATTTCTTGAACTTCTCTTGGTTTGAGACCCACAGGCTTCCTAAAAAGCATCCCCGCCTCCTCTTGGGCGTTGTACAAGGACCCTTCGGCTTCTTAGAAGTTCTCATGCCTTCTCTTGGGCTTAGTACAAGGACCCTAAAGACCTCTTAAAGGTATAGGCTAGAACTTAGTCATCCTTCATTAGAGCTGTCTTTCTAAAAGGAGTCAAAACCTTCAAACTAATTTTAGGGTTGATACTCATCCCTTAAATGATTCGGCCTCCTCTTGGGCATCATACAAAAGATAAAACTCTTCCAATAGACTTGGACAGTCCAAATACCCTTGAGTCTCAAAGACATTCTCAAGTTCCTCATAAAGTATAGGAGAAACACCGGTCACTCTGGATCAATCTCTAGCAGAAACCTAGTCTCTCTCATGAGAGCTCCCCAAACCCGGGTCAACTTATCCCAAATCAGAGCCTCAAGGTTTTTGATCTATCAAACTCTTCTGCATTCCCTGCAAGAGTCGATTCCCCAGTTTTGGACCTGCCTCGGGATCTCAAGAATCCCCTGCGAAAGTATAGCCTCCTCTTAGGCTTTGTATAAGGATCCTTCCTCAGCGAAGTCAGCCTCCTCTTGGGCTTTGTAAAATGATTCTCTCCAGTAGAGCTAACCTTTTCAGACTCTCTTGTTGAGTCAATCACTTTTCAAGACCCTTTTGTCGAGTCAATTTCCTGGCAGCCTCAATCTCGGGCTTCGTACGAGACAGCAAATCACTCTCTTGTTGAGTATAAAAGAATCTCTTGTTGAGTCAATCAACTTTTAGACTCTCTTGTTGAGTCAATCACCCTTTTAGACTCTGTTGTTGAGTCAAGCACTCTCTTGTTTAGTCAATCCATTTAAGCCTCTATCTCGGGATTTGTACGAGATAGCAAAAACACTCTCTTGTTGAGTCCTTAGCCTCCTCTTAGGCTTTGTATAATGATTTTCCCCAGCAGGAGTTAACCTCCTCTCAAGTTGCGTAGAATAATTTCTCCAGCTTGTTTAGCCTTTATCTCAGGCTTTGTACGAGACAGATAAAAACACTCTCTTCTTGAGTCAGATCCTTTTAGCCTCAATCTTGGGCTTTGTACAAGACATAAATCTCCCTCCCTTAAAGCTTGGGACAAATATCATCCCTAAGTAGAGTTATTTCCTCCTAGCCTGCCCTTAGGCTTTGAGGAATGATTTCCCCCAGGAAGAGTCAAACTCACTTCAGCCACCTCTTAGGCTTTGTATAAGTAATTTTCCCAGTAAGGTCAGCCTCCATCTTGGGCTTTGTACAAGACACATACAAATTCTCTCCAATAAAGTCAAAAAGCTTTGTATAAGCATTTCCCCCAACGAAATCAATTTTTCTTAGCTTTCTTTAAAGCTTCGTGAATTAAACCCCCTTAGGCAGAGTCAAAACCCCTTTTAGCCTCAATCTTGGGCTTTGTACAAGACAGAAAGAACATTTTCCCTGGAAAAGTCAAGCTTCTAGCCTCCTCTTAGGCTTTGTATAATGATATCCCCAAAGAGTCAGTCTTTTTTTCTGCCTTAATCTTGGGCTTTGTACAAGACACCAATATATACACTCTCTTGTTGAGTCGGTCTTATCCAGCCTCCTCTTAGGCTTTGTATAAAGAAACCCCCCAGCCGGGTCAATTAACCTCTTAGCTTCAACCTTGGGCTTTGATCAAGGCACACAAAAATCAACAATCCCTCTTTAGAGATGACAAGTTCTCTCTCAGTCAAACCTTTTAGCTTCAATCTTGGGCTTTGAACAAGACACAAATACTCACCCTTTTAGCCTCTGTCTTGGGCTTTGAACAAGACACCAAAACATTTTTCCTCCCTTAGAATAGGAGGAACTATGATTGCTCTGATTTCCCTGTTTCGTTTAAACGGGAATACGTAGGCATAAGATTACAAAATCTTAGCGAGCATACCAATCAAAAACTCTAGGTCCAGTACCTTACCAAAAACACCCGAATAACAAAAACTCACTCACTCACTCAAAGTTCCCAAGAAACTTTCCCAACCCATTACCAGATAAACACCATCAATTACAAAGTGAAACCTAAAGCTAATATCCTATGGATAACCACATATAGGATGGGTAATTGACAACTACCCATTGTATAACCTGACCCTGACTCCCTGAATCTCTTTCAGCGTTTGTTCAGTTAAACATTCGCGTGCAAGGTTAGTTTTAGATAGCTTCCCTTTCCCTTCCAGCTTCATGGGATAAATAAGAAATTAGAAAGTAGCACCCCTTTTTCCTAGAGAAAGAAAACCGAAACTTCAGCGATAAGGTGGTCGCGTCACCGAAAAAAATCGCTTGCTATAGGAAAATGGCGACTCTGCTGGGGAGTACTTGTATTTTTGTCATTGGGACATCGTCCCTATTTCCCACAGGAAAATGGCGACTCTACTGAGGAGTCATTGTCTGTATAGGACTAGGATTATTATAGCTCTTAAGAGGTCTAGGATGTTAGTTTTAGGATAAATATATATACTGCTTTTCCTAATTTCTATCCGTGTTTATTTTTCTGCTAATGGGATTGCGGGTGATGCCACATCTAGAAAGTTTGAGTGACACCTAAGATAAGTGATGGGACTAGACGGGTAATCTTACAGGGAGTGACTCCCAAATAAGAGATCCCGGTCGACCATCGAATCAGTGGAGATACCCTTTGCAGATTCAATGCCTATACGACTTCGGTTGTTGAAAGCAGATTGTTCGATTGGGTTATCTGAGAAGCTCGGGATTTTAGTAGACTGAAACCATGTTACTATTTTGTAGTGCGGAAGCTATCAGAAATAGTTTTCACGCGATACTACCCTCATTTGAGATTACTCTAAGATACATCAGCTTGCTCGGGTGATTCTAGCCTGCTGTTGTTATCCCAAAAGGGGTCAATGATTTTGAGGACAGGTACAAAAAATCACCAGTATAACCGTTGGGGATGGGTTGAGCCTTGACTTCATGACACAGAACCTTTGACCCCATGTTTTTTCTATGTTGTTGTGTTCTGCAGTCATGCATTCATTTCATCTAAAAAACTTTCAAACAAAGAAAATTTTCTCTTCTAGTCTCTCTTTTTCAAATTAAACTAAGACAATGATTGCAAATGTCAGAGAGAAAGATTGTGTTATGGATTTCGGTAGAAGGAAGACTCACAAGAACACCTTCAAGGTTCCAAAATTAGAGGATTTGAGAGGGTTGGCAAGGATGATCACCAACCCTGATGCTTTCAGAACTAAGTACGGCGGATTGCTGTCTCTGTTAAGGGTCCATGTAATTGAAGGAATCCTGTCCACGCTGATTCAGTTCTACGATCCGATCTATCACTGCTTCACATTCCCAGATTATCAGCTAGCACCAACTCTGGAGGAATACTCTCACCTGACTGATTTACCCATGATGGACTAGTTTATCCTAAATGACATGGCAGTCAACGGGAATGACGATTTCCTTTGGAATGAGGTAAACAGATAAATCGTAAAAGAATTGGCCTCATGGATCAGGTATTAATCACAGTCAAATGCAAAAAGAATTAAACTCACAGATAGGACATCAGGTATTGACTAAAATGAAAATATAGAAAACCTCAAGATAGAGTTAAAAATTAAATAAAATCTAATGAAACTGAAATTTAATTACAAACTAAATAGTTAATTAAAATAAATAACTAAATTATAATTTAAAATATAATAATCAAACTAAAATCTAATTTAAAAACTAATTGATAAGCCAAAAAATCTTACTAATCTAATTTCTAATTCTAACTAAAGACTGAGAAAAATAAACTAATTTAAAAAAAAATAATCTAAATAAAAACTATTAACTAATTAATTAAATTCTGAGACTAATTGATTAAAATTAAAAACTAATTCTAATTCTAAAACTAATTTTAATTCTAAAATACACTAATTCTAAAATACAACTTAAAATTAAATACCTACCTAAAACCAAATAACAACCGAAATGAAATAAAATATATTTTTTGAATTTTAGATATACTTATGAAATATATTTTTTGGATTTTATACTTAACAGTTAAACTAATAAAATTAATAAATAAAAAAACAATACAATAAAATCAATAAAAACAACATAACAAAATCAAATAATAAAACAATATAATAAAAACCTAAGATTAAGATATAAACAATAAAAAGAAGAAAAAAAACAGATGTAGGTAAAGGGTAGAAGTGTGGAGCGAAAATGATGAACAGCAACCCAGGCCCAAGTATTAATTTCAAATTGGTCTTCAACTCATTTACAGAGAAACAAAAAGGAAAGAAAATCGTGGTGTAGTGATGCTAGGGTTCAAACACGCTAAACGGTGTCGCAAACCAATTCAACTCCAATCGTCTTCTTCTTTATCAATTCAACTCACGAATCTGTCTCACGCTCTCTACTCTCTCTGTTTCTGTCTCATTCGCTTCTTTCTTCTTTCGTCAATCTCTCTCTCGTGCTCGCTCTGCGATTCTTCTTGTTTCGCAAACTCACTCCCTCCGTTTCTGTGTTGTGGTTGTTTGAGGGCCTTCTTCAAAATAGGGGAGATCGATAATGGAGATATGGTTGTGATGGTGTTCACAGTAGATTCATGGAGGTTGTGGGTGGGGTATCGATTTGGATGGTGGGTTATGAGTATTGAAATGGTTGCTGAAGATTGGGGATGAATTTGATGATGAAGGTTTGATTTGGTTATGGATTGTTACTGAGTTATTGTTGAAGAGAGTTAAAGGTTTTGTTGAAGGTTTATGGAAAGGAGATTAGAGATGATGAGTGGTTGTTGTTCTGTGTCAGAAAGTTTGTGTTGGAACAAAGTGATGAAGGAGGTCGATGGAAGGTTTCGGTTCAAGATTGGAGGAGGAAAGAGTGTTATGAGATGATTCTTTTGTGCGGAGAAGGTGGTTCTCGAAGGTTAGATGAGGTTGAAATTTTGTGAGAGGTAGTAATGAGGAAATGGAAGTGAGATGAGGTTGTTTTCTTGTTGTTGTGTTTTTGGTTCAGAACTGTGGGAGTGTGTTGTTATTGCTGTAAGTTTTCACCTCCTCCTTGTTATCTCCTCCTCACCTTTTTTTTTAAATCAAATTCAACACTTCTTGCCCAGTTTAACAAGGACATGATGATTGTCTTATTGTGGTTGAGCAGTTGCTTTCATGTCCTAATTCTGCAGGATTTGGACAGTTGTGTCGATAAGTCAATTCCATGGCAGGTTTTATTTGTTGGCATATGGGGGTGATGGCAGCATTGGTTGAAGTTGGGATGCGGCAGGTTACATGTTTGTGAAATTATGCAGTGGCTGGTACAAGGTTTTGGCTTGATGCAGAGGAGCGTGGGATGCTTGTGTTGTACAAGATATTTGGAATGGTGTGTAGGGAGGTCCGCAGTTGGTCTGGGTTTGTAGTGAGCAGAGTGACAGGTTTTGGACTGGTGTGTAGGTGGGAGGTCTGCAACAAATTGGTCAAAAATTGGATGCAAGGTTGGGTTGGACTCATAATAATAATAATAATAATAATAATAATAATAATAATAATATGATAATAATAATAAAATAATAATAATAATAATAATAATAATAACAAAAAATAAATAAATAAATAAATAAATAATGATAATAATAATAACAAAAAAAAATGTAATGATAATAATAACAAAAAAATAAATAAAAATAATAATAATAATAACAAAAAAAAATGTAATAATAATAGCAAAATAATAATAATAATAAAATAAATAGAAATTTGAGCTCTATATTTTTAAAATGATTTTTTAACACAAGAAAATAATTAAGTGAAAACAAAATAGATTAGCTAAATTAGATTAAACTTAAAAAATAAGAAAAAAACTATAATTAATGAAAATAACGCTAAATTAATCAAATAAGCTAATTAAATTTAAACTAAAATTAATTGTAAATTAAATTAAAAGTAAACTAAATTTAAATTAACTTAAATAAAACTAAACTAAAAATAAAAATCTAAACCACAGCTAAAATTAAAATAAGTTTAAAAATTAAAACTAATATAAACTAAATTAAAAATATACACCAAATTAATTTTAAATAATTTAAGATAAATATCTAAATAACAACAAAATAAAACATAAAAAGAAAATGGCATGGAATGGTAAAATCGACTAAAAATGCACGGTTAATGAATACTGAGATGCTTAACTAAAAAAAATGTAAAATGGCTGGCGTAAAATGATATGAAAAAGATCAGAATATCTGAGGGTAAAATTTGGGGTATGACAGTTGCCCCTATTTAAATAACTTCACCGGATGACACGAGAGATGGGAATCCTCGGGAGATCAAGGTGAAAGGTATTTAAATATAGCAAACCGAAAATTTTGCCCTTAGAAGGAATGCAGATGCTAAGGACAGCTAACAGACATGCAAATGCAGACATGCCATGAATTTCTAGTATGATGATAATGATGGAATGATAAATGCAAAATGCAGACAAAAACGAAAGTAGACAGGGACAAAGTCCACACAATGAGCAATCACTCACTGGGGATGACAACAACACTGGGGAAACTGAAACAAAACTGGGGAATATCTAAGGTGACTGAGCAACTGGTTCAAGCGTGACCGGCTGACACTTTAGAAAGAAAAGATAACACAAGATCCTCAATGGAAGCAGCACCGGAAAGACGGTCTCCACTGGGGAATCAAAAGTCAACATCCATGAATGGAAATGGATGGAAAAGAGTCACGACATTCAGAAGATCATTGAATGAGGTGGGGAAAAAACTGGGAAATACAGACTAACCAACATAAGAGACTCAATGGGGAGACTCTGAGGAAACACTGGGGGAAAATAAAAGACACTCTTTACTGGGCATGAAACCAGAAAGCATACATGATCTCTACTGGGGATCAATTTGGAATAAAAGGATAGATATCAACAAAAGATTTTCTGGGATTTTCTTATACTGAAGAGTTCAAACGGGATCTTCAAGGAAAGCCAGAAAAGAAAGAGAAAGGCACATCCGGAAAAACGTCAGGCGGCAAAAGAAACCAGACATCCAATAATGGCTTTGAATGAATGGTGCAAATCACAATATATAATAATGGCTTTAGATGAATGTGAACAGAGACTACATTCAAGAATGACATTGAATGCAAAGAAACCAGTCATCAAATAATGGCTTTAGATGAAAGGTATAACTCACAATATCTAATAATGGCTTTAGATAAGAGTGAACAGAGACTACATTCAAGAATGACATTGAATGTAAAAAAAACATCAGACATCCAATAATGGCTTTGGATGAAAGGTAAAAATCACAATATCTAATAATGGCTTTAGATGAGTGTGAACAGAGACTACATTCAAGAATGGCATTGAATATAAAAAAAACACCAGACATCCAATAATGGCTTTGGATGAAAGGTACGACTCACAATATCTAATAATAGCTTTAGATAAAAGTGGACAAAGATTACATTCAAGAATGGCATTGAATGCAAAGGAACCAATCACCCAATAATGGCTTTGAATGAAAGGTACAATCACAATATCTGAGAAGACATCAGATGAAAGTGAACAAAGATGACATCCAAGAAAGCATTGGACACGAAGGTAAATCACAATACCTGAGAAAGCATCAGATATATGTGAACAAAGTATGACATCCATGAAAGCATTGGACACAAAGACACCAAGCATTCAATAATGGCTTTGAATGAGAGGTATGACTCATAATATCTGAGAAGGCATCAGACGAGGATGAGATAAAAAGGGAATCCAAGAAAGCATTGGAGGAAAGAAACCAGACATCCAATAATGGTTTTGAATGACAGGTATAAATCACAGTATCTAATAATGGTTTTAGATACAAGTGAACAAAACAGGGATCCAAGACAGCATTGGATAAAAGAACACCAGACATTCAATAATGGCTTTGAATGAAAGGTACAAATCACAATATCTGAGAAGGCATCAGATCACCGTGAGGAAGGTAGAGATCCAAGAAAGCATTGGATACAAAGAAACCAATCATCCAATAATGGCTTTGAATGAAAGGTACAAATCACAATATCTAATAATGGCTTTAGATAAAGTGAACAAAGTAAGGATCCAAGAAAGCGTTGGACAAACAGACACCAGACATTTAATAATGGCTTTGAATGAAAGGTAAACTCAAACTATCTGAGAAGGCATCAGACGCAAATGAGACAAAAGGTGAAATCCAAGAAGGCATTGGATAAACCACAACGTCCAAGAAAGCATTGAATGAATATGAACAAGGAGATACCTAAGAAAGCATTGGAGGAAAGACACCAGACATCCAATAATGGCTTTGAATGACAGGTATAAATCACAGTATCTAATAATGGCTTTAGATACAAGTGAACAAACACAGGGATCCAAGACAGCATTGGATAAAAGAACACCAGGCTTTCAATAATGGCTTTGAATGAAAGGTACAAATCACAATATTTGAGAAGGCATCAGATCACCGTGAGGAAGGTAGAGATCCAAGAAAGCATTGGATACAAAGAAACCAATCATCCAATAATGGCTTTGAATGAAAGGTACAAATCACAATATCTAATAATGGCTTTAGATAAAGTGAACAAAGTAAGGATCCAAGAAAGCATTAGACAAACAGACACCAGACATTCAATAATGGCTTTGAATGAAAGGTAAACTCAAACTATCTGAGAAGGCATCAGACGCAAATGAGACAAAAGGTGAAATCCAAGAAGGCATTGGATAAACCACAACGTCCAAGAAAGAATTGAACGAATATGAACAAGGAGATACCCAAGAAAGCATTGGATAAAAGGAAATCACAATATCCAAGAAAGCATTGGATGAATGTGAACAAAGGTGAAATCCAAGAAAACATTGGATAAAAGGAATCACGGTATCCAAGACAGCATTGAATGACTGTGAACTTTCAGGAATAACACTGAAAGTAAAGGCAAATTACTATACTCAGGAAGGGTATCGAATGATAGTGAGAAAGACATCCAGGAATGTCACTGAATGCAAAGGAGAAAACTCATCCAGGAATGACACTGAATGAACAAATAGGACTTTCAGGAATGGCACTGAAAGATATCCAAGCAAATTTGATGGGGTTACAGAAGATAGGCAAAACTTCCAGGAATAGCACTGGGGGAAACAAGAGGAATAAGATATCCAGGAATGGCACTGGAGATCATAAGAGACGGACATCCAGGAATGGCACTGGAGTGAGAGAATATAAAGATCCTAGAATATCACTGGAATGAAAGAAGACAAACATCCAACAACAGGACTAGATGCTCAAGGAAACGACAACATTTAGGAATGGCACTGAATGAAAGGACGGATAAAGTTTTGGTAGGTGCCAAGTAAGTTGGACTTTGACCACAAGGTAAGACGTGGATAACAACACGACCTCGGGAGAAATGCAAATGAGGATGAAACACTCATGATATGCGTACGGGTATATGAGTTATGCTATGATATATGATCAAATGCAAATGCAGATGTTGACGACATGGCTCAACTCTCTGGGAAGACAAAACTGGAAGACTGATTCCTCAACACGGAGATCACTGCCATTCTACTTGGGACTAGAGATGGTAATGCTGAACACATCATCTACCACACTGGTAAACTGTATCCAAATTGATGATCCTTGTAGGAAGGATAAAGAGTTACTTGGGGATTCTTCAGGTAAACTGCCCCAGATTAGCTGACTATTGTAGATGAGCTAATCATTGCTTCAGCTTGATTGATTCTGGAAATGACCATTTCATGGTGCTTTTAGAAAGCTTGCCCTAGTCTGAGTCTTGAAAGATGATTGTTTTTCTGTACACTGGGAAAGCTTGCCCCAGTCTGAGTCTTGAAAGGTTTTCTGGATAAACCAAATCTGAGAAGTCGCCATTAAACCACAAATCTTGAACTGATTCTCAACAGGATATGGAAGGAACTTGCCCCTGATTGGATCACCGACCAAGTTTCTCAAATGTTTGAAAATTCCTTAAGAAGAAAGCTAGTTTGCAAACAAAAGTATTTGTACAAACATGGTAAATGCAAAGTTCATGCAACTTTTGAAATCAAAATCATTTTGAAAGAGGTGCAAAGCATATGGGATACTGGTCAGAACATGGTGGTTCAAGACATTAAAGTGAAAAGTTTAAGCAAAGGGTGTAATGCCCAAAATAGATGATCTGCAAAGATCTTTTGGAGTCAGTTTACGAAACCTTGCTGTAGTATGCTTTCAAAATAACCTCGCTTCAATTAGGTCTTTTGAGGGTTATAACGTGGTCTAGTTCATGGTTTATGAAACAAAGGATAAAGGCTCAAAATTTATTTGTGACCCACCCAATCTACGTGATGAACTTCAGTCCTATGCTCAGTTAACTCAAACTATGCACTCAGGTTCCTATAGGTTAGGAATTGCACTGATGATAGTAATGATGATGGTTCAAAATTCAATGGACTTGAGATGACGATCACTGCTTCCTTACAACTTTTGGTTGTCATACAAGCTTGTTCTTTCTTCTCTTTATATAAGGTAAGGTCATGAGCTTTACACCTTTCTTAGCTTTTGCCTCGAAAGGGACTCGACTCATTCTTTGGGTAAGGATTTCTTGACGATCCTTCTTCATTTATCACTCTGGGAACAACTTGTACTACATTTATTCATTTAATTTGGAAGAGTTGAAAGGTTGTGAACGTCTGGCTTAATGATTACAGTGAACCATCATTGGCGTTTGACTTGAAAGACATCTTCGACACTTGCTTGTTGTGCGCGAAGGAAAATTTGTGAATGTAACCTTTTGTTGAAAGGCGCCTTGAATGTAACTCTTGTATTTGAATGCACAATCAAGTTACTGAGAACTACCCTGCCCCAGGTTAAGATTGCGGGTTTTTATTTGTAAAGAAAGAAACTCCTACTTCTAGGCTCGAAGGGGTTAAATAGGGGTTAACTTCCTTATTTCTCCAGTGTTTGGGGATTGAAACAATGCCTTACATCGTCAGCAAAGTTTTGATTTGAAAGCATACCAACAGCAATTATGGGTATAACGTTTTCATCATCCTCCCTCCAATCTTTGCATAATCAAAAGAAAGTGGACAAGAGAATTTATTTTATTTTATTTTTATGAAAGAGGAGGCATTAAGAAGTGAATAGCAAACACAAATGAATTGAATCAAAAAGTTGCAAATGCTTATTTCATTAATTGTTAAAGTACAAACATAATTTGAAAGCAAACAACCATTACAAAATAAAGAAAGTGCAAACAACAAGAAACAAAGGCCTAATGACTAATCAACACAAGGATGAGCTGTCCTGTCTGAAACACTGGCTTTTAGGAGGATAACATGCTGAAGTCGACTGAAGCTTCACTTGGCGTGCCCTGGCAGAGGGTTGTTCTGGACATTGGGATTGTCACAAAAATTAAGAATTCCAGTCTTAATCAAATCACGCACTCTAGCCTTCAGTGCATAACAATTTTCCAAGTCGTGGCCTGCAACACCTTCATGGAATGCACAGTGGAGATCAGAACTAAATCCAGCTGGAAGAGGGTTTGGAAGAGGTAAAGTCCTTGTGGTAATCAAACCTTGCTCAACCAGACTAGGGTACAGTTCAGTGTGCTTCATGGGAATAGGGTCAAAATGATTTCTATTACGGTACTGGCTTTGTCCTGCAGTCGGACGTGGAGGAGCTCGAGCTGGCATGGAAGTCTGACCAACCGTAGCAGCAGATACAAGAGGTGGAGAATAATTGTGTGGCAAATCAAACTCTGACCAAGTTGAAGGTGGCACCTGAACAGGTTGAGGATCAGCATTTGAAAACTCCTGGATAACAGTCTTTTGGGAATGCTCTCCTCTAGCAATCAAAACTTGAATCATCTCAGTGAGTTTGGTCACGCTTGACTTAAGGTCATCGATCTCCATTCGGATCTCAGCATTGTGTACGTCTTGCTCTAACATCTTGCATCTGTAGTCAGCTCTAGTCTGGTATCGGTGTCGAGGCATCAGCTTGACGACTCACAGGTGACACTGGAAGATAGAGACCACTGGAAATAAGTAACTGGACAAACAGACGCATGCAATGAATCATGTAAAGATGCAAATGATATGCAATGCGATGCAAACAGGATGCAAAAACACATGCAACAGGATCAAAGGTTTGAGATCACGGCATGGCGTCTGGGTAAAGAACCAACCACGGGGTGTGTACTAGGGTTCTTGTATCTGTAAAACAGGATTCTAAGAAGTTCCCAGAGTCAACAACCCATCTTTCGGATTTTATCGACTTCCCGAATGACTCGGTAATCAATAAAATTCTCAAGAGAATCTAGTCTGAGTGTAGTATCGCGTGACAACCATTTCAGAAATAGACTCCCTCATGGTCACTGCACTACGTCCTAAAAGGCCAAGTGGGGTTAAAGGTAACTACGGTTCTCAATCTTGACAGCACCTATGTCGAGAGTAGCACGTTTTCACGAATAGACTCGCTCAACATGACTAAATTCTCAAGAGGGCCTAAACTGAGTGATGGTGTCTCAAGTCAACTTTTTCAGGAATCGACTCCCTCAAAGCCTCCTTGAATATACCATCGTCCTATAATAAGTGCACTCAAGTCCGGGTTAGGACTTATCTTCACCACTCAAAGTAATAACCCTGCACACAGAGAAACCCAAGCACAATAGGAAAATATATACAGATATAAATATACAAATGTACAAGCAAGTAAACATATAAATAACACAAATGCAAACAAGGTGGGCTTAACCCTCTCAGGGGATGTCCCCAGTGAAGTCGCCATTTCTGTTGTGGTGAGAATCGGATAACAAGCTATTAATTAACTTGCATCACAAAACTTTGAAATTCACCACCGAGCTTTGATTTATCCAAAGGAAAGGGTAAAGAACGAAAACCCTAAAAAGAGAATCTAGGTTCGGGGGTTGGTTATAGAAAGGGAAGGTATTAGCACCCTAAGTATCTGTAGTACTCTACAGGAACCTCTTGTTAGTATTTGTGTTATGTTAAAGTTGCTTGCTAAGGAAAACTGTGCTAAGGTAAAGACCTAAGGGTATATACACTAAGTATGCTCGCCAAGACATCGCATCTCGTGCCTACGTATCCTGACGGGAATAGAATCAGAGCATTCGTAGTTCCCCTCAAAGGGGTAAAAGGGTGAGAAAGAAAAGGTGGAAAGAGAAAAAAGGTAGAAAAACAAAAAGATGGCTCGCTAGGATCTCGCAATCCTATGCCTACGTATTCTCAAAAGGTACTTTGAGAAATCAGAGCGTCCGTAGTTCCCCTCACTACGGGGGTAGGGAACTCTTGACTGTGGCCAAGGTTCCAAGGAAAAGTAGGGTCTGACAGCAAGACACCTACGTGGAGTGCGGCGACTCCAAATCTAAGGCTAGGTAAAATGGGAAAAAGTGTCTACGGGAAAGTAGGGTCTGACAGCAAGACACCTACCTGGAGTACGACGTGAGATAAGGGAATGATGGACTAGGTTATCCTAAATGACATGGCAGTCAACGGGAACGACCATTTCCTTTGGAATGAGGTAAACAGATAAATCGTAGAAGAATTGGCCTCATGGATCAGGTATTAATCACAGTCAAATGCAAAAAGAATTAAACTCACAGATAGGACATCAGGAATTGACTAAAATGAAAATATAGAAAACCTCAAGATAAAGTTAAAAATTAAATAAAATCTAATGAAACTGAAATTTAATTACAAACTAAATAGTTAATTAAAATAAATAACTAAATTATAATTTAAAATATAGTAATCAAACTAAAATCTAATTTAAAAACTAATTGATAAGCCAAAAAATCTTACTAATCTAATTTCTAATTCTAACTAAAGACTGAGAAAAATAAACTAATTTAAAAAAAAATAATCTAAATAAAAACTATTAACTAATTAATTAAATTCTGAGACTAATTGATTAAAATTAAAAACTAATTCTAATTCTAAAACTAATTTTAATTCTAAAATACACTAATTCTAAAATCTAACTTAAAATTAAATACCTACTTAAAACCAAATAACAACCGAAATGAAATAAACTATATTTTTTGGATTTTAGATTTACTTATGAAATATATTTTATGGATTTTATACTTAACATTTAAACTAATAAAATTAATAAATAAAAAAACAATACAATAAAATCAATAAAAACAACATAACAAAATCAAATAATAAAACAATATAATAAAAATCTAAGTTTAAGATATAAACAATAAAAAGAAGAAAAAAAAACAGATGTAGGTAAAGGGTAGAAGTGTGGACCGAAAATGATGAACAGCAACCCAGGCCCAAGTATTAATTTCAAATTGGTCTTCAACTCATTCACAGAGAAACAAAAAGGAAAGAAAATCGTGGTGTAGTGATGCTAGGGCTCAAACACGCTAAACGGTGTCGCAAACCAATTCAACTCCAATCGTCTTCTTCTTTATCAATTCAACTCACGAATCTGTCTCACGCTCTCTACTCTCTCCGTTACTGTCTCATTCGCTTCTTTCTTCTTTCGTCAATCTCTCTCTCGTGCTCGCTCTGCGATTCTTCTTGTTTCGCAAACTCACTCCCTCTGTTTCTGTGTTGTGGTGGTTTGAGGGCTTTCTTCAAAACAGGGGAGATACATAATGGAGATATGGTTGTGATGGTGTTCACAGTAGATTCATGGAGGTTGTGGGTGGGGTATCGATTTGGATGGTGGGTTATGAGTATTGAAAGGGTTGTTGAAGATTGGGGATGAATTTGATGATGAAGGTTTGATTTGGTTATGGATTGTTACTGAGTTATTGTTGAAGAGAGTTAAAGGTTTTGTTGAAGGTTTATGGAAAGGAGATTAGAGATGATGAGTGGTTGTTGTTCTGTGTCAGAAAGTTTGTGTTGGAACAAAGTGATGAAGGAGGTCGATGGAAGGTTTCGGTTCAAGATTGGAGGAGGAAAGAGTGTTATGAGATGATTCTTTTGTGCGGAGAAGGTGGTTCTCGAAGGTTAGATGAGGTTGAAATTTTGTGAGAGGTAGTAATGAGGAAATGGAAGTGAGATGAGGTTGTTTTCTTGTTGTTGTGTTTTTGGTTCAGAACTGTGGGAGTGTGTTGTTATTGCTGTAAGTTTTCACCTCCTCCTTGTTATCTCCTCCTCACCTTTTTTTTAAAATCAAATTCAACACTTCTTGCCCAGTTTAACAAGTACATGATGATTGTCTTATTGTGGTTGGGCAGTTGCTTTCATGTCCTGATTCTACAGGATTTGGACAGTTGTGTCGATAAGTCAATTCCATGGCAGGTTTTATTTGTTGGCATATGGGGGTGATGGCAGCATTGGTTGATGTTGGGATGAGGCAGGTTACATGTTTGTGAAATTATGCAGTGGCTGGTACAAGGTTTTGGCTTGATGCAGAGGAGCGTGGGATGCTTGTGTTGTACAACATATTTGGAATGGTGTGTAGGGAGGTCTGCAGTTGGTCTGGGTTTGTAGTGAGCAGAGTGACAGGTTTTGGACTGGTGTGTAGGTGGGAGGTCTGCAGCAAATTGGTCAAAAATTGGATGCAAGGTTGGGTTGGACTCATAATAATAATAATAATATGATAATAATAATAAAATAATAATAATAATAATAATAACAAAAAAAAAAAAATAATGATAATAATAATAACAAAAAAAAAATGTAATGATAATAATAACAAAAAAAAAATAATAATAATAATAACAAAAAAAAAGTAATAATAATAACATAATAATAATAATAATAAAATAAATAGAAATTTGAGTTCTATATTTTTAAAATGATTTTTTAACACAAGAAAATAATTAAGTGAAAACAAAATAGATCAGCTAAATTAGATTAAACTTAAAAAATAAGAAAAAAACTATAATTAATGAAAATAAAATTAAATTAACAAAATAAGCTAATTAAATTTAAACTAAAATTAATTGTAAATTAAATTAAAAGTAAACTAAATTTAAATAAATTTAAATAAAACTAAACTAAAAATAAAAATCTAAACCACAGCTAAAATTAAAATAAGTTTAAAAATTAAAACTAATATAAACTAAATTAAAAATATACACCAAATTAATTTTAAATAATCTAAGATAAATATCTAAATAACAACAAAATAAAACATAAAAAGAAAATGGCATGGAATGGTAAAATCGACTAAAAATGCATGGTTAATGAATACTGAGATGCTTAACTAAAAAAAATGTAAAATGGCTGGCGTAAAATGATATGAAAAAGATCAGAATATCTGAGGGTAAAATTTGGGGTATGACAGCAGGCCTTTGTGGAACAAGATGTAACAATAAGACAATTCGACAACATCATCTCCAACATCACTTCCTACAACAACTTAGGGTTTAGTGATGAGGAATTGCCAGAAGAAGGCAAAAGTCACAACATGGCGCTTAACATAACAGTCAACTGCTAGGACGATGCTTTAGCCAGCGTACTGGTAGATACCGGATCAGCTCTAAATGTCATGCCTAAGTCTACTCTAATGCGACTATCATTTAAAGGATCTCCGATGAGAGGCATTGAGGTTATCGTCAAAGCATTTGACGGATCCCGAAAAACAGTTATCGGCGAAGTCAACCTTCCCATAACTATCGATCCTCACACTTTCCAAGTCACTTTCCAGGTCATGGACATCCGAGCAACCTACAGTTGTTTGTTAGGAAGACCTTGGATACACGAGGTTGGGGCAGTCACTTCGACACTTCACCAGAAGCTGAAGTTCGTCAAGAACGACCAACTCGTCACAGTCTGTGGAGAACAACCCTTGATCGTAAGTAACCTATCATCATCTACTTGTGTAGAACCAGAGGAGGTTGTTGGAACTTAGTTCCAGGCACTGTCGGTGAGCAATGAGAATCAATCAGAAAAAGGAACATCGATTTCCTCGTACAAAGATGCTCTCGAAGTGATCAAAAGTAACAATGCCAAAGGATGGGGACAGCTTGTCACTCCTACTGATAACAAAACAAAGAAGAGTCTCAGTTTTTCATCAACTTATACCCAGACTGCTACTAACGATGAAAGTTTTCATCCCATTCGGGACATCTTCCACAGTGGAGGTTTCCTTCACCCAGTGTCTCAAGAAGTACATACCATCAACGAGGGAGATTCCTCTGACACAGATGAAGAATGGAAATCCTACGCCATTCTGTTTCCCCACGCAGGGCCCGAGATATATACCGAGATCAGACGTCAAAATGATATACGGAGATTATGATCCGGAAGGATGTCGCGCTCCACCAAACTCATTATAGGAGGACACTCTGATGAAAGACAACTTTGACCATGACCATTATGGCCCGATGGATGGCCTGCCTATCTGGTAGCCGTATCCAGGAGACTCGGAGCAAGAGAATCAGCCGAACGAGGATTATCAACTGAGCATCATTGAAAAGAATACATGCGTCCCCACCATGTCATGGGATTAACACTCAGGGCATTCAGAAAATATCCAGAACGACGATGAATTTACAAAGCTCGTAGGACTAGAATTCCTCAACTATGCTTTTCTCGAGGTCAACGTCATCAAAAGGGATGACTCCTCCAGTTCCAAAGAAATATGGGATACCTTAGGACAACCGAGTGGCAAATTCGACTACTTGGTAAAGTACACCGCTCCTAAAAGCTCTCGCATCAGGCTAGAAGACATCCAGTAAACTAGATGGGGAGATCCACCTGAGAGTGCAAACACTATGCAAGATACAATAGAAGAGTTCGTCTACGACAACGCTGCCTAGGAAATAGATTCCAATGATCCTGCTCCACCAGAAATCAACGTTATTTCTAAAGACAAGTCAAGAAGGAAAGTACCAGACTTTGTGATTCACCGAGGAGTTCGCCGCCAATGGGTTGCTGCCACCGTTCTGAAAGTTGTTCATATGTCTAAGTAATTGCCGTCTTTAACCTTTCACCCAGCCCAGGTGAAACGGATGTTTTTATAGGGCTCACTTTCTGTAAATGTTCCTCTTCGCTTTGCCCAAAGCGACAGAGTTTTCTTTTATAGGGCTATAGTTTCAAGAATCAACAAGATCATAAATAAAATAACGTCATTCTGTAATTTCCGCATTAATTACTTATTTATCTTTTCGCTTTTTCAGAAAATGGTAATCCTAAAAAATAACTCAAATAATATAAACAAGCAGTTTTTCAAAAAAATACACTGCACACACTCTTGCATCCTCTCTATCTCTTCTAAAATCAATCATCACGTCATGCAGATTGCTTGTTTTAAACCCCATTGAAACATACGATCCAATGCCTTCTCCCAACTTTGAATTCCCGTTATTTGAGGCTGAAGAAGAAGAAGACAAAGTAATTCCAGAAGAGATCTCCCGATTACTCATACAAGAGGAAAGGTCCATTGAACCTCACAAAGAGCCATTGGAAACGGTCAATTTGAATTCGGAAGAAGAAAGAAAGGAAGTCAAGATTGGGGCACTGCTTAGTCCGATTGTTAAAGAGGGTTTGACAAAGCTTCTCAAAGAGTTTCCCGATGTATTCGCTTGGTTCTATCAGGACATGCCAGGGTTGGATACCAGAATCGTGGAACATCATCTACCGTTGAGATCAGACTGTCCGCCAGTAAAATAGAGGTTGAGAAGAACTCACCCAGACATGGCCATCAAAATCAAAGAGGAAGTACGGAAACAGATTGACACGGGTTTCCTCGCCACATCAGAATATCCTCAATGGCTAGCCAACATAGTACCAGTTCCGAAAAAGGACGAAAAATTCAGAATGTGTGTAGACTACAGGGATATGAACAAAGCCAGTCCAAAGGATGACTTTCCCTTACAACACATTGACATGCTGGTCGACAGTACAACGAAATTCAAAGTATTCTCCATCATGGATGGATTCTCGGGGTATAATCAGATAAAAATGGCGCCGAAAGACATGGAGAAAACTTCATTCATCACCCCATGGGGCATGTTTTGTTACAAGGTAATGTCGTTCGGTTTGAAGAATGCCGGGGCGACCTACCAAAGGGCCATAACTACTCTGTTTCATGACATGATACACAAAGAAATCGAGGTATATGTCGATGATATGATTACCAAATCCAAGACAGAGGAGGAACATGTGACCCACCTGTCAAAGCTAGTCGAGCGGTTGAGAAAGTATAAACTCCGCTTGAATCCTAACAAGTGCACATTCAGTGTCCGTTCAGGGAAACTGTTAGGGTTCATCGTCAGCCAGAAAGGAATTGAGGTTGATCATGACAAAGTCAAGGCCATTCAAGAAATGCCTTCTCCAAGGACTGAAAAACATGTCAGGGGATTCCTGGGACACTTGAATTACATTTCCAAATTCATATTCCTGATGACCGCGACATGTGCGCCAATCTTCAAATTACTCAAAAAGAACCAGGACTGTGTTTGGACAGAAGACTGCCAAACCGCTTTTGACAGTATCAAGGAATACCTGTTGAACCCACTGATTCTATCACCTCCAGTGGAAGGATGACTACTGATCATCTACCTAACTGTTTTGGAAGACTCAGTGGGTTGTGTACTTGGCCAACAAGACGAAACGAAAAGGAAAGAGTCTGCCATCTACTATTTGAACAAGAAATTCACCGAGTGTGAGACTCGGTACACTATGCTTGAGAAAACTTGTTGTGCTCTAGCTTGGGCAGCCAAACGTCTTCGCCAGTATATGATTCATCACACTACTTAGTTTATCTCCGAAATGGATCCGATCAAGTACGTCTTTGAAAAGCCTGCTCTCACCGGGAGAATTGCCCGTTGGCAGATGTTGTTATCAGAATACGACATAGAGTACCATGCTCAAAAAGCTGTTAAAGGACGTATTTTAGCCGATCATTTGGGTCATCAACCAATTGACGATCAAGAATCAGTCGGATTTGACTTCCCAGACGAAGATGTCATGTATTTAAAAATGAAAGATTGCGATGAACCGCTACCCAGTGAAGGGACAGAACCAGGCTCCCAATGGGGACTGATCTTTGACGGAGCAGGCAATCATTATGGAAATGGAATTGGGGCAATCATTATAACACCCCAGGGTACCCACATTCCTTTCACAGCCCAACTGACATTCAAGTGTACAAACAAAGAAGCCGAATACGAAGCTTGTATCATGGGTCTCAAAGAAGCGATCGACTTAAGGATCAAGCATTTGGATGTATATGGCGACTCAACCATGGTTATCAATCAGATCAAAGGAGATTGGAACACATACCAATCAGGATTGATTCCTTACAAAGACTACGCGAGAAGGTTGTTACCCTTCTTCAAAAGAATTGAGTTTCATCATATCCCTCGTGAAGAGAACCACATGGCTGATGCATTAGCCATTCTCTCTTCCATGATTAGTGTAGGTCAATGGAATAACATACCTAAGATTGACATAATGCGCCTTGAACGGCCCACTTACATCTTCACGATCAAAGCAGTCATCGACGACAAACCTTGGTATCACGATATCAAATGCTTCCTTCAGAAACAAGAGTACCCGCCTGGGGCATCAAGAAAGGACAGAAAGACCCTCAGAAGGTTGACAGGAAACTTCTTCCTGAGCGGTGATATACTCTATAAGAGAAACTTTGACATGGTCTTGCTCCAATGTGTAGACAGACCAGAAGCAAACATACTGATGAAAGAAATTCACGAAGGATCCTTTGGCACACATGTGAACGGACACATAATGGCGAGAAAAATTCTAAGAGCAGGGTACTATTGGCTGACAATGGAATCCGATTGCTACAAGTACATGAGGAAGTGTCACAAGTGTCAGATATACTCAGACAAAATCCATGTACCGCCAACACATCTCAAAGTTCTTTCTTCCCCATGGCCTTTTTCCATATGGGGAATCGACATGATTGGTATGATTGAACCCAAAGCTTCAAATGGACATCGGTTCATCCTGGTAGCCATTGATTACTTCACTAAATGGGTCGAAGCAGCGTCCTATGCCAATGTAACCCGACAAGTCATGGTCCGCTTTATAAAAAATAATCTCATCTGCCGTTATAGTGTTCCGAGCCAGATCATTACTGATAATGGATCTAACTTGAACAATAAGATGATGAAAGAGTTGTGCACATAATTTAATATCGAACGCCATAACTCATCTCCCTACCGACCCAAGATGAATGGAGCGGTAGAAGCGGCTAACAAGAACATCAAGAAGATTGTTCAAAAGATGGTTGTAACCTATAGAGACTGGCACAAGATGCTACCCTTTGCTCTTCGCGCTTATCGTACATCTGTCCGCACTTCAACAGGGGCAACCCCTTTCTCTCTAGTATATGGTATGGAGGCAATGCTCCCCATAGAAGTAGAGATCCCATCGATCCGGGTATTGATGGAAGCTAAGCTAAAAGAAGCTGAATGGTGTCAAAGTCGATACGACGAGTTGAATCTGATCGAAGAAAAGTGAATAACGGCTCTGTGCCACGGTCGGTTGTATCAGCAAAGAATGAAGAAATCGTTTGACAAAAAGGTTCGACCTCGCGTCTTCAGAAAAGGAGAGCTTTTGCTCAAGAAGGTATAATACTTTCTCACTGATTCCCGGGGCAAATGGATTCTGAACTATGACGGCGCCTATGTGGTCAAGAAGTCCTTCTCAGGAGGTGCCTTGAGGCTCGCAACCATGGATGGAGAAGAATTTGCCTACCCCACAAATGTTGATGTAGTCAAGAAATACTTCACCTAAAAAAAAAAAGCGTCTCGGTGGATTGAAAACCCGAAAGGGCGGTCCATGCAAAAATTAGAGACATAATCAAAAATCCTCCTGGTGGATTGGAAATATCAAAGTACAATCCAAGCAAAAGTTAGGGATAACGGCAAGTAACTACGTCTGATCAGTTTAACTCCTCAGCAGTCCTGCCATCCATCAAGGAAACTCCAATCAAGGTCATCTTCGACAGAAGCTCAGGATGCCCGGAATTCAAAGTTGGTAGAAGGATAACGGTCGTTATGTTTCAATGTAGCCCTTTCTCCCTTAAATTACCATTTTCTAATCTTGTAAATACTCTATGGGATCACGCACTTGGCAGATTTCCATCCTATCAATAAAATTTGAGCCCTTGTGCTTTTGTTTGCAATTCTTATTTGTTTTAGCTTTACAGAACGACATTAAAACATGATCAACGATTCTTGAAATAAAACAAAAATGAATTTTCTTGTCAAACATGTTTCTGCTTTTAAAATAAAGATGGCAATTCCTTTCGACTGTTGAACATCGAAAGAACATCGATCGCTTCTCCAGAAGTAATCGAGCTTCAAAGTGAAGAATCAAAGTACTCCTTCTAAACCAATACGCCTGAATGAAGGATCTGTTATGTCAGATGCGAATATCCCGTCCGACACCCCCGGCAGAGCTCTTATCTCCTAAGCCCGACCAACGTTGTTCCCCACAGGAACTATTCTCTCCTAAGCAAGGCAGAATTGCTATCTTGAGCCAGTGATACTTTCCATCCCAGCAGTGGCCGAGTATCTAGTCGTGTTCATCCACTAGTCTGCATGTCATGTCAGTTTTGTCAACATAAACATACATACATCATGCATTATTAATTTGCATTCACATTCATATTGCATCACTATCACTCTAGTCGGTCTTATCCCCTAGTGATAAAAGTCCTCTTGTCAATCGAGTTGTCAGTTCTTCCCTCGTCAGGAAGCGAATCTCCTAAGAAATCTTTCCCCAGTGTATTTCTGGGATGAAGTTGGCCCTTGATCACTTTGATAACTTGAACCTCTGAAAGGCAAGAAAACCTTCAACAAACGTCACTCTTCACCATTGAAGATGATATTTTCGCTTTCCCGGATTAAGGAAAATCCCCAGAGAAAGCCTCACGACTAAAGACTCTCAGCAACACATTGATTTTTCTCTCCAAGAGAATCAATGTTAATAAAGTCATCAGCATCTCAAAACTGGATTACACCACAGGGTATTTCTTCGAGAAGATCTCGAGGGAAAGTATGATGTAATATCCCCAAGCGGGAAACAGTCTCTCAAGATACTCATTTTCCCTAGTAGAGTCGACAAACGGCGTCTCCAACAGAGAAGTTTGTACCCTCCTACTACAGCTCAGACCAATGGGTTTCCCTAGCGAGTCTGTCATCAAAACTTTTTCCGTCAAATGGCATCCCCCCAGGAAAATTCGGCGAGAAGTTTGAGGAAAACCGCTATAAATAGCGTCCCTTGTCAAGAAAGTTTATTTACAAAAGAAACTTAGACCAACTCCTTGGTAGTCAACCAGGATCGAGGGGAAGTTTATTTCAGAAACTGAGACCAGTTCCTCGATAGGAAACCAGGATCGAAGGGAAGTTTATTTCAGAAACTGAGACCAGTTCCTTGGTAGGAAACTAGGATCGAGGGGAAGTTTATATCAGAAACTGAGACCAGTTCCTTGGTAGGAAACCAGGATCGAGGGGAAATTTATATCAAAAACTTAGACCAGTTCTTCGGTAGGAAACTAGGATCGAGGGGAAGTTTATATCAAAAACTTAGACCAGCTCCTTGGCTAAAGACCAGGATCGAGGGGAAGTTTTTACCTTTTCTAAGTATCATTGCTTAGCAAAAGAAGATGGACGGGCAAGCTACCATTCATAACCACCATCAAAATATTGGGTATTCCTATATTTAATCCTCTTGCACCCCAAATTGCCCGAATCCCTTCGCCATTCACACCTTCAGGTCCAAGAAGATTAAATAGGGGCATCTGTCATACCCCAAATTTTGACCACTAAGATTTCCTATCATTGTCCTAATCATTACCACAATATGGATGAACTTTCATGCCTCATCAATCTCCTCAAAGATAGTTGAGCACTCACTATAATCAAGTATTAGGGTTTCAAACCCTCTCAAGGCACTTAGACAAAAGATCAATAAAGAAAGGACATGATCTTAAACTTGTCTAACCTCTCAAACACCCACAATGGATCAAGAGGACTCCCACATCAAGAATCAAGCACAAAGTTGCAACATTCCGAGTGGATCAAGCCTCAAGATCGCCAGTGTCACCAAATTAGGGTTTTGGTCGACCAAGGCCTCTAGGTGAAAATTTTCATTTGGGCATGAGCCAATGCTTCAAAGCATAACCTAAGATACTCCAAGGGACCTCATGGACCCAATTATCAAGTCAATTTAGCCTCAGGGGATGCATTCATCAAAAATCAGGAATTAGGGTTTCTTGACCTAATTCACCCCTAAGTTGACTTTTGGGACAAAACATGAGCCAAGACCTCAAGACATGGTTTGAAGGCCCCTAATACACTACATTGATCCATTTACAACAATGGATTGATCCAAGAAGCTTGGTCTACAAGTTTCAAATTCATCAGGACCACAATTAGGGTTTCGCGGGAAAAGTCAACTGTATCTTTGACTTTTTACTAAGACATGCTCCCAAACCTTGGGACATAAGTCAATACACCCTATAACACCTATGGAATCCATCCATTAAGTTTGATTTAGGTCAAGGACTTAATTTCATAAAGGATCGCACAGTTTGGATTTCATCTGATGAAAAAGTCAACTATATAAAAAGTCAAAGTTTGACTTTTTGATTTTTTGGTCAACAAAGGTTCCTTAACCCTAAAACGATGTTAATGTGTGATTTGAATCATTATTCATCAATAAAAATCAAAGAAAGTGGGATAACTTGTAAAAGGGGTAATCATGAAGAACTTATAACTTTTCTAAGTTATGGAACAAAGTGGCTAGGGTACCAACTTCCAAGGACCATAACTTGAGATACAAGCAACCATTTTGGATGATCCAAAGATGGATTTGTAGCTCTCATGGCATAATTTAAAAGTGTAAACTACAGCTCATTCCAATTCCTCATGGATTTTAAGTTATGGAGTGATCAAAATGGTTGAAAACACAAAAGTGACACTTTCCAACACTTAGTGAAATTTTCACTAAGTCAGAATCTGCCTTATTTTTTCTCAAAAGTAGAGGCATTTTTCCTTGTAATTCAGGTTGGATCAAAACCAAAGTTGGATATCATGTTGAAATAGGATATATCAGCTTTCTAAAATGTCTAAGAACCCCATGAAATTCCATCTGAGCTAAGAGTTATGACAGCTGCAACATGCCTTGTTGTAACTGTCATGACAAGGTAGATTTGTGCATTATGGCTCCATTTGATCAATTTGTGCAAATGAAAAACAAGTTTACCCATCTGCACACCTCAGGGGGAGACCAAGGAGGGACAAACATTGATCCATAAGCCTCCCAAGTCTTTGGAACTACAAGTAGCATGCCAAACCTAAAAAGCTTAAGATGCTTCACGACTCCAATTTTGTTTTGGATCAATCAATGGATGCTTAGAGGTGGCATGTATCAGAGCAAAGATGGACACTTCAGTCATGCCTTATCCTTGAATCAGAGAACCATAGGTCTGTGCTCTAATCTCAAGTCAATGGCTATAGGAGACTTAAGATTCCAAAGTGATACAATTGGCCACAGACCTGTACCAATTGCCATACCCTATTCCTTGCAAAACAAACTTGCTCTACTATAAATAGAGCTCAATTGTGATCAGTTTGAGTACACCAAAGCACCCAAACTGATGCTTTCCTCAAAACCTCCACTTTCACTCCAATTTTGCCTTCTAAAGCAAGTCACTATTAGGTTTTGAGTTTGAGAGTAATTCCAACCAAACCAATCACACACGCACTTCATAAACATCATATAAAAGTGATCCAAACTCTTAAACAACATCTAGAACACTGATTTCTCAAAATCACCAGCCATCTGCACAAGCCTTTGACAGATTTGCAGTTGAGGTGCCAAATCAAGTTCCAGCTCAATTCAATCCACTTCAAGCATTCAGACACATTCCATTGCACCTATGGAAGCTGTCCACATCATTGGAACTAAGCTGTAACACCTCCAACCTAGAACTCGATCACCAGCTGCAAGAGGTAAGCCTCAACTTAGTCATCTCATGATCCATGCATATTTCCTCGTACAATAATTTTTCCATATGTTCATAATCATGTATGGAGTGTTTCCCCTCAATTAATTGCTTTGTTTGAACCGTGTGTCAAATTTCTGAGCCTTCATGCACAATTTAGGGTTCTTGAGGTTTTGTCTTGATTTCTTATTCCATGCTTAAAATAAATGAAATTAAAGACCATAGACATGATCGTGAGTTGAAAACGAGCAGATTGATACGTGGATTTTGTGATTTCATTAAGTATTCAGTGAGATTGATGAGAAAACGGAAATCAGCCAAGAACAGAGCACACGGGCAAGACCAAGGTGTTCTTGGCGCCCTTTTTCAAATATTTGAATTTTTGAATTTTTATGATTTTATTTAATTGATTCAAAAATTAATTTCTCTCTGAATTTTAATGATTTTGAGTTGATTCCTTTTTTAATAATTCACAAAAATAATAAAATATTTTATTTTACGAAAAATTTCCCAAAAATATTATTTATTTCATATACTTGATATTTTTGAAAAGAATTAATTTTTATTTGTTTTTTAACAAATAAAATATTTTTTCCTTCTTGATTTTCCAAACTTAATTGGTTTCCAATCATTTTGTGGATAAAAAATTTATTTTTGAAACATTGATCCAAGATCACCACTCTTTTTTTTACATGTTTTCAATAATTTTTATTAATTTTTAAACAAAATTAATTCCATATTAAACAAAATTAGGGTTTTGATTAATTCAACCCTCCTTAAACTTTTTCAAACACTCATGGGCCTCTAATAAAGTGTAAGTCCCATCCCCTTGTAAATAAAACATTTTTGGGCCTCACATATTGTATAAGTCCCTCTGTACATTTTCAAAGCAACGACGCGATCGTCGCCTTTTCAAAATCATCTAGGCCTCTCCCTGAGTTGTAAGCCCCACCACTTGTATAAAACAAAACTTTGGGCCTCTAATAGAGTGTAAGACCCAACCCCACTTGAAAACCAAAATAATTTGGGCCTCATTGATTGTATAAGACCCACTGTGTTTTCAAAAAACTCGGCGCGATCGCCATTTTCAACCAAATCATCTGGGCCTCTCCCTGAGTTGTAAGCCCCATTTCTTGTACAAAAATAAATCTTTGGGCCTCTAATAAAGTGTAAGACCCAATCCCTTTTTAACCAAAACCTTCTTGGGCCTCATATATTATATAAGTACCTCAGTACAGTTTTCAAAACGACGGTGCGATCACTGTCTATCATCTGGGCCTACCTTCGTGTTGTAAGTCCCATTTCTTTTCTTTAAATAATCTTTAGGCCTCTCCTTGAGTTGTAAGACCCATACCTTTGTACAAAAAACCTTTTGGGCCTTAGTCATTGTATAAGTCCCAGTACAATCTTATCAAAACGATCATCTTTTGATTTAGATTCAAATATACAGTTGTTATCAAAACTTTCTTTAATTTCTGTGAACAAGTAACAAAACAGCATGGAAGCTCACGCACCTGTAAGTTTTATCCGCTTTCAAAAACATGCTTTAAGTATATATTACTGTATTGTGGGAAGCGGCGCATGGTTAGTCTTCTTGGGTCAATCCATTGTTGTAAATGGATCAATGTAGTGTATTGGAGGCCCTCAAATCATGTCTTGAGGTCTTGGCTCATGGATTGCCTCAAAAGTCAACTTAGGGGTGAATTAGGTCAAGAAACTCTAATTCTTGATTTTTTGTGAATGCATCCCCTGAGGCTAAATTGATTGGATGATTGGGTCCATGAGGTCCCTTGGAGTAATTTAGGTTATGCTTTGAAGCATTGGCTCATGCCCAGATGAAAATTTCCATCTGGAGGCCCTGGTCGACCAAAACCCTAATTTGGTGATATTGGCGATCTTAAGGCTTGATCCACTTGGAATGGGGCAACTTTGTGCTTGATTCTTGATGTGGGAGTCCTCTTGATCCTTTATAGGTGTTTGAGAGGTTAGACAAGTTGAAGATCATGTCATTTCTTGATTGATCCTTTGTCTGAGTGCTCTGAGAGGGCTTAAAACCCTAATTCTTGATTATAGTGAATGCTCAACCATCTTTGAGGAGAGTGATGAAGCATGAGAGTACATCCATATTGTGATGATGATTTGCACAATGATGGGAAATCTTGGTGGTCAAAATTTGGGGTATGACAGATGCCCCTATTTAATCTTCTTGGACCCGAATGAGTGAATGGCGAAGGTATTCGGGCATTCGGGGTGCAAGAGGATTAAATATCGGAATACCCGAAATTTTGACGGTGGTTATGAATGGTAGCAGTTTGCCCATCCATCTTCTTTTGCTAAGCAATGATGCTTAGAAAAGGGTAAAAAACTTCCCCTCGATCTGTAGCGAGCGATTTTTGTCGGTGACGCGACCACCTTATCGCTGAAATCTGGTTTTATCCTCACAATGAGGAGGGGTTGCTACTTTCTGATTTCTTATTTATCCCATGTAGCTGGAAGGGAAAGGGAAGCTATCTAAAACTAAACTTACACGCGAATGTTTAACTGAACAAACGCTTAAAGAGATTCGGGGAGTTCGGGGTCAGGTTATACAATGGGGAGTTGTCAATTACCCATCCTATATGTGGTTATCCACAGGTTGTTAGCTTTAGGTTTCACTTTGTACTTGATGGTGTTTATCCGATAATGGGTTGGGAAAGTTTCTTGGGAAAGTGTGACAGGGAGAGTGAGTTTTTGTTGATGTTCGGGTTTTTCTTGATGTTTTTGGTAAGGTACTGGACCTAAGTTTTGATGGATGTGAAAGGTATTGGACCTAGAGTTTTTGATTAGTATGCTCGCTAAGATTTCGCAATCTTATGCCTACGTATTCCCGTTTAAACGAAATAGGGAAATCAGAGCAATCGTAGTTCCTCCTATTCTAAGGGAGGAAAAAAGGTGTTTTGATGTCTTGTTCAAAGCCCAAGATTGAAGCTAAAGGTTATTTGTGTCCTGTTCAAAGCCCAAGATTGAAGCTAAAAGGTTTGATTGAGAGAGAATTTGTCATCTCTAAAGGGAGATGTTGATTTTTGTGTGCCTTGATCAAAGCCCATGGTTGAAGCTAAGAGGTTAATTGACTCCACTAGGGAAGTCCTTATAGAAATCCTAAGAGGAGGCTGGAAATGACCGACTCAACAAGAGAGTGTTTATATCGGTGTCTTATACAAAGCCCGAGATTGAGGCTAAAAAAAGAGACTGACTCTTTGGGGATATCATTATACAAAGCCTAAGAGGAGGCTAAAAGAATTTTGACTCCGCCGGGGAGGGTCTGTATGTGTCTTGTATAAAGCCCAAGATAGAGGCTGAAGAGAAGACTGACTCTACGGGAAAGAAATCTTTATTTGTCTTGTACAAAAACCAAGATTGAGGCTAAAAGAGACTTTTCTGACTCGGCTAAGGATATTTTAGGTATCTTGTACAAAGCCCAAGATGGAGGCTGAAATGAGTTTGACTTTGCGGGAGAGAATTATCTGTCTTGTACAAAGCCCAAGTTGAGGCTGAAAAGAGTTTGTCTCTGCTTAGGATATTATTTCTCATAGCCTAAAAGAAGGCTGGGAGGAAATGCCTCAGCTGGGGAAGATATTTATCCCAAGCTTAAGAGAAGGTAATGAAGATTTATGTCTTGTACAAAGCCCGAGATTGAGGCTAAAAGGGTTTGACTCAACAAGAGAGTCCTTTTTATCTGTCTTGTACAAAGCCCAGGATTGTGGCTGAACAAGCTGGAGAAATCATTATACAAAGCCTAAGAGGAGGCTGACTCTTTAGCTAGGGGAAATCATTATACCAAGCCTAAGAGGAGGCTAGAACGGGTTATCTCAACAAGAGAATGGTTTTTATTTGTCTCGTACAAAGCTCGAGATTGAGGCTAAAAAAGGTTTGACTCAACAAGAGAGTCTGAAAAGGTGATTGACTCAACAAGAGAGTCTGAAAAGGTGATTGACTCAACAAGAGAGTCTGAAAAGGTTAGCTCCGCTGGGGAGAATCATTGTACAAAGCCCAAGAGGAGGCTGATTATGCTGAGGAAAGGATCATTATACAAAGCCTAAGAGGAGGCTAACTTCTGCTGGGGATTATTGAGATCCCAAGGCAGGTCCAAATTGGGGATCAACTCTTGCTTACAGAAGAGTTGATAGATCAGAAACCTTGAGGTTCTGATTTGGGATAGTGTTATACTGATGATAAACTGACCCTGGTTGGGGAATTTTTAGGAGAGAGACTGGGTTTTAGCTCTGTTGGAGATTGATCCAGACTGTCTGGGGTTTCTCCTATATTTGTAAGGTACTTGAGAATGTCTTTGAGACTCAAGAGGTGATTAGACTGTCCAAGTCTATTGGAAGAATTTATATTTGTATAACGCCCAAGAGGAGGCTGACTCTTTTAAGGGATGAGTATCAACCCTAAAATTGGTCTAAGGGTTTTTTACTCTTTTTAGAAAGACATCACTAACGAAGGATGACTAAGTTCTGTCCTATACCTTTAAGAGGTCTTCAGGGTCCTTGTATTAAGCCCAAGAGTAGGCATGGGAACTTTTAAGAAGCCGGAGGGTCCTTGTACAAATCCCAAGAGGAGGCGGGGATGCTTTTAGGAAGCCAGCGGGACCAAACCAAAGAAAAGTTCAAGAGATGTCATTCACCGAGAATGAATCATTTCTGAACAGTTCTGGGGTTTGAAGAAATTCAAGACATGTCATTCACCAAGAATGAATCATTTCCTGGGAATAAAATTTCCTTGACAATTTCTATAAGTGACAGTCTGAGAAAAGGTTCACCGAGAATACTGCCTTTCACTTTGTTCCATATTATTTAAGCCCAAGAGAAGGCAAGACTGTATCTGGAAGTCCTATGGGGATCTAGTTTTGACTGTATTAAAGAGTGACCAAACTAGCTTTACCTAGTTCTAGACCTAGTTGCCGGGGAAAACTCTAAATAACTATACTAGTATATATACAATTGATATATGACAAGTATGTAAAAGGGTATGAAAGAAGACTTACAGTGGAGCAACTTCCCACAATACAGTTATATATATGAAAGCAAGTAAATGAAAGCTGATAAAAACTTACAGGTGAGCAAGCTTCCATGCTGTATTGTTAGTTGTTCAAAGGAATTAAAGAAAGTTTTGATAACAATATGCAAATTTTAATCTAAATCATAGAGAAGTTATTTTTGAAAAGATTGTTGGGGCTTATACTCAAGGAGAGGCCCAAGGTTTTAACAGTGATTGCACCGTTGTTTTAAAGATCACTTCGGGACTTATACAACGACTGAGGCCCAAAGAGGTTTTTTTACAAAAGGGTTGTGTCTTACACTCTTTTAAGAGGCCGAAAAGATGTTTTGGAATAAAAAGATGGGACTTACAACACGAGGGGAGGCCCAAAGGATTTTTGTTTTGAAATGGCGATCGTGTCGAGATCTTTTATTAACACAAAGGGACTTATACAATACCTGAGGCCCAAAATGGTTTTGGTTAAAAGGAAATTGGGTCTTACACTCTATTAGAGGCCCACAATGTATTTTAGTACAAAAAGATGGGGCTTACAACTCAAGGAGAGGCCCAAATGAAAAACAGTGATCGCACTGTTGTTTTCAAAATTGTACTGGGACTTATACAATGACTGAGGCCCAAAATTATTTATGTACAAAAGGGTGGTTGGGTCTTACACTCTATTAGAGGCCCAAAAGATTTATTTTGAAAAAGAAAGATGAGACATACAACTTAGGGAGAGGCCCAAAAGATCTTTGTTCTAAAATGGGGATCGCGCCGAGATTTTTTATCGTGTCGGGACTTATACAATATCTGAGGCCCAAGATGGTTTATGTACAACAAGGGTTGGGTCTTACACTCTATTAGAGGCCCAAAAAGTGTTTATGATTTAAAACCAGGATAAAACCCTAATTTTAAATAAAATATTATTTTTCAAAGGAATTTAAATGAAAAAAATGATATAAAATACCAAATATATTCAAAAGTAAGTTGTACACTTTGAAAAATATTTTGAAAAAAAAAGTTCAATTACATGAGAGTTTGAAATTCAATTGGTTTTGAAAGATCAAAGTGGGAATTTCATTTAAAATGTTTAAAAATAATAAAAATGAAATTAATTACAAAAATTCTAACTATATTAAATAAATAATATAAATTAGATTTTTTTGTAAAATAAAATATTTAAATATTTTAGTGAATTTTGAGAAAAAGAATCAATTCAAAAACATAAATATTCAGAGAGAAATTAATTTTTGAATCAATTAACAAAAATAACAAAAATTCAAATATTTGAAAATTTGAAAAAGGGCGCCAAGAACACCAAGTTCTTGCCCGCGTGCCCTGTTTCTACAGATTTGCATTTTCTCACTTTTCTCCCTGATTTCTCAATGGTTTTGCACGATTTAAACACCAATCTTGTTCGCTTTTGAACAAGGATCACAACCATATAGATTAATTGCATTTATATTGAGTGAGAAATCAGAAGAAAACCTCAGGAACCCTAATTTCAGCATGAACACAATGGAATTTCATACATGATTGATTCATGGCAATTGATTGAGGGTTATCACTCCATACATGATTAGGAACATATGGAAAAATTATTGTGCAGTAAAATATGCATGAATCATGGAGTTTGAAGAGCTCATGCTTACCTCTTGCAGCTGGTGATCGAGTTTGGTGATGGAGGTGTTGTAAGTTGGTTCCAATGATCTGGACAACTTCCTTAGGTGCCAAGGATTGTGTTTGAATGCTTGGAATGAATGGAAATGATCTGGAACTTGAGATGGTACCCCCAACAGCAAATCTGTCAAGAGCTTGAGCAGTTGGCTAGTGATTTTGAGAATCTGATGTTCCAGATGTGATTTTGTGTTATGGATCACTTTTATATGTTATATGTGAGGTGTGTGTGTGATTGGTTTGGTTGGAAGTGCTCTCAAACTCAAAACCCGATGGTGACTTGAGTTAGAAGGCAAAATTGGAGTGAAAGTGGTGCTTTAGAGGAAAGCATCAGTTTGGGTGCTTTGGTGTACTCAAACTGATCACAAATGAGCTCAATTTATAGTAGAGCAAGTTTGTTTTGCAAGCAATAGGGAATGGCAACTGCCGCAGGCCTTTGGCCAATTGTGATCAAATTGAATCTTAAGTCTCCTCTAGCCATTGACTTGAGATTAGAGCACAGGCCTATGGTTCTCTGTTGTATGAGCTTATCTTGGCTCAATTGGCTGATCATGGACTGATACATGCCAGCTCTATGCATCCATTTAATGTCTCAAAACAAAATTGGAGTCTTGAGGCATCTTTAGCTTTTTAGGTTTGGCATGGCTACTTGTGGAATCTTGGACTTGGGAGGCTTATAAATCAGTGTTTGTTCCTTAGTTGTTCCCCCTTGAGGTGTGCAGATAGATAACCATGTTTATTTTTGCACCATTTGATCAATTAGAGCCCTAATGCGCAAATCTTCCTTGCCAAGACAGTTTGCAGCAAGGCATGTTGCAGCTGTCATAACCTCTAGCTCAGGTGGAGTTTGATGGAGTTCTTGGACATTTTGGCTGACATATCCTATTTCAACATGATGTCCAACTTTGGTTTTGATCCAACTTTAATTACAGTGAAAAATGCCTCTACATTTTGGAAAAAATAAGCCAGATTCTGACTTAGTGAAAATTTCACTAAGTGTTGGAAAAATGTCATTTTCATGTTTTTAGCCATTTTGATCACTTCATAACTTAAAATCCATGAGGAATTGGAAGTTGATGTAGTTGAAGCTTTTGTAGAGTGTAGCAAGGCCTACAAATCCAACTTTGGATCACCCAAAATGGTTGCTTGGATCTCAAGTTATGGTCCTTGGAAGTTGGTACCCTAGCCACTTTGTTCCATAGCTTAGAAAAATTCTAAGTTTTTTATTGTTACCCCTTTTACAAGTTAACTCACCATTCTTGATTTTTCTTGATGAATGATGATTCAAATCACATATTAACATTGTTTTAGGGTTAAGGAACCTTGTTTGACCAAAAATCCAAAAAGTCAAACTTTGACTTTTGTACAGTTGACTTTTTCAACAGATGAAATTTAAACTGTGCGATCCTTTATGAAATCAAGTCCTTGACCTAAATCAAACCTAATGGATGGATTCCATAGGTGTTATAGGGTGTATTGACTCATGTCCCAAGGTTTGGGAGATGTCTTGGTCAAAAGTCAAAGGCACAGTTGACTTTTTCCTCGAAACCCTAACTGTGGTCCTGATGAAATTGAAACTTGTAGACCAATCCATTGTTGTAAATGGATCAATGTAATATATATTGGAGGCCCTCAAATCATTTCTTGAGGTCTTGGCTCATGCCTTGTCCCAAAAGTCAACTTTAGGGGTGAATTAGGTCAAGAAACCCTAATTCCTGATTTTTGGTAAATGCATCCCCTGAGGTTAAATTGACATGATGATTAGGTCCATGAGGTCCCTTAGAGTATCTTGGGTTGTGCTTTGAAGCATTGGCTCATGCCCAGATGAAAATTTCCATCTGGAGGCCTTAGTCGACCAAAACCCTAATTCGGTGACACTATCGATCTTGGGGCTTGATCCACTTGGAATGTTGCAACTTTATGCTTGATTCTTGATGTGGGAGTCCTTTTGATCCTTTATGGGTGTTTTAGAGACTAGACAAGTTGAAGATCATGTCATTTCTTGATTGATCCTTTATCTTAGTGCTCTGAGAGGGCTCAAAACCCTAATCTTGATTGTAGTGAATGTTCACCCATCATTGGGGAGACTGATGAGGTATATAAGTACATCCATATTGTGATGATGATTTGTACAATAAAGGGAAATCTTGGTGGTCAAAATTTGAGGTATGACAGATGTCCCTATTTAATCTTCTTGGACCCGAAGGTGTGAATGGCGAAAGTATTCGGGCATTCGGGGTGCAAAAGGATTAAATATCGGAATACCTGAAATTTTGATGGTGGTTATGAATGGCTGCTTGCTCATCCATCTTCTTTCGCTAAGCAATGATGCTTAGAAAAGGTAAAAACTTCCCCTCGATCTTGGTCTTCAGCCAAGGAACTGGTCTCAGTTTCTGATGTAAACTTCCCCTCGATCCTGGTTTTTAGCCAAGAAACTGGTCTTAGTTTCTTTTGTCAATAAACTTCCCCTCGATCATGGTCTTCAGCCACGGAACTGGTCTAAGTTTCTAAAATAAACTTCCCCTCGATCCTGGATTCCTACCAAGGAACTGGTCTTAGTTTCTTTTGTCAATAAACTTCCCCTTGATCTTGGTCTTCAGCCACATAACTGGTCTAAGTTTCTGAAATAAAATTCCCCTCGATCCTGGTTTCCTACAAAGGAATTGGCCTTTGTTTCTTTTGTCAATAAACCTTATTGACAAGAGACGCTATTTGTAGCGGTTTTCCTCAAACTTCTCACCGAATTTTCCTGGGGAGATGCCATTTGACAGAAAAAATTTTGATATCAGACTTGCCGGAGAAACCCATTCATCTGAGCTGTAGAGGTATTCAAACTTCTCTGTTGGAGACGCCATTTGTCGACTCTATCGGGGAAAACGAGTCTCTTGAAAGACTATTTTCTGCTTGGGGATACTACATCATACTTTTCTTCGAGATATTTTTGGAGAAATGTCATGTGATGTAATCCAATTTGGAGGTGCTGATGACCTCTTTTGATAGAAAATTTCCAGAGAGAAACTGCTGTATTGCCGAGAGTCTTCGGTCGAGAGGCTTTCTCTGGGGATTTTCCTTAATCTGGGAAAGCGAAAATATCATCTTCAATGGTGAAGAGTGGTGTTCTGAAGGTGTCAGTTGAATGTCTTCTTGCCTTTTAGAGGTTCAAGTTATCAAAGTGGTCGAGGACCGTCTCCAACCCAAAAATAAATTGGGGGGAGAGAGATTGTTTAGGTGACACTTTTCCTGACGGGGAAAAGACTGACAACTCGATTGATAATAGGACTTTATCACTTGGGGATAAGACTGACCAGAGTGATAGTGATGCAATATGATTATGAATGTGAATATGAATCAATTATGCATGATGTATGTATGTTTATGTTGACAAAACTGATGCGACATACAGACTAACAGATGAACACGACTGGATACCCGGCCACGGCGGGGGAGAAAAAATATCATTTGTTCAAGATAGCAATTCTGCCTTGCTTAGGAGAGATAGTCCCTGCGGGGAACAACGCTGGTCGGGCTTAGGAGGTAAGAACTCTACCGGGGATATCAGATGGGAAAACCACATCTGATATAGTTGATCCTTCATTCAGGCGTACTGGTTTAGAAGGAGTACTTTGATTCTGCACTTTAAAGTTTAATCGCCTTTGGAGTAGCGATCGGTGTTCTTTCGATGTTCAACAGTCAAAAGAAATTGCCAACTTTATTTTAAAAAGCAGAAAAATTTGACAAGTAAATTCATTTTTTTGTTTTATTTCAAGAATCGTTAATCATGTTAAAAACGTCGTTCTGTAAAGCTAAAACAAATAAGAATTGCAAACAAAAGCACTAAGGCTCAAATTTTATTGATAGGATGGAAATCAGCCAAGCGCGTGATCCCATAGAGTATTTACAAAGTTAGAAAATGGTAATTTAAGGGAAAAAGGGCTACATTGAAACATAACAACCATTATCCTTCTACCAACTTTGAATTCTGGACATCCTGAGCTTCTCTCGAAGATGACCTTGATTGGAGTTTTCCTGATGGATGGCATTGCTGCTGAGGAATTTACCCGTGTTGGACGTAGTTACCTGCCATTAATCCCTAACTTTTACCTGGATTGTTCTTGGAGATTTCCAATCCACCGGGATGATTTTATTTTTGCTTGTGTCTCTAATTTTTGCCTGGACCACCGAGACGTCTTTTATTTTTTATTTTTCTTATTTTTTGCTTTCGGGGTTTCCATCCACCGAGATGTTTTTTATTTTTTATTTTTCTTATTTTTTTAGGCGAAGTATTTCTTGACTATATCAACATTCGTGGGGTAGGAAAATTCTTCTCCATCCATGGTTGCGAGTTTCAAGGCACTGCCTGAGAAGGCTTTCTTGACCACATAGGGGCCGTCATAGTTCGGAGTCCATTAGCCCCGAGAGTCAGTGAAAAATGATTGTATCTTTTTTAGCACAATGTCTCATTTTCTGCAGATGCGGGGTCAGACCTTTTTGTTAAATGCTTTCTTTATTCTTTGCCGATACAACTGACCGTGGCATAGAGCCGTTATTCGCTTTTCTTCGATCAGATTCAACTCATCGTGTCGAGTTTGATACCATTCAGCCTCTGTTAGCTTAGCTTCCATCAATACCCGAATTGATGGGATCTCTACTTTTATGGGGAGGACTACTTCCATGCCATATACTAGAGAAAAAAGGGGTTGCCCCTGTTGAAGTGCGGACAGATGTGCGATAACCGTGAAGAGCAAAGGGCAGCGTCTCATGCCAGTCTTTGTAGGTTACAACCATCTTTTGGACAATCTTCTTGATGTTCTTGTTAGCCGCTTCCACCGCTCCGTTCATCTTAGGTCGGTAGGGAGATGAGTTATGGTGTTCGATCTTGAACTCAGCGCACAACTCTTTCATCATCTTATTGTTCAAGTTAGATCCATTATCAGTAATGATCTGGCTTGGAACACCATAACGACATATGAGATTGTTTTTGATAAAGCAGACCACGACTTGTAGGGTTACATTGGCGTATGATGCGGCTTCGACCCACTTGGTGAAAAAGTCAATGGCTACCAGGATAAAACGATGTTCGTTTGAAACTTTGGGTTCGATCATGCCAATCATGTCGATTCCCCACATAGAAAAAGGCCATGGGGAAGAAAGAACTTTGAGATGTGTTGGCGGTACATGGATTTTGATCGAGTATATCTGACACTTGTGACATCTCCTCATATACTTGTAGCAATCGGATTCCATGGTCAACCAATAGTACCCTGCTCTTAGAATTTTTTTGCCCATTGTGTGTCTGTTGGCATGTGTGCCAAAGGATCCTTCGTGAATTTCTTTTACCAGCATGTTTGCTTCTGGTCTGTCTACACATCGGAGCAAGACCATGTCAAAGTTTCTCTTAAAGAGTGTGTCACTGCTCAGGAAAAAACTGCCAGCCAGCCTTCTGAGGGTTTTTTTGTCTTTTCTGGATGCCCCAGGTGGGTATTCTTGTTTTTGAAGGAAGCACTTGATATCATGATACCAAGGTTTGTCGTCTATGACCGCTTCGATCGCGAAGATGTAAGCGGGCCTTTCAAGGCGCATTATGTCAATCTTAGGTATATCATTCCATTGACCTATACTAATCATGGAAGAAAGAGTGGCTAGTGCATCAGCCATGTGATTCTCTTTACGAGGGATGTGATGAAACTCGATTTTGTTGAAGAAGGGTAACAACCTTCTCGCGTAATCTTTGTAAGGAATCAGTCCTGATTGATATGTGTTCCAAACTCCTTTGATTTGATTGATAACCAGGGCTGAGTCGCCATATACATCCAAGTTCTTGATCCTTAAGTCGATCGCTTCTTCGAGACCCATGATACAAGATTCGTGTTCGGCCTCGTTGTTTGTACACTTGAATGTTAGTCGGGCGGTGAAAGGAATGTGGGTACCCTGAGGTGTTATGATGATTGCCCCAATTCCATTTCCATAATGATTGACAGCTCTGTCAAAGATAAGTCCCCATTGGGAACCTGGTTCTGGCCCTTCACTGGGTAGTGGTTCATCGCAATCTTTCATTTTCAAGTACATGACATCTTCGTCTGGGAAGTCAAACCCGACTGATTCCTGATCGTCAATCGGTTGATGAGCCAAATGATCATCTAAAACACTTACTTTAATGGCTTTCTAAGCATGGTATTCTATGTCATATTCTGATAACAACATCTGCCAATGGGCTATCCTTCCCGTGAGAGCATGCTTTTCAAAGACGTACTTGATTGGATCCATTTTAGAGATTAACCAAGTAGTGTGACAAATCATATACTAGCGAAGATGTTTGGCTGCCCAAGCCAGAGCACAGCAAGTTTTCTCAAGCATAGTATACCGAGTCTCACAGTCGGTAAATTTCTTGTTCAAATAGTAAATGACAGACTCTTTCCTTTTTGTTTCATCTTGTTGGCCAAGTACACAACCCATAGATTCTTCCAAAACTGTTAGGTAGATGATCAGCGGTCTTCCCTCCACTGGAGGTTACATGATAGGTGGATTCAACAGATATTCCTTGATACTATCGAAGGCGGTTTGACATTCTTCTATCCAAATGCAATCCTGATTCTTTTTGAGTAATTTGAAGATTGGCGCGCATGTCGCGATCATGAGGAATATGAATCTGGAAATATAGTTCAAACGTCCCAGGAATCCCCTGACTTGTTTTTCAGTCTTTGGAGAAGGTATTTCTTGAATGGCCTTGACCTTGTCAGGATCAACCTCAATTCCTTTCTGGCTGACGACGAACCCTAAAAGTTTTCCTGAACGGACACCGAATGTGCATTTGTTGGGATTCAAGCGGAGTTTGTATTTCCTCAGACGCTCGAATAGCTTTGACAGGTGGGTCACATGCTCCTCTTCTGTTTTAGATTTGGCAATCATATCATCGACATATACTTCAATTTCTTTGTGTATCATGTCATGAAACAGAGTAGTCATGGCCCTTTGATAGGTTGCCCCGACGTTGTTTAAACCGAACGACATTACCTGGTAACAAAAAGTGCCCCATGGGGTGATGAATGAAGTTTTCTCCATATCTTCCGGCGCCATTTTGATTTGATTATAGCCCGAGAATCCATCCATGAAGGAGAATACTTTGAATTTTGCAGTACTGTCTACCAGCATGTCAATGTGTGGTAATGGAAAGTCATCCTTTGGACTGACCTTGATCAGATCCTTGTAGTCTACACACATTCTGACTTTTCCGTCCTTTTTCAAAACTGGTACTATGTTGGCTAACCATTGAGGATACTCTGATGTGGCGAGGAAACCCGCGTCAATCTGTTTTTGTACTTTCTCTCTGATTTTGATGGCCATGTCGGGATGAGTCCTTCTTAGCCTTTATTTTACCGGCGGACATTCTGCTCTCAATGGTAGATGATGTTTCACTATGCTGGTGTACAACCCGGGCATGTCCTGATAGGACCAAGCAAATACATCGAGAAACTCTTTGAGAAGCTTTATCAAACTTTCTTTGACAGTTGGACTGAGCAATGCCCCAATCTTGACTTCTTTTCTCTCTTCTTCTGAACCCAAGTTGACCATTTCCAACGGCTCTTTGTGAGGTTCAATGGACCTTTCCTCCTGTCTGAGTAATCGAGAGATCTCTTCTAGAATTTCTTCATCATTTTCTTCTTTAGCCTCAAATACCAGGAATTCAAAGTTGGGAGAATGCATTGGATCGTATGTTTCAATTGGGTTTAAAACAAGCAATCTGCATGACGTGATGATTGTTTTTAGAAGACATAGAGAGAATGCAAGAGTGTGTGCAGTGTATTTTCTGAAAAATGCTTGTTTTTATTATTTGAGTTGTTTTTAGGATTACCATTTTCTGAAAAAAATGAAAAGAGAAAACAGCAATAAATGCGGAAATTACAGAACGACGTTATTTTATTTATGATCTTGTCGATTCTTGAAACTACAACTCTATAAAACAAAACTCTGCCGCTTTGGGCAAAGCGAAGAGAGACATTTATAGAAAGTGAGCCCTATCAAAACATTCGTTTCACCTGGGCAAGGTGAAAGGTTAAGACAAAAGACGGCAATTACTTAGACTTATGAACGACTTTCGGAACATCCACAGCAACCCATTGGCGGCGAACTCCTCGGTGAATCACAAAGTCTGGTACCTTCTTTCTTGATTTGTCTTCAGAAATAACACTGATTTCTGGTGGAGCAGGATCGTTGGAATCTGTCTCCCAGGCAGAGTTGTCGTAGGAGAACTCTTCTATTGTATCTTGCATAGTGTTTGTGCTCTCAGGTAAATCTCCTCATCCAGTTGGTTGGATGTCTTCGAGCCTGATACGAGAGCTTTTAGGAGCGGTGTACTTGACCAATTAGTCGAATTTACCACTCACCTGTCCTAAGATGTCCCATACTTCGGTTGAACTAGAGGAGTCATCCCTTTCGATGACGTTGACCTCAGGAAAAGCATAGTTAAGGAACTGTTGTCCTGCAATCTTTGTAAATTCATCGTCGTACTGGGTATTTTTTGAATGCCCTGAGTGTTGATCCCATGACGTGGTGGGGACGCAGGTATTCTTTTCAATGATGCTTAGTTGATAAGCGTCGTTGGGCTGAATCTTTTGCCCCAAGTCTCCTGGGTACGGCTGCCAGATAGGCAGGCCGTCCATTGGGCCATAATAGTCATGGTCAAAGTTGTCTTTCATCGGAGTGTCTTCCTCTAATGAGTTTGGTGGAGCACGGCATCCTTCCGGATCACAATCTCCGTATATCATTTTAACATCTGATCTAGGTATATATCTCGGACTCTGCGTGGGAAAGCAAAATGGCGTATGTGTTTCTTCCTGAGACATAACCGTCCTCGTTGAGATAGGACTTCCACTCTTCATCTATTTCAGAGGAATCTCCCTCGTTGATAGTGTGTACTTCTTGAGACACTGGATGAAGGAAACATCCATTGTGGAAGAAGTCCTGAATGGGATGAAAACTTTCATCGTTAGTAGCAGTCTGGGTACAGGTTGAGGAAAAACCAAGACCCTTCTTTGTTTTGATATCAGTAGGAATGACAAGCTTTCCCCATCCTTTTGCATTGTTACTTTTGATCACATCGAGAGCATCTTTGTACGAGGAGATCGATGTTCCTTTCTCTGATCAGTTGTCAATGCTCACCGAAAGTGCTTGGAACTGGGTTCTAACAACCTCTTCTAGTTCCACACAAGTGGACGACGATAAGTTGCTCATGATCAAGGCTTGACTGTGACTAGTTGGTCATTCTTGACGAACTTCAGCTTCTGGTGAAGTGTCGAAGTGACTGCCCCAGCCTCGTGTATCCAAGGTCTTCCTAACAAACAGTTGTATGCTACCTGGATGTCCATGACCTAGAAAGTGACTTGGAAAGTGTGAGGACCGATAGTTATGGGAAGGTCGACTTTGCTGATAACTATTTTTTGGGATCCGTCAAATGCGTTGACGATGACCTCACTGCCTCTCATCGGAGATCCTTTAAATGATAGTCGCATTAAAGTGGACTTCGGCGTAACATTCAGAGCTGATTCGATGTCAACCAGTATGCTGGCTAAAGCATCGTCCTGGCAGTTGACTGTAATATTGAGCGCCGTGTTGTGACTTTTGCCTTCTTCCGGCAATTCCTCATCACTAAACCCCAAGTTGTTGTAGGAAGTGATGTTGGAGATGATGCTGTCGAATTGTCTTATTGTTACATCTTGTTCCACAAAGGTATGTTCTAAGACTTTCTGTAGGGCTTCCCTGTGAGCTTCGAAACTGAGTAAAAGAGATAACACAGAGATTTTTGAAGGAGTTTGCAACAACTGATCTACTATGTTGTACTCACTCTTCTGGATGAGCCTTAGCATCTCATCATTGTTATTTGCAAGGTCGGGATTACTGAATTGACCGACTGGTTGATTGGGAACTTCTATCTAAGGTTCCTTTTCTTTGTTAGGTTCTCTATTTCCTCGGTTGAAGATTCGACCGCTCCGTATTACTCGACTGATGTCTGCAATAATCACGACGGAGGGTAATGGAGTTTCCTTTCCATTCTCAATTGTTGTTGCACAGTATTTGTAAGGGATAGCCTTATCGGATTTGTACGGTACTGGTCCCGACAAATAGATAACTACATGATCCTTTTGATTTTTTTGACCATCGTAGCCGGCCTCAATTGGTTCGAGGTTGAGAATCTTTCCTCTATCAAGAGGAACTCTTGATTCATGGAGTAAAGGGATTATGGCGCACACATCTTTGGCCACTTCTCGTTTAGGGATCAAGATAACCTCTTTGCCTTGATTGGGAAAATAGTCTGACATTATGTTAATTGAATCAGAACTTTAGCATGGTTGAACCTCTTTGTGGTCCAACTGACTTTGAAGGGCTTCTCGCACAAGGTAGCATCCTTGATTGTTCTCTGATCAAACTCTACAGTGCTCATAGTTGGGTGGTGGCTCTAACGAGCAATTTTTGTCGGTAACGCGACCACCTTATCGCTGGAATTGGGGTTTTCCTCCTGGCGAAGAAAGGGGGTGCTACTTTCTGATTTCTTATTTATCCCATGAAGCTGAAAGGGAAAGGGAAGGTATCTAAAACTAAGCTTGCACGCGAATGTTTAACTGAACAAACGCTTTGAGAGATTCAGGGAGTCGGGGTCAGGTTATACAATGGGTAGTTGTCAATTACCCATCCTATATGTGGTTATCCACAGGATATTAGCTTTAAGTATCGCTTTGTAATTGATGGTGTTTATATGGTATTGGGTTGGGAAAGTTTCTTGGGAGAGTATGACAGGGAGAGAGAGTTTTTGTTGATGTTCGGGTTCTTCCCGATGTTTTTGGTAAGGTACTGGTCCTAATTTTTTATTAGTGTGAAGGTACTGGACCTAAGGTTTTTGATGAGTATGCTCGCTTAGATTTTGCAATCTTATGCCTACGTATTCCCGTTTAAACGAAACAAGGAAATCAGAGCAATCGTAGTTCCTCCTATTCTAAGGGAGGAAAAGGATGTTTTGGTGTCTTGTTCAAAGCCCAAGACAGAGGCTAAAGGTTTTGACTGAGAGAGAATTTGTCATCTCTAAAGGGGAATTGTTGATTTTTGTGTGCCTTGATCGAAGCCCAAGGTTGAAGCTAAGAGGTTGGTTGAATCCACTAGGGAAGTCCTTATACAAAGCCTAAGAGGAGGCTAAAAGTTTGACTTTTATGGGGAAAATGTTCTTTCTGTCTTGTACAAGGCCCAAGATTTGAGGCTAAAAGGGACTTTGACTCCGCCGGGGAGTTTTGTATGTGTCTCGTACAATGCCCAAGATAGAGGCTAAAATGAGAAATTTAATCGACTCGACTGAGGATATTTTAAGTGTCTTGTACAAGGCCCAAGACGGAGGCTAAACGGGTTTGACTCAACAAGAGAGTGCTTTTATATGTCCTGTACGAAGCCCAGGATGGCGGCTGAACAAGGTGGAGAAAGCCTAAGAGTAGGCTAACTTTGCTAGGGTAAATCATTATACAAAGCCTAAGAGGAGGCTATCTCTGCTAGGGAAATCTTTATGCCAAGCTTAAAAGGAAGCTGGAAAAGACTGTCTCAACAAAAGAATGGTTTTTATCTGTCTCGCACAAAGCCCGAGACTGAGGCTAAAAGGGATGACTCAACAAGAGAGTGCTTAAAGGTGATTGACTCAACAAGAGAGTCTGAGATGGTGATTGACTCAACAAGAGAGTCTGACTCAACAAGAGAGTCTAAAAAGGTGACGGACTCAACAAGAGAGCCTGAAAAGTAATTGATCGACTCAACAAAAGAATCTGAAAAGGTTAGCTCCGCTGGAGAGAATCATTGTACAAAGCCCAAGAGGAGGATGAACTATGCTGAGGAAATGGTCCTTATACGAAGCCTAAGAGGAGGCTAGCTTCTGCAAGGGATTCTTGAGATTCCGAGGCAGGTCCGAATGGGGAATTAACTCTTGCAGGGGAATTCCGAAGAGTTGATAGATTAGAAACCTCGAGGCTCTGATTTGAGATAGTGTTATCCTGATCGTAAACCGACCCTGGTTGGGGAAATTCTTGAGAAAGACAGTGTTATAGAACCCTCAAGTTCTAACTTTTGCTGGAGATTAATCCAGAATCCGGGGTTTCTCCTATGTTTTGGAGGGAACTTGAGAATGTCTTTGAGACTCAAGGGTGTTTAGACTGTCCAAGTCTATTGGTAGAGTTTTATCTTTTGTATGATGCCCAAGAGGAGGCCGACTCGTTTAAGGGATGAGTATCAACCCTAAAATTGGTCTGAGAGTTTTGACTCTTTTTAGAAAGACAGCTCTGACAAAGGATGACTAAGTTCTGTTCCTATACCTATAAGAGGTCTTCAGGGTCCTTGTATTAAGCCCAAGAGAAGGCATGAGAACTTCTAAGAAGCCGAAAGGTCCTTGTACAACGCCCAAGAGGAGGAGGGGATGCTTTTAGGAAGCCTGTGGGTACCCAAACCAAGAGAAGTTCAAGAAATGCAATTCACAGAGTAGATATCATTCCACGAAAGTTTGAGGGTTTGGAAGAAACTCATGAGATGCTATTCACGGAGAATAGATCAACTCCGGGGAGTAGAATTTCTTTGACAATTTCTAGGGGTGACAGTCTGAGAAAAGGTTCACCGAGAATACTGCCTTTCTCTTTGTTCCATATTGTTTAACCCCAAGAGGAGGGAAAACTGTATCTGGTAATCCTATGGGGATCTAGTTTTGTTTGTATTTAAGAGTGACCAACAGGCTTTACTTAGTTCTAGACCTAATTTCCAGATAAAACTCTAAATGACTATACTAGTATATATACAGTTGATATATGACAAGTATGTAAAAGGATGTGATAGAAGACTTACAGTGAAGCAGCCCCACAATACAGTTATATATAGGAAAGCAATAAATGAAAGCGGATAAACACTTACCCGTTGTAGAGCTTCCATGTTGTTTTGTTAGTTGTTCAACAAAGAAATTAAAGAATGTTTTGATAATGACTGTACATTTGAATTTAAAATCATAGGAGAAAGTGCTTTGAAAAGATTGCTGGGGCTTATAGCTCAGGGAGAGGCCCAGGTGATTTTTTAAAAGGCGACAATCGCATCGTTGTTGTGAGAATTGTACAGAGGGACTTATACAATATGTGAGGCCCAAAAGGTTTTCTGTACAAAGGGGATGGGTCTTACGCTCTATTAGAGGCCCAAAGATTATTTTTTTGTACAAGAGATGGGGCTTACAACTCAGGGAGAGGCCTAGGTGGGCAGTGATCGCACCGTCGTTTTGTAAATCCCCGGGGGACTTATACAATTGTCTGAGGCCCAAAATGTTTGGCTTTAAAAAAAGAGTTGGGTCTTACACTCTATTAGAGGCCCAAAGTGTTTTTAAGAAAAGGAATGGGACTTAAAGCTCTAGGAGAGGCCCAGTTGGTTTTGTTAAAAAGGCGACGATCGCGCCGTTGTTTTTGAAAATACAGTGGGACTTATACAATGACTGAGGCCCAAAAAGTGGTGTATTTACAAAGGGGATGGGTCTTACACTCTAATAGAGGCCCATGAGTGTTTGAAAAAGATTTGTGATGGTGGAATTAATCAAAACCCTAATTTTGTTAAAAATGGAATTAATTTTGTTAAAAAATTAATAAAAAGTATTGAAAACATGTGAAAAATGAGTGGTGATCTTGGATCAATGTTTCAAAAATCAAGTTTTTATCCATAAAATGATTGGAAACCAATTAAATTTGGAAAATCAAGGAGGAAAAAAATATTTTAAATCTTAAAAAACAAATAAAAGATTAATTCTTTGCAAAAATATCAAGTATATGAAATAAATAATATTTTTGGGAATTTTTGGTAAAATAAAATATTTTAACATTTTTGTGAATTATTAAAAAAAGAATCAACTCAAAATCATTAAAACTCAGAGAGAAATTAATTTTTGAATCAATTAAATAAAATCACAAAAATTCAAACATTTGAATTTTTGAAAAAGGGCGCCAAGAACACCCAAGAACACGCGCGTGTTCTGAGTTTTGCCCAGATTTGCATTTTCTCTCCAATCTCACTGAATACTTGATGAAATTACATAATCCACATATCAATCTGCTCGTTTTCACTTCACGATCATGTCTATGGTCTTTAATTTCATTTGTTTTAAGCATGGAATAAGAAATCAAGACAAAACCTCAAGAACCCTAAAATTTGCATGAAGGCTGAGAATTTTGATACACAATTCAAACAAAGCAATTAATTGAGGGGGAAACATTCTATGCATGATTATGAACATTTGGCAAAAGTATTGTGTGAGGAAATATGCATAGATTAAGAGATGACCAAGTTTAGGCTTACTTGAAGGTCGTGACAGCAAGAGCAATGTGATTTTTGAGTTGGAGGTGTTGCAGATGAGTTGTGATGATCTGAGCAGCTTCCCTACACCATATGGAGCGTGTTTGAATGCTTGGACTTGATTGGAAATGGCTGAATCACTTCATGGCATCTCAACTGCAACTTGGTTGAAAACTTGAGCAACTAGCTGGTGATTCTGAGAAATCAGTGTTACAGTTGTGTGTTTAGTGTTTGATCAGCTCAAATATGATGTTTATGAGGTGTTAGAGCAATTAGTTTGAGTGGAATTGTTCTCTACTGAAAAACTCGATAGTGACTTGCTAAGAAAGGAATTTTTGAGAGTGAGAAGATGATTTTGAGAAAGGCAAGTGTTGTAAGCCTTTGGTGTACTTAAAATGATCACAAATGAGCTCTATTTATAATAGAGCAAGTTTGTTTTGCAAGGAATAGGGAATGGCAACTGGTACAGGTCTGTGGCCAATTGTCTCACTTTGGAATCTTAAGTCTCCTCTAGCCATTAACTAGAGGTTAGAGCACAGGCCTTTGGTTCCCTAGTTCAGAGATCATCCTTGACTCATTCAGTTGGAATAGGCTCAGTTCAAGCCACCTTGGTGTATCCATTGAATGCTCCAAAACAAAATTGGAGTCTTGTCCCCCTTTTAGGCTTTTTTAGGTTTGGCATGCTATTTTAGTTCCAAAGACTTCGGAGGCTTGGATATCAGATCATCCCCCTTGGATTTGATCCTAAGATGTGTCCAAAATGATGACAAGGCTTGGAATTATCTGATTTTGCCAAATCGAGCAAAAGTGCAAAATTCTGCCTTGTCATGACAGTTGCAGCAAGGCATGTTGCAGCTGTCATAACTCTTAGCTCAAGTGGAATTTCATGGGGTTCTTGGACATTTTGGAAAGCTCTCATATGATACAACACATGTGTGGTCATAGTTTGTCTTGAAACTTTTTGGATCCAAGTGAAAAATGCCCCTACATTTTGAAAAAAGTGAAACAGATTCTGACCAAGTGAAAATTTCACTAAGTGTTGGAAAAATGTCACTTTTGTGTTTTCAGCCATTTTGAACATTCCATAGCTTAAAATCCATGAGGAATGAGGTGTAGTTAACACTTTTTAAGTATGCCATGAGAGCTATAAATCCATCTTTGGATCAGCCAAAATGGTTGCTTGGATCACAAGTTATGATCCTTGGAAGTTGGTACCCTAGCCACTTTGTTGCATAACTTAGAAAATTTCTATGTTTTTATGGTTACCTCTTTTACAAGTTATCCCACTTTCATTGATTTTTCTTGATGAATTATGATTCCAATCACACATTAACATCATTTTAGGGTTAAGGAACCATAATTGATCAAAAAATCAAAAAGTTAAACTTTGACTTTTTGGTACAGTTGACTTTTTATCAGATGAATTCCAAACTGTGCGATCCTCTATGAAATTAAGTCCTTGACCTAAATTAAACTTGATGGATGGATTCCATAGGTGTTATAGGGTGTGTTGACTTATGTCCCAAGGTTTGGGAGCATGTCTTAGTCAAAATTCAAAGGTGCAGTTGACTTTTTCCTCAAAACCCTAACTGTGGGCCAGATGAAATTGGAACTTGTAAATCAAGTTTCTTGGATCAATACATTGTTGCAAATGGATCAAGGTAGTGTATTAGAGGCCTTAAAATCATGTCTTGAGGTCTGGGCTCATGTCTGGTCCCAAGAGTCAACTTAAGGGTGTATTAGGTCAAGAAAACCCTAATTCCCGATTTTTGATGAATGCTTCCCCTGAGGCTAAATTGACTTGATGATGGGGTCCATGAGGTCCCAAGGAGTATTTTAGGGTATGCTTTGAAGAATTGGCTCAGGCCTAGAGGAAAAATTCCATCTAGAGGCCCTGGTCGACCAAAGCCCTAATTTGGTGACACTGGCGATCTTGAGGCTTAATCCACTTGGAATGCTGCAGCCTTGTGCCTGATCCCTGATGTGGGAGTCCTCTTGATCTTTTGTGGGTGTTTGAGAGGTTAGACAAGTTGAAGATCATGTCGTTTCTTGATTGATGCTTTGTCTAAGTGCTCGAGGAGGGCTTGAAACCCTAAGCTTGATTGTAGTGAATGCTCACCCATCTTTGGGGAGACTAATGAGCATGAAAGTTCATCCATATTGTGATGATGGTTTGGACAATGATGGGAATCTTAGTGGTTAAAATTTGGGGTATGACAGTGGCACCCGGCCACGTCCGCTTTGTATGTAGTGTAACCTCATTAGATATGTTTCCATTGATCGAACATCCTGATTTTGATGCCTAGTAAGGTTCCCATCAGTCATACTGATTTATTGTGTGTCTTCATCTAGATAGATCGGAAGCCACCAGTTGTTCAACAAGTGTTGAAGCGTTCTTTGAACGAGAGCACATCCTTGGTCACTCTCACGACATACTCTACAATTCTGATACTCGTGTGAAGTCAGAAAACTGAGCTGGACTTGCTTAGCGTGTAATTCCACCAAGCTGGTGTTCATCAAGTGAATATTAAAGATTTGGATCATGTTAACTTGACAATGACTTCTATCACGGTAATCTTGGATCAATCCAAGGTCCATCTGACGCTGGAGGGCCTCTTGTACAAAACAGCATTCCTGATTGTTTACCAAGCAGTTTAGACTGGAATTGTAATCATGTCGCAGCAGATCATGATGTTGGCTTTGCCTTGAGTGCATTGCCACTAAGTTGACATTCATTGCACGGATGTCTTGGTTTTGAATGATGTTGGAATTCGTATAAGTCATGTTGACCTCACGACTTCGGTGATCTTGGATCCATCTGAGATCCTTCTGTTCCTGTAGAGCATATTGCACCACAGAACACCCTTGATTATTTTTAGAGCAGATATCACACCGGTGATAATTGTGAGACGGTACATGACCGTATCCGCTCTGTCTGCAATGCATCTTAACCAGGTTAGTTCCCAATAAGAGTACATCGTGAATTTGATAGCTATGTTTAGACTCTTCCTCTATCAAGTTTACTGCAACTTTCTTGTGTTGAGGCAACAGGTTCGTCTGAACATTTGGATTTGTATCCTTGAAGGATAAGACCCCGCTCCTGACAAGCTTCTGTACATCGGATTTGAAACTGAGACAGTTTTCTATGTTATGCCCTGGTCCTCCTTGATGGTAAGGGCAAGTCTGATATGCTTTAAACTAAAAAGGTAGATTCTCCGGTACTGTAAGAGGAGACCTGGTTTGGACGTGCCCCTTGACCAGTAATAGTGGAAACAGTTCTGTGTACAACATTGGTATAGGGTCGAACCCTGGTGGTCAAGTTGTATGGTTGTTGTTGTACTGTGGACGAGCCTGCTGGAGAGGCGGTTGTGTCCTTTGCAGATATTGTTGCTGATTCGATTGGCTCTGAGCAACCTGAGGTTGATACGTTAGAACAGGTTCAGGGGTGATAGCAGGAGTTACAGCTGCTACTGGTTGGTACCGTCGCCTTTGCTTTTTAAGAGTGATATTACTAATATCTTGCTCTTTATTCTTAGGGAAAGCACTACCGTATCTTTTGGTACTGCTTGATGGTCCAGCGTCTTTGACCAGATGTCATGCTCGGACTGCTTCTTCAAGACGAACTCCCATGTTCACCATTTCAGTTAAGTCGCTGGGCGCACTGGCGACCATTCGGTCGTAGTAAAACAAACTCAAGGTTTTCAAAAGGATTTTTGTCATCTCTTTTTCTTCAAGAGGTGGACAAATCTGGGCGGCAATTTCACGCCATCTCTGAGCATATTCCTTAAAGTTTTCCTTGTCCTTCTGCGACATGGCTCTAAGTTGATCTTTGTCCGGTGCCATGTCCAGGTTATACTTACACTGCTGAACGAAGGCAGCACCAAGATCTCTGAAGGTGACGGTCTCGGTGCAGTTTAACCCCATGTACCACTTGATTGCGGCACCGGTCAAACTATCTTGGAAATAGTGGATCAGTAGCTGTTGGTTTTTTGTCTGAGTTGACATCTTTCTAGCGTACATCACCAAATGATTCTAAGGGCAAGAGTTGCCCTTGTATTTTTCAAATTCTGGCACCTTGAATTTTTGCGGAATTTTTACATTGGGGACCAACCAAAGGTCTGCGGCATCCTTTCCAAATAAATCTTGACCGCGAATGGCATGCAGTTCCTTCTGCATCTCTAGGAACTGTTCCTGGACCTCATTCATTCTGTCGTACATACTTTCATTTCCACCAGAAGGTATCTGTGGAATCTGTCCTTCCGTGACAGTGTGTATCATGGGTGGTGGTATTGTCATTACGGCAGTGACTCTTGGTGTTTCCCTCTCCCGAAGTTTGTAACCTTCAGGAGTTGCTGTCATGCCCCTTGCATCTTCGCTTTCCCGAAGTTTGTAACCTTCAGGCCCAGCGGTTCCTGCTGCAATTTCTGGATCTTCTGTGATCGGCAGAATATATCCTTTCAGGATATAATTGAGTGGCATGCCCCAGGGACGATCTTTAGGCATGTTGTACCGAGGATCATACGTCTCCACTATGGGCGTAGATGTGATCTCTGAGATCACAGTCCTTTGTTGTTGCCTCTGAGCTGTTTTCAGAGATTGCATGTCATTGTGAAGTTTTCTCAGATCTTCTTTCAGAGTGTCGATTTCTTCTCTTAACTCTTTGTTCTCTTCCTCGAGACCATCCATTTTCTTTTGCCGATTGGCCCGAGTATTGTACGAATGAGACAGTTTGACTCTAGAATCGAGACACAAACGTGAGACTCGTAGGGAAGAAGAATGCGTTATGTGAGAATGATGAATGATATGCAAGAATTATTAAATTTGTTATTTTAATCAAAAGAAACCTCAATAATTGGATTATAAATACCATACAGTGGGGAAACCCCGTTTTATTGAATTCAAATATTGCGGAAATGGAAATACAGTAATTTACAAAGTGCTGAAAAAGGAAATGTCTAAACTTATGGATCCTGAGTCCTTTCTGAAGAGAGCTCAGGTGCTGGTTCTGGTATTTTCCTTTTCTTTGACCGGGACTCTTGAGCCGTTGTCGGGTTGTCATTCCTTTGCCAAGTGAAAGGAGCGAGCAAATTCCTTTGGTCTTCTTGATTTTCTACAGCATGTTGCTCTAAAATCTTGATCAGAGCATCTTTTTCTTTTAACAGTTGCTGTATTTTGTTACACTCCATATTAAGAATGCGGTACTTGTTCTTCCAAGATTTCTTTTCCCGTTGAACGTTGTTAAGGGTGACCTGAAGTTTTTTCGTATCAGACATAAAATAAAGGACAGATTCCTTTAACGGAAGAACTTCGTGACGAGGATAAGGCATCCTTAGTTTGAGAGCTCTAGTTTGTACCCAGTGGAGATAAGGCTCCACAGAGACACAATCTGGTTTTCCTAGAGACTCTCTTCCTTTCCTGTGAACATTTTTCCAGGCATGCACTATTTTTGTCTTTAGTGCCCTGTCATTTCTCCTTCCTTGAAGAAAAGACCTTCCAGATGAGCATTACGCAGAACATACCTCATCGGGTATCCGAATTGACGACGAACTAAAACTGGATGATAGTTAATTCCTCCTTTAGTTCCTATGAGGGGTATATTAGGGAAGTTTCTGCAACGTTCAATGATTCTTATCCCGTCATAGATTCGATTATACCAATCGATGTCAGAGTTGGTAAGAGACATGATTCTCTGTGACCAATGTAAAGCACTCTTATGATCGTAAAAAGTGGCAGACTTGGGTAAGTGGGAAGTGAACCATTTGTATAGTAGGGGTACACAGCATGTGATAATTCCTCCGTTGTACAAATTCCTTAAGTGTACAGAATGATAAGCATCTGCGAGCAAGGTCGGTACAGGGTTTCCAATCATAAATATCTTAATGGCATTTATATCAACGAAGTTATCAATGTTGGGAAACAGAAATAACCCGTAGGTGAGTAAAACAAAGACGCTCTCGAAAGCAGTCACGTTCCCTATACTAGCAAAGTACAAAGCTTTCTTTACCAAAAACTGAGCTGGTAAACCATGGATTCCACCCTTAACGGTCATGTGAGTCCTGACTTCTGACTCATCCAAATAGATTGCTCTTGCAATGGTTTGATCCTTTAGAATTTCTTCCAGTCCAGAAAAGGGAGCTTGGTCAGTAATGGGTAAATCAGTTAGGTGTGAGTACTCCTCCAGTGTTGGTGCTAGCTGATAATCCGGGAATGTGAAACAGTGATAGACCGGATCGTAGAACTGGATTAGCGTAGAAAAGATTCCTTCAATTACATGGACTCTTAACAGGGACAGTAGTCCTCCGTACTTAGCTCTGAAAGCATCAGGGTTAGTGATCATCCTTGCCAACCCTCTTAAATCCTCTAGTTTTGGAATCTTGAAGGTGTACTTGTGAGTCCTCCTTCTACCGAAATCTATAATGCAATCCTTCTCTCTGACATTTGCAATCATTGTCTTAGTTTAATTTGAAAAAGAGAGACTAGAAGAGAAATTTTTTCTTTGTTTAAAGCTTTTTAATGAAATGAATGCATGAATGCAGCACACAAAAACATAGAAAAAACATGGGGTCAAAGGTTCAGTGTCATGAAGTCATGGCTCTACCCATCCCCAAAGGTTATACTATTGTGATTTTTTGTACCTGTCTTCAAAATCATTGACCACACTTGGGATAACAACAGCAGGCTGGTTCACCCGAGCGAGCTGATGTATCTTAGAGTAATCTTAAATGAGGGTAGTATCGCGTGACAACTATTTTCGATAGCTTTTGTACTACAAAATATTAACATGGTCTCAGTCTACTAAATCCTTAGTTTCATGGACACCACCATCGAATAATCTGCATTCAACAACCGAAGTCGTATAGGCATTGAATCCGCAAAAGGGTATCTCCACTGATTCGATGGTCTACTGGGGTCTCTTATTTGGGAGTCACTCCCTATAAGATAACCCGTCTAATGCCATCACTTATCTTAGGTGTCACTCAAACTTTCCAGATGCGGCATCACCCGCAGTCCCATTAGCAGAAAAATAAACACGGATATCAAGTAGGAAAAGAGATATATATTTATTCTTAAAACTAACATCCTAGACCTCTTATGAATTCTAGTCTATAAGCTTATACAAACAAAATGACTCCCCAGCAGAGTCGCCATTTCACTGTAGCGAGCAATTTTTTTCGGTGACGCGACCACCTTATCGCTGAAATTGGGTTTTCTCCTCACAATGAGGAGGGGGTGCTACTTTCTGATTTCTTATTTATCCCATGAATTTGGAAGGGAAAGGGAAGCTATCTAAAACTAACCTTGCACGCGAATGCTTAACTGAACAAACGCTTAAAGAGAGATTCGGGGAGTCCGGGGTTAGGTTATACAATGGGGAGTTGTCAATTACCCATCCTATATGTGGTTATCCACAGGATATTAGCATTAGGTCTCGCTTTGTGCTTGATGGTGTTTATGTGTTAATGGGTTGGGAAAGTTTCTTGGGAAAGTACAACAGGGAGAGTGAGTTTTTATTGACGTTCGGGTTCTTCCCGATGTTTTTGGTAAGGTACTAGACCTAGATTTTGATTTGTTTTTTGTGGAAAATAATGATGATGATGGCTAAGGTATGAAACCTAAAGTTTTTTATTAGTATGCTCGCTAAGATTTCGAAATCTTATGCCTACGTATTCCCGTTTAAATGAAACAGGGAAATCAGAGCAATCGTAGTTCCTCCTATTCTAAGGGAGGAAAAAACGTGTTTTGGTGTCTTGTTCAAAGCCCAAGATTGAAGCTAAAGGTTATTTGTGTCTTGTTCAAAGCCCAAGATTGAAGCTAAAAGGTTTGACTGAGAGAGAATTTGTCATCTCTAAAGGGAGATGTTGATTTTTGTGTGCCTTGATCAAAGCCCAAGGTTGAAGCTAAGAGGTTGATTGACTCCACTAGGGAAGTCCTTATACAAAGCCTAAGAGGAGACTGGAAATGACCGACTCAACAAAAGAGTGTTTATATCTGTGTCTTGTACAAAGCCCAAGATTGAGGCTAAAAAAAGTGACTGACTCTTTGGGGATATCATTATACAAAGCCTAAGAGGAGGTTAAAAGGATTTTGACTCCACCGGGGAGGGTCTGTATGTGTCTTGTACAAAGCCCAAGATAGAGGCTGAAGAGAAGACTGACTCTGCGGGAAAGAAATCTTTATTTGTCTTGTACAAAGCCCAAGATTGAGGCTAAAAGAGACTTTACTAACTCGGCTGAGGATATTTTAGGTATCTTGTACAAAGCCCAAGATGGAGGCTGAAATGAGTTTGACTCTGGGGGAGAGTATTATCTGTCTTGTACAAAGCCCAAGATTGAGGCTGAAAAGAGTTTTTCTCTACTTAGGATATTATTTCTCATAGCCTAAAAGAAGGCAGGGAGGAAATGACTCAGCTGGGGAAGATATTTATCCCAAGCTTAAGAGAAGGTTATGAAGATTTATGTCTTCTACAAAGCCCAAGATTGAGGCTAAAAGGGTTTGACTCAAAAAGAGAGTGCTTTTTATCTGTCATGTACAAAGCCCAGGATTGTGGCTGAACAAGCTGGAGAAATAATTATACAAAGCCTAAGAGGAGGCTGACTCTTTTGTTAGGGGAAATCATTATACTAAGCCTAAGAGGAGGCTAGAATGGATTGTCTCAACAAGAGAATGGTTTTTATCTGTCTCGTACAAAGCCCGAGATTGAGGCTAAAAAAGGTTTGACTCAACAAGAGAGTCTGAAAAGGTGATTGACTCAACAAGAGAGGCTAAAAAGGTGATTGACTCAACAAGAGAGTCTGAAAAGGTTAGCTCCGCTGGGGAGAATCATTGTACAAAGCCCAAGAGGAGGTTGATTATGCCGAGGAAAGGATCATTATACAAAGCCTAAGAGGAGGCAAACTTCTGTTGGGGATTATTGAGATCCTGAGGCAGGTCCAAATGGGGGATCAACTCTTGCTGAGGGTTACAGAAGAGTTGATAGATCAGAAACCTTGAGGTTCTGATTTGGGATAGTGTTATACTGATGATAAACTGACCCTGGTTGGGGAATTTTTAGGAGAGAGACTGGGTTTTAGCTCTATTGGAGATTGATCCAGACTGTCCGGGGTTTCTCCTATATTTGTAAGGTACTTGAGAATGTCTTTGAGACTCAAGAGGTGATTAGACTGTCCAAGTCTATTGGAAGAATTTATCTTTGTATGACGCCCAAGAGGAGGCTGACTCTTTTAAGGGATGAGTATCAACCCTAAAATTGGTCTGAGGGTTTTTGACTCTTTTTAGAAAGACAGCTCTAACGAAGGATGACTAAGTTCTGTCCTATATCTTTAAGAGGTCTTTAGGGTCCTTGTATTAAGCCCAAGAGAAGGCATGAGAACTTTTAAGAAGCCGGAGGGTCCTTGTACAAAGCCCAAGAGGAGGCGGGGATGCTTTTAGGAAGCCTGCGGGACCAAACCAAAGAAAAGTTCAAGAGATGTCATTCACCGAGAATGAATCATTTCTGAATAGTTCTGGGGTTTGAAGAAATTCAAGAGATGTCATTCACCGAGAATGAATCATTTCCTGGGAATAGAATTTCCTTGACAATTTCTATAAGTGACAGTCTGAGAAAAGGTTCATCGAGAATACTGCCTTTCTCTATGTTCCATATTGTTTAAGCCCAAGAGAAGGCAAGACTGTATCTGGAAGTCCTATGGGGATCTAGTTTTGACTGTATTAAAGAGTGACCAAACTGGCTTTACCTAGTTCTAGACCTAGTTGCCAGGGAAAACTCTAAATAACTATACTAGTATATATACGGTTAATATATGACAAGCATGTAAAAGAGTATGAAAGAAGACTTACAATGGAGCGGCTTCCCACAATACAGTTATATATATGAAAGCAAGTAAATGAAAGCTGATAAAAACTTACAGGTGAGCAAGCTTCCATGCTGTATTGTTAGTTGTTCAAAGAAATTAAAGAAAGTTTTGATAACAATATGCATATTTGAATCTAAATCAAAGAGAAGTTGTTTTTGAAAAGATTGTTGGGGCTTATACTCAAGGAGAGGCCCAAGGTTTTAACAGTGATTGCACCATTCTTTTAAAGGTCACTTCGGGACTTATACAACGACTGAGGCCCAAAGAGGTTTATTTATAAAAGGGTTGGGTCTTACACTCTTTTAAGAGGCCCAAAGGATGTTTTGAAATAGAAAGATGGGACTTACAACACGAGGGGAGGTCCAAATGATTTTTGTTTTGAAATGGCGATCGCGCCGAGATTTTTTTTTAACGCAGAGGGACTTATACAATACCTGAGGCCCAAAATGGTTTTGGTTAAAAAGGGATTAGGTCTTACACTCTATTAGAGGCCCAAAGTGTATTTTTGTACAAAAAGATGGGGCTTACAACTCAAGGAGAGGCCCAAATGAAAAACAGTGATCGCACCGTTGTTTTGAAAATTGCACTGGGACTTATACAATGACTGAGGCCCAAAATTATTTATGTACAAAAGGGTGGTTGGGTCTTACACTCTATTAGAGGCCCAAAAGATTTATTTTGAAAAAGAAAGATGGGACTTACAACTCAGGGAGAGGCCCAAAAAATCTTTGTTCGAAAATGGCGATCGCGCCGAGATTTTTTATCGTGTTGGGACTTATACAATATCTGAGGTCCAAGATGGTTTATGTACAACAAGGGTTGGGTCTTACACTCTATTAGAGGCCCAAAAAGTGTTTATGATTTAAAATCAGGATAAAACCCTAATTTTAAATAAAATATTATTTTTCAAAGGAATTTAAATGAAAAAAATGATATAAAATACAAAATATATTCAAAAATAAGTTGTACACTTTGAAAAATATTTTGAAAAAGCATGTTCAGTTACATGAGAATTTGAAATTCAATTGGTTTTGAAAGATCAAAGTGGGAATTTCATTTAAAATGTTTAAAAATAATAAAAATGAAATTAATTACAAAAATTCTAACTATATTAAATAAATAATATAAATTGGATTTTTTTGTGAAATAAAATATTTAAATATTTTAGTGAATTTTGAGAAAAAGAATCAATTCAAAAACATAAATATTCAGAGAGAAATTAATTTTTGAATCAATTAACAAAAATAACAAAAATTCAAATATTTGAAAATTTGAAAAAGGGCGCCAAGAACACCAATTTCTTGCTCGCATGCCCTATTTCTGCAGATTTGCATTTTCTCACTTTTCTCCCTGATTTCTCAATGGTTTTGCAAGATTCAAACACCAATCTTGTTCGCTTTTGAACAAGGATCACAATCATATAGATTAATTGCATTTATATAAAGTATTGAGTGAGAAATTAGAAGAAAACCTCAAGAACCCTAATTTCAGCATGAACAAAGGAATTCCATACACGATTGATTCATGGCAATTGATTGAGGGTTATCACTCCATACATGATTAGGAACATATGGCAAAATTATTGTGCAGTAAAATATGCATGGATCATGGAGTTTGAAGAGCTCATGCTTACCTCTTGCAGTTGGTGATCGAGTTTGGTGATGGAGGTCTTGTAAGTTGGCTCCAATGATCTGGACAGCTTCCTTAGGTGCCAAGGATTGTGTTTGAATGCTTGAAATGAATAGAAATGATCTGGAACTTGAGATGGTACCCCAACTGCAAATCTGTCAATAGCTTGAGCAGTTGGCAAGTGATTTTGAGAATCTGATGTTTCAGATGTGATTTTGTGTTATGGATCACTTCTATATGTTATATGTGAGGTGTGTGTGTGATTGGTTTGGTTGAATGTGCTCTCAAACTCAAAACCCGATGGTGACTTGAGTTAGAAGGCAAAATTGGAGTGAAAGTGGTGATTTCGAGGAAAGCATTAGTTTGGGTGCTTTAGTGTACTCAAACTGATCACAAATGAGCTCTATTTATAGTAGAGCAAATTTATTTTGCAAGCAATAGGGAATGGCAATTGCAGCAGGCGTTTGGCCAATTGTGATCAAATGGAATCTCAAGTCTCCTCTAGCCATTGACTTGAGATTAGAGCACATGCCTATGGTTCTCTGTTGTATGAGCTTATCTTGACTCAATTGGCTGATCATGGACTGATACATGCCAGCTCTATGCATCCATATAATGTCTCAAAACAAAATTGTAGTCTCGAGGCATCTTTAGCTTTTTAGGTTTGGCATGGCTACTTGTGAAATCTTGGACTTGGGAGGCTTATGGATCAGTGTTTGTTCCTTGGTTGTTCCCACTTGAGGTGTGCAGATGGATAACCATGTTTATTTTTGCACAATTTGATCAAATCTGCCTTGCCAAGACAGTTTGCAGCTGTCATAACCTCTAGCTCAGGTGGAGTTTGATGGAGTTCTTGGACATTTTGGAAAGCTGGCATATCCTATTTCAACTTGATGTCCAACTTTGGTTTTGATCCAACTTGAATTACAATGAAAAATGCCTCTGCATTTTGGAAAAAATAAGGCAGATTCTGACCTAGTGAAAATTTCACTAAGTGTTGGAAAAATGTCATTTTCATATTTTTAGTCATTTTGATCACTTCATAACTTAAAATCCATGAGGAATTGGAACTTGATGTAGTTGAAGCTTTTGTAGAGTGTAGCAAGGCCTACAAATCCAGCTTTAGATCACCCAAAATGGTTGCTTGGATCTCAAGTTATGGTCCTTGGAAGTTGGTACCCTAGCCACTTTCTTCCAGAACTTAGAAAAATTCTAACTTTTTTATGGTTACCCCTTTTACAAGTTAACTCACTATATTGATTTTTCTCGATGAATGATGATTCAAATCACATATTAACAATGTTTTAGGGTTAAGGAACCTTGTTTGACCAAAAATCCAAAAAGTCAAACTTTGACTTTTGTACAGTTGACTTTTTCAGCAGATGAAATTTAAACTGTGCGATCCTTTATGAAATCAAGTCCTTGACTTAAATGAAACCTAATGGATGGATTTCATAGGTGTTATAGGGTGTATTGACTCATGTCCCAAGGTTTTGGAGCATGTCCTGGTCAAAAGTCAAAGGCACTGTTGACTTTTTCTTCGAAACCCTAATTGTGGTCCTGATGAAATTGAAACTTGTGAATCAAGTTTCCTGGGTCAATCCATTGTTGTAAATGGATCAATGGTATATTGGAGGCCCTCAAATCATGTCTTGAGGTCATGGCTCATGCCTTGTCCCAAAATTTAACTTTAGGGGTGAATTAGGTCAAGAAACCCCAATTCCTGATTTTTGGTAAATGCATCCCCTGAGGTTAAATTAACTTGATGATTGGGTCCATGAGGTCCCTTAGAGTATCTTGAGTTGTGCTTTGAAGCATTGGCTCATGCCCAGATGAAAATTTCCATCTGGGGGCCTTAGTCGACCAAAACCCTAATTTGGTGACACTGTCGATCTTGGGGCTTCATCCACTTGGAATGTTTCAACTTTATGCTTGATTCTTGATGTGGGAGTCCTTTTGATCCTTTATGGGTGTTTGAGAGACTATACAAGTTAAAGATCATGTCATTTCTTGATTGATCCTTTGTCTAAGTGCTCTGAGAGGGCTCAAAACCCTAATCTTGATTATTGTGAATGCTCACCCATCTTTGGGGAGACTGATGAGGTATATAAGTACATCCATATTGTGATGATGATTTGCACAATGATGGGAAATCTTGGTGGTCAAAATTTGGGGTATGACACGATCCTGGTCGTCAACCAAGGAACTGGTCTAGGTTTCTGAAATAAACTTCCCCTCGATCCTGGGTTTCAGCCAAGGAACTGGTCTCAGTTTTTTTTTGGAATAAACTTCCCCTCAATCCTGGTCTTCAGCCAAGGAACTGGTCTTAGTTTCTGAAATAAACTTCCCCTCGATCCTGATCTTCAGCCAAGGAACTGGTTTCAGTTTTTTCTTGTCAAGTTCCTTCCTTGACAAGGGATGCTATGTGTAGCGGTCTTTATCAAACTTCTCGCCGAGTTTTCTACTGGGGAGACGCCATTTGATGGAAAAAGTTTTGATGTCAGACTTACTAGGGGTACCCATTTGTCTGAGCTGTAGAGGTGTGCAAACTTCTCTGTTGGAGATGCCATTTGTGGACTCTACTGGGGAGAATGAGTCTCTTGATAGATTGCTTTTCTGTTTGGGGATACTACATCATACTTTTCTTCGAAATCTTTTCGAAGAAATGTCACGTGATGTAATCCCATTTGGAGGTGCTGATGACCTGTTTGACAGCAAACCTTTCAGAGAGAAACTGCTGTATTGTCGAGAGTCTTTTGTTGAGAGGCTTTCTCTGGGCATTTTCCTTAAATCTGGGAAAGCGAAAATATCATCTTCAAAGGTGAAGAGTGACGTTTGTTGAATGTTTTCTTGCCTTTCAGAGGTTCAAGTTATCAAAGTGGTCGAGGACCGGCTCCAATCCAGAAATAAATTGGGGGGGAGATTGTTCAGGTACTGCATTTCCTGGCGAGGAAAGGACTGACAACTTGATTGAGAGGACTTTTATCACTTGGGAACAAGATCGACTAGAGTGATAGTGATCCAATATGAATATGAATGTGAATCAATATGCATGATGTATGTATGTTTATGCTGACAAAACTGATACAACATACAGACTAGTAGATGGACAGGACTGGATACTCGGCCACTACGGGAGATGAAAAGTACCATTGGTCCAAGATAGCAATTCTTCCTTGCTTAGGAGAGGTAGTCCCTGTGGGGGGAAGAAAGAATTGTTCAATCGGTCTTAAGAGATAAGAACTCTACTTGGGATCTCAGATGAAACATGGTATCTGAAACAGTTGATCCTTTATTCAGGTGCACTGGTTTAGAAGGAGTACTTTGATTATGCACTTTGAGGTTCAATCACCTTCGGAGAAGCGATTGATGTTCTTTCGATGTTCAACGGTCAAAAGAATTGCCATCTTTATTTAAAAAGCAGAAAAAAAAAATTTTGACAATCAAATTCATTTTTTTGTTTTGTTTCAAGAATCGTTGATCATGTTAAAAATGTCATTCTGTAAAGCTAAAACATATGAGAATTGCAAACAAAAGCATTTGGGCTCAAATTTTATTGACAGGATGGAAATCATCCAAGCGCGTGATCCCATAGAGTATTTACAAAGTTTAGAAAATGGTAATTTACGGGAAAAGGGCTACATTGAAACATAACGACCGTTATCCTTCTACCAACTTTGAATTCTGGACATCCTGAGCTTCTGTCGAAGATGACCTTGACTGGAGTTTTCTTGATAGATGGCATTACTACTGGGGATTTAACCTCGTCAGATGTAGTTACTTGCCACGAATCCCTAACTTTTGCCTGAATTGTACTTTGAGAATTTCAATCCATCAGGATGATTTTCACTTATGTCTCTAATTTTTGCCTGGACCGCCCTTACGGGTTTTCAATCCACTGAGACGGTTTTTTTTTTTTATTATTTTTTTATTTTTTAGGCGAAGTATTTCTTGACTACATCAACGTTTGTGGGGTAGGCAAATTCTTCTCCATCCATGGTTGCAAGTCTCAAGGCGCCGCCTGAGAAGGCTTTCGTGACCACATAGGGGCCATCGTAATTCGGAGTCCATTTGCCCCGGGAATCAGTGAGAAATGATTGTATCTTCTTGAGCATGAGGTCTCCTTTCCTGAAGACACGGGGTCGAACCTTTTTGTCGAACGCCTTCTTCGTTCTCTGTTGATACAACTAACAATGGCATAGAGCCGTTATTCGCTTTACTTTGATCAGATTCAGTTCATCGTATCAACTTTGACGTCATTCAGCTTCTGTTAGCTTAGCTTCCATCAATACCCGGATTGATGGGATCTCTACTTCTATGGGAAGTACAGCTTCCATGCCATATACTAGAGAGAAAGGAGTTGCGCCCGTTGAAGTGCGGACAGATGTGTGATAACCGTGACGAGCAAAAGGTAGCACTTCGTGCCAGTCTTTGTAGGTTACAACCATCTTTTGAATGATCTTCTTGATATTTTTGTTAGCTGCTTCTACCGCTCCGTTCATCTTGGGTCGGTAGGGAGATGAGTTATGGTGTTCGATCTTGAACTCAACGCATAACTCTTTCATCATCTTATTGTTCAAGTTAGATCCATTATCAGTAATCTGGCTTGGAACACCATAACGACAGATGAGATTGTTTTTGATAAATCGGACCATCACTTATCGGGTTACGTTGGCGTATGACGCTGCTTCGACCCACTTGGTGAAGTAGTCAATGGCTACCAGGATGAACCGAGGGTTCGATCATGCCAATCATGTCGATTCCCCATATAGAAAATGGCCATGGAGAAGAAAGAACTTTGAGATGTGTTGGTTGTACATGGATTTTGTCAGCGTATATTTGACACTTGTGACATCTCCTCATGTATTTGTAGCAATTGGATTCCATGGTCAACTAATAGTACCCTGCTCTCAGAATTTTTCTCGCCATTGTGTGTCCGTTGGCATGAGTGCCAAAGGATCCTTCGTGAATTTCTTTCATTAGCATATTTGCTTATGGTCTGTCTACGCATCTGAGCAAAACCATGTCGAAGTTTCTCTTGTAAAGTGTATCACCGCTCAGGAAGAAGTTGGCTGCCAGTCTTCTGAGGGTCTTTCTGTCTTTTCTAGATGCCCCAGGTGGGTACTCTTGTTTCTAAAGGAAGCACTTGATATCATGATACCAAGGTTTGTCGTTTATGACCGCTTCGATCGTGAAGATGTAAGCGGTCCTTTCAAGGAGCATTATGTTAATCTTAGGTATGTCATCCCATTGACCTACACTAAACATGGAGGAGAGAGTGGCTAGTGCATCAGCCATGTGGTTTTCTTCACGAGGGATGTGATGAAACTCGATTCTGTTGAAGAATAGTAACAACCTTCTCGCGTAGTCTTTGTAAGGAATTAATCCTGATTGATATGTGTTCCAATCTCCTTTAATCTGATTGATAACCAGGGCTGAGTCTCCATACACATCCAAGTTCTTAATCCTTAAGTCAATTGCTTCTTCGAGACCAATGATACAAGCTTCGTATTCGGCCTCGTTGTTTGTACACTTGAACGTCAGTCTGGCAGTGAAAGGAATATGGGTACCCTGAGGTGTTATGATGATTTCCCCAATTCCATTTCCATAATTGTTGATAGCTCCATCAAAGATTAGTCCCCATTGGGAACATGGTTCTGGCCCTTCACTGGGTAGCGGTTCATCGCAATCTTTCATTTTCAAGTACATGACATCTTCGTCTCAGAAGTCAAATCTGACGGATTCCTGATAGTCAATCAGTTGATGAGCCAAATAATCGGCTAAAATACTCCATTTGACGGCTTTCTGAGCATGGTACTCGATGTCATATTTTGATAACAACATCTTCCAACGGGCGATCCTTCCTGTGAGAGCAGGTTTTTCGAAGACGTGCTTGATTTGATCCATTTCGGAAATTAACCAAGTAGTGTGGTAAATCATATACTGGCAAAGACGTTTGGCTGCCCAAGCCAGAGCACAACAATTTTTCTCAAGCATAGTGTACCGAGTTTCACAGTCGGTAAACTTCTTGCTCAGATAGTAGATGGCAGACTCTTTTCTTTTCGTTTCGTCCTGTTGGCCAAGTACACAACCCATTGAGCCTTCCAAGACTGTTAGGTATATGATCAATGGTCTTCCCTCTACTGGAGGTGACAAGATAGGTGGATTTAATATGTACTCTTTGATACTGTCGAAGGCGATTTGGCAGTCTTTTGTCCATATACAGTCCTGATTTTTTTGGAGTAATTTGAAGATTGGTGTGCATGTCGCGGTCATGAGGAATATAAATTTGGAAATGTAATTCAGACATCGCAGGAATCCTCTGACTTGTTTCTCAGTCTTTGGAGAAGGCATTTCTTGAATGGCCTTGACTTTGTCAGGATCGACCTGAATTCCTTTCTGGCTGACGAAGAACCCTAGAAGTTTTCCCGAGCGAACACCAAACGTGCATTTGTTGGGATTCAAGCGGAGTTTGTACTTTCTCAGACGATCGGATAGTTTTGACAGGTGTGTCACATGCTCCTCTTCTGTTTTAGATTTGGCAATCATATCATCGACATACACTTCGATTTCTTTGTGCATCATGTCGTGAAACAGAGTAGTCATGGCCTTTTGATAGGTTTCCCCGATGTTTTTCAAACCGAATGGCATTACCTTGTAATAAAAGGTGCCCCATGGGATGATGAATGAAGTTTTCTCAATGTCTTTCGGCACCATTTTTATCTGATTATAGCCCGAGAATCCATCCATGAAGGAGAAGACTTTGAACTTTGTTGTACTGTCTACCAACATGTCTATGTGCGGTAAGGGAAAGTCATCCTTTGGGCTGGCTTTGTTCAGATCCCTGTAATCTACGTACATTCGGACTTTTCTGTCCTTTTTCGGAACTGGCACTATGTTGGCCAACCATTGAGGATATTCTGAGGTGGCGAGGAAACCCGCGTTAATCTGTTTCTACACTTCCTCCTTGATTTTGATAGCCATGTCTAGATGAGTTCGCCTCAACCTTTGTTTTACTGGCGGACATTCCAAACTTAACGGTAGATGATGTTCCACGATGCTGGCATCCAACCCTGGCATGTCCTGATAGGACCAAGCAAACACATCGAGAAATTCTTTGAGAAGTCTTATCAAATCTTCTTTGACAGTCGGACAAAGCAATGCCCCAATCTTGACTTCTTTCCTCTCTTCTTCTAAACCCAAGTTGACCGTTTCCAATGGCTCTTTGTGAGGCTCAATGGACCTTTCCTCTTGTCTGAGTAATCGAGAGATCTCTTCTGGAATTTCTTTGTCCTCTTCTTCTTCAGCTTCAAATACCGGGAATTCAAAGTTGGGAGAAGGCATTGGATCGTATGTTTCAATAGGGTTTAAAACAAGCAATCTGTATGACGTGATGATTGTTTTTTAGAAGAGATAGAGAGAAATGCAAGAGTGCGTGCAGTGTATTTTCTGAAAAATGCTCATTTTTTATTGTGGAGTTTGTGTTTTTTAGGATTACCATTTTCTGAAAAAGCGAAAAGTGAAAACAGCAATAAATGCGAAAATTACAGAATGACGTTTATTTATTTATGATTTAGTCGATTCTTCAAACTACAGCCCTATAAAACAAAACTCTGTTGCTTTGGGCAAAGCGAAGAGGGATATTTACAGAAAGCGGGCCCTATAACAACATCCGTTTCACCTGGGCAGGGTGAAAGGTTAAAACAAAAGACGGTAATTACTTAGACTTATGGACGAATTTTGGGACATCGACAACAACCCATTGGCGACGAACTCCTCGGTAAATCACAAAGTCTGGTACCTTCTTTCTTGGTTTGTCCTCAGAAATAACGCTGATTTCTGGCAGAGCAGGATCGTTGGAGTCTTCCTCCCAGGCCGAGTTATCGTAGACGAACTCTTTTGTTGTATCTTGCACAGTGTTTTCATTCTCAGGTGGATCTCCCAATCCAGTAGGCTGGATGTCTTCGAGCCTGATGCGAGAACTTTCAGGAGCAGTGTACTTGATCAAGAAGTCGTACTTGCCACTCGGCTGTCCTAAGGTGTCCCATACTTCGGTGGAACTGGAGGAGTCATCCTTCTCGATGACGTTGACCTCAGAAAAAGTATAGTTGATGAACTCTTGTCCTGCAATCTTTACAAATTCATCGTTGTGATGGATATCTTCAGAATGTCCTGAATAATGATCCCATGACGTGGTGGGGATGCAGGTATTCTTTTCAATGATGCTCAGTAGATAAGCATCGTTTGACTGACTCTTTTTCCCCAAGTCTTCTGGGTACGGCTGCCAGATAGGCAAGTCATCCATTGGGTCATAATAGTCATAGTCAAAGTTGTTTTTCATTAGAGTGTCCTCCTCTAATGAGTTGGGTGGAGCACGACATCCCTCAGGATCACAATCTCCGTACATCATCTTGACATCTGATCTTGGTGTATATCTCGGACTCTGCGTGGGAAAGAAAAATAGCATATGCGTTTCTTCCTGAGACATATAACCATCCTCATTGAGATAGGACTTCCATTCTTCATCTGTATCGGAGGAGTCACCCTCATTGATAGTGTGTACTTCTTGAGACACTGGGTGAAGGAAACCTCCACTGTGGAAGAAGTCCTGAATGGGATGAAAACTTTCATCGTTAGTAGCAGTCTGGGTACAGGTTGAGGAGAAACCAAGACCTTTCTTTGTCTTGTTATCAGTAGGAATGACAAGTTATCCCCATCCTTTTGCGTTGTTACTCTTGATCACTTTGAGAGCATCTTTGTAGGAGGAAATTGATGTCCCTTTTTCTGACTGATTCTCATTGCTCACCGAGAGTGCTTGGAAATGAGTTCCCACAACCTCCTCGGGTTCTACACAGGAAAATGATAAATTACTCACGATTAAGGCTTGCTCTCCACAGACTGTGACTAACTTGTCATTCTTGATGAACTTCAGCTTCTGGTGAAGTGTCGAAGTGACTGCCCCAGCCTCGTGTATCCAAGGTCTTCCTAACAAACAACTGTATGCTGCCCGGATGTCCATGAACTGGAAAGTGACTTGGAAAGTGTGAGGACCAATAGTTATGGGAAGGTCAAATTCACCGATAACTATTTTTCGGGATCCTTCAAATGCTTTGGCGATGACCTCACTGCCTCTCATCGGAGATCCTTGAAATGAGAGTCGCAATAGAGTTGATTTTGGCATAACATTCAGAGCTGATCATGTGTCTACCAGTCCACTGGCTAGAGCATCTTCCTGGAAATTGACTGTAATGTTAAGGGCCATGTTGTGATTTTTACCTCCTTCTGGCAGTTCCTCGTCACTGAATCCTAAATTGTTGCAGGAAGTGATGTTGGAGATGATGCTGTCAAATTGTCTTATCGATATGTCTTGTTCCACAAAGGCCTGCTCTAAGACTTTCTGCAGAGCTTCCCTGTGAGCCTCGGAACTGAGCAAAAGAGATAACACAAAGATTCTCAAAGGAGTTTGCAACAGTTGATCTACAATGTTGTACTTGCAGTTTTGGATGAATTTCAGCATCTCATCGTTGTTCTTTGAAAGGTCGGGATTACTGGACTGTCCGACTGGTTGATTAGGAACTTCTGTTTGAGGTTCCTTTTCTTTGGTGGGTTCTCTAACTCCTCTGTTGAAGATCCGGCCGCTCCGTGTTACTCGACTAATGTCGGTAATGTTTACGAAGGAGGGTAATGGAGTTTCCTTTCCATTTTCGATTGTTCTTGCACCGTACTTGTAAGGGATAGCCTTATCGGATTTGTACGCTATTGGTCCCGACTGATAGATAACTACAGGAGCCTTTTGATTTTTCAGACTATCATAGGTAGCCTCAATTGGTTCGAGGTTGAGAGTCCTTCCACCATCAAGAGGAACTCTTGATTCATGAAGTAGAGAGATGATGGCGTATACGTCCTTGGTCATTTCATGATTAGAGATTATAACAACGTCTTTGATCTGGAAGATAGTCTTGCATTACGTTGATTGAACCAGAACTTAAACACGGTCGAATCTCCTTTCGGTCCAACTGATTTTAAAGAGCTGACCGTACAAGGTAGCATCCTTGGTTGTTCTCTAAGTAAACTCTACAGCGTTCATAGTTGTGTGGTGGCACTTGGACACGCCCGCTTTGTATGCAGTGTAACCTTACTAGATCTGTTTCCATCGAGCGAACATCCTTACTTTGATGTCTAGTAGGATTCCTATTGGTCATACTGATCTGCTGTGTAGCTTCATCCAAGTAAATTGGAAGCCACCAGTGGTTCAATAAGTGTTGAAGTGTTCTTTGGACAAATGCACATCCTTGGTCGTCTTCACGACATACTTTACAGTCCTGATAACCATGTGAAGCCAGAAAACCAAGCCTGACTTACTTAGCGTGTAATTCTACCAGACTGTTATTCATCAAGCGAATATCAAAGATTTGAATCATATTAACTTGATGGCTACATCTATCATGGTAATCCTGGATCCATCCGAGATCCATCTGACGTTGAAGGTGTCATACCCTAAATTTTGACCACTAAGATTTCCCATCATTCTGCAAATCACTACCACAATATGGATGAACCTTCACACTTATCAATCTCCTCAAAGATGGGTGAACATTCACTACAATCGAAGAAATAGGGTTTTGAACCCTCTCAGGGCACTTAGACAAAGGATCAATCAAGGAAGGACATGATCTTCAACTTGTCTAACCTCTCAAAACATCCACAAGAGAATCAAAAGGACTCCCACCTCAAGGATCAAGCACAAGGTTGCAACATTCCAGGTGGATCAAGCCTCAAGATCGCCAGTGTCACCAAATTAGGGTTTTGGTCGACTAAGGCGTCCAAATAAAATCTTTCCTCTGGGCATGAGCCAATGCTTCAAAGCACAACCCAAGATACCCCAAGCGACCTCAGGGACCCAATCATCAAGTCAATTTAGCCTCAGGGGATGCATTCACAAAAAATCAGGAATTAGGGTTTCTTGACCTAATTCACCCCTAAGTTGACTTTTGGGACAAAACATGAGCCAAGACCTCAAGGCATGATTTGAGGGTCTTAAATACACCATATTGATCCATTTACAACAATGGATTAATTCAAGAAGCTTGATTCATAAGTTTCAATCTCATCAGGACCACAATTAGGGTTTCGAGGGAAAAGTCTACTGTACCTTTGACTTTTGACCAGGACATGCTCCCAAACCTTGGGACATGATTCAATACACCCTATAACACCTATGGAACCCATCCATTAGGTTTGATTTAGGTCAAGGACTTAATTTCACAAAGGATCGCACAGTTTAAATTTCATCTGATGAAAAAGTCAACTGTACAAAAGTCAAAGTTTGACTTTTTGGATTTTTGGTCAAACAAGGTTCCTTAACCCTAAAACAATGTTAATATGTGATTTGAATCATCATTCATCAAGAAAAATCAAAGAAAGTGAGTAAACTTGTAAAAGGGGTAACCACAAAAAACTTAGAATTTTTCTAAGTTATGGAACAAAGTGGCTAGGGTACCAACTTCCAAGGATCATAACTTGAGATCCAAGCAACCATTTTTAATGTGCATACTTTAAAAGTGTCAACTACATCTCATTCCAATTCCTCATGGATTTTTAGTTAGAGAGTGATCAAAATGGCTAAAAACATGAAAATCACATTTTTCCAAAACTTAGTGAAATTTTCACTAAGTCAAAATCTGCCTTACTTTTTCCAAAATGTAGGGACATTTTTTACCTTGATCCAAGTCAAACCAGGTCTAGGGGTGAACATCAAAGTTAAAGTATGCCATGAGGGCCTTCCAACAAGTACCAGATCATCTCCAAATTCAATTTGAGTAAGGTGATATAGCCCTTGAAACATGGCATCATGAACTGGTTTTTCAAGGCAGAATTGTGCACATTTGCACGATTTGTCCAAATCTGATAAATCCAAGCCTTGTCATCATTTTGGACATATCTGAGGATCAAATCCAAGGGGGATGATCTGATCTCCAAGCCTCCAAGGTCCAAGAATCTACAAGTAGCGTGCCAAACCTAAAGGAGCTAAAAAGTGCCAAGACTCCAATTTTGTATCCAAGCATTCAATGGATGCACCAAGGTGGCATGAACTGAGCCTATTCCAACTGAATTCAGTCCAAGTTTATCTCTGAACCAAAGCTACAAAGCCTGTGCTCTAATCTCAAGTCAATGGCTAGAGGAGACTTAAGATTCCCTTTGCATAACATTGGCCAAAGGCCTGCTGCAGCCTTCATTCACTATTGATGCCAAAACAAACTTGACACACTATAAATAGACATCAATTATGATCAGTTTAAGTACACCAAAGCACCCAAACTGATGATTTCCTCAAAATCCCTCTCTTTAGGCCAAAATGCCTTCTTTTGCAAGGTACCTTTGAGTTTTTGAGTTAGAGGGCATTTCCATCACAACTCATGATCCAAACACCTCTAATATGTTGTATCTAAGCTGTTCAAACTCTAACATGTGTCCTGTAACACCAAAGTCTCAAAGTCCACCTCCAAAACCTCAAAATTGGACCTTTTTGCATTTTTCAAGCCATGTCTTGATTCAGTCACTTTCAAAACCAGATAAGACCTCAAACACACTCTAAATATCATCCTTGAATAGTCCCAAATGGTTCCCCACATCTGGAACACCATTTGAGAGAGTTGCCATATTGGTCACTTTTGCCCCTTTTGCAAGAAAGAGCTCAAACTTATTCCTGAGGATTCCAGTTGGTTCCCACCATTCTAAAAGCTTCTAAGGGATCAATTGAGAGTGTCCAAGGCATCAAATTACTTCTGGCACAAGAAACTTGGCAGATAGCACAAAAAGCTCCCAAAGAGGTAAGCATCACAACTTGAACTCTTAGAAATATGCATTGCTTTGAAGTTCACTGGTCATACACATCTCATACATGCTATATATGTTGTGTTTGAACCAATTCATCATGTAATTCATGCCTATACCATGAGGTGGCACAGAAAATGCAAATGGAGGCCTATTTCAAAACTAGTATCGGGTTTTAAAATGGGGACCTCATCTGAAAAAAACCAAGGGCACCATTGGATTCCTTGTAAAATTCTAGGCATGATAAACCTAAATTTTGTCCCAATCCATGGAGAAATGAGAAAGTTATAGCCTTTACGTTTTTGGCCCAAGAACTTGCCTTGCCTTGCCTTGGCCAGGCCTAAAACAAGGCAAGCCTCATGTATTTGTGGGGTGGTTTTGATACACGGATGTATCACCACCCCAGTGGTAGAAGGCGCGCGCTGCAACCTAGGGGTCTGGGGTTCGCATCTCCCTCGCCCCATACCCTTTTTTTTTTACCATTTTTTCCACTTTTTTAATATTTGTCACATAATTTTAAATGATTTGGAAAATTAATTTCTCTCTCAATTTTAATCATTTTTTATTGGTTCTTTTTTTGAAAAATCACAAAAATATTAAAATATTTTATTCTACAAAAAAATCAGATTTATATTATTATTTTAATAAAGTTAGTATTTTTGTAAATATATTCATTTTTTATTGTTTTTTAAACATTTTAAAAGTGAATTTTTATCTTGGAAAATCAAAGCCAAATGATTTTTAATTCATCTCGTGATTAAAACATCATTTTTCAAACCTCAACCAAAAATCACAAGTTGTTTATTCAAACTTATTTGGTGTTTCATCATTTTAATTAATTTTCTTTGAATAAATACTTTAAAAAATGATGAAATTAGGGTTTCTTCGATTTTCACCCTAACAAATCTTTTTCAAACACTCATGGGCCTCTAATAGAGTGTAAGACCCAAACCCTTGTTGTACATAAACAATTTTTGGGCCTTAGATATTGTATAAGTCCCGACACGATGAAAAATCTCGGCGCGATCGCCATTTTCAAACAGAAATCAAATGGGCCTCTCCTTGAGTTGTAAGCCCCGTCACTTGTACAAAAATAATCTTTGGGCCTCTTAAAAGTGTGTAAGACCCAACCCTTTTGTAAATAAACCATCTTGGGCCTCCGTCGCTGTATAAGTCCCGATGCGATCTTCAAAACAACAGTGCAATCACTGTTAAAACCTTGGGCCTCTCCTTGAGTATAAGCCCCAACAATATTTTCAAAAAAACAACTTCCCTTTTGGTTTAGGTTCAAATATACAGTTGTTATCAAAACTTTCTTTAATTTCTTTGAACAACTAACAATACAGCATAGAAGCTTGCTCGCCTGTAAGTTTTTATCTGCTTTCATTTACGTGCTTTAATGTATATAAACTGTATTGTGGGAAGCTGCGCACTGTAAGTCCTTCTTTCATCTCCTTTTAAATACTTGTCATATATCAACTGTATATATACTAGTATAGTTATTTAGAATTTTCCTCGGCAACTAGGTCTAGAACTAGGTAATGCCATGTTGGTCACTCTTTAAATACAGTCAAAACTAGATCCCCATAGGATTTCCAGATACAGTCTTGCCTTCTCTTGGGCTTAAACAATATGGAACAAAGAGAAAGGCGGTATTCTCGGTGAACCTTTTCTCAGACTGTCACTATTATAAATTGTCAAAGAAATTTTACTCCCCGGAGTTGATCTATTCTCGGTGAATAGCATCTCTTGAGTTTCTTCAAACCTCAGAAGTTTCACTAAATGATCTATTCTCGATGAATAGCATTTCTTGAACTTTTCTTGGTTTGGGACCCACAGGCATCCTAAAAGTATCTCCGCCTCCTCTTGGGCTTTATACAAGGACCCTTCGGCTTCTTAGAAGTTATCATGCCTTCTCCTGGGCTTAATACAAGGACCCTGAAGACCTCTTAAAGGTATAAGACAGAACTTAGTCATCCTTTGCTAGAGCAATATTTCCAGTGTCAAATCTCAGACCAATTTAGGGTTGATTCTCATCCCTTAAAACACCCGCCTCCTTTGGAGGCATCATAAAAAAGATAAAACTCTTCCACACCAGTAGACTTGGACAGTCTAATTCCCCTTGAGTCTCAGAGACATTCTCAAGTTCCCTACAAAACATAGATAAAACCCATGGGTTCTAAAACCCAGTCTCTCTCCTAAAATTCCCTTGCCAGGATCAGTTTATCATCAGTATAACATTATCTCAAATCAGAACCTCAAGGTATCTGACATCTCAATTCTTCTGTAACCCTCAGCAAGAGTAATCCCCCATTTGGACCTGCCTCGGGATCTCAATAATCCCCTGCAGAAGACTAGCCTCCTCTTAGGCTTTGTATAATGATCCTTTCCTCAGCACCATTAGCCTCCTCTTGGGCTTTGTACAATGATTCTCCCCAAGCGGAGCTAACATTTTCAGACTCTCTTGTTGAGTCAATCACCTTTTCAGACTCTCTTGTTGAGTCAATCAATTTCCTGACTCTCTTGTTGAGCCAATCAACTTTCAGACTCTCTTGTTGAGTCAATCACTCTTTCAGACTCTCTTGTTGAGTCAATCACTCTTACATACTCTCTTGTTGAGTCAATCACCTTTCAGTACTCTCTTGTTGAGTCGACCCTTTTTGCCTCAATCTCGGGCTTTGTACGAGACAGATAAAAAATACTCTCTTGTTGAGTCGATCCTTTTAGCCTCCTCTTAGGCTTTGTATAATGATTTCACCTAGCAGGAGTTAGCCTCCTCTCAAGCTGTGTATGATGATTTCTCCAGCTTGTTCAGCCACAATCCTGGGCTTTATACAAGACAAATAAAATCACTCTCTTGTTAAGTCAAACCCTTTTAGCCTCCATCTCGGGCTTTGTACGAGACATAAATTTTCATAAACTTCTCTTAAGCTCGGGACAAACATCTTCCCCAGCAGAGTCTATTCCTCCGAGCCTTCATTAAGGCTTTGAGAAATGAATTCCTAAGCAGAGTCAAAATCTTTTCCGCCTCCATCTTGGACTTTGTACAAGATAGATAATACTCTCCAGCAGAGTCAAATCCTTTTAGCCTCCGTCTTAGGCTTTGTAGAAGACACATAAAATATCCTCAGTCGAGTCAGTAAAGTCTCTTTTAGCCTCAATCTTGGGCTTTGTACAAGACAGATAAATATTTCTTTCCCCAAAGAGTCAGTCTCTTTTAAGCCTCAATCTTGGGCTTTGTACATGACACAGATTAAACACTCTCTCGTTGAGTCGGTCATTCCCAGCCTCCTCTTAGGCTTTGTATAAGGACTTCCCTAGTGGAATCAATCAACCTCTTAGCTTCAACCTTGGGCTTTGATCAAGGCACACAAAAATCAATATCTCCCTTTAGAGATGACGAGTTCTCTCTCAGTCAAACCTTTTAGCTTCAATCTTGGGCTTTGAACAAGACACAAATAAACCTTTTAGCTTTAATCTTGGGCTTTGAACAAGACACCAAAACATCTTTTTCCTCCCATAGAATAGGAGGAACTACGATTGCTCTGATTTCCCTGTTTCGTTTAAACGAGAATACGTAGCCATAAGATTGCGAAATCTTAGTGAGCATACTAATAAAAAACTCTAGGTCCAGTACCTTCACACCTCAACAAAAAACCTTAGGTCCAGTACCTTACCAAAAACATCAGGAAGAACCCGAACTGCAACAAAAACTCACTCTCCCTATCATACTTTCCCAAGAAACTTTCCCAACCCATTACCAGATAAACACCATCAAGTACAAAGCGAGGCCTAAAGCTAACAACCTGTGGATAACCACATATAGATGGGTAACTGACAACTCCCCATTGTATAACCTGACCCCGGACCCCCCAATCTCTTTAAAGCGTTTGTTCAGTTAAACATTCGCGTCCAAGGTTAGTTTTAGATAGCTTCCCTTTCCCTTCTAGCTGCACGGGATAAATAAGAAATCAGAAAGTAGCACCCCCTCCTCATTGTGGGGAGAAACCCAATTTCAGCGATAAGGTGGTCGCGTCACCGACAAAAATCGCTCACTACAAAAGGGCCCCTTGTACAGAAGAGCATCCCTGATTGTTTATTGAGCAGATCAGACAGGAATTGTAATCGTGTTGCGGTAGATCATGATGTTGACTTTGCCTTGAGTGCATTGCCACCAAGTTAACATTCATCGCCAGAATGTTATGGTTCTGGACAATGTTAGGATTTGTGTAAATCATATTGACCTCACGGATTCTGTGATCTTGGATCCATCCGAGATCCATTTGTTCTTGTAGAGCTGATTGTACTACGAAACATCCTTGATTATTCTTTGAGCAGATAGTACACTGGTGATAATTGTGAGACGGTACATGACCATACCCGCTCTGTCTACAATGCATCCTGGCCAGATTGGTTTCTAATAGGAGTACATCGCAAATTTGATAACTGCGGTTAATCTCTTCCTCTATCAAATTTACTGCAGTCTTTTCATGTTGAGGCAACAGGTTCGTCTGAACATTTAGATTTGTATCATTGAAAGATAGGACCCCGTTCCTAACAAGTTTCTGTACATCGGATTTGAAGCTGAGACAATTTTCAATGTTGTGCCCTGGTCCTCCTTGATGATAAGGGCAAGTTTGATCGCTTTAAACCAAAAAGGCGGATTTTTCGGTACTGTAAGAGGAGGCCTGGTTTGGATGTGCCCCTTGACCAGTAATAATGGAAACAGTTCTGCGTACAACATCGGTATAGGGTCAAACCCTGGTGGTCGTGTCGCATGATTATTATTGTTGTACTGAGGACGAGCCTGCTGAAGAGGTTGTTGTGTCCCTTGCTGATACGGTTGTTGATTCGGTTGGCTCTGAGCAACCTAAGGTTGATACGCTGGAATAGGCGTTGGGTTGATAGCAGGAGTTATCGCTGCCACTGGTTGATACCTTTGCCTTTGCTTTCCGAGAGAGATATTACCAATATCTTGCTCTTTTTTCTTAGGGAAAGCATTACCGTATCTTTTGGTACTGCTTGATGGTCCTGTATCTTTGACCAGTCGTCCTTCTAGGACAGCTTCTTCAAGGCGTACTCCCATGTTCACAATCTCAGTGAAGTCACTGGACACACTGGCGACCATTTGGTCGTAGTAAAATAAACTTAAGGTTTTCAAAAAGATCTTTGTCATCTCTTCTTCCTCAAGAGGGGGACAAATATGGGCAGCAATTTCACGCCATCTCTGAGCATATTCCTTAAAAGTTTCTTTGTCCTTCTGCGACATTGCTCGGAGTTGATCTCTGTCTGGTGCCATGTCCAGGTTATACTTGTACTGCTGAACGAAGGCAGCGCCAAGATCTCTGAAAGTGATGATCTTGGTGCGGTTTAAACCCATGTACCATTTGAGTGTGGCACTGGTTAAATTGTCTTGGAAATAATGGATCAGTAGCTGTTGATTCTCTGTCTGAGTTGACATCTTTCGAGCGTACATCACCAAATGACTTTGAGGGAAAGAGTTGCCCTTGTATTTCTCAAAATCAGGCACCTTGAATTTGTGCAGTATTTTCACATTAGGGACCAGACAAAGGTCTGCGGCGTCCTTTCCAAATAAATCCTGACTGCGAATGGCATGCAATTCCTTTTACATTTCCAGGAATTCATTCATTATTTCATACATCTTTTCATTTCCACCAGAGATTACTTGTGGATACTTGTGGTATAGTCATTACGGCAGTGACTCTTGGTTCTTCTATGCCCCGAAGTTTGGAACCTTCAGGAGTTGCTATTATCACTCTTGCGTCTTCGCTTTCCCAAAGTTTGTAACCTTCTGGCCCAGCGATTCCTGCTGCAGTTTCTGGGTCTTCTATGACCGGCGGAATGTATCCTTCAGGGACAAAGTTGATCGGCATGCCCCAGGGAAGATCTTTAGGCATATTGTACCGAGGATCGTACGCCTCTACTATGGGCGTAGATGTGATTTCCGAGATCACAGCCCTTTGTTGTTGCCTCTGAGCTGCAGCCAGAGATTACATGTCATTGTGAAGTTTTCTCAAATCTTCCTTCAGAGAGTCGATTTCTTCTCTCACCTCTCTATTCTCTTCCTCGAGATCGTCCATTTTCTTTTGTCGATTGTCCCGAGTATTGTACGAATGAGACAGTTTGACTCTAGAATCGTAACACTTACGTGAGACTCGTAGATAGGAAGAATGCGTTATGTGAGAATGATGAATGATATGTAATGATATTTGTTAGTTAATTTTTTTGTTTTTGCTTTAATCAAAAGAAAACTTCAACAAATAGATTGCAAATATCATACAGTGGGGAGACCCCGTTTTATTGAATTTGAAAGATTGCAGAAAGGGGAATACAGTATTTTACAAAGTACTGTAAAAAGGAAATGTCTAAGTTCATGGATCCTAAGTCCTCTCTGAGGAGAGCTCAGGTGTTGGTTCTGGTATTTTCCTTTTCTTTGACCAGGTCTCTTGAGCCATTGTCGGGTTGTCAGTTCTTTTCCAAGTGAAAGGAGCGAGCAGATTTCTTCGATCTTCCTGACTTTCTACAACATGTTGCTCTAATATCCTAATCAGAGCATCCTTTTCTCTTAATAGTTGCTGAATTTTGGTACACTCCACATTGAGAATACGATACTTGTTCTTCCAAGATTTCTTTTCCCGTTGAACTTAGTTGAGGGTGACCTGGCGTTTTTCCATATCAGACATAAAATAAAGGACAGATTCCTTTAACGGAAGAACTTCGTGATGAGGGTAAGGCATCTTCAGCTTGAGAGCTCTAGTTTGCACCCAGTGGAGGTAAGGTTCCACGGAGCTACAACTTGGTCTTCCTAGAGACTCTCTTCCTTTCTTGTGAACATGTTTCCAGGCATGCACTATTTCTGTCTTTAGTGTCCTGTCATTTTCTCCTTCATTGAAGAAAAGACCTTCCAGAAGGACATTACGTGGGACGTGTCTCATCAGGTATCCAAGTTGACAGCAAACTAAAATTGGATGACAGTTGATTCCTCCTTTAGTTCCTATGAGGGGTACATTAGGGAAGTTTCCACAACGGTCAGTGATCCTTATCCCGTCATAGATCTGATTGTACCAGTCTATGTCAGAGTTGGTAAGAGACATGATTTGTAACACCCGATTATTTAATTATTTATTTAATTAAATAGTTTTGAATATTTTCCATTTTAATTGTTGAAGCTGTGTGGGATTGTTTAGTTAAATTAAGTGGTAGAAATTAGAATAATACTAAACTATATTAATTGGGCCTATTTAATTAGTTGGAAGTAGTAGAAAAGGAGGTGTAAGAACTTAAGCCCAATGAGATTATAGTATTATTTGAATGGTTGTTAGTTATCAGAATAGGGATTGAAAGAAGTAGGGGCAGTTGGAAATACAAAGAGGAACGTAGAAGTTACAGAAAGTAGAGCAAGGGTTTAAAGAGAGACTTCGGAGAGGCTGCTAGAGCAAGATTCTGACCGGAAATTTAAAGCGACCTTCAATCCAAGGTAAGGGTGGGGTTCTGACTCTATAATTGGGTTAATGATGAATGATATGTGGGATTAGATTTGTAGGATTGCCTTGTGTATGTTGTATGTGCATGTTGCTTACATTGTCTGTGTATGTTGATTTAGTAATTGATATCGGAAATCGATAATTGGTTGATGCTGTTGAATTTAGTCATGAATAATGGATGTAAGTTAATGTGAGTATAATCATGGACCTATAATCATGGGAGGCATGACGACCGTCATGGCCTTGTTACGACCGTCACGCGGGTTACGACCGCCACGGATTGATTATGACCGTCACGCAGAACAAAAAAATTAAATTGAGATTTCTGGTTGCTGTATGTCTGTAGGCATAGTATAATTGAACTTAGCAAATGTGTTTGCAGAAAACATAATTAATTTGATAATCAGTATAATTAACAGTAGACAATTTTGCGTAATTGAACTCAGTATAAGTAGTAGTAGTAAATAGTTTTGCATAATTATTGAGTGAGAATCACTGTAAGTGTATAAGTAATAGTATTAATAATATGAAACTAGAAGGATAATAATATGACAGTAGTTGTGATAAAATAGTAGGATAATCAGTAAGTAAACAATAGCCTTGTTGTGTTGTGCCTTGGTGCTGAATTTTGAGTTGCAGGTGATGTTGTGTCATGTGGAATTGCCTCTATAACTTGGCAAATATTAAGTTGTAGGCCAGTGGCCAACGTTGAAATTGTTGTTAAGTTGCAGTTGTGTTGTTGCTGTGTTATTGTTGAATAAGTTGATGTTGTAGTTGTTGTCGCATGCATAGCATAGCATACCAAGTTGCCCTGGATTGGCAAAATTACTAAGTTGGCCTGGACTGGCAAAATTTAAGTTGAAGGCTTATGCCTTGTTGATGTCAATATTAATTGGCAAATTTCTAGGTTGGGTGTTCTGCTCCAATGGTACCACATGCATATTACGAGTCGCATTTCAAAGTTGCATAATTATGTTGTTATGTTGTTATCATGTGGGTTGATGTTGATTGTGAGTTGTGAAGTGGTGATTTTTCTATAATCCGAACTATTATATTATTAATCATATATTCGATTATATTGTTCGATATCTCACCCGTTCTGTGTATGGTGATGGTTTATACGCCATCCTGCAGGTAATCCAGAGTGAAGGCTTTCTACCTTCATTAGTTCGAGTCGGTGTCGTCGCTCTGATACGTAACACTCGGGGGGAATGAACGTACTTGCAGTTGTTATTGTTTTGTTCCGTTGCTGAATTTTATGTTGATTTTACTAAACCTTTGTTATGTTGAAGTTAATTTGAGTTGGACAAAGATGTTTCTCTTTTAAATTAAAGTAAGAATTCCGCTGTTTGATTAATGAAGTCATTTGATTTTAAAGACAAAAAGTTGATGTTGATGGTGTCTCCGATTATTTTAAAGTGTTATGTATCTGTGTATTATGTGATTGAGGTTGATGTTTAAAGTTGAAAATGTGACATCCTGTTTATGTTAAAATCTTATTACTCTGATTTTATTAAATATTCGATGGGTAGAATTGGGGTGTTACATTAGTGGTATCAGAGCCTGGTTGGTCCGTCCGGCCAAGTTGTCAAGTCGTAGTTTGTTTGACAATCGAGTATTGTTAACTAGTTCTAACATTTGTTTATGTTGAAGTGATAAGTTGAGATGGCTGGAAGGAACGATGCTGCAATTGCTGCTGTGATGCAAGCAATGGCTCAAGCTTTGCAGAATCAGCCGAACGCTGACGAGAATGCTGGATCTCATAGTTTGGCAACTTTTCAGAGGGAGAATCCACCTACCTTCAAGGGCAAGTATGATCCTGATGGAGCGTTGGATTGGTTGAAAGAGATGGAGAGAATCTTCCGTGTGATGGACTGCACTCCAGCATAGAAGGTTCGGTATGGGACTCACATGCTAGCAGTCGAAGCTGATGATTGGTGGCTAGAGACTCGTCAGAGGTTGGAAGCTGCAGGTGAAGGTATCACTTGGGCTGTGTTCCGAAGGGAGTTCCTGAGGAAGTATTACCCAGAGGATGTTCGTGGTAAGAAACAAATCGAGTTTCTTGAGCTGAAGCAAGGAAACATGTCGGTTACTGATTATGCTGCAAAGTTTACTGAGTTGGCTAAGTTTTATCCGCACTACAACGGGGATGATGCTGAGTTTTCAAAATGCATCAAGTTTGAGAGTGGGTTGCGCCCAGAGATTAAGAAGGCAGTTGGATATCAGAAGATTCGTGTTTTTGCGGATTTGATTGATAGTTGCAAGATTTTTGAAGAGGATAACAATGCTCATTATAAGATCATTAATGAGAGGAAGGGCAAGCAACAACAGAATCGTGGCAAACCTTATGATGCTCCGACGGGAAAAGGTAAACAGAAAGTGGCTGATGGCAAGAGAACTAGTGGGGGAGATGCTCCTGCTGGCATAACTTTTTTCAAATGTGGGAAACCTGGTCATAAGAGTAATATGTGTACTGCTGAGGTGAAGAGGTGTTTCCGTTGTGGTAAGACTGGGCATGCCATATCTGAGTGCAAGCATAAATAGGTGATTTGTTTCAACTGTGGTGAAGAAGGACACATTGGTAGTCAGTGTCAGAAACCAAAGAAGGCGTAAACCGGTGGGAAAGTGGTCGCTTTAGCTAGGACTCAGACAGCTAGTGAGGACAGACTCGTCAGAGGTACATGTTTCATTAATAGTACTCCTTTAATTACTATTATTGATACTGGTGCTACTCATTGTCTCATTGCTGCTGATCGTATTAATAGATTGGGTCTTATGTTGTCTTCTATGAATGGAGAAATGGTCGTTGAAATTCCAGCTAAGGGATCAGTGACTACTTCTCTTGTGTGTTTGAAGTGTCCTCTGTCGATCTTTGACAGAGACTTTGCTGTTGATTTAGTATGTTTGTCGTTAAACGTGATGGATGTAATCCTGGGTATGAACTGGTTAGAATATAACTATGTTCATATAAATTGTTATAACAAGACTTTGAGGTTTTCTACTCCTGAAGAGGAAGCTGGTTTGTTGTCTGCTAGACAGTTGCAACGGTTGATGCAAGAAGAAGCTCAAGTGTTCTCGTTGATGGCAACGTTATCTATTGAGAACCAAGCTATAATTGATGAGTTGCAGGTGGTGCGTGAATTTCCTGAAGTTTTCCCTGATGAAATTCCTGAAGTACCGCCAGAAAGAGAAGTTGAATTTGCAATTGACCTTGTACCTGGTACCAGACCTGTGTCTATGGCACCGTACAGGATGTCTGCATCTGAGTTGTCAGAATTAAAGAAGCAATTGGAGGACTTACTTGAAAAGAAGTTTGTAAGACCAAGTGTATCATCGTGGGGAGCTCCAGTGCTGCTAGTAAAGAAGAAAGATGGAAGTATGAGGTTATGTGTTGATTATAGACAATTGAATAAAGTAACAATTAAGAACAAGTATCCTCTTCCGAGAATAAATGATTTGATGGATCAATTAGTAGGTGCTAGTGTGTTTAGCAAGATTGATTTGAAGCCGGGCTATCATCAGATTAAAGTAAGGGATGAAGATATTCAGAAGATAGCCTTCAGAACGCGATATAGACACTATGAGTATTCGGTGATGCCTTTCGGTGTTACTAATGCGCCGGGAGTATTCATGGAGTATATGAATCGTATCTTTCATACTTATTTGGATCAGTTTGTGGTGGTGTTTATTGATGATATATTTATTTTACTCTAAATTGGAAGAAGAGCATGCGGAACACTTAAGACTTGTGTTGCAAGTTTTGAAAGAGAATAAGTTATATGCAAAGCTGTCTAAATGTGACTTTTGGTTAAAGGAGGTTAGTTTTCTTGGACAGTTCATTTCAAGTAGTGGCATTGTTGTTGATCCATCTAATGTAGACGCTGTGTTGCAATGGGAAACTCCAAGGTCGGCTACCGAGATAAGAAGCTTTTTGGGACTAGCTGGTTACTATAGAAGGTTTATCGAAGGTTTTTCTAAGTTGGCACTTCCGTTAACTAAGTTGACGTGTAAAGGTAAAGCATTTGTGTGGGACATTTGATGTGAAGAAAGTTTCACGGAATTGAAGAAGAGATTGACGTCGGCTCCGATTTAGACATTACCTAACCCATGAGAACCTTTTATGGTATATTGTGATGCTTCTAAAATGGGTTTAGGAGGTGTACTTATGCAGAATGATAAGGTAGTCGCTTATACGTCGAGACAGTTGAGGCCTCATGAAAAGAATTATCCTACGCATGATTTAGAACTTGCCGCAGTTGTTTTTGTGCTGAAGATTTGGAGGCATTATCTTTATGGTCCTAGATTTGAAGTATTTAGTGACCATAAAAGTTTAAAGTATTTATTTGACCAGAAGGAGTTGAATATGAGACAGCGAAGGTGGTTGGAGTTATTAAAAGATTATGATTTCGGTTTGAATTATCATCCAGGTAAAGCTAATGTTGTGGCTGATGCTTTAAGCCGAAAGACTTTGCATATGTCGGCGATGATGGTTAAAGAGTTGGAATTAATTGAACAGTTCAGAGATATGAGTTTAGTTTGCGAAGTGACACCGCAGAGTGTTATGTTAGGAATGTTGAAGATTAACAATGGTTTTCTGGATAGTATCAGAGAAGCTCAGAAGTTAGATGTGAAACTGGTAGATTCGATGGTTGGAATCGTTCAGCCTGAGAATAGCGATTTTAAGATGGACGCGCATGGTGTGTTAAGATTCTGTGATTGAATTTGTATTCCTGATTATGCGGAAATGAAGAAAGCGATTCTTGAGGAAAGTCATAAAAGTAAACTGAGTATTCATCCGGGGGCTACAAAGATGTATCAAGATTTGAAGAATTTGTTTTGGTGGCCTGGGATGAAGCGTGATGTAGCGCAGTTTGTGTATGCATGTTTAACTTGTCAGAAGTCGAAAGTTGAACATCAGAAGCCTGCGGGGTTGATGCAACCGTTAGAAGTTCCAGATTGGAAATGGGATAACATTTCAATGAACTTTGTGACGGGATTACCTAATACTTCAAGGGGACATGATTCTATTTGGGTGATTGTTGATAGGCTTACGAATTCGGCTCATTTTATCCCTATTAACATTAGTTTTCCAGTATCGAAGTTGGCGGAGATTTATACTAGCGTAATTATAAAGCTGCATGGTGTTCCTCTGTGTATTGTGTCTGATAGGGATCTGAGGTTTACTTCTGATTTTTGGAAGAGGTTGCAAGAGGCGTTGGATTCTAAGTTGAGGTTGAGTTCGGCGTATCACCCTCAGACGGATGGTCAAACTGAGAGGACTATTCAGTCGTTGGAGGATTTGTTGAGAGCTTGTGTTCTTGAGCAGGGAGGTTCGTGGGATACCTATCTTCCATTGATCGAGTTCACTTATAATAACAGTTACCATTCTAGTATTGGGATGGCCCCTTTTGAAGCATTATATGGTCGGAGATGTAGGACTCCTTTATGTTGGCATGAATCTGGAGAAAGTGTAGTACTTGGACCTGAAATTGTTCGAGAGACTACTAAGAAGGTAAAGTTAATTCGAGAAAAGATGAAAACTTCCCAGAGTAGACAGAAGAGTTATCATGACAAGCGAAGGAAGGATTTAGAATTTCAAGCGGGTGACCATGTATTTTTTAGAGTTACACCTGTGACCGGTGTTGGGCATGCCTTGAAGTCTAAGAAGCTCACTCCTCGTTTTATTGGTCCGTATCAGATTTTGGACAAAGTTGGAAATGTTGCTTATAGAGTGGCTTTACTGCCTAATCTTTCGAATTTACACGATGTGTTTCATGTGTCACAACTTCGGAAGTACATTTCAGACCCATCTCATGTGATTCATATGGATGATGTGCAAGTACGGGATAATCTTACTATTGAGACGATGCCTGTACGGATCGCGGATCGTGAAATGAAGACCTTAAGAGGCAAGGAGATTACATTGGTGAAAGTTGTCTGGTTAGGAGCTGCCGGAGAAAGCATGACTTGGGAGCTGGAAAGCAAGATGAAGGAAGCCTATCCCGAGTTATTCGATTCAGGTAAATTTTCGAGAACGAAAACATTCTAAGTGGGGGAGAGTTGTAACGCCCGATTATTTAATTATTTATTTAATTAAATAGTTTTGAATATTTTCCGTTTTAATTGTTGAAGCTGTGTGGGATTGTTTAGTTGAATTAAGTGGTAGAAATTAGAATAATACTAAACTATATTAATTGGGCCTATTTAATTGGTTGGAAGTAGTAGAAAAAGAGGTGTAAGAACTTAAGCCCAATGAGATTATAGTATTATTTGAATGGTTGTTAGTTATCAGAATAGGGATTGAAAGAAGTAGGGGCAGTTGGAAATACAAAGAGGAACGTAGAAGTTACAGAAAGTAGAGCAAGGGTTTTGAGAGAGACTTCGGAGAGGCTGCTAGAGCAAGATTCCTACCAAAAATTTAGAGCGACCATCAATCCAAGGTAAGGGTGGGGTTCTAACTCTATAATTGGGTTAATGATGAATGATATGTGGGATTAGATTTGTAGGATTGCCTTGTGTATGTTGTCTGTGCATGTTGCTTACATTGTCTGTGTATGTTGATTTAGTAATTGATATCGGAAATCGATAATTGGTTGATGCTGTTGAATTTAGTCGTGAATAATGGATGTAAGTTAATGTGAGTATAATCATGGACCTAAATTATGTGTATTCAGATGGTTGAAAGGTTGGTTTGTGATCGATCAGAAAGAGAAAATTGGAATAATGGGAGAAACAGAGAGAACGAAGGCTAACAGGTGGGACGCCCGTCTGGGAGGCATGACGACCGTCATGGCCTTGTTACGACCGTCACGCGGGTTACGACTGCCATGGATTGGTTATGACCGTCACGCAGAACAAAAAAATTAAATTGAGATTTCTGGTTGCTGTATGTCTGTAGGCATAGTATAATTGAACTTAGCAAATATGTTTGCAGAAAGCATAATTAATTTGATAATCAGTATATTTAACAGTAGACAATTTTGCGTAATTGAACTCAGTATAAGTAGCAGTAGTAAATAGTTTTGCATAATTATTGAGTGAGAATCACTGTAAGTGTATAAGTAATAGTATTAATAATATGAAACTTGAAGGATAATAATATGACAGTAGTGGTGATAAAATAGTAGGATAATCAGTAAGTAAACAATAGCCTTGTTGTGTTGTGCCTTGGTGCTGAATTTTGAGTTGCAGGTGATGTTGTGTCGTGTGGAATTGCCTCTATAACTTGGCAAATATTAAGTTGTAGGCCGGTGGCCAACGTTGAAATTGTTGTTAAGTTGCAGTTGTGTTGTTGCTGTGTTATTGTTGAATAAGTTGATGTTTTAGTTGTTGTCGCATGCATAGCATAGCATACCAAGTTGCCCTGGATTGGCAAAATTACTAAGTTGGCCTGGACTGGCAAAATTTAAGTTGAAGGCTTATGCCTTGTTGACGTCAATATTAATTGGCAAATTTCTAAGTTGGGAGTTCTGCTCCAATGGTACCACATGCATATTAAGAGTCGCATTTCAAAGTTGCATAATTATGTTGTTATGTTGTTATCATGTGGGTTGATGTTGATTGTGAGTTGTGAAGTGGTGATTTTTCTATAATCTGAACTATTATATTATTAATCATATATTCAATTATATTGTCCGATATCTCACCCCTTCTGTGTATGGTGATGGTTTATACGCCATCCTGCAGGTAATCAGGAGTGAAGGCTTTCTACCTTCATTAGTTCGAGTCGGTGTCGTCGCTCTGATACGTAACACTCGGGGGGAATGAACGCTATTTGCAGTTGTTATTGTTTTGTTCCGTTGCTGAATTTTATGTTGATTTTACTAAACCTTTGTTAAGTATGAAGTTAATTTGAGTTGGACAAAGATGTTGCTCTTTTAAATTGAAGTAAGAATTCCGCTATTTGATTAATGAAGTCATTTGATTTTAAAGACAAAAAGTTGATGTTGATGGTGTCTCCGATTATTTTAAAGTGTTATGTATCTGTGTATTATGTGATTGAGGTTGATGTTTAAAGTTGAAAATGTGACATCCTGTTTATGTTGAAATTTTATTACTCTGATTTTATTAAATATTCGATGGGTAGAATTGGGGTGTTACATGACTCTCTGTGACCAACGTAGAGTACTCTTATGATCCCAAAATGCAGCAGACTTAGGTAAATGAGAAGTGAACCACTTGTAAATCAAGGGTACACAGCATGTGATCATTCCTCCGCTGTACAAATTCCTTAAGTGTACAGAATGATAAGCATCTGCGAGTAGGTTGGTACGGGGTTTTCGATCATAAATATCTTAACAGCGTTGATATCAACGAAGTTATCAATGTTAGGAAAAAGGAAAGGCCCGTATGTGAGTAAAACAAAGATATCTTTGAAAGCAGTAACGTTTCCTATACTGGCGAAGTACAGGGCTTTCTCTACCAGAAACTTGGCGGGTAAACCTTGGATTCCATCCTTAGTGGTCATGTGAGTCCTGACTTCTGACTCGTCCAAATAGATTGCTCTTGCAATGGTTTGATCCTTTGGAATTTATTCCAGTCCAGAAAAGGGAGCTTGGTCAATGATGGGTAAATCAGTCAGGTGAGAGTACTCCTCCAGTGTTGGTGCTAGTTGATAATCCGGGAATGTGAAACCGTGATAAACCGGATCATAAAATTGAATTAACGTAGACAGGATTCCTTCAACTACTTGGACCCTTAATAGAGACAACAGTCCTCTGTACTTAGCTCTGAAAGCATCAGGGTTGGTGATCATCCTTGCCAACCCTCTTAAATCCTCTAGTTTCGGAGTTTTGAATGTATACTTGTGCGTCTTCCTTCTACCGAAATCCATAACGCAATCCTTTTCTCTGATATTTGCAATCATTGTTTAATTTTAATTTTGAAAAAGAGAGAAGAGAAAAGAAGTTTTTTTTTGTTTAATAGTTTTTTTTTAAATGAATGCATGAATGCAGCACACAAAAACATAGAAAAAACATGGGTTCAAAGGTTCAGCGTCACGAGCATGGAGTCATGGCTCTACCCATCCCCAAAGGTTGTACTATGGTGAATTTTTGTACCTGTTCTCAAAATCATTGACCCCCCTTGGGATAACAACAACAAGCTGGTTCACCCGAGCGAGCTGTAGTATCCTAGGGTAATCTCAATTGAGTGTAGTATCGCGTGACAACTATTTCCAATAGCTACCGCACTACCTTATTGTCACATGGTTACTGTCTACTAAATCCTCAGTTTCATGGATACCACAATCGAACAATCTGCTTTCACAACCGAAGTCGTTAGACATAGAATCCGCAAAGGGTATCTCCACTGATTTGATGGTCTACCGGGACAGCTTATTCAGGATTCACTCCCTGTAAGACCGCTCGTTAATGCCATCACCTATCTTAGGTATCACTCATATTTTCCACATGCGACATCACTCGCATTCCCATTAACATAAAAATAAACACGAATATCAAGTAGGAAAAGCGATATATATATATATATATATATATATATATATATATATATATATATATTCATTCCTAAAACTAACATCCTAGACCTCTTAGGAACTCTAGTATATAATCCTAAACAGACAAAATAAATCCCCAGCAGAGTCGCCATTTTCCTGTAGCGTGCAATTTTTGTCGGTGACGCAACCACCTTATCGCAGATTGGGTTCCTCACCGCAATGGTAGGAGGGGGTGCTACTTTCTGATTTCTTATTTATCCCGTGAAGCTGGAAGGGAAAGGGAAGCTATCTAAAACTAACCTTGCACGCGTTTGTTTAACTGAACAAACACTAAGAGAGATTCGGGGAGTTCGGGGTCAAGTTGTACAATGGGGAGTTGTCAATTGCCCATCCTATATGTGGTTATCCACAGATTATTAGCATTAGGTTACGCTTTGTACTTGATGGTGTTTATCTGTAAATGGGAAAGTTTTTGTGTTGAGGGATGTCTGTGGGAGAGAGGGAGTTTTGATGATTTTGGGTGATATGAAGGTACTGGACCTAGAGTTTTTGATTGGTATGAAGGTGCTGGACCTAGAGTTTTTTATTGGTATGCTCGTTAAGATTTCGCAATCTTATGCCTACGTATCCCCGTTTAAAGAAACAGGGAAATTAGAGCAATCGTAGTTCCTCCTATTCTATGGGAGGAAAAAGATGTTTTGGTGTCTTGTTCAAAGCCCAAGATTGAAGCTAAAAGGTTGTATTTGTGTCTTGTTCAAAGCTCAAGATTGAAGCTAAAAGGTTTGACTTAGAGAGAATTTGTCATCTCTAAAGGGAGACATCTTGTCTGTTTATCACAATTGTTGGGTGACTGTTTATATAGGAGAATTACTTTAACTGGGATAAGTGTATCCAGCAATGCCATAATTTCCTTTATAGGGGTGTTTGTCCTGAGGAGGAAACTTTAACTCAGTGTTGAGCAATGCCATTTTTCCTTAGGAATCTTTCATGCTAAGAGAGGGACAGTGGCGTGGATATAAATAATCCAGAGGCTTGCCACTTACAGCAATTAGATGAGAGAAGAGGATTTTACCAGGATAAGAGATAGACTACAGCTTGGATTTTGAATCAACAAGTGTGCCACTTACAACAGTTATCTGGAATTAGGGTTTGTTTTGGTTTTCTGTTTCGATGTAGTGATATACAGAGAAATGTCTTCCTGCAGAGAGTTTTTGATTTCCTCTAAGGGGATAGTGGTTTTTGTATGTGCCTTGATCAAAGCCCAAGGTTAAAGCTAAAAGATTGATTGACTCCACTGGGGAAGTCCTTATACAAAGCCTAAGAGGAGGCTGGAAAACACTGACCCAACAAGAGAGTGTTTATATGTCTTGTACAAAGCCCAAGATTGAGGCTAAAAGAAAATTGACTCTTTTGGGGATATCATTATACAAAGCCTAAGAGGAGGCTGGGAGGAATCGACCCCGTTGGGGAGGTATTCATCTGTCTTGTACAAAGCCTAAGATTGAGGCTAAAAGAGGGTTTTTTGATTCCACTGGGGAATATTTGTAGGTGTCTCGTACAAAGCCCAAGATTGAGGCTGAAAAGGAGAAGATCGACCTTACTGGAGAGTATGATTTTAGCTGTCTTGTATAAAGCCCAAGATTGAGGCTAGAGAGAGGTTTGACTCTGATTAGGGAAATTTATACAGTGTCTTGTACAAAGCCCAAGATTGAGGCTAAAAAGAAACTAACTCTGTGAAAAAATCTTTGTCTGTCTTGTACAAAGCCCAAGATTGAGGCTAAAAGGTTGACTTACTCAGCTGAGGGTATTTTAGGTGTTTTGTACAAAGCCCAAGATTGAGGCTAAACAAGCTGGAGAAATCTTTATACAAAGCCAAAGAGGAGGCTTAGCTTCTGCTAGGGGAAATCATTATACAAAGCCTAAGAGGAGGCTGACTTCTGCTGAGGATTATTGAGATCCAGAGACAGGTCCAAAGTGTGGGGAATCAACTCTTGCTGGGAGTTTACAGAAGAGATGAGGTATCAGATGCCTTGAGGTTCTGATGATAAGTTGATCCTGGTTGGGGAAATTTAGGATAAAAGACTGAGTTTTAGAACCTACGGGTTTCGACTCTACTGGGGATTGATTAGATGACCAGTGTTTATCCTGTATTTGTAAGGAACTTGAGAATGTCTTTGAGACTCAAGAGGAGATTAGACTGTCCAAGTCTATTGGTATGAAAAGTGTATCCTTGTATGATGCCCAAGAGGAGGCAGAAAGACTTAAGGGATGAGTATCAACCCTAAGTTGTCCAAGGTTTTGACTCTTTTAGAAAGACAGCTCTAACAAAGGATGACTAAGTTTTGTCCTATACCTTTAGAAGGTCTTTAGGGTCCTTCTATTAAGCCCAAGAGAAGGCATAAGAACTTCTAAGAAGCCGGAGGGTCCTTGTACAAAGCCCAAGAGGAGGCGGGGATGCTTTTAGCAAGCACGTGGGTCCCAAACATAAGAAAAGTTCAAGAAAGGTTTCACCGAGAATAATTCCTTTAGTGAACAGTTCTAGGCTTTGAAGAAATTCAAGAGAGGTTTCACTGAGAATAATTCCTCTCTGGGGAACTGAATTTCTTTGACAATTTCTAATAGTGACAGTCTGAGAAAAGTTTCACCGAGAATAATGCCTTTCTCTTTGTTCCATATTATTTAAGCCCAAGAGAAGGCAAGACTGTATCTGGAAATCCTATGGGGATCTAGTTTTGACTGTATTTAAGAGTGACCAACTGGCTTTACCTAGATTCTAGACCTAATTGTCGGGGAAAACTCTAAGCAGGTATACAAGTATATATACAGCTGATATATGACGAGTATTTAAAAGGATATGAAAGAAAGACTTGCAGGTGAGCAAGCTTCCAGCAATACAGTTATATATATATATGAAAGCATGTAAAGAAAGCTGATAAAACTTACATGCGAGCAAGCTTTCATAGTAATAGTTGTATGGTTAGTTGTTCAAGAAATTAAAGAAAGTTTTGATAACAACTGTGAGTTTGAACCTAAATCAAAAGGGAAGTTGTTTTTGAAAAGGTTGTTGGGGCTTATACTCAAGGAGAGGCCCAGATAAAAAACAGTAATCGTACCGTTGTTTTGTAAACTATACTGGGGCTTATACAATGGCTGAGGCCCAAAAAGGTTTTATATACAAAAGGGTTGGGTCTTACACTCTATTAGAGGCCCAAAGTGTTTGAAAAGATTCTTTTAGGGTGATAATGATCAAAACCCTAATTTTTGGTTTTTAAATGTATTTTAATTGAATAAAAATTCAATTAAAATAATCAATCATGTGAAAAAAGGTTGTGATCTTGGATTTATATTTGGAAAATCATGTTTCATTCATGAGATGATTTAAAAATCATTTGAATTTTGTAAAACCAAGAGAAAGATATATTTTTATTATTTGAAAACAAATAAAAATATAATTCTTTACAAAAATATCAAATATATGAAATAAATAATATTTTTGTAAAATTTTCACGGAATAAAATATTTTAACATTTTTGGGAATTTTCAAAACAAGAACCAATAAAAAATAATTAAAATTGAGAGAGAAATTAATTTTTGAATTAATTAACAAAACATGAAAATATTGAAAAATAGCAAAAAATGAGAGAGGTAGCAAAAAAGGTCTGGGCGGGATTTGAACCCATGACCTCATACACAAACACACATGCGCGCTACCACTAGGGTGGTGATACATCCGGGTATCAAAACCACCCCATGTGCATATATGGGGTGCCTTGTTTTCAGGCCTGGGCAAGGCAAGGCAAGGCAAGTTTTGGCAATTTACGTGAAGCCTCTAACTTTCTCATTTCTCCATGGATTGGGACAAAATTTAGGTGCATCTGACCCAGAATTTCATTAGGAATCCAATGGTGCCCTTGGAATTTTCAGAAAATGTCTCCTCCTCAAAATCCGATAGTGGTTTCAAAAAAGGGCTATTTTTGCATGTTCTATGCTATCTCATGGTACAGGCAAGAATTGCATGATAAATTGGTTCAAACACAACATATACAACATGTGTGAGATGTTTATGATTAGTGAACAACAAAGGAATGCATAATTCAAAGAGTTCAAGTTGTCATGCACTTACCTCTTGGAGCTCCTTGTGCTATATGCCAAGTACCTTGTGCCAGAAGTGAACCAATGCTTTGAACACTCTCAAATGATCCCTTAGAAGCTTTTAGGATGGTTAGAACCAGCTGGAATCCTCAGGACCAAGTTTTAGCTCTTTCTTACAAAAGTGGCAAAAGTGACCAATATGGAAACTCTCTCAAATGGTGTTCCAAATGAGGGGAACCATTTGGGACAGTTTGAGGATGATATTTGAAGTGTGTTTGATGCCTTATTTGGTTTTGCAAGTGACTGAATCAAGACATGGCTTGAAAAATGCAGAAAAGTCAATTTTTGAGGTTTTGGAGGTTGACATGAGCTCTATTTATAGTAGAGCAAGTTTGTTTTGCAAGCAATAGCGAATGTCAGCTGCAGCAGGCCTTTGGCCAATGTTGAGCAAAAGGAATCTCAAGTCTCCTCTAGCCATTGACTTGAGGTTAGGGCACAGGCCTATGGTCCTTTGATTCAGTGCTGATCCTTGACTCATTTAGTTACGAATGTGTCAGTCCATGCCACATTGGTGCATTTATTGAATGCTTGGAAACAAAATTGGAGTCTTGGGTTTGTTATGGCTAATGTAGATTCTTGGACTTTGAAGGCTTGGGGATTAGATCATTCCCTTCTTGTTTTATCCTCATATGTGTCCAAATGGATGACAAGGCTTGGAGTTATCAGATTTGGACAAATCGAGCAAAATGTACAAATTCTGCCTTGTAAAAACCAGTCCATGATGCCATGTTTCAAGGGCTGTATCTCCCTGCTCAAATTGAATTTGGAGATGATCTGGTACTTGTTGGAAAGCCCTCATGGCATACTTCAACTTTGATGTTCACCCCTAGACCTAGTTTAACTTGGATCAAAGTAAAAAATGTCCCTACATTTTGGAAAAGTAAGGCAGATTCTGACTTTTGTTGAAAATTTCACTAAGTGTTGGAAAAAGTGCCATTTTCATGTTTTTGCCATTTTGATTATTCCATAACTTAAAATCCATGAAGAATTAGAGTTGGAGGTAGTTGAAGCTTTTGTAGAGTGTAGCAAGACCTACAAATCCAGCTTTGGATCACCCAAAATGGTTGCTTGGATCTCAACTTATGACCCTTGGAAGTTGGTACCAAAATCACTTTTGTTCCATAACTTAGAAAAATTTGGGTTTCTTATGGTTGCCCCTTTTGCAAGAAACCTCACTTTTCTTGATTGTTCTTAATGAATGATGATCAATACCATATATAACATTATTTTTGACTTAGGGGAACCATATTTGTGAAAAATTCCAAAAAGTCAAACTTGATTTTGTGCACAGTTGACTTTTTATCGGATGAAATCCAAACTGTGCGATCCTTGGTGAAATCAAATCCTTGACCTAAATCAAACCTAATGGATGGATTCCATAGGTGTTATAGGGTGTATTGAATCATGTCCCAAGGTTTGGGAGCATGTCTTGGTCAAAAGTCAAAGGTACAGTTGACTTTTCCTTCAAAACCCTAATTGTGGTCCAGATGAAATTGAAACTTGTGAACCAAGCTTCTTGGGTTAATCCATTGTTGCAAATGTATCGATGTAGTGTATTGGAGGCCCTCAAATCATGTCTTGAGGTCTTGGCTCATGGATTGCCTCAAAAGTTAACTTAGGGGTGAATTAGGTCAAGAAACCCTAATTCCTGATTTTTTGTGAATGCATCCCCTGAGGCTAAATTGATTCGATGATTGGGTCCATGAGGTCCCTTGGAGTAATTTGGGTTATGCTTTGAAGCATTGGCTTATGCCCAGATGAAAATTTCCATCTGGAGGCCCTGGTCGACCAAAACCCTAATTTGGTGATACTGGTGATCTTGAGGCTTGATCCACTTGGTATGGGGCAACTTTGTGCTTGATTCTTGATGTAGGAGTCCTCTTGATCCTTTATAGGTGTTTGAGAGGTTAGAAAAGTTAAATATCATGTCATTTCTTGATTGATCCTTTGTCGGAGTGCTCTGAGATGGCTTAAAACCCTAATTCTTGATTATAGTGAATGCTCAACCATCTTTGAGGAGAGTGATGAAGCATGAAAGTACATCCATATTGTGATGATGATTTGCACAATGATGGGAAATCTTGGTGGTCAAAATTTGGGGTATGACAAACAGGATTAGCCGTAACAACAGGAGACATAGTCACCACAGGAGTGACAACGGTTGCATGAGTGACAGTTGCAACAACAGTGGCAGCAGCAGAGGCATCCTTCTGAGCACGAAGGAGTTCCATAATAGCATCCATGTTCGTCTGAAACTGATCCATTTGACCTTGGAATTGAGCCAGAGTTTCCTTATAAGCAGCGTTCTCAGCTTCGAAGTCAGCCATGATTCTGGATTTGCTTAAGAGAGTGAAATATCGATGTTGAGTCGTCGTCTTTCTACAAACGGAAGGCATACAAGGATAAGCAACAATTTTCGGATGAAGGGACGGGCATATGTGTGCAAATGAATGTATGTTATGCATGCAAAAATAAAGTTTTAAATTCCAGGAATTCTTAAACTTATCTTTGTTGGCAATAATCATAAAGCATATAAGTAAAGGTGCGAAAGATAAAGCTGGCGAGAAACATCATTCATTCATCAATAAAGGAAAGAAGTACAAGTCAAGTACAAATCAAATATCTGTCTTTTGGGCTATAATAAAATCAGCATAGATCCTATCAAAGACCACCCTACAAACAGACAGGAAGTGGAAAACAACCCAAGGAAGCTGGTGTGGCAACACATCGGCATATGCATCCCTCAACAACCCAAGTAAGTCCTCTAGTGCGTGCTCAGCGAATCTGGCTAAATGACCATGCCTCTCACTCTAATACTTCGCATCCTTCATGAGGTTGCGCAGCAAAGAATGGTTAGGTCCCTGAAGCATATCCTGAAGAAAGGCCTTTTTCTGATCCAAGAGGTTTTGTAAATGAAGGCTTTGTTGCACCCAATGAGTGCTCTCTGTGTTGAGCTGACCAATCTGCTCTCGGCTTTGATGTGCTTGATCTTGCAGCTTCTGAATATCACTGAAGACTTTGTTGAGCTTAGCTTGACACTGAGAAAAGTCCTTTGCCAACTGATTAGCATGGTCATGCTCACTTTGCCACTTTGTCTTGTACTCGGATAACTTCCCTCGAAGCTCTTCAAGTTACTTCTTGTAGCTCAACTCATCCTTGTAGGCTTGATATTGGGTATCGGCGAGTTGTCTCTTCTTTGAAGCAAGTCCATCATAGGTGCTCTTCAAAGCATCACCCATTTTCCTTCGCTTGTTCTGTTCGACCTCCATATCTTTGAGCATGCGCTCGCGCTTCTGATGGAGCTCAATCTGTAGGCTATCTGTTGCGGTGAGAATCAGATATCAATCTATTAATTAACTTGAATCACACATCTTTGAAATTCACCACCGAGCTTTGATTTATCCAAAGGAAAGGTTAAAGATCGAAAGAAAACCCTAAGTGCGCTATGTGAAGACACAGCTAAGAGATCGGGGGTTCGGGGGTTGTTATACTGAGGGAAGGTGTTAGCACCCTAAGTATCTATAGTACTCTATAGGAACCTCTTATTTGTATTTGTGTTATGCTAATGTTTGCTTGCTAAGGGAATCTTCTAAGGGTAAGGTAAAGACCTATGGTAAAGACCAAAATGCTAAAGGTAAAGACCTAGGGGTATATACACTAAGTATGCTCGCCAAGACATCGCATCTTGTGCCTACGTATCCTAACTAAAGAATCAGAGCAACCATAGTTCACCTAACTAAGGGTGAGGAACCATTGACTACGGCCAAAGTTCCAAGGGGATTGAGTATAATACTCATATAGAGTTAAAGAACTCTCTAAGTCTAAGTTGTAAAGGGGAAGTGAATACTCATGATGATGAGAATCACATAGAGTTTAAGAACTCTAACTTAATTCTAAGTTTGAAGGTGAATAGCTCTAACAAGGCCAAAAGGGGAGAGGAACATCATAATGATGATGCTCACATAGAGTTTGAAGAACTCTAGGTGAAATCCTAAGTCATGAGGTAAGTGGCTCTAATGAGGTCAAGGAGTGGAGTGAGCAACTATGATGGTAGTGCTCTCAAGAGGGGAACCTAATTAGGTTAAAGGGAGAAGAGGCTCTAATGAGTGTCATACCCCAAATTTTTACCACTAAGATTTCCCATCATTGTGCAAATCATCATCACAATATGGAGGTACCTATATGTCTCATCAATCTCCTCAAGGAATTGTTAAGCATTCACTACTAACAAGCATTAGGGTTTTAAGCCCTCTCAGAGCACTTAGACAAAGGATCAATTAAGAAATGACATGATCTTCAACTTGTCTAACCTCTTAAACACCCACAAAGGATCAAGAGGACTCCCACATCAAGAATCAAGCACAAGGTTGCAACATTCCAAGTGGATCAAGCCTCAAGATCGCCAGTGTCACCAAATTAGGGTTTTGGTCGACCAGGGCCTCCAGGTAGAATTTTTCCTCTGGGCATGAGCCAATGCTTCAAAGCATAACCTAAGATACTCCATGGGACCTCATGGACCCATTCATCAAGTCAATTTAACCTCAGGGGATGCATTCATCAAAAATCAGGAATTAGGGTTTCTTGACCTAATTCACCCCTAAGTTGACTTTTGGGACAAAATATGAGCCAAGACCTCAAGACATGATTTGAGGGTCTCTAATACACTACATTGGTCCATTTACAACAATGGATTGATCCAAGAAGCTTGACTCACAAGTTTCAATTTCATCTGGACCACAATTAGGGTTTTAAGGAAAAAGTCAACCGTGCCTTTGACTTTTGACCAAGACATGCTCCCAAACCTTGGGACATAATTCAACACACCCTATAACCCCTATGGAATCCATCCATTAAGCTTGATTTAGGTCAAGGACTTAATTTCATAAAGGATCGCACAGTTTGGATTTCATCTGATGAAAAAGTCAACTGTACAAAAAGTCAAAGTTTGACTTTTTGATTTTTTTGTCAAACAAGGTTCTTTAACCCTAATAAAATGTTAATATGTGATTTGAATCATCATTCATAAAAAAAAATAAGAAAAATGAGTTAACTTGTAAAAGGGGTAACCATAAAAAACTTAGAATTTTTCGAAGTTATGGAACAAAGTGGCTAGGGTACCAACTTCTAAGGATCATAACTTGAGATCCAAGCAACCATTTTGGATGATCCAAAGATGGATTTGTAGCTCTCATGGCATACTTCAAAAGCTTCAACTACATCTCATTCCAATTCCTCATGGATTTTAAGTTATGGAATGATCAAAATGGTTGAAAACACAAAAGTGACACTTTTCCAACACTTAGTGAAATTTTCACTAAGTCAGAATCTGTCTTATTTTTTCTCAAAAGTAGAGGCATTTTTCATTATAAGTCAGATTAGATCAAAACCAAAGTTGGACATCATATTGAAATATGATATGTCAGCTTTCTAAAATGTCCAAGAACTCCGTCAAACTCCACTTGAGCTAAGAGTTATGACAGTTGCAATAAGCCTTGATGCAAACTGTCTTAGAAGGCAGATTTGTTCACAAGGGCTCGATTTGCTCAATTTGTGCAGATGACAAATAAGTTTTTCCATCTGCACACCTCAGGGGGAGGCCAAGGAGGAACAAACACTGATCCACAAGCCTCTCAAGTCTTTGGAACTACAAGTAGTATGCCAAACCTAAAAAGCCTAAAGGAGGCCAAGACTCCAATTTTGTTTTGGAACATTTAATGGATGTTGGAGGTGGCATGTATCAGACCAAAGATGAACACTTCAGTCAAGCCTTATCCTTGAATTAAAGAACCATAGGCCTGTGCTCTAACCTCTAGTCAATGGCTAGAGGAGACTTGAGATTCCAAAGTGATACAATTGGCCACAGACCTGTACCAGTTGCCATACCCTATTCCTTGCAAAATAAACTTACTCTACTATAAATAGAGCTCAATTGTGATCAGTTTGAGTACACCAAAGCACCCAAACTGATGCTTTCCTCAAAATCTCCACTTTCACTCCAATTTTACCTTCTAAGGTAAGTCACTATCGGGTTTTGAGTTTGAGAGCAATTCCAACCAAACCAATCACACACACACACCTCATAAACATCACATAGAAGTAATCCAAACACTAAAACAACATCTGGAACACTGATTTCTCAAAATCACCAGCCACCTGCTCAAGCCTTTGACAGATTTGCAGTTGAGGTGACAAATCAAGTTCCAGCTCAATTCAATCCACTCCAAGCATTCAGACACACTCCATAGCACCTAAGGAAGCTGTCCACAACATTGGAACCAAGCTGTAACATCTCCAACCTAGAACTCGATCACCAGCTACAAGAGGTAAGCCTCAACTTGGTCATCTCACGATTCATGCATATTTCCTCACACAATAATTTTGCCATATGTTCATAATCATGTATGGAGTGTTTCCCCTCAATTAATTGCTTTGTTTGAATCGTGTATCAAATTTCTGAGCCTTCATGCACAATTTTGGGTTCTTGAGGTTTTGTCTTGATTTCTTATTCCATGCGTAAAATAAATGAAATTAAAGACCATAGACATGATCGTGAGTTGAAAACGAGCAGATTGATATGTGGATTGTGTGATTTCATCAAGTATTCAGTGAGATTAGTGAGAAAACGTAAATCTGGGCAAAACAGAGCACGCGGGCAAGACCAAGATGTTCTTAGCGCCCATTTTCAAATATTTGAATTTTTGAATTTTTGTGATTTTGTTTAATTGATTCAAAAATTAATTTCTCTCTGAATTTTAATGATTTTGAGTTGATTCATTTTTTAATAATTCACAAAAATGTTAAAATATTTTATTTTACAAAAATTTTCCAAAAATATTATTTTTTTCATATACTTGATATTTTTGCAAATTAATTTTTATTTGTTTTTTAGCATTTAAAATATTTTTTCTTTCTTGATTTTCCAAACTTATTTGGTTTTCAATTTGTGGATTAAAACATGATTTTTGCAACATTGATCCAAGATCACCACCCATTTGTCACATGTTTTCATTATTTTTATTAATTTTTAAACAAAATGAATTTCATTTTAAACAAAATTAGGGTCTTGATTAATTCCACCCTCATCATCTTTTTTTTCCCACTCATGGGCCTCTAATAGAGTGTAAGACCCAACCCCTCTTGAAAACCAAAATAATTTGGGCCTCATTCATTGTATAAGACCCACTGTGTTTTCAAAAACCTCGGCGCGATCGCCATTTTCAAACAAACCACCTGGGCCTCTCCCTGAGTCGTAAGCCTCATCTCTTGTACAAAAATAAACTTTGGGCCTCTAATAGAGTATAAGACCCAATCCCTTTTTAACCAAAACCTTTTTTGGGCATCATATATTGTATAAGTCCCTCTGTACAGTTTTCAAAATGACGGTGCATTCACTGTCTATCATCTGGGCCTAGCCTCGTGTTGTAAGTCCCATTTCTTTTATTTAAATAAATCTTTGGGCCTCTCCTTGAGTTGTAAGACCCACACCTTTGTACAAAAAACCTTTTGGGCCTCAGTCATCGTATAAGTCCCAGTACAATCTTATCAAAACGATTCCTTTTTGATTCAGGATCAAATATATAGTTGTTATCAAAACTTTCTTTAGTTTCTTTAAACAACTAACATTACAGCATGGAAGCTCACACACCTGTAAGTTTTATCCGCTTTAATTTACTTGCCATAATATATATTACTGTATTGTGGGAAGCTGCGCATGGTTAGTCTTCTTTCATTCTTTTAAATACATATCAAATATATATAACTGTATTGTGGGAAGTTGCGCACGATTAGTCTTCTTTCATACCCTTTTAAATACTTGTCATATATCAACTGTATATATACTAGTATAGTTATTTAGATTTTTCCCCGACAACTAGGTCTAGAACTAGGTAAAGCCATGTTGGTCACTCTATGAAAACGGTCTAAACTAGATCCCCATAGGATTTCCAGGTACAGTCTTGCCTTCTCTTGGGCTTAAACAATATGGAACAAAGAGAAAGTCAGTATTCCCTGTGAACCTTTTCTCAGACTGTCACCCTAGAAATTGTCAAAGAAATTTTACTCCCTAGAGTTGATCTATTCTCGGTGAATAACATCTCTTGAGTTTCTTCAAACCTTAGAACTTTAACTAAATGATCTATTCTCGATGAATAACATCTCTTGAGTTTCTTTAAACCTTAGAACTTTCACTAATTGATCTATCCTCGGTGAATAGCATTTCTTGAACTTTTCCTGGTTTGAGTCCCACAGGCTTCCTAAAAGCATCCCCGCCTCCTCTTGAGCGTTGTACAAGGACCCTTCGGCTTCTTAAAGGTTCTTATGCCTTATCTTGGGCTTAGTACAAGGACCCTGACGACCTCTTAAAGGTATAGGACAGAACTTAGTCATCCTTCGTTAGAGCCGTCTTTCTAAAAAGAGTCAAAACTCTCAGACCAATTTTAGGGTTGATACTCATCCCCTAAAAGAGTCGGCCTCCTCTTGGGCATCATACAAAAGATAAAACTCTTCCAATAGACTTGGACAGTCTAAACCCTCTTGAGTCTCAAAGACATTCTCAAGTTCCCTCCAAAACATAGGAGAAATCCCGGATTTTGGATTAATCTCCAGCAAGAGTTAAAACTTGTGGGTTCTAAAACCCCGTCTTTCTCCCAAAATTCCCCAACCAGGGTCAAGTCATCATAACACTATCAAAACCTCAAGGTTTCTGATCTGTCAACCCTTCTGCATTCCCCTACAAGAGTGGATTTCCCCATTTGGATCTGCCTCAGGATCTCAAGAATCCCCTGCAGAAGTTAGCCTCCTCTTAGGCTTCGTATAATGATCATTTCCTCAGTAAAGTCAGCCTCCTCTTGGGATTTGTACAATGATCCTCCCCAGCAGAGCTAACCTTTCCAGACTCTCTTGTTAAGTCAATTACCTTTTCAGACTCTCTTGTTGAGTCGATCATCTTACAGACTCTCTTGTTGAGTCAATCACCTTTGAGTATTCTCTTGTAGTGTCAACCCTTTTAGCCTCAATCTCGGGCTTTGTACGAGACAGATGAAAGCACTTTCTTGTTGAGTCAACTCTTTTAGCCTCAATCTCGGGCTTCGTACGAGATAGATAAAGACCATTCCCTTGTTGAGGCAATCTCTTTTAGCCTCCTCTTAGGCTTTGTATAATGATTTACCCTAGCAAAGTTAGCCTACTCTTAGGCTTTCTCCAGCTTGTTCAGCCTCAATCTCGGGCTTTGTACGAGACAGATAAAAACAATCTCTTGTTGAGTCAAACCCCTTTTAGCCTCCATCTCGGGCGTTGTACTAGATATAAATTTTCATAACCTTCTCTTAAGCTTAGAACAAATATATATCCCTAGCTGGGTCAATTCCCCCCAGCCTTCTTTTAGGCTTTGAGAAATAATTCCCCAAGCAGAGTCAAACTCATTTCAGCCTCCATCTCGGGCTTTATACATGATACCGTAAAATATCCTCAGTCGAGTCAATAAAGTCATCTTTTAGCCTCAATCTTGGGCTTTGTACAAGACAAATAAAGATTCTCTTTCCCACAGAGTCAGTCTTCTTTAGCCTCAATCTTGGGCTTTGTACAAGACAGATAAGTACCTCCCCAACGGAGTTAACCTCCTCTTAGGCTTTGTATAATGATATCCCCAAAGAATCTGTCTCTTTTAGCCTTTATCTTGGGCTTCGTACGAGATACATACACTCTCTTGTTGAGTCGGTCTCATACAGCCTCCTCTTAGGCTTTGTATAAGGACTTCCCAAGTGGAGTCAAATCAACCTCTTAGCTTCAACCTTGGGCTTTGATCAAGGTACACAAAAAAATATCAATCTTTCTTTAGAGATGACAAGTTCTCTCTCAGTCAACCTTTTACCTTCAATCTTGGGCTTTGAGCAAGGCACAAATACCCTTTTTAGCCTCTGTCTTGGGCTTTGAACAAGACACCAAAAGATTTTTCCTCCCTTAGAATAGGAGGAACTACGATTGTTCTGATTCCCTGTTTTGTTTAAACGGGAATACGTAGGCATAAGATTGCGAAATCTTAGCGAGCATACTAATCAAAAACCTTAGGTCCAGTACCTTCATACATCAATCAAAACTTAGGTCCAGTACCTTACCAAAAACATCAACAAAAACTCATTCTCCCTGTCATACTTTCCCAAGAAACTTTCCCAACCCATTACCAGATAAACACCATCAATTACAAAGCAAAACCTAAAGCTAATATCTTATGGATAGCCACATATAGGATGGGTAATTGACAACTACCCATTGTATAACCTGACCCCGGACCCCCCAATCTCTTAGAAAGTGTTTGTTCAGTTAAACAATCACGTGCAAGGTTAGTTTTAGATAGGCTCCCTTTCCCTTCGAGCTTCATGGGATAAATAAGAAATCAGAAAGTAGCACCCCTTTCTTCGCGAGGAGGAAAACCCAAACTTCTGCGATAAGGTGGTCGCGTCACCGACAAAAATCGCTCGCTACAGAAAAATGGAGACTCTGCTGGGGAGTCATTGTCTGTATAGGACTAGGATTATTATAGCTCTTAAGAGGTCTAGGATGTTAGTTTTAGGTTAAATATATATATCGCTTTTCCTAATTGATATCTGCGTTTATTTTTTTACTAATGGGACTGCGGGTGATGCCGCATCTAGAAAGTTTGAGTGACACCTAGGATAAGTGATGGCACTAGACGGGTAATCTTACAGGGAGTGACTCCCAAATAAGAGATCCCAGTCGACCATCGAATCAGTGGAGATACCCTTTACGGATTCAATGCCTATACGACTTCGGTTGTTGAAAGCAGATTGTTCAATTGGGTTATCTGAGAAGCTGAGGATTTTAGTAGACTGAAACCATGTTACTATTTTGTAGTGCGGAAGCTATCGGAAATAGTTGTCACGCGATACTACCCTCATTTGAGATTACTCTAAGATACATCAGCTCGCTCGGGTGATTCCAGCCTGCTGTTGTTATCCCAAGAGAGGTCAATGATTTTGAGGACAGGTACAAAAAATCACCAGTATAAACCTTTGGGGATGGGTAAAGCCTTGACTTCATGACACCGAACCTTTGACCCCATGTTTTTTCTATGTTTTTGTGTGTTGCATTCATGCATTCATTTCATCTAAAAAACTTAAAACAAAGAAAATTTTCTCTTCTAGTCTCTCTTTTTCAAATTAAACTAAGACAATGATTGCAAATATCAGAGAGAGAGAGATTGCGTTATGGATTTCGGTAGAAGGAAGACTCACAAGTACACCTTCAAGGTTCCAAAATTAGAGGATTTAAGAGGGTCGGCAAGGATGATCACCAACCCTAATGCTTTCAGAGCTAAGTACGGAGGACTGCTGTCTCTGTTAAGGGTCCATGTAATTGAAGGAATCCTGTCTACACTAATCCAGTTCTACAATCCGGTTTATCACTGTTTCACATTCCCGGATAATCAACTAGCACCAACACTAGAGGAGTACTCTCACCTGACTGATTTACCTATCACTGATCACGCTCCCTTTTCTGGACTGGAAGAAATTCCAAAAGATCAAACCATTGCAAGAGCAATCTATTTGGATGAGTCAGAAGTCAGGACTCACATGACCATTAAGGGTAGAATCCAAGGTTTACCAGCCCAGTTTTTGATAAAGAAAGCCTTGTACTTCGCTAGTATAGGGAACGTAACTGCTTTCGAGAGCATCTTTGTTTTTCTCACCTACGGGTTATTTCTGTTTCCCAACATTGATAACTTCGTTGATATTAATGCCATTAAGATATTCTTGATTGGAAACCCCATACCAACTCTGCTCGCAGATGCTTATCATTCTGTACACTTAAGGAATTTTTATGGCGGAGGAATGATCACATGCTGTGTACCCCTGCTATACAAATGGTTCACTTCCCATTTGCCAAAGTCTGCTGCATTTTGGGATCAAAAGAGTACCCTACGTTGGTCGTAGAGAATTATGTCTCTTACCAACTCTGACATCGATTGGTACAATCGGATCTACGACGGGATAAGGATCATTGACCGTTGTGGAAACTTCCCTAATGTACCCCTCATAGGAGTTAAAGGAGGAATCAATTATCATCCAGTTTTAGTTCGTCGTCAACTCGGATACCCGATGAGGCATATCCCACGTAATACTCATCTGGAAGGTCTTTTCTTCAAGGAAGGAGAAAATGACAGGGCACTAAAGACGAAAATAGTGCATGACTGGAAACATGTTCACAGAAAAGGAAGAGAGTCTCTAGGAAAACCGGACTGTGTCTCAGTGGAACCATATCTCCACTGGGTACAAACTAGAGCTCTCAAACTGAGGATGCCTTACCCTCGTCACGAAGTTCTTCCATAAAAGGAATCTGTCCTTTATTTCATGTCTGATATGGAAAAACTCCAGGTTACTCTCAACAAAGTTCAACAAGAGAAGAAGTCTTGGAAGAACAAGTACCGTATTCTCAATGTGGAGTGTAACAAAATACAGCAACTGTTAAAAGAGAAAGATGCTCTAATCGAGATTTTAGAGCAACATGCTGTAGAAAATCAAGAAGACCAAAGGAATTTGCTCGCTCCTTTCACTTGGCAAAGGAATGACAATCCAGCAACGGCTCAAGAGCCCCGGTCAAAGAAAAGAAAAGTACCAGAACCAGAACCTGAGCTCTCCTCAGAGAGGACTCAGGATCCATAAGTTTAGATTTCCTTTTACAGCATTTTGTAAATTACTGTATTTCCATTTCCGCAATCTTTGAATTAAATAAAATAGGGTTTCCCCACTGTTTGATATTTGCAATCCAATTGTTGAAGTTTCTTTTGATTAAATAAATAAAAATTAATATAATCATTGCATATCATTCATCATTCTCACGTAACGCATTCTTCTTCTCTACGAATCTCACATCTGTGTCTCAACTGTAGAGTCAAACTGTCTCATTCATACAATACTCGGGCCAGTCAACAAAAGAAAATGGATAATCTCGAGGAAGAGAACAGAGAGCTGAGAGAAGAAATCAACTCTCTGAGAGAGGATCTGAGAAAACATCATAGTGACATGCAAGCTCTGGCAGCAGCTCAGATACAACAGACTGTGATCTCAGAGCTACTGGGCCTAAAGGTTACAAACTTCGGGAAAGCGAAGATGCCAGGGGCATGACAACAACTCCTGAAGGTTTCAAACTTTGGGAGGCGCCAAGAGTCACTGCCGTAATGACTATACCACCACCCGTGGTACACACTATCCCGGAAGGACAGATTCCCCAGATACCTTCTGGTGGAAATGAAAGTATGGACAACAGAATGAAGGAGTTCTAGGAACAGTTCCTAGAGATGCAGAAGGAACTGCAGGCCATTCGCGGTCAAGATCTATTCGGAAAGGACGCCGTAGACCTTTGTTTGGTCCCCAATGTGAAAGTTCCGCACAAGTTCAAAGTGCCCGAATTTGAAAAATACAAGGGTAGCTCTTGCCCTCAAAGCCACTTGGTGATGTACGCTCGGAGGATGTCAACTTAGACTGAGAACCAACAGCTACTGATCCACTATTTTCAGGATAGTTTAACCGGTGTCGCACTCAAATGGTACATGGGTTTAAACCGCACTGAGATTTCCACTCTCAGAGATCTTGGCGCTGCCTTCGTTCAACAATATAAGTATAACCTGGACATGGCACTAGACAAAGATCAACTTAGAGCCATGTCACAGAAAGACAAGGAAACTTTCAAGGAATATGCTCAGAGATGGCGTGAAATTGTCGCTCAGATTTGTCCACCTCTTGAGGAAAAAGAGATGACAAAGATCTTCTTGAAAACCTTGAGCTCATTTTACTATGACAGAATGGTCGCCAGTGCGCCCAGCGACTTCACTAAAATGGTCGGCATGGGAGTTCGTCTTGAAGAAGCAGTTCGAGAAGGACCTTTATTTAAAGACGCTGGACGATCAAGCAGTACCAAAAGATACGGTAGTGCTCTCCCTAAGAAAAAAGAGCAGGATATTGGTAATATCTCTCTCGAAAAGCAAAGGCGACGGTACCAACCAGTAGCAGCTGTAACTCTTGCTATTAACCCTACGCCTGTACCTACGTATCAACCTCAGGTTGCTCAGAGCCAATTGATTCAACAGCAATATCAGCAAAGGACACAACAGCCTCTTCAGCAGGCTCGTCCTCCGTACAACATCAACTGTACAACGCGACCTCCAGGGTTTGACCCTAACCCAATGTTGTACGCAGAACTGTTTCCACTACTATTGGTCAAGGGGCATGTCCAAACCAGGGCTCCTCTTGCGATTCCGGAGAATCCGTCTTTTTGGTTGAAAGCGGATCAGACTTGCCCTTACCATCAAGGAGGACCAGGGCATAACATAGAAAACTGTCTCAGTTTCAAATCCGATGTGCAAAAGCTTGTCAGGAGCGGGGTCTTATCCTTCAAGGATACGAATCCTAATGTTCAGACGAACCCGTTGCCTCAACACGAGAAAGCTGCAGTAAATTTGATAGAAGGAGAGTCTAACCTCAGTTATCAAATACACGATGTACTCTTATTGAGGGCTAACTTAGTTAAGATGCATCGCAGACAGAGCGGATATGGTCACGAACCGTCTCACAATTATCACCAGTGTGATATCTGCTCTAAAGATAAAAAAGGATGTTCTGTGGTGCAATTAGCTCTACAGGAACAGTTGGTTCTCGGATGGATCCTAGATCACCGAATTCGTGGGGTCAACATGACTTATACAAATTCCAACATCGTTCAAAACCATGACATTCGTGCGATGAATGTCAACTTGGTGGTAATACACTCAAGGCAGAGCCAATATCATAATCTGTCGCGGCACGATTACAATTCCTGTCTGACTTGCTCGGTAAACAACCAGGGATGCTCTTTTGTACAAGAGGCCCTCCAGTGTCAGATGGATCTTGGGTTGATCCAGGGCTACCATGATAGAAATCCTTATCAAGTTAACATGATTCAAATCTTTGATATTCGGTTGATGAATGCCAGCTTAGTGGAATTACACGCCTGACTTCGCACGAGTATCAGAACTGTAAAATGTGTCGTGAGAGCGACCAAGGATGTGCTCTCGTTCAAAGAACTTTGTAACACTTGTTAAACCATTGGTGGCTTCCGATCTATATGTATGAAGACACGTAGCAAGTCAGCATGACTAACGGGAACCCTACTAGGCATCAAAGTCAGGATGTTCGATCAATGGAAATAGATCTAGTAAGGTTACATTGCACACAAAGCGGATGTGGTTGGGTGCCACCACACAACTACAAGCGTTGTAGAGTCTGCTCGGAGAATAATCAAGGATGTTATCTCGTGCAAGCAGCCCTTCAGAGTCAGTTGGACCGCAAAGAGATTCAACCGTGTCCAGATTCTGGGTCAATCAACTTGATGCTCGACTATTTCGCTGATCAGATAAAAGATGTTGTCGTAATCTCTTATCATGAAAGGACCAAAGATGTTTGTGCCGTAATCCCTTTACTCCATGAGTCTAGGGCTTGGTTCTCAACCTTGAGCCAATTGAGGCTGGCTACGATGGTCAGAAAAATCAGAAGGCTCCTGTAGTTATCTATCTGCCGGGATCAGTACCGTACAAATCCGATAAGGCGATCCCTTACAAGTACGGTGTGACAACAATTGAGAATGGAAAGGAAACTCCATTACCCTCCGTCGTGAATATTGCAGACATCAGTCGAGTAACACGGAGCGGTCGAATTTTCAACTGAGGAGTTGGAGATCCTACCAGAGAAAAGGAACCTCAAATAGAAGTTGACAATCCACCAGTCGGTCAATCCAGTGATCCCGACCTTTCAAGGAACAATGATGAGATTCTGAAACTCATCCAAAGGAGTGAATACAACATAGTAGATCAACTATTACAAACTCCTTCAAAAATCTCTGTGTTATCTCTATTACTCAGTTCCGAAGATCACAGGGAAGCTCTACAGAAAGTCTTAGAGCAGGCCTTTGTGGAACAAGATGTAACAATAAGATAATTCGACAGCATCATCTCCAATATCACTTCCTGCAGCAACTTGGGGTTTAGTGATGAGGAATTGCCAGAAGAAGGCAAAGGTCACAACATGGCGCTGAATATTACAGTCAACTGCCAGGATGATGCTTTAGCCAGCGTACTGGTAGATACCGGATCGGCTCTTAATGTTATGCCAAAGTCCACTCTAATGCGACTATCATTTAAAGGATCTCCGATGAGAGGCAGTGGGGTCGTCGTCAAAGCATTTGACGGATCCTGAAAAACAGTTATCGGCGAAGTCGACCTTCCCATAACTATCGATCCTCACACTTTCCAAGTCACTTTCCAGCTCATGGACATCCGAGCGACATACAGCTGTTTGTTGGGAAGACCTTGGATACACGAGGCTGGGACAGTCACTTCAATACTTCACCAAAAGCTGAAGTTCGTCAAGAACGACCAACTCGTCACAGTCTGTGGAGAACAAGCCTTGATCATGAGTAACATATCATCATCTACTTGTGTAGAACCCGAAGAGGTTGTCGGAACTCAGTTCCCAGCACTTTCGGTGAGCAATGAGAATCAATCAGAAAAAGGAACATCGATTTCCTCGTACAAAGAAGCTCTCGAAGTGATCAAAAGTAACAATGCAAAAGGATGGGGACAACTTGTCATTCCTACTGATAACAAAACAAAGAAGGGTATTGGTTTTTCCTCAACCTGTACCCAGACTGCTACTAACGATGAAAGTTTTCATCCCATTCAGGACTTCTTCCACAGTGAAGGTTTCCTTCACCCAGTGTCTCAAGAAGTACATACCATCAATGAGGGTGACTCCTCCGATACAGATGAAGAATGGAAATCCTATCTCAACAAGGACGGTTATATGTCTCAGGAAGAAACGCCTACGCCATTCTGTTTCCCCACGCAGGGTCCGAGATATATACCAAGATCAGACGTCAAAATGATATACGAAGATTGTGATCCAGAAGGATGCCGCGCTCCACCAAACTCATTAGAGGAGGACACTCTGATGAAAGACAATTTTGACCACGACTATTATGGCCTAATGGATGGCCTGCCTATCTGGCAGCCGTACCCAGGAGACTTGGGGCAAAAGAATCAGCCCAACGACGATTATCAGCTGAGCATCATTGAAAAGAATACCTGCGTCCCCACCATGTCATGGGATCAACACTCAGGGTATTATGAAAATACCCAGCACAACGATGAATTCGCAAAGTTTGCGGGGCTAGAGTTTATCAACTACGCTTTTCCTGAGGTCAACATCATCGAAAGAGATGACTGCTCTAGTTCCAAAGAAGTGTGGGACACCTTAGGTCAACCGAGTAGCAAATACGACTATTTGGTCAAGTACACTGCTCCTGAAAGCTCTCGTATCAGTCTCGAAGACATCCAACCAACTGGATGGGGAGATTCACCTGAGAGCACAAACACTATGCAAGATACAACAGAAGAGTTCGTCTACGACAACTCTGCCTGGGAAACAGATTCTAACGATCCTGCTCCACCAGAAATCAGCGTTATTTTTGAAGACAAGTCAAGAAGGAAAGTACCAGACTTTGTGATTCACCGAGGAGTTCGCCGCCAATGGGTTGTTGTCAATGTCCCGAGGAACGTCCATAAGTCTAAGTAGTTGTTGTCTTTAACCTTTCACCCTGCCCAGGTGAAACGGATGTTTTGATAGGGCTCACTTTCTGTAAATGTACCTCTTCGCTCTGCCCAAAGCGATAGAGTTTTGTTTTATAGGGCTGTAGTCTCAAGAATCGACAAGATCATAAATAAAATAACATCGTTCTGTAATTTCCATATTTATTGCTGTTTTCTCTTTTCGCTTTTTCAGAAAATGCTAATCCTAAGAAACAACTCAAGCAATAAACGAGCAGTTTTCCAAAGAAAATACACTGCACACACTCTTGAATTCTCTTAATCTCTTCTAAAAATCAATCATCACGTCATGCAGATTGCTTGTTTTAAACCCCATTGAAACATACGATCCAATGCCTTCTCCCAACTTTGAATTCCCGGTATTTGAGGATGAAAAAGAAAATGACGAAGAAATTCCAAAAGAGATCTCCCGACTACTCAGTCAAGAGGAAAGGTCCATTGAACCTCACAAAGAGCCGTTGGAAACAGTCAACTTGGGTTCAGAAGAAGAAAGAAAAGAAGTCAAGATTTGGGGCACTGCTCGGTCCAATTGTCAAAGAAAGTTTGACAAAGCTTCTCAAAGAGTTTCCCCATGTATTCGCTTGGTCCTACTAGGATATGCCAGGGTTGGATACCAGCATTGTGGAACATCATCTACCGTTGAGATCAGAATGTCCGCCGGTAAAACAAAGGTTGAGACGAACTCACCCGGACATGGCCATCAAAATCAAAGAGGAAGTACAGAAACAGATTGACGCGGGTTTCCTCGCCACGTCAGAATATCTTCAATGGTTAGCCAACGTAGTACCAGTTTCGAAAAAGGACGGAAAGGTCAGAATGTGTGTAGACTACAGGGATCTGAACAAAGCCAGTCCAAAGGATGACTTTCCCTTACCACACATTGACATGTTGGTAGACAGTACAGCGAAATTCAAAGTATTCTCCTTCATGGATGGATTCTCGGGCTATAATCAGATAAAAATGGCGCTTAAAGACATGGAGAAAACTTCATCTATCACCCCATGTGGCACTTTTTGTTACAAGGTAATGCCGTTTGGTTTGAAGAACGCCGGGGCGACCTATCAAAGGGCCATGACTACTCTGTTTCATGACATGATACACAAAGAAATAGAGGTATATGTCGATGATATAATTGCCAAATCTAAAACAGAAGAGGAGCATGTGACCCACATGTCAAAGCTATTCGAGCGGTTGATAAAGTACAAACTCCACTTGAATCCCAACAAATGCACCTTTGGTGTCCGTTCAGGGAAATTGCTAAGTTTCATCGTCAGCCAGAAAGGAATTGAGGTTGATCCTGACAAGGTCAAGGCCATTCAAGAAATGCCTTCTCCAAAGACTGAAAAACAAGTCAGAGGATTCCTGGGACGTTTGAATTACATTTCCAGATTCATATTCCTCATGACCGCGACATGTGCGCCGATCTTCAAATTACTCAAAAAGAATCAGGACTTTGTTTGAACAGAGGACTGCCAAACTTCTTTCGATAGTATCAAGGAATACCTATTGAACCCGTCGATTCTATCACCTCCAGTGGAAGAAAGACCGCTGATCATCTACCTAACAGTCTTGGAAGACTCCATGGGATGTGTACTTGGCCAACAAGGCGAAACCAAAAGGAAAGAGTCTGTCATCTACTATTTAAGCAAGAAATTTACCGACTGTGAGACTCGGTACACTATGCTTGAGAAAACTTGTTGTGCTCTGGCTTGGGCAGCCAAACGTCTTCGCCAGTATATGATTCGTCACACTACTTAGTTAATCTCCAAAATGGATCCAATCAAGTATGTTTTTGAAAAACCTGCTCTTATGGGAAGGATTGCCCGTTGGCAGATGTTGTTATCAGAATACGACATTGAGTACCATGCTCAAAAAGCCGTTAAAGGAAGTATTTTAGTCGATCATTTGGCTCATCAACCGATTGACAATTAGGAATCAATCGGGTTTGACTTCCCAGACGAAGATGTCATGTACTTGAAAATGAAAGATTGCGATGAACCGCTACCCAGTGAAGGGCCAGAACCAGGTTCCCAATGGGGACTAATTTTTTGATGGAGCTGTCAATCATAATGGAAACAGAATTAGGGCAATCATCATAACACCTCAAGGTAACCACATTCCTTTCATCGCCCGACTGACATTCAAGTGTACAAACAACGAGGCCGAATACAAAGCTCGTATCATGGGTCTCAAAGAAGCGATCGACTTAAGGATCAAGAACTTGGATGTATATGGTGACTCAGCCCTGGTTATCAATCAAATCAAAGGAGATTGGAACACATACCAATCAGGACTGATTCTTAACAAAGACTACGCGAGAAGGTTGTTACTTTTCTTCAACAGAATCGCGTTTCATCATATCCCTCGTGAAGATAATCACATGGCTGATGCATTAGCCACCCTCTTTTCCATGATATGTGTAGGTCAATGGAATGACATACCTAAGATCGACATAATGCACCTAGAAAGGCATGCCCATATCTTCACAATTAAAGCAGTCATAGATGACAAACCTTGGTATCACGATATCAAATGCTTCCTTAAAAAACAAGAGTATCCACTTGGGGCATCCATAAAAGATAGAAAGACCCTTAGAAGACTAGCTGGCAGCTTCTTCCTAAGCGGTGATACACTTTATAAGAGAAACTTCGACATGGTCCTGCTCCGATACGTAGACAGACCAGAAGTAAACATGCTGGTAAAAGAAATTCATGAAGAATCCTTTGGCACTCATGCCAACGGACACGCAATGGCGAGAAAAATCCTGAGAGCAGGGTACTACTGGTTGACCATGGAATCTGACTGCTACAAATACATGAGGAGGTGTCACAAGTGTCAGATATACTCAGACAAAATCCATGTACCGCCAATACATCTCAAAGTTCTTTCTTCCCCATGGCCTTTTTCTATATGGGGAATCGACATGATTGGCATGATTGAACCCAAGGCTTCTAACGGACAGCGGTTCATTCTAGTAGCCATTGATTATTTCACCAAGTGGGTCAAAGCAGTGTCATACACTAATGTAACCCGACAAGTCGTGGTCCGATTTATCAAAAACAATCTCATCTGCCGTTATGGTGTTCCAAGCCATATCATTACTGATAATGGATCTAACTTAAATAATAAGATGATGAAGGAGTTGTGCGCAGAGTTCAAGATCGAACACCATAACTCATCTCTCTACCGACCCAAGATGAACGGAGCTGTAGAAGCGGCTAACAAGAACATCAAGAAGACTGTTCAAAAGATGGTTGTAACTATAGAGACTGGCACGAGATGCTACCTTTTGCTCTTCATGGTTATCGTACATCTGTCCGCACTTCAACAGGGGCAACCCCTTTCTCTCTAGTATATGGCATGGAAGCAGTGCTCCCAATAGAGTTAGAGATCCCATCAATTCGGGTATTGATGGAAGCTAAGCTAACAGAAGCTGAATGGTGTCAAAGTCGACACGATGAACTGAATCTGATCGAAGAGAAGCGAATAACGGCTCTATGCCATGGTCAGTTGTATCCGCAAAGGATGAAGAAGGCGTTTGACAAAAGGCCCGACCCCGTGTCTTCAGAAAATGAGACCTCGTGCTCAAGAAGATACAATCATTTCTCACAGATTCCCAGGGCAAATGGACTCCGAACTACGACGGCCCCTACGTGGTCACGAAAGCTTTCTCAAACGGCGCCTTGAGACTTGCAACCATGGATGGATAAGAATTTGCCTACCCCACGAATGTTGACGTAGTCAAGAAATACTTTGCCTAAATAAAAAAAAAACGTCTCAGTGGATTGAAAACCCGAAAGGGCGGTCCAGGCAAAAATTAGAGACATAATAAAAAATTATCCCGGTGGATGGAAATCTCAAAGGACAGTCCAGGAAAAAATTAGGGATTCATGGCAGGTAACTAAGTCTAACAGGGGCAAATTCCCCAACGGCAGTAATGCCATCCATCAGAAAAAAACTCCAGTCAAGGTCATCTTCGACAGAAGCTCAAGATGTCCAGAATTCAAAGTTAGTAGAAGGATAGTGGTCGTTATGTTTTGATGTAGCCCTTTTCCCGTAAATTACCATTTTCTAACTTTGTAAATATTCCATGGAATCACGCGCTTGGCTGATTTCCATCCTATCAATAAAATTTAAGCCCTTGTGCTTTTGTTTGCAATTCGTATTTGTTTTAGCTTTATAGAACGACATTAAAATATGATTAACGATTCTTGAAATAAAACAAAAATGAATTTACTTGTCAACATTTTTCTGCTTTTAAAATAAAGATGGCAATTTCTTTTGACTGTTGAACATAGAAAGAACATCGATCGCTTCTCCGGAAGTAATTGAGCTTCAAAGTGCAGAATCAAAGTACTCCTTCTAAACCAGTGCACCTGAATGAAGGATCAGCTGTGTCAGATGCGAATACTCCATCCGACATCCCCGACAGAGTTCTTATCTCCTAAGCTCGACCAAGGTTGTTCCCCATAGGGACTATCTCTCCTAAGCAAGGCAGAATTGCTATCGTGAACAAATGGTATTTCTTCGTCCCCCGCAGTGGCCGAGTATCCAGTCCTGTTCATCACTAGTTTGTACGTCACGTCAGTTTTGTCAGCATAAACATACATACCTCATGCATTATTGATTGACATTCATATTCATATTGCATCACTATCACTCTGGTCAGTCTTATCCCCAAGTGATAAAGTCCTCTCAATCGAGTTGTCCGTTCTTTCCTCGTCAAGAAATGTTGCGTCTGAACAGTCTCTCTTCCAGTTTATTTCTGGATTAGAGTTGGCCCTCGACCACTTTGATAACTTGAACCTCTGAAAGGCAAGAAGACCTTCGACGAACGTCACTCTTCACCATTGAAGATGATATCTTCACTTTCCCGGATTAAGAAAAATCCCCAGAGCAAGCCTTTTTTCGAAAGTATGCTATCAAATGAGGTCATCAGCACCTCTAAATTGTATTACATCACATGCCATTTCTCCGAGAAGATCTCGAAGAAAAGTATGATGTAATATCCCCAAACAGGAAACAGCCTCTCACGAGACTCGTTTTCCCCAGTAGAGTCAACAAATGGCGTCTCCAACAGAGAAGTTTAAACACCTCTATAGCTCAGACGAATGGGTTTCCCAGCAAGTCTGACATCAAAAAATTTTCCCATCAAATGGCATCTCCCCAGGAAAATTCGGCAAGAAGTTTAAGGAAAACCGCTACAAACAGCGTTCCTTGTCAAGAAAGTTTATTGACAAAAGAAACGTAGACCAGTTCCTTGGTAGGAAACCAGGATCGAGGGGAAGTTTATATCAGAAACTGAGACCAGTTCCTTGGTAGGAAACCAGGATCGAGGGGAAGTTTATATCAGAAACTAAGACCAGTTCCTTAGTAGGAAACCAGGATCGAGGGGAAGTTTACATCAGAAACTTAGACTAGTTCCTTGGAAGGAAACCAGGATCGAGGGGAAGTTTACATAAGAAACTGAGACCAGTTCCTTGGCAAGAAACTAGGATCGAGGGGAAGTTTACATAAGAAGCTGAGACCAGTTCCTTGGTAGGAAACCAGGATCGAGGGGAAGTTTTTACCTTTTCTAAAGCATCATTGCTTAGCCAAAGAAGATGTATGGGCGCACTACCATTCATAACCACCATCAAAATTTTGAGTATTCCGATATTTAATCCTCTTGTACCCCGAATGCCCGAATACCTTCGCCATTCACACCTTCGGGTCCAAGAGGATTAAATAGGGGCGTCTTTCATACCCCAAATTTTGACCCCTAAGATTTCCCATCATTATTCAAATCATCATCACAATATGGAGGTATCTATATGTCTCATCAATCTCCTCAAGGAATTGTTGAGCATTCACTACTAACAAGCATTAGGGTTTTAAGCCCTCTCAGAGCACTTAGACAAAGGATCAATCAAGAAATGACATGATATTCAACTTGTCTAACCTCTTAAACACCCACAAAGGATCAAAAGAACTCCCACATCCAGAATCAAGCACAAGGTTGCAACATTCCATGTGGATCAAGCCTCAAGATCGCCAGTGTCACCAAATTAGGGTTTTGGTCGACCAGGGCCTCCAGGTGGAATTTTTCTTCTGGGCATGAGCCAATGCTTCAAAGCATAACCTAAGATACTCCATGGGACCTCATGGACCGATTCATCAAGTCAATTTAACCTCAGGGGATGCATTCATCAAAAATCAGGAATTAGGGTTTCTTAACCTAATTCACCCCTAAGTTGACTTTTGGGACAAAACATGAGCCAAGACCTCAAGACATGATTTGAGGGTCTCTAATACACTACATTGGTCCATTTACAACAATGGATTTATCCAAGAAGCTTGACTCACAAGTTTCAATTTCATCTGGACCACAGTTAGGGTTTTAAGGAAAAAGTCAACCGTGCCTTTGAATTTTGACCAAGACATGCTCCCAAACCTTGGGACATAATTCAACACACCCTATAACCCCTATGGAATCCATACATTAAGTTTGATTTAGGCCAAGGACTTAATTTCATAAAGGATCACACAGTTTGGATTTCATCTGATGAAAAAGTCAACTGTACAAAAAGTCAAACTTTGACTTTTTTATTTTTTTGTCAAACAAGGTTATTTAACCCTAATACAATGTTAATATGTGATTTGAATCATCATTCATCAAGAAAAATCAAGGAAAATGAGTTAACTTGTAAAAGGGGTAACCATAAAAAACTTAGAATTTTTCTAAGTTATGGAACAAAGTGGCTAGGGTACCAACTTCCAAGGATCATAACTTGAGATCCGAGCAACCATTTTGGATGATTCAAAGATGGATTTGTAGCTCTCATGGCATACTTCAAAAGCTTCAACTGCATCTCATTCCAATTCCTCATGGATTAAGTTATGGAATGATCAAAATGGCTTAAAACACAAAAGTGACACTTTTCCAACACTTATTGAAATTTTCACTAAGTCAGAATCTGCCTTATTTTTTCTCAAAAGTAGAGGCATTTTTCATTATAATTCAGGTTGGATCAAAACCAAAGTTGGACATCATATTGAAATAGGATATGCCAGCTTTCCAAAATGTCCAAGAACTCCATCAAATTCCACTTGAGCTAAGAGTTATGACAGTTGCAATAAGCCTTGATGCAAACTGTCTTACAAGGTAGATTTATACACAAGGGCTCGATTTGCTCAATTTGTGCAAATGAAAAACAAGTTTATCCATCTGGACACCTCAGGGGGAGACTAAGGAGGAACAAACACTGATCCATAAGCCTCCCATGTCTTTAGAACTACAAGTAGCATGCCAAACCTAAAAAGCCTAAAGGAGGCCAAGACACCAATTTTGTTTTGGAACATTTAATGGATGCTTAGAGGTGGCATGTATCAGAGCAAAGATGAACACTTCAGTTAAGCCTTATCCTTGAATCAAAGAACCATAGGCCTGTGCTCTAACCTCTAGTTAATGGCTAGAGGAGACTTGAGATTCCAAAGTGATACAATTGGCCACAGACCTGTACCAGTTACCATACTCTATTCCTTGCAAAACAAACTTGCTCTACTATAAATAGAGCTCAATTGTGATCTGTTTGAGTACACCAAAGCATCCAAACTGATGCTTTACTCAAAATCTCCATTTTCACTCCAATTTTTCCTTCTAAGGCAAGTCACTATCGGGTTTTGAGTTTGAGAGCAATTCCAACCAAACCAATCACACACACACCTCATAAACATCACATAGAAGTAATCCAAACACTTAAACAACATTTGGAACACTGATTTCTCAAAATCACCAGCCACCTGCACAAGCCTTTGACAGATTTGCAGTTGAGGTGCCAAATCAAGTTCCAGCTCAATTCAATCCACTCCAAGCATTCAGACACACTCCATAGCACCTAAGGAAGCTGTCCACATCATTGGAACCAAGCTGTAACATCTCCAACCTATAACTCGATCACCAGCTGCAAGAGGTAAGCCTCAACTTGGTCATCTCATGATACATGCATATTTCCTCGCAGAATAATTTTGCCATATGTTCATAATCATGTATGAAGTGTTTCCCCTCAGTTAATTGCTTTGTTTGAATCGTGTATCAAAATTTTGAGCCTTCATGCACAATTTAGGGTTCTTGAGGTTTTTTCTTGATTTCTTATACCATGCGTAAAATAAATGAAATTAAAGACCATAGACATGATCGTGAGTTGATAACGTGCAGATTGATATGTGGATTGTGTGATTTCATCAAGTATTCAGTGAGATTGGTGAGAAAACGCAAATCTAGGCAAAACAGAGCACGCTGGCAAGACCAAGATGTTCTTGGCGCCCTTTTTCAAATATTTGAATTTTTGAATTTTTGTGATTTTGTTTAATTTATTCAAAAATGAATTTCTCTCTAAATTTTAATGATTTTGAGTTGATTCTTTTTTTAATAATTCACAAAAATGTTAAAATATTTTATTTTACAAAAACTTTCTAAAAATATTATTTATTTCATATACTTGATATATTTGCAAAGAATTAATTTTTATTTGTTTTTTAACATTTAAAATATTTTTTCTTTCTTGATTTTCCAAACTTATTTGGTTTTCAATCATTTTGTGGATTAACACATGATTTTTGCAACATTGATCCAAGATCACCACCCATTTGTCACATGTTTTCATCAATTTTTATTAATTTTTAAACAAAATTAATTCCATTTTAAACAAAATTAGGGTCTTGATTAATTCCACCCTTATCAACTTTTTCTTCACACTCATGGGCCTCTAATAGAGTGTAAGACCCAACCCCTCTTGAAAACCAAAATAATTTGGGCCTCATTCATTGTATAAGACCCACCGTGTTTTCAAAAACCTCGGCGCGATCGCCATTTTCAAACAAACCAACTGGGTCTCTCCCTGAGTTGTAAGCCCCATCTCTTGTACAAAAATAAACTTTGGGCCTCTAATAGAGTATAAGACCCAATCCCTTTTTAACCAAAACCTTTTTTTGGGCCTCATATATTGTATAAGTCCCTCTGTACAGTTTTCAAAACAACGGTGCATTCACTGGCTATCATTTGGGCCTACCCTCGTGTTGTAAGTCTCATTTCTTTTATTTAAATAAATCTTTGGGCCTCTCCTTGAGTTGTAAGACCCACACCTTTGTACAGAAAACCTTTTGGGCCTCAGTCATTGTATAAGTCCCAGTACAATCTTATCAAAACGATTCCTTTTTTATTCAGGATCAAATATACAGTTGTTATCAAAACTTTCTTTAATTTCTTTAAACAATTAACATTACAGCATGGAAGCTCATGCACCTATAAGTTTTATCCGCTTTCATTTACTTGCCTTAATATATATTACTGTATTATGGGAAGCTGCGCATGGTTAGTCTTCTTTCATTCTTTTAAATACATGTCAAATATATATAACTGTATTGTGGATAGCTGCGCACGGTTAGTCTTCTTTCATACCCTTTTAAATACTTGTCATACATCAACTGTATATATACTAGTATAGTTATTTAGAGTTTTCCCCAGCAACTAGGTCTAGAACTAGGCAAAGCCATGTTGGTCACTCTTTGAATACGGTCTAAACTAGATCCCCATAGGATTTCCAGATACAGTCTTGCCTTCTATTGGGATTAAACAATATGGAACAAAGAGAAAGGAAGTATTCCCTGTGAACCTTTTCTCAGACTGTCACCCTAGAAATTGTCAAAGAAATTCTACTCCCCAGAGTTGATCTATTCTCGGTGAATAGCATCTCTTGAGTTTCTTCAAACCTTAGAACTTTCACTAAATGATCTATTCTCCGTGAATAGCATTTCTTGAACTTTTCATGGTTTGAGTCCCACAAGCTTCCTAAAAGCATCCCCGCCTCCTCTTGGGCATTGTACAAGGACCCTTCGGCTTCTTAAAAGTTCTCATGCCTTCTCTTGGGCTTAGTACAAGGACCCTGACGACCTCTTAAAGGTATAGGACATAACTTAGTCATCCTTCATTAGAGTCGTCTTTCTAAAAAGAGTCAAAACTCTCAGACCAATTTTAGAGTTGATACTCATCCCTTAAAAGAGTCGGCCTCCTCTTGGGTATCATACAAAAGATAAAACTCTTCCAATAGACTTGGACAGTCTAAACCCTCTTGAGTCTCAAAGACATTCTCAAGTTCCCTCCAAAACATAGGAGAAACCCCAGATTCTGGATTAATCTCCAGCAAGAGTTAAAACTTGTGGGTTCTAAAACCCCGTCTTTCTCCCAAAATTCCCCAACCAGGGTCAAGTCATCATACACTATCAGAACCTCAAGGTTTCTGACCTGTCAACCCTTCTGCATTCCCCTGCAAGAGTGGATTTCCCCATTTGGACCTGCCTCAGGATCTCAAGAATCCCCTACAGAAGCTAGCCTCCTCTTAGGCTTCGTATAATGATCCTTTCCTCAGCAAAGTCAGCCTCCTCTTAGGCATTCTACAATGATCCTCCCCGGCGGAGCTAACCTTTCCAGACTCTCTTGTTGAGTCAATTACCTTTTCAGACTCTCTTGTTGAGTCGATCATCTTACAGACTCTCTTGTTGAGTCAATCACCTTTGAGTACTTTCTTGTTGAGTCAACCCTTTTAGCCTCAATCTCAGGCTTTGTACGAGACAGATAAAAGCACTCTCTTGTTAAGTCAACTCTTTTAGCCTCAATCTCGGGCTTCATACTAGATAGATAAAGACCATTCTCTTGTTGATATTATCTCTTTTAGCCTCCTCTTAGGCTTTGTATAATGATTTCCCCTAGAAAAGTTAGCCTACTCTTAGGATTTCTCCAGCTTGTTCAGCCTCAATCTCGAGCTTTGTACGAGACACATAAATGCACTCTCTTGTTGAGTCAAACCCCTTTTAGCCTCCATCTCGGGCGTTTTACGAGATATAAATTTTCATAACCTTCTCTTAAGCTTGGGACAAATATATTTCCCCAGCTGGGTCAATTCCCCCCAGCCTTCTTTTAGGCTTTGAGAAATAATTCCCCAAGCAGAGTCAAACTCATTTCAACCTCCATCTCGGGCTTTATACAAGATACCATAAAATATCCTTAGTCGAGTCAATAAAGTCTCCTTTTAGCCTCAATCTTGGGCTTTATACAAGATAGATAAAGATTCTCTTTCCCACAGAGTCAGTCTTCTTTAGCCTCAATTTTGGGCTTTGTACAAGACAGATAAGTACCTCCCCAGTGGAGTTAGCCTCCTCTTAGGCTTTGTATAATGATATCCCCAAAGAATCAGAGTCTTTTAGCCTCTATCTTGGGCTTCGTACGAGATACATTCACTCTCTTGTTGAGTCGGTCTCATACAGCCTCCTCTTAGGCGTTGTATAAGGACTTCCCTAGTAGAGTCAAATCAACCTCTTAGCTTCAATCTTGGGCTTCGATCAAGGCACACAAAAAAATAACAATCCTTCATTAGAGATGACAAGTTCTCTCTCAGTCAACCTTTTAGCTTCAATCTTGGGCTTTGAATAAGACACCAAAACATTTTTCCTCCCTTAGAATAGGAGGAACTACGATTACTCTGATTTCCCTGTTTCGTTTAAACGGGAATACGTAGGCATAAGATAGCGAAATCTTAGCGAGCATACTAATCAAAAACCTTAGGTCCAGTACCTTACCAAAAACATCAACAAAAACTCATTCAAAACTCACTCTCCCTGTCATACTTTCCCTAGAAACTTTCCTAACCCATTACCAGATAAATACCATCAATTACAAAGCAAAACCTAAAGCTAATATCCTGTGGATAACCACATATAGGATGTGTAATTGACAACTACCCATTGTATAACCTGACCCCGGACCCCCAATCTCTTTAAAAGCGTTTGTTCAATTAAACAATCGCGTGCAAGGTTAGTTTTAGATAGCTTCCCTTTCCCTTCTAGCTTCATGGGATAAATAAGAAATTAGAAAGTAGCACCCCTTTCTCCGCGAGGAGGAAAACCCAAACTTCAGCGATAAGGTGGTCGTGTCACCGACAAAAATGGCTCGCTACAATGAGGCCGAGGGGAAAGGTGGCTCTAATGAGGCCAAGATGATAAATGAGCTATCTATGACTTTGAGGTCAATAGAGAGTCTTTCCTTTGGAAGGAGGGGAACAAAGAGGTTTAAGGAGAAGAGCTAAAGAGCTAGCCTCACTTTGAGGAAACTTAAAGAAGTTCAAGGTAACAGACATATGAAATAAGATGAAAACATGATCATGGTAAAAAGCAGAGCAAAGCATATGAATGTAACAACACTCAAGATCAAGGTCTAATTAAAAAGAGTTCATGTGAAAGATCAAAACTTCACATGGGGATAAACATATTTTGGTGACAACCAAGGGATATATGAAACAAAAGATGTCACAACACCTAACCAAGCAAAGAGCTAAATTCTTATGGATAAAGTTCAACAAGGAGGAGGTAACAACCAACAAGCTTATAAGCATTCATGTGTAACAACAATCATGTAAACATAAACAAACATGTATTAAAGGCCATATGTGAACAAGTTTGAACACATGGACAAGTGGGTAACAACCATTCAAGAGTGTTGGGGTTTAGACATGCATTTGAGAGGGTGACAACATCACAAGGTTCATGCATTCAAGGTTACAATACAAGGCATATAAACACTTAAGAACAACTCAATCATGGTGTCAAAGATATATGCACACATGTTTAGTCAAACAATTCCATGTCTCAAGGGTAAATGATCTAACAAGATCTCATGGTATGAACAAGGTATTTGCAAAGACATTTATATGTAAACAACACATTAAACATCATGGGATCCAAGTAAATCAAGTGACATACAATGTTATAACATCATACAAGGTTCAAACAACATGCATTTAGGCTTCAATCAATCAAGGCAAAACCAAAGAATCATGGCAAAAGAACTAAAAGAACAAAGTAGTTTTCATAAAAACCCTAAAAAGATCCCTCAATCTCAACCTTTACCAATACCACAAAAATATCTATTTTTGATAATTTCATTTTACAACCATAAAATAGACATTACAATGAACATTTTCCAAAAAGAATGGATCAAAAAGGATATAAAATGAACAAGTTATGATCAATTGAAATTGAGGCACAAACCATAAAAATTAAATGAAACATGTATTAAAAAAGAAAGGAAGTGTCTCATGTGGGTGTTGAACCCACGCCCTTGGATACTCAATCACAAAACGTACACCAACTAAGCTATGTGCGCGTAGTGAACAAAGGATGCGAACACTCAATAATATAACAAAACAAGCGAGAAATCAGAAAAAATGCAAAATGGTTGATCCGCAGGATCGAACCCAGGCAAGGCAGGCGAAAGGGAAAGGCATGGCAAGGTTTCTACCACTGGGGTGGCTATTACATCCAAACATTATACGCTTTCATTTATTTTTATTTTAAGAACCAAACCAAATGGCCACCTCAGCGCCACGTTGGGCTTACTGGGTGCCATATCATCATCATCTTCTTCGCTACTCTCTCTCGCTCGTGCCCTAGCAATAACAACAATGGCCAGAACTTCCTCTCCCTCTATCTCACTCATTTCTCAACCAAATCTCATGAAGTAAAGATCAAAGTTGGAGTAAAACTCCCCAGGAACACAAATATGACATTACTTTCCATTAACAACAATCATATGATTCACGAATCAACACATAACAGTGCAACTCCACAACATTTCAACATGTTATAAAGAGATATATTCCAACAAGATAAAGCCAACATTCATTCAGGACAACAAAATACAACACACACTACATTTGCTAATCAAAAGAACATGGAAAAATGCACGAGCATGTCAGTTTCGAAGGTTAGAAATCTTACCTCTTGGAGAAAGTCCAAGGCTTCTTCTATGGTTCTTATAGAATAGGAATAAAGACCTGCCTTGCTTTGTTGATGCTAGGAGATGAAATGCCAATGGTTGAGCTGCTTGGAAAGTGCTTCAAGATACCAACCCGATCCTTCTTGCAAAGTGGAGTGTAAAAATGGTGGATGGTGTATATGGTGTTACAGAACTTTTCCAGGTGTTGGAATGAGTTCTAATGGATGTACATAGGTGGTTTGGGGAGTAGGTTTGTGAAATACACGAGTGGAATGATCTGGAGCAATGTTCTTGCAAATTTACAAGAATGAGTGAGTGAGAGAATGTAGATAGTAATCAGCCTGATCTTGGGGTGATTCTGGTGTATCTTGGAATGAGGATTGATCCTCTATTTATAGGAAAGGTGGAGGAGTGAAGGCATGGTTAGAAATCACAACTTGCCAAAAACACCCTTTCTCCAAATTTCCGTCGTGCAAGCTGTTATGCTGAGTCAAGGGCACTCCAACACTCTAGAAAATCGTCAGGAATAGGGTTTGAACTGTTGAGGTGTGCTGATCGGATTGGACCAAGGCTCCAAGCTGTAAGAACAAAGAAGTGACCATGTGTCTTGGAAAAGTTTCTCTCTCCTTGCATCAACTTGCATTAACTTGACATAAACTAATATATTTTAATGTTGCAACTTGTGTAGCTCGTGGAAGAGGTCCAAAATACACTAACCTTGCTTCTAAACATCATAAAGATGGGGCATTTGGTGATTAAGAGTGATTATGCATCATTATGCATATGTTGGTAACTTGAAATTCAAGTAATGGACCTCAAACTTCTCCTCTTCGAAACTCTCAGCTCCCTCCATGGATTGGGGAGTTCTAGTACTTTTTGGAAATCCCCAAATGTCCTCTACAACTTTCATGTTCATTCCAAGTTCTAGATCCAAAGGGATCTTGAAGAAAAATGGAGATGAAGTTGGCTGATTTTTAGGGCAAAATGTAGTGAAATTTCACTAAGTCTTTAAGTGCCTTGAACTTCCAAGCCTCCTAACTTAAAAATCAAGCCTCATTTGGTTAAGGACCCTCTAATATGTTTTGAAGTTCATGATGAGAGCTTCAATTTGAGCTTTGATTCACAAAAATTTGATGCGTGGTTTGAAAGTTATGACTTTTCCAATTTTGCACAAGGAGTGAATTCTTCCACACTTAGAAAAATTTAAGAACCAAACCTTGCCCTTTTTGCAAGAAACCTTTCATATGGTGATTTCTCATGCTCTAACTCAAGAATTAAACATGTCTAGATGGAATATATCTTGAATGCTTCATCTTGGGTCAAGATTTCAAAAGTCAAAGGGTTGACTTTGTCAGGTGAAAATTAGGTCAGATGAATTCCACAGTACGATCTTCAATGAACTTGCAACTTTGCACTTCTCCAATACTTAGATGAGTTCCAAGGATGTTTGTGAATATAATGTATCATGTCCCATGGCTTGGGCTCATGCTTTAACCATGAATTAGGGCACATTCGACTTTCTCCTGAAGCAAACCTTAATCTGGGGTCAGATAAACTTTGAGGTTCATTGCACTTGTGATAGGAGTCAAACACTCTTGATTTCTTGTTGAATAAGATCTCTTGGATGTATGTAAGCTCAATTGGTTGATGAACCAATCAAAGCATTGACTGATCACACCAAGATTCCAGATGTTTCTTTAGGTCAAAACCCTAATTCAACAACTCTTTATTTGATAATCTCTTCTTGATTTCTCTTGATCCAAACATAAGAGGTTATGGCATATGACTTGAGGACTTCATTGTAAGAACAAATGGTTGAACCTTGGAGGCTCAGTTGGCTTCCTTGAATAGATGACTTCAATTCTCAATCTCAATTAACTGGTGAACACTTGTGATGGTTGTATGGAGCCAAGGAGTGTCTTAGGAGACTTTGGAGTATGTGAGAACTTGGATAAATGACCTTGTCATCCTTCTTGTGCAAACCCTAGCTTTCACATAAAAAAAACAAACTAGCAAGATATTGGTTAGTTAACAATGCATAGATGATTGGAACTTAAATGTAAGTCCAAGATGTTATGACATCTAAGGGGTAAAATTTGGGGTATAACAGTTGCCCCTATATGAATAACTTTACCGGATGGCACGAGAGATGATAATCCTCGGGAAATCAAGGTGAAAGGTATTTAAATATAGCAAACTGAAAATTTTGCCCTTAGATGGAATGCACATGCTAAGGACAGACGACAGACATGCAATTGTTGACATGCCATGAACTTCTAGTATGATGATATGATGTCATGATGGTGCAAAAGTGCAGACAAAACAAGACACAAAAGGGAAAAAAGTATACCTCCATCGGCGGGCCTTACTGAGGGTGAACGAAGGTTTGGTATACACAAGCAAGACTCACTGGGGATGTAGGTTAACGACCGACATAAGAGACTTACTGGGGAGTGACTAGGAAAACACTGGGGATAGAAAATAATATGAGGGGAACACCCTAGGTCTTCACTGGGGATAGAAGTCAGCGAGATATTCTCCACTGAGGAAAGATCCAGGGAGATGGACGACAGGTTCAGATATGACCGGACGACACCAGGGACAATAAAAGGGGAAGACACACTCTTTATTGGGGATGAAACCAAAAAGAAGACATGATCTCCACTGGGGATCAATTTGATCAAAAGGATAGATACCCAACAAAATATTTTCTGGGGATTTCTTATACTGAAGAGTTCAAATGGGATCTTCAAGAAAAAACCAGAAAACATAGAGACAAACACAAACTCGCATGCGCAAAATGATGATAATCATAAGGACTTTCAAAGGAAATTGGTAATGACCAATCTCAGGATTCCAATAAAGATTGGACTTCAGACGCTGATTACGATCAGACTTTCAACAAATGCCAGTGAATATTGGACTTCCACGGGGATATTGGTGATGACCAAAACCTTTGCTGGGGAATAAGATTGGAGTGCCAATAATGCTTGGACTTGGAGATGACATGCCAGTAAATATTGGATTTTTACGATACTGATAATGACCGATATTAAAACATTCCAGTAAACACTGGACTTGATATAAAGAAAACATATCAGTGAATACTGGACTTTGAAACTAATTATGATTGGATAAAAAGCATGCCAGTAAACACTGGACTTTACGATACCGATAATGATCGATATTAAAACATGCCAGTAAATACTGGACTTGAGATGTGCAGTTAAAACTGGCCATTTAAGATTGGATTTAAGAAGCCAAAGGGCATACCATTATGACTGACGAATTAAGATTGGATTTCAGATAATGCCAGTAATGACTGGGCTTTGGGTACCAAAGAAACAAAGTCTTCAGACGTTGCCAGTAAACACTGGACTTTAAGATACCAATAATGATTGGATTTAAACATTTCCGGTGAATACCGGACTTCACAATACCGATGATGATCGATATTAAAACAATGCCAGTAAATACTGGACTCGGACACCAATTATGATTGGATAAAAAGCATGCCAGTAAACACTGGACTTTATGATATCGATGAGGACCGATATTAAAACATGCCAGTGAAAACTGGACTTTAGATTTACAGTTAAGACTGACCAATTAAGACTGGATTTAAAGATATACAGGTAAGACCGACCAATGAAGATTGGATTTAAAGACAGAGCCAGTGAATACTGGACTTCACGATACCGATGACAATCGATATTTAAAACAATGCCAGTAAATACTGGACTTGGGCACCAATTATGATTGGATAAAAACCAGGCCAGTAAACACTGGACTTTAACAAACACCAATAATGATTGGCCTGCAAACAGGGATTAGATATAATATTGGACATTGCCAAAGTTGCATAGTAATGACTAGACTTCCTGGGGAATATGGATAATAATCAAATTTGACGTATGCAGGTGAAAACCATACGCAAACAGGACACAGATTATGTCCCACGAACTCAAACAGCTACTAAACTTTGAGCAAATTAAACGTAAAAGAGGTAAAGACCCACAAGAAAGACACACCCAATGCAAAAATGCACGATGATATGGTATGATGCAAATGCTTAATGATATGCAAGAGACGACACTGACGAGAGACGATAGACGGGGGAAAAGGGATGGATGGATAACACGTCCATTGCCAGGAGTCACACTAAATCTGAAGAGAACAGCCACTCCGGGGATCAAAATAGGGAAAAATCTTCTTTCACTGGAGAAGGTAATTCTTTCCACTTTCAACGTGCATCTGTGGAAACTGCTGGGGAGAATTCCTTTGGGTCACGGTCGCCATTCATTACTGAAGTGTCCGATCCAAGAAACATTGTCGATTAAAGTTGTATCGCTGGGGAAACATACACCATATGGTTTAACAGTGCTTTCGCAGCAACAAGAGTCACCGGGGAAGGCAAGTGATTTTATTAAATCATCCCAAAAGCCAAAGTAGATTATGTTTTCATTGTGTTTTCTCAAAAGATTTTTATTTCAAAATTTTCCGCTTTCAAAACCATTATTAAAATAAGCGAAGTTTTGCATAAAAAGGAAAAATTAGAAATATGATAAATATCACACGAAGAATGGTCCAAAATCTGATTTCATTAAAATGATAACTTGTCAATGGCGAAGTTCCAATGAACATTACAATTGGAAAACATGGCAATAGGAACAAGGGTTACATTGAATTCAATGACCACTACTATCCCTAATGACTAAGAATCCTTCAAAATCTTGCTGCTGATGAGAGCAATGAAGCTTGCACTTTGTCTTGAACTCCTTGGTATGGGTGACAACCCTTTCTGACTCAGTGAAATACCTTTTTGTCCCTAACTTTTGCCTGGACCGCCCTTTCAGGTTTTCAGTCCACCGGGACACTCATTTTTGCCTAGGCCGCCCTTTCGGGTTTTCAACCTAGCGAGCTCTTTTCTTTTTATTTAATCCCTAACTTTTGCCTGAGTCTTCTTCATAGGTTATGACCCACCGGGATACTCTTTCTTGCTTGAGTCGCCATTTCTGGTTTTCGACTTAGCGGATTTTTAGGTGTAATATTTTCTTACTGAGTCAGCATTCACAGGGTGTGAGAGTTGTTCACCATCCATTGTTGTAAGAATCAGGGAACCTCCTGAGAACACTGTTTTCACGACAAATGGGCCTTCATAGTTGGGCGCCCACTTTCCACGTACATCCCTCTGAGATGGCAAGATTCTTCTGAGTATGAGTTCCCCTTCACGGAATTCACGAACATGGACTTTCTTATCAAATGCTCTCTTCATCCTCTTTTGATACAAATGACCATGAAACATGGCAGTCAGTCGTTTCTCATCAATGAGGTTAAGTTGATCATATCTTTCTTGGACCCACTCGGCCTCATCAAGCTTGGCTTCCATCAAAATTCTCAAAGACGGTATCTCTACTTCAATGGGGAGCACTGCGTCCATCCCATACACTAGAGAAAAGGGAGTTGCCCCTGTCGAAGTTCGAACTGAAGTTCTATATCCATGCAAGGAAAACGGTAACATCTCATGCCAATCCTTATAAGTCTTGACCATTTTTTTGTAGGATCTTTTTGATGTTTTTGTTGGCAGCTTCGACAGCTTTGTTCATCTTTGGTCGGTAAGGTGAAGAGTTATGATGGTCAATCATGAAATTGTCACATAACTCATTCATTGTTTTGTTGTTCAAATTGGTTCCATTGTCCGTTATGATCCGGTTTGGAATTCCATAACGATAGATGATCTTATTCTTGATAAAATGAGCAACCACTTGCTTGGTTACGTTGGTGTAGGAAGCAGCTTCAACCCATTTTGTGAAATAGTCAATGGCCACTAAGATGAATCGATGACCGTTGGAAGCCTTCAGATCAATAGCCCCAATCATATCAATGCCCCACATAGAGAACGGCCAAGGTGATGACAAAACATTCATCAATGTTGGAGGTACGTGCACCTTGTCAGCATAGATCTGGCATTTGTGACATTTTCTGGCGTATTGGATGCAGTCGGTCTCCATAGTTAACGAATAATACCCAGCCCTCAAGATCTTCTTAACCATGGCATGCCCATTGGCGTGAGTACCAAATGCTCCTTCGTGAATATCATGAATCAACAGGTCTTCTTCTCGTTTATCAACACATGTTAGCAAAACCATGTCGTGATTCGTTTTGTAAAGTACATCATTGCTGAGGAAAAACTTGGACGACAACCTTCTCAAATTTTTCTTGTCGAGAGTGGAAGCATTGGCAGGATACTCTTGATTCTTCAGGTAGTTTATGATGTCATGAAACCATGGCTTCCCATCTTCTTCTTCAACCAATTGGCAGTAGGCTGGTGCAGTCTTGCGCTCGATACTAATTAGTGGCACTTCATTAACAAAATTAACCTTCCACATTGAAGCTAACATAGCTAGAGCATCAGCTATGCGGTTCTCTGATCGTGGAACATGACGAAAAGTGATCTTATCAAAGTATTGGATCATCTCCATAATATAAGCACGGTATGGGATCAACTTCTCCCATTCACCTTTGACTTGGTAGATAACTAAGATAGAATCTCCGCTGACTTCCAAAATCTTAATTCTGAGGTCAATGGCTGCTTCAAGCCCTAGGATACAGGCTTCATATTCAGTGATGTTGTTTGTACATTCAAAACAAAGTCTGGCTGTGAACGGGGCATAACCACCATCAGGGTTTATTAAAACAGCACCTACACCGTGTACACTATAGTTAGAGGAACCATTAAACATCATTTTCCAATGAGAATAAGGTTCAGGACCTTCATTAGGGTCTGGCTCTTCACAATCTTTCACAACCATAATTTCTTCATCTGGGAAATCAAATTTGAGAGGCTCATAATCTTCCACAGGCTGATCTGCGAGGTAATCTGCCAAGACACTTCCCTTGATGGACTTCTGAGTGACATACTGAATATCGTATTTTGATAAGAGTATGTGCCAATGGGCAAGTCTTCCTGTTTGAGCAGGCTTTTCAAAGACATACTTCATTGGATCCATTTTTTAGATTAATAAAGTAGTATGACATATCAGATACTACCTCAAATGTCTGGCGGCCCATGCTAGAGGACAACAAGTCTTTTCTAGCAGTGAGTAACAGCTTTCACAATCGGTAAAATTTTTGCTCGGGTAATAGATGGCATGCTCTTTGCGCCCAGATTCATCATGTTGGCCCAAAACACAGCCCATTGATCCTTCCAAAACAGTCATATACATGAAGAGGGATCTCCCTGGAACAGGTGGGACCAAGATCGGTGGTTCTTGCAAGTAACTCTTGAGTTTGTCAAAGGCCTGCTAACAGTCGGGATTCCACTTTACAGTCTGGTCTTTGTGAAGCAACTTGAAGATCGGTTCATAAGTAGGAGTCATGTTGGATATAAACCTTGAGATATAATTCAAACGACCCAGGAAACCTCGTACTTGAGTCTCAGTCTGCGGAGCTGGCATTTCTTGAATAGCTCGCACTTTGTCGGGGTTTACTTCGATTCCTCGTTGGCTAACGATAAAACCAAGTAACTTTCCCGATCTGACACCGAAGGTACATTTAGCTGGGTTCAATCTCAATTGATATTTCTGGAGTCTCTTGAACAGTTTCAAAAGGTGATCTAAATGGTCCTCCTCACTCTGGGATTTAGCAATCATATCATCAATATACACCTCAATTTCCTTATGTATCATGTCATGGAACAGAGTCACCATAGCTCTCTGATAGGTTGCCCCTGCATTCTTCAAACCAAAGGGCATGACTTTGTAGCAATAGGTTCCCCAAGGAGTAATGAACGTAGTTTTGTCCATGTCAGTAGGGTTCATTCTGATCTGGTTGTAATCGGAGAAACCGTCCAGAAAGGAAAAAACTGCAAAACTGGCTGTGTTATCCACAAGAGTGTCGATATGTGGCAGCGGGAAATCGTCCTTTGGATTTGCTTTGTTGAGGTCCCGATAATCCACACACATTCGCACCTTTCCATTCTTCTTCATCACGGTCACAATGTTGGCCACCCATTCGGGGTACTTTGAGATTGCCAGAAATCCTGCATTAAGTTGTCACTTGACCTCATCTCTGATCTTGAGAGCCATGTCAGGTCTACTTCTTCTGAGTTTCTGTTTCACTAGCGGGCATTCAGGCATAAGTGGTAGTTTATGAACTATAATATCTGTATCCAAACCAGGCATGTCCTGATAAGACCATGCAAACACATCCACATACTCTTCAAGAAGCTTCACTAACGGTTGTCGGACTTCTGCCCCAAGCATTACCCCAATCTTGACTTCCTTTTTATCTTCATCGGTACCAAGCTTGATGGTGTCAATTTCTTCCTCATGCGGCTGAAGAGCCGTGTACTCGTACTCACATATTTTTACCAACTCATCCGGGACCTCATAATCTTCCTCTTCCTCATCCTCAGCTTGATAGATGGGTGAATCAAAGTCAATAGTGAAAGTAGGGTGATTGAATACAACAGGTTCGTGGATTATTTTGCATGATGGAGGAACTTACTTTAATAAAATGCACAAAATCGAATGCAAAAAAGAAAAATGTTTTGGTAGTTTTGAAAAGATTTCCATTTTTCCTTAAGAGCAAAAGTAGTAAATAAAGACCAAAGAGTTTAACAAAACATCATCTTCATTGATTAATAAAATTTGAAAGTGGTGGCCCATACAAAATAGTCCAATAGCCTTGGGCACAGCTATGGAATTGAAAACAAACATATTACTCTGGCTCAGGAAACAATACAGGGATCTCAATAGCTTCCCAATTGTCTAGTGCAGTGTCACACTAAAAAACCAGATGACTAATGTCTTCGACTTCTTCTGCCCCGATCACGGCGTTGACTTGATGTCCTTTGCTGATAAACATTTCTTGGATAGTCCTTGATCGTGTTTTTGAAGCAGCTGCTTGGCCACGAGTTAGTTTGTAACCCAACCCCTGGTATTTCTTCCTCTCTTGAATCTCAATGACCTTTCCCCAACCTTCAGGGACACCTTCTTTCAGGGCAGATTGCATACTCTTGAAGGAAGCAAAAGATGGAATACTTGGGACCACCGGCTCTTCAATGTCTAGCATAACAGCATTGGCTATCTCAAGAGCTTGGAAAGAAGTTTCCAAAGCATCTTCATCAACCTCAATGTAACGGAAAGAGGACAAGTTACTGACCATCAGATCTTCTTCACCGTTTATGATCACCAGTTTCTCACCAACCACAAACTTCATCTTTTGATGCAAGGTTGAAGTTATAGCACCCGCTCCATGGATCCAAGGCCTTCCAAGTAGGCAACTGTATGCAGGATTAATATCCAACACTTGAAAAATGATATTGAAAACATGTGGGGCAATCAGAATTGGTAACTCAATCTCCCCCATCACAGACCTTCTTGAGCCATCGCTTTGACAATTAGAGAGGTAGGCTTCATTTCAGCTCCTTTGCAAGCCAACTTTTCAAGAGTTCTTTTTAGTAATACGTTCAAAGAGGAACCTGTGTCCACAAGAACTCTTGCCAAAGTGTCTTCTTGGCATTTCACTGATACATGAAAAGCAAGGTTATGCTCTCGATCTCCCTTGGGCAATTCTTCATTGCTAAAGCTGAGAGTATTGCAAGCTGTGATATTTGTAATGACGCTGTCAAACTGACCAGCAGTGATATCTCGAGTAACATGGGCTTGAGCCCGTATTTTTTGTAAGACAGCACGATGAGTAGGTGAGTTCAACAACAGAGATAATATTGAGATTTTGGAGGGAGTTTGGTGAAGCTGATCCATCACCCTATAGTCACTTCTTTTAATGATTCTCAAGAATTCAGCATCCTCTTCACTAGTAACCACTTCTTTTTCTTTAACCTTAACAGGTACAGGAGCAACAGTTTTTTTAGGCACAGTCCCTTTGAAGACAGGAGTATAAACTCGACCACTTCGAGTCATCTTCCCCGACCCAGCAATATTTGTCACTTCTTCACTAGTGGTTCCCACCTCCTTCCTTGGAACCACCTTTTCATATATTTTTTTTAACCATAGTATCTTCATACCTCCATGGCACAGCTTTGGAATTCCTGAAACGGAATGGAACAGGCTGTCGGATGTTTCTCGGTCTTGGCTGATTAGCAGCGGAAGCAAAAACAGGTTCGGATGTACTAAAATTGGCCTTGGTTTATTGAAGACAGGGACCACAGAACCAGACTTTGGCGTATTGAAAATAGGCACTTTCTCTTTTGACTCGGGCAAGTTAAATACGGGCTCAATCACCATAACTTCTTCCTTCTTTATCTTACTGAATACTTGTAGGAAACCTTCATCAATTAAACTTTGGATATCCTTCTGAACCAACTGGCATACTTTGATACTAGCATCACACTCTTCATAGTTTTCATGGTTAACTTTCACTAACCCAGCTTTAAACAGTTTGGAATGGAAAATCCTGATAGGAGTTTTTATCTTCGATGCATCCATTATCAATACTTCATCCTTCTCATCTTCGATGGCATTTGTAGACCCATGGGTAGGCAATGGGTTATTTTTCACATTGGGTGGATTGTCTGCAAAGGACAGAACCTTCTTCTCCATCAAGTTTTTCACAACATATTTCAGTGCAAGGCTACCTTCTAGGTCGTGACCGGCAGCGCTTTGGTGAAATGAACAATTGACATTAGGATTGTGGAATTGCATGGCTTTTTCTGAAGGTGGGCCTATAGGTCTAGTGACAATTAAACCTTGCTGAACCAAAGAGGGATAAAGTTCCGTGTAAGTCATTGGAATGGGTGGGAATGAAGGCTTGACCCCTTGTCTTCTGTAGGGAGCATTTAATGGAGAAGCTTGTGGCCTCTGTTATTGTGGTTGTTGTTGAAAAGTTGGAGCACTAGGTGCTTGCTGATAACTAGGTTATTGTTGGAATACCGGTGCCTGCTGCATGGACTGATGATTAAAAGTTGGTGTTACAGCTGCCACATAATGTTGTGGGGCAAATTGCATTGGATAGGTTGGTTGTTGGTGAAAATTTGGATTTGACTGATGTTGATAAGCTGGTTGTTTCCAAACTGGATTCTTTTTCCTACCTGTCATAACGACATTGGTTTCCCATTCCTTCTTCTTTTGAAAGTTGCTTAGAGGTTTCTTGAAATTGGTGCTGCTTGAATTGTTCGAAGAGTTGAATACCTTCCCACTTTTCAAACCAGCTTCTACCTTTACACCCACGACAACAATATCAGCGAAGTTGGTGCTGACACTGCTAATCATTATTTCATAAAATTCTGGTTTCACGGTGTCCACGAACTAGTCAGCCAGTTCTTTTTCAGATAATGGAGGCTCTACTTGGGACGCAATCTCCCACCATCGTTGAGCATATTCTTTGAAAGATTCAGAATTATTTTGGGACATGCTCAAAAGTTGCCTTCGGTCCGGGGCAAGATCCATATTGTACTTATAATGCATTACAAAAGCATTTGATAAGTCTTGAAAATTGTGGATTCTAGATTGGTCCAAGCTCATGTACCATTTTGTCGAAGCTCCCTTCAAACTATCCTGGAAACAATGGATCATCAGTTTGTCGTTGTCCATATACGCGACCATTCTTCAGTAATACATGATCAAATGCGACTTTGGGCAGGTCGCACCTGAGTACAGGTCAAAACTTGGCATTTTAAACTTTGGAGGAATCTCTAAGCCAGAAACCAAACACATATCTCTAGCGTCAGTACTAAATATATTGCTTCCTTCCATCGCCCTCATTTTTCTCCGTATAGTCTTAACACCTTCTTTCAATCTTTCATGTCGTTCGTCCCCCTCCTCAGACATTTCAGGGTAGTCATAAACTATTGTGGGTTGTGAAAAACATGATGTACTTGAGTATGCACCGCTGGTGGAGCAAAAGTTGTAATAACTTGAGGATTCTCATTACCCATAGGAACAACTTGTTGAGTAGTCACGGCAATTGGTGGTGGCACAAAACCGGGAGGCAACCCAAATGGTGGCAAGATATTAGTGTTGACATTAGTAGCGGGCTCCACGGCTGGAGTGACAATTTCAGAGACCACAGTGGTCTGAGTGTCCATATTTGCTATAATAATCTGTAAGACTTCCATAATCTACCCCATACTTCCTCGTAGATCATTCAACTCGTTGTTGACTCTGTCCCTCTCAAAGTCATGTTCAGACATTCTCTGGCGAGCTTGGGCTCGTGTGTTGTATCGGCATCGAAGATTTATCTTGACAGTTCTGAAGAGAAGACTACGGAATGAGACACGACAGGAGAAACATATGTTATGACATGAAATGATGCTAAATGCAGATGTAAAGCTATCAAGGAACTAAAATTTTGAAAATATTTGTAGATAAAAGGATATTTCTTAAAACAAGCTCTTTCATTTAGTAAATTTGGCAAATATTACAACATAGGCAGTACACCTTCAAAGTTCATTACATAAGTGAAATAGAAAATACAACATAAAAAGAAACTAGAGATCAAATCCGCTGGCAGGCGGTCCTTCCCCTCCATTTGCTCTTGCATCTTCACTTTATTAAGGGTTAACTCTTCCATTGCCTTCTTCAGCTTTAGGTCTTCATTTGTGGGAGGCTTATGACGTGGATAGGGCATCGTCATCACAAGAGCTTTCTCACGGGGCCATTCTAAATAAGCCTTGGTGACGGTACAGTCGGGATTCCCCATCACAGTCCATCTTTGTCTGTTTATGCAACGCCAGACGCGTGCAACTCTGAGCATGAACTCGGGATTCTTGCCTTATTCAAGGAAAAGCCTCTGCAGATTGCCAAGATTAGGTATCTCCTCCATTGGGTGACCCAGCTGTCGGCGAGCGAGAATGGGATTATAGTTGATACACCCCTTTCTGCCCATGAGGGGTACATTGGGGAAATCCCCACAGCTATAAATCATGAGAATCCCTCCATAGATTGGGTCATACCACTTGATGTCAGCATGGGTAAGCTCCATGAGCTTCTTGGATCAAATAGTACAGTCTTCCACATCCTAAAAGGTTGCGGTCCTCGATAGGTACGAAATAAACCACCTATACAAGAGAGCAACACAACAGACAATCTGTCCTCCATCTCACATGTATGTTGAGTGAATGGCATGATAAGTATCAGCCAACAGAGTAGGAACGGGATTCCTGAGCATAAAGTTTTAAATAGCATTGACATCGATGAAGTCTTTAGCGTTGGGAAACAGAAATAGTCCATAAGCTAGCAAAGCGAAAGTTGAATCAAAGAGTACAATATTCTTCCTATAAGCAAAGTAATGGGATTTCTCAAACAAGAACTGAGCGGGTAATCTAGCAAGTCCCCCCTTGACAGTCATGTGGGCTTGAATATCAGACAGCCTAAGCCTTGTTCCTTTGGAAATGTCCTTCGCACTGAATGGAGGAGAATGGTTAACAGGGAGACCCATCAAGGCAGAGTATTCTTCCAAGGTTGGTGTCAGTTGGTAATCTGGAAACACAAAGCAGTGATCAAGGGGATGGTAAAGTTGAACCAAAGTCTCTAGCAGTCCTTCAGCTCTATGGAGCCACAACAGTGGGAGAATTCTTCCATACTTCAATGAGAAAGCCACTGGATCTTCAATCAATCTTCCCAGTTCCTTCAGCTGCTCAACATCGAGAACCATGAAGGTGTACGGCCAAGTTCCTTTCCTTCCGAAATCCATCTCTACAAAGTCTGCAAAACACAATTAGTTCCTTTATAGTTTTAGCAAAAATGCAAGATGCAATGCGAATGCAATTGGTTTTAAGGAATTCAAGAGACAATTTTCAAAATAAGCTTCACTTCATTAAATATTGAGAAAAGTTACAACTTTCAAATTACATTCAAGAAGCTTAAAATACAAAGAGATAAAAAGCAACAGCTAGGCCTAAAAAGTAATCCTATGTAGGGATGCACCACTTCACGCCTCCTCTTCTGTCTCTTCAACTTGTCATTCTCTAGAATCAACTTGTCAACAATCCCTTTCCATGCGCCAGATGTCGGTGGAATATTTGAATACTCATGAGTGCTAGGAGTGGGTTGCATGCTAGAGAAAAATAAATTCTCTGGCACCACAAGTATGTCAATCACGCGTATCTCAAGCCATTCAATCAAATCATCTTTCTCTTTCATATGTTTCCTCATCTCCACTTGTTCAACATAGCTGGCGTGGTATTTTCCTTCCCACGTGTCTCTCTCAAGTTTCGTCCTTGCTAGATTTTCTTGATATTCTTCCATGCGCTCAATAGGAATGATAGAAGGAGATACAATAGTATGTCGTGGAGGTCTCTCGGGGAGATAAAGCATCTTAAGATCACGAGCTCCAGATCGAACCGAATGAAGGAAAGGTTCCAAGGCCACGCAGTTTCTCTTTCCCAAGTCATTTTTAGTTCTCTTGTGGAGTTTTCCCCAAGCACGCGAAACACTGCTCTTGGTTTCTGGCTGGCTTCCTCATTGAGATAAAATAAACCAGACAAAAGGATGTTCTTAGACTTTTCCTCCATAGGGAAACCAAACTGACGTCTAGCAAGAATAGGGTTGTAGTTAATCCCATGTCTGACACCAAGGAGTGGTACATTGGGGAATGGGCCACAACTATCAATGATGACTCCTTTGTCGTAAGCTGAATCGTACCAAAAGATATCAGTATGGCTGAGAGATATAATTCTCTGAGACCAACGAAGCTTGTCTAGATTGTCGTTGAAGCGCGATGTTCGAGGTAAATGAGCAACAAACCACTTGTAGATAAAAGGTACACAACATGAAATGTTACCCTTTCCTTGGAGAGTCCTATGATGGATAGAGTGCTAAGTATCACCAAACAGAGTAGGTACAGGGTTTCTGCTTAAGAAGATCCGAATGGCGTTGATATCAACAAACTCCTCAATATTAGCAAACAGGATCAAGCCATAGACAAGGAGTGCAAAGATTTCTTCAAAGGCCCTCATACTGTTCATCTTAGCTACACCAACGTATCAAGAACACCATCTTCTATTTTGGTTCTGAGAATACCAATCAATCTTCCATAACGATTTTTGAAGTCATCAGGGCAAGATACCAAGGCTGCTAGCTTCTTCAGCTCTATCAAATTGGGTTTCTTGAAATTGTACTTCTTAGTGTTTGTTTTCTCAATATCCATGATTCCTCTGATTTACAAAAGGAAAAGACGACTGAGTTCCTTGAAACCAACAAAATGGATGCAATGAGATGTATGCAATGCACCAAACATATGTACACAATCAAAAGCACACAAGTCCTAGGTTTAGGGGTCTTATGCATGGAGCCATGTTCTACCCATCCCAATGGGTGTGTACTATGGATTTATCAACTTTAGAATAGGGTTCTAAAAAGTTCTCAGAGTCATAGATAAATCTTTTGGATATTATCGGCCTACGTGACTACTCACGCGGGTTAATAATATTCTCAAGATAAACTCATCTGAGTGTAGTATCGCGTATCAACTATTTGGGCCTACTCCCTCATAGCCATCACACTACGTCCTAAAAAAGCCAAGTGGGGTAAAGGTAAATATGGTCCTCAGTCTCACGGACTCCCAGGTCGGAAAGAGTGACATTAATGCGACTACTAACATCAGACATCAATAATCCCAAAGGGGCCTCAACTGAGCGTGGTCATCATATGCCAAAATTGTTAGGACTACTCCCAAAAGCCGACTATTGATTACACCACAATCCTATCATATGTGTATCTTAAGTCCGGGTTAGGACTTATCTCACCACTCAAAAGTAGCACCCTGCCAAACAGAAGAACCCAAGCAAATATACAGATATATACATATATATACAAATCAAGCAAACAAAACATATATAATGCAAACAAAATAGGCTTAACCCTCTTTAAGTTGCTCCCAAGTGAAGTCGCCATTTCTGTTGCGGTGAGAATTAGATATCATGCTATTAATTAATTTGAATCACACATCTTTGAAATTCACCACCGAGCTTTGATTTATCCAAAGGAAAGGGTAAAGATCGAAAGAAAACCCTAAGTGCGCTATGTGAAGACACAACTAAGAGATCGGGGGTTCGGGGGTTGGTTATACTAAGGGAAGGGTAATTAACTTGTATTTGTGTTATGCTAATGTTTGCTTACTAAGGGAATCTGCTAAGGGTAAGGTAAAGATCTATGGTAAAGACCAAAATGCTAAAGGTAAAGACATAGGGGTATATACACTAAGTATGCTCACCAAGACGTCGCATCTTGTGCCTACTTATCCTGACTAAAGAATCAGAGCAACCGTAGTTTGCCTAACTAAGGGTGAGGAACCATTGACTATGGCCAAAGTTCAAAAGGGATTGAGTATAATACTCATATAGAGTTAAAGAACTCTCTAAGTCTAAGTTGTAAAGGGGAAGTGAATACTCATGATGATGAGAATCACATAGAGTTTAAGAACTCTAACTTAATTCTAGGTTTGAAGGTGAATGGCTCTAACAAGGCCAAAAGGGGAGAGGAACATGATAATGATGATGCTCACATAGAGTTTGAAGAACTCTAGGTGAAATCCTAAGTCATGAGGTAAGTGGCTCTAATGAGGCCAAGGAGTGGAGTGAGCAACTATGATGGTAATGCTCACAAGAGGGGAACCTAATTAGGTTAAAGGGAGATGAGGCTCTAATAAGGCCGAGGGGAAAGGTGGCTCTAATGAGGCCAAGATGATAAATGAGCTATCTATGACTTTGAGATCAATAGAGAGTCTTTCCTTTGGAAGGAGGGGAACAAAGAGGTTTAAGGAGAAGAGCTAAAGAGCTAGCCTCACTTGGGGGAAACTTAAAGAAGTTTAAGGTAACAGACATATGAAATAAGATGAAAACATGATCATGGTAAAAAGCAGAGCAAAGCATATGAATGTAAAAACACTCAAGATCAAGGTCTAATTAAAAAGAGTTCATGTTAAAGATCAAAACATCAAATGGGGATGAACATATTATGGTGACAACCAAGGGATATATGAAACAAAAGATGTCACAACACCTAAGCAAGCAAAGAGCTAAGTTCTTATGGATAAAGTTCAACAAGGAGGAGGTAACAACCAACAAGCTCATAAGCATTCATGTGTAACAACAATCATGTAAACATAAACAAACATGTATTAAAGGCCATATGTGAACAAGTTTGAACACGTGGACTAGTGGGTAACAACCATTCAAGAGTGTTGGGGTTTAGACATGCATTTGAGAGGGTGACAACATCACAAGGTTCATGCATTCAAGGTTACAATCCAAGGCATATAAACACTTAATAACAACTCAATCATGGTGTCAAATATATATGTGCACATGTTTAGTCAAACAATTCCATGTCACAAGGGTAAATGATCTAACAAGATCTCATGGTATGAACATGGTATTTGCAAAGACATTTATATGTAAACAACACATTAAACATCATGGGATCCAAGTGAATCAAGTGACATACAATGTTATAACATCATACAAGGTTCAAACAACATGCATTTAGGCTTCAATCAATCAAGGAAAAACCAAAGAATCATGGCAAAAGAACCAAAAGAACAAAGTAGTTTTCTAAAAAACCCTAAAAAGATCTCTCAATCTCAACCTTTACCAATACCTCAAAAATAACTATTTTTGATAATTTATTTTTACAACCATAAAATAGACATTAAAATGAACATTTTGCAAAAAGAATGGATCAAAAAGGATAAAAAATGAACAAGTTATGATCAATTGAAATTGAGGCACAAACCATAAAAATTAAATGAAACATGTATTAAAAAGAAAGGAAGTGTCTCATGTGGGTGTTGAACCTACGCCCTTGGAGACTCAATCACAAAACGTACACCAACTGAGCTATGTGCGCGTAGTGAACAAAGGATGCGAACACTCAATAATATAACAAAACAAGCGAGAAATCAGAAAAAATGCAAAAGGGTTGATCCGCAGGATCGAACCCAGGCAAGGCAGGCGAAAGGGAAAGGCATGGCAAGGTTTCTACCACTGGGGTGGCTATTACATCCAAACATTATACGCTTTCAGTTATTTTTATTTAAGAACCAAACCAAATGGCCACCACAGCACCACGTTGGGCGGACTGGGTGCCATATCATCATCATCTTCTTCGCTACTCTCTCTCGCTCGTGCCCTAGCAACAACAACAATGGCCAGAACTTCCTCTTCCTCTTTCTCACACATTTCTCAACCAAATCTCATGAAGTAAAGATCAAAGTTGGAGTAAAAATCCCCAGGAACACAAATATGACATTACTTTCCATTAACAACAATCATATGATTCACGAATCAACACATAACAGTGCAACTCCACAACATTTAAACATGTTATAACATGATATATTCCGACAAGATAAAGCCAGCAATCATTCAGGACAACAAAATACAACACACACTACATTTTCTAATCAAAAGAACATGGAAAAATGCTTGAACTTGTCAGCTTCGAAGGTTGGAAATCTTACCTCTTGGAGAAAGTCCAAGGCTTCTTCTATGGTGCTTATAGAATTGGAATAAAGACCTGCCTTGCTTTGTTGATGCTAGGGGATGAAATGTCGATGGTTGAGCTGCTTGGAAAGTGCTTCAAGATACCAACCTGATCCTTCTTTCAAAGTGGAGTGTAAAAATGGTGGATGGTGTATATGTTGTTACAGAACTTTTCCAGGTGTTGGAATGAGTTCTAATGGATGTACATAGGTGGTTTGTGGAGTAGGTTTGTGAAATGCACGAGTGGAATGATCTGGAGCAATGTTCTTGCAAATTTGCAAGAATGAGTGAGTGAGAGAATGAAGAGAGTAATCAGCCTGATCTTGGGGTGATTATGGTGTATCTTGGAATGAGGATTGATCCTCTATTTATAGGAAAAGTGGAGGAGTGAAGGCATGGTCAGAAATCACAACATGCCAAAAACACCTTTTCTCCAAATTTCCATCGTGCAAGCTGTTATGCTGAGTCAAGGGCACTCCAACACTCTAGCAAATGGTCAGGAATAGGGTTTGCACTGTTGAGGTGTGCTGATGGGATTGGAACAAGGCTCCAAGTTGTAAGAACAAAGAAGTGACCATGTGTCTTGGAAAAATTTCTCTCTCCTTGCATCAACTTGCATGAACTTGACATAAACTAATACATTTTAATGTTGTAACTTGTGTAGCTCGAGGCAGATGTCCAAAATACACTAACCTTGTTTCTAAACATCAGAAAGATGAGGCATTTGGTGATTAAGAGTGATTATGCATAATTATGAATATGTTGGTAACTTGAAATTCAAGAAATGGACCTCAAACTTCTCGTCTTCGAAACTCTCAGCTCCCTCCGTGGATTGGGGAGTTCTAGTACTTTTTGGAAAGCCCTAGATGTGCTCTTCAACTTTCATGTTCACTCCAAGTTCTAGATCCAAAGGGGTCTTGATGAAAAATGGAGATGAAGTTGGTTGATTTTTTGGACAAAATGTAGTGAAATTTCACTAAGTCTTTAAGTGCCTTGAGCTTCCAAGCCTCCTAACTTAAAAATCAACCCTCATTTGGATAAGGACCCTCTAATATATTTTGAAATTCATGATGAGAGCTTCAATTTGAGCTTTGAGTCACAAAAATTGGATGTGTGGTTTGAAAGTTATGACTTTTCCAATTTTGCACAAGGAGTGAATTCTTCCACACTTAGAAAAATTTAAGAACCAAACCTTGCCCTTTTTGCAAGAAACCTTTCAAATGGTGATTTCTCGTGCTCTAACTCAAGAATTAAACATGTCTTGATGGAATATAGCCTGAATGTTTCATCTTGGGTCATGATTTCAAAAGTCAAAGGGTTGACTTTGTCAGGATAAAATTAGGTCAGATGAATTCCACAGTACGATCCTCAATGAACTTGCAACTTTGCACTTCTACAATACTTAGATGAGTTACAAGGATGTTTTTGAATATAATGAATCATGTCCCATGGCTTGGGCTCATGCTTTGACCATGAACTAGGGCACAGTCAACTTTCTCCTGAAGCAAACCCTAATCTGGGGCCAGATGAACTTTGAGGTTCATTGTACTTGTGATAGGAGTCAAACACTCTTGATTTCTTGTTGAATGCGATCTCTTGGATGTATGTAAGCTCAATTGGTTGATGAACTAATCAAAGCATTGACGCATCACACCAAGATTCCTGATGCTTCTTCAGGTCAAAACCCTAATTCCACAACTCTTGATCTGATAATCTCTTCTTGATTTCTCTTGATCCAAACATAAGAGATCATGGCATATGACTTGAGGACTTCATTGTAAGAACAAATGGTTGAACCTTGGAGGCTCAGTTGGCTTCCTTGAATAGATGACTTCAATTATCAATCTCAATCAACTAGTGAACACTTGTGATGGTTGTATGGAGCCAAGGAGTGTCTTAGGAGACTTTGGAGTATGTGAGAACTTGGATAAATGACCTTGTCATCCTTCTTGTGCAAACCCTAGCTTTCACATAAAAAAATAAACTAGCAAGATATTGGTTAGATAACAATGCATAGATGATTGGAACTTAAATGTAAGTGCAAGATGTTATGACATCTAAGGGGTAAAATTTGGGGTATACCACTATCCTTCTTGGAAGTGACTCTATCAAGGTTGAGACGAAGATCAACATTCTCCTTCTTCAACTTCTCAATAGTCAGCTTGAGTTGGTCGACTTCATATGGAGGAACAATGGCAAGTTCAGGAGGCTTGGCTTTCATGGAAGGCTCGAAAGAAAATGGCAACAAGATCTCTTCGACGCGCTCTTTGACCCAAAGTGTGTAAGCTTCCTTGGCTATGCAATTCTTCTTACCTAAATTGGCTCTGCCTTCGAAATGAATCTAAGTCCAAGCGGCACTAAACCTCTTCAGCAATCCCATGCCATCAACCCCTTCATGAAAGATGAACTCTTCCACTACCTCAGGATTTGGCTCGGCAACCATAGGATATCCCAACTGTCGGAAGGCAACTCTCGGATTATAGTTAATTCCACCCTTTGTACCCAGGATAGGCACATTGGAGAATTTACAACAATGAATAATGATCATAGTATCATCGAAGACTCGAGAATACCAAGAAATGTCATCAGCAGTAAGACACATGATTTGTTGCGACCACTTGAGATTACCCTTATTCTCAACAAAGGGACCCTTCTGTGGAAGGTGAGACATGAACCATCGATATAGCAGAGGAGCACAACAGATAATGGTTCCCTTCTTCTTTTCATTCCTCGAATGAATAGAATGATAGGTATCAGCAAGAAGCGTCGGAACAGGGTTCTTGGACAAGAAGATATTGATGGCAGCCTGATCTACGAAATCCTCCATGTTTAGAAACAAGACAATCCCATATATCAGCAAAGCAAGAACGACATGAAAGCCTTCCAATTTCCATTTTTAGCAAAGGAAGTAGCTTTGTCAACCAAGAACTTCGAAGCAAACCCTCGAATACCCTTCCCTTTGATCTTGAGATTATCCTCCACATCCTTTTTACTAATGCAAAGAGCATCAGCAATAAGAGGAAACATCGGACAACCACTGGTGTAGACAAAAGGAACCTATTTCTTGATCTCAACCCCCATAATATAAGCATACTCCTCGAGTGTAGGTGCTAACTGATAATCCTGAAATGTGAAGCACCTAAGTGGCGGATCATAGAACTGAACCAGAGTATGAATGGCGGTGATGTTGACTTCTGTGTTGAGGATGGAAAATAGATTACCATAACTGTCTTTGGATACCCCTCTGTTATCTTCAACCACACGGGATGCTAAACCTCTCAAAGTACCTAGCTTAGGCTCCACAAACTTGTAGCTAAAGATACCTCGACAACCAGTACTCATCTCTATGATAATGTCAACAGAGAATAAGTCTTCGAATAACCTAGAAATGTACATGAAAAAATTAGTTTACATGATGAAATGATATGCAACACAAACAACAAGAAGCCGACACAGTCTGAACAATCAAATCTGAACAATCCGGATATCTGCATATAATTCTGTGTCGGTGCAACATAATCTGATGTGTGTGAGAGAACAAAGGTATGAAGTGGCTTGGTTTCCTGCCAAAACCCATCCCCCTCACAGGTGTGATCTAGACACAACAAGGTGGTCTCTAGAAAGGTCACCCAAACCATAGGACTCAGAGTGAAAACACCCCGCCGCAGTGAATTCTCACAGGACGGAAGTATTCTCAAGTGAATCACGATCTGGGATGTGGCTCCCATGGTAACCCAACGCGTGAAACGCAGGCCTCACGACTATCCACGTTCTAGCCTATGTGTATGTTAAGCCCGGTGTTAGGACTTTTCTCTCTAATAATATCTACTCATCCCAACAACAGCAGAATATAGCAGATATCCAGAATATACAGCATATGAATATTCAAAACAGTAAAGAAATGCAGTAAATGAACATAAAGCTAAATCAAGTGAAATAAAGCGAGTAAAGCGCAAAAGATAAACACCCAAACAAGCATGAAAAGCAAACAAAACTAGGCGAGACCCCATCTTGCAAGCGCAAGGACTCCCCAGCAGAGTCGCCAGCTGAAGATGACTGGTTTATACCATAGTTAATCACCAAACTTTATTTAGTCCCAAAGGACAGGGAAAATATCGATAAAACCCAAGGGGAAGAGAAACGGGAACGGGGGTCAATTATGCGAAAGGAAGGTACTAGCACCTAACGCATCCGTCGTACTCGACGGGAACCATTTCGCTTGCTTCTGGGCTTGGATGGGTTATCTATCTAAAGGCTTCTAGCGAAAAGAAAGGATAGAGAGGAGAAAAGAAAGAAAGAAAGAAAGAAAGTGAAAGAAAGTCCTCGTAGAGGATTGGGGCCCTCGTGTTGTAGCACGGTTTTTGTAGTTTCGAATCACTATCGCTTTGGTACTACAGTTCGATTCATTTTTTATCCTATTGAGCTGATTAAGGAAGGGAAATAGATGTCTCCAATTAACCCTGCTTGCATACCGAGGTTAAACAGTCAAAACTGTTGGTTTACAGATGCTATCAAAAGGGGGTTTTTCTTAGGATTATGCGTTTAAGAACGAAAGTGTCTTTACTGTATAGGAGGCTTTTTGGTTAGGATACTAGGCTTGATTTTACTTGGTTGATATATGAAGGGATTGGACTGGGAGTGTTTATTTATTATTCTTGCTAAGATTGTTGCAATCTTATCCCTACGTATTCCAGTTTAATTACACAGGGAAATCAGAGCGATCATAGTTCCTCCTATTCTATGGGAGGAAAAGATGTTTTGGTGTCTTGTTCAAAGCCCAATGCATGAAGCTAAAGGTGATTTGTATCTTGTTCAAAGCCTAAGATGTGAAGCTAAAGGTCCTGATTGAGATGGAATTTGTCATCTCTTTAGAGGAGTTGTTGATGTTTGTATGTTGTGAGCAAAGCAGAAATTTGATGCTAAAAGGTCGATTGACTCAACCGGGAATTTCTTTATAGAAAGCCTAAGAGGAGGCTAGAAGTTTGAATTTTCCGGGGAAAATGTTTTTTCTGTCTTGTACAAAGTCCAAGATTGAGGCTAAAAGGGTTCGCTCAACGAGAGAGGATTCTTATGTGTCTTGTACAAAGCCCGAGACAGAGGCGAAAAGATGTTTGACTCAACAAGAGAGTCTTTTATACTCAACAAGAGAGTGTTTTTCTATCTCGTATGAAGCCCGAGATGGAGGCTAAAAGGAGGTTGTCTCAACAAGAGAGTCTTTTATACTCAACAAGAGAGTGTATATGTGTTTTGTACGAATCCCAAGACGGAGGCAGAAGGGGATTGACCCAACAAGAGGGTCTTTTATACTCAACAAGGGAGTTTTTATGTGTCTTGTACGAAGCCCAAGACGGAGGCTAAGGAGGTTGGACTCAACAAGAGAGTCTGAAAAGGTTAGCTTTGCTGGGGAGAATCATTTGTACAAAGCCCAAGAGGAGGATGCCTTACTGCCGAAGGTCACTGAGATTCCTAGGCAGGTCGAAGTGTGGGGACCTCTCATGAGAGAGACTAGGCTTCTGCTTATATTTCGGAGGAACTTGAGAATATCTTTGAGACTCAAGAGGTTTAGACTATCCAAGTCTAGAGTTTTATCTATTGTACTATGCCCAAGAGAAGGCACGGGCATTAAGGGATGAGTATCAACCCTAAAATGGCCGGAGTTTTGACGCTGGAAAGACTGCTCTATCAAAGGATGACTAAGTTCTGTCTTATACCTTTAAGAGGTCATTAGGGTCCTTGTATTAAGCCCAAGAGAAGGCATGAGAACTTCTAGGAAGCCGAAGGGTCCTTGTACAACGCTCAAGAGGAGGCGGGGATGCTTTTAGGAAGCCTGTGGATCCCTAAACCACGAGAAGTTCAAGACATGCTATTCACAGAGAATAGATCAAGCCAAGAAAGTTCGAGGATTTGGAAGAAACTCAAGAGATGTCATTCACGGAGAAAAGATCATCTCTGGGGAGTTAGAGTTTCTTTGACAATTTCTAAGGGGTGACAGCCTGAGAAAAGGTTCACCGAGAATACTGCCTTTCTCTTTGTTCCATATTGTTTAACACAAAGAGGAGGGAAGACTGTATTTGGAATCCTACGGGGGATCTAGTTTTGTTTGTATTTAAGAGTGACCAATAGGGCTTTACCTAGTTCTAGACGTAGTTGCCGGGGAAAACTCTAAATAACTATACTAGTATTACACAGTGGATATATGACAAGTATATAAAAGGATGTGAAAGAAGACTTACATAGAAATAGCCCCACAATACAGTTACATACATATGAAAGCGGTAAAAGAAAGCGGATAAACACTTACCCGTTGTAGAGCTTCCATGCTGTGTTGTTAGTTGTTCAACAAAGAAAAGTTTGATAACAATATGTATTTGCATTCAAAATCAAAGGAGAAAATGTTTTGAAAAGATTGTTGGGGCTTACAGCTCATGGAGAGGCCCAAGGTTTTATCAGTGATTGCACTGTTGTTTTGAATTTGTACAGGGACTTATACAAGTGACTGAGGCCCAAAAAGGTTTTCTATACAAAGGGGTAGGTCTTACACTCTCTCAAGAGGCCCAAAGGTGTTTAAAGAAAAGAAATAGGGCTTATAACACGAGGGTAGGCCCAGATGATTTGATTTTTGAACTGGCGATTGCGCCGAGATTTTTCTTTTAACGCAGAGGGGCTTATACAATATCTAAGGCCCAAAAAGTTTGGTTAAAAGGGGGTTGGGTCTTACACTCTGTTAGAGACCCATGGTTTATTTTTGCACAAGAGATGGGGCTTACAACTCAAGGAGAGGCCCAGAAAGTTTTTGTTTGAAAACGGCGATCGCCGAGGTTTTTGAAAACACAGTGGGTCTTATACAATGAATGAGACCCAAATCATTTTGGTTTTCAAAAAGGGTTGGGTCTTACACTCTACTAGAGGCCCATGGTGTTTGAAAAATATTTGTTTCGGTGAAAATCAAGGAAACCCTAATTTCATCATTTTAAAAGTAAATTCCCAAATAAAATCAATAAAAAATGATAAAATACCAAATATGTTTGAATAAACAACTTGTGATTTTTGGTCGAGATTTGAAAAATGATGTTTTAATCACAAGATGAATTAAAATTCATTTATTTTTTATTTTCCACATGAGAATTCATTTTTAAAATGTTTAAAAACAATTAAAAGTGAATTTATTCACAAAAATACCAACAATATTAAATAAATAATATAAACTTGATTTTTTTGTGGAATAAAATATTTCAACATTTTTGTGAATTTTTGCAAAAAGAACCATTCAAAACTAATTAAAATTGAGTGAGTTATTAATTTTTCAAATCATTAAAAATAATATAAAAATGATTAAAAAAAGTGGAAAAGGCATTAAAAAGGGGTCTGGGGAGAGGGGGATTCGAACCCCAGACCTCTTGTGTGCAGTGCGCGCCTCCTACCACTGGGGTGGTGATACATCCGTGTATTGAAACACAACCACAAATATACAAGGCTTGCCTTTGTTTTTTGCCTGGCCCAAGGCAAGGCAAGGCAAGATTTTGGTTAGAAACGTGAAGGCCATAACTTTCTCATTTCTCCATGGATTGGGACAAAATTTATATGCATCTGGCCTAGAATTTCACAAGGAATCCAATGGTGGTGGTACTTTTTTCAGAAAACAAATCCTCCTCAAAACCCGATAGTGGTTTTGAAATAGGCCATGTTTTTCATTTTCTTTGCTACCTCTTGGTACAAGTATGAATTACATGATAAATTGGTGCAAACACAACACATATAACATGTATAAGAGATGCATGATCAGTGGACTTCAAAGCAAGGCATATTTCAGAGAGTTCAAGTTGTGATGCTTACCTCTTTTGGAGCCTTTTGGGCTATCTACCAAGTGCTTTGTTCCAGAAATGTTTTGATGCTTTGGACACCCTCAAATGATCCCTTAGAAGCTTTTAGAGTGGTTGGAACCAGCTGGAAACCTCAGGAATGGAAACTGGACCTTTCTTGCAAAATGGGCAAAAGTGGCCAAAATAGCAACTCTCTCAAATGGTGTTCCAGATGTGGGGAACCATTTGGGACAGTTCAAGGATGATATTTGGAGTGTGTTTGAGGTTTTATCTGGTTTTGAAAGTGATTGAATCAAGACATGGCTTGAAAAATGCACAAAAGTCCTATTTTGAGGTTTTGAGGGGTGATTTTGTGATTTTGGTGTTACAGGTCACTTGTGCGAGTTTGGACAACTTAGATATGAGATATTGGATATGTTTGGATCATGAGCTGTGGTGGAAATGCTCTCTAACTCAAAAACTTAGAGTTACGTTTCTAAAGAAGGTATTTTTGCCTAGAGAAAGTGATTTTGAGGAAAGCATCTGTTTGATGGCTTTGGTGTACTCAAACTGAGCACAAATGAGCTTTATTTATAGTGAAGCAAGTTTGTTTTGGCTGCAATAGTGAATGGCAACTGCTACTGAAGTTTGGCAAATGTTGATCAATGGGAATCCAAGTCTCCTCTAGCCATTGACTAGAGGTTAGAGCACAGGCTGCTGGTACCCTAGTTCTTGGATGAATCTTGACTGAATTTAGTTGGAGAGGGCTCAGTCCATGCCACCTTGGTGCATCCATTAAATGCTCCAAAACAAAATTGGAATCTTGTCCCTCTTTTAGGCATTTCTAGGTTTGGCATGCTACTTTTGATTCCAAAGACTTGGGAGGCTGGTGGATCAGTGTTTGTCCCTCCTTGGTCCCCCATTGAGGTATTCAGATGGATAGAGTTGTTTGCCCTTTGCAAAAGTTTGAGCAAATCGAGCAAAATGCCCAAATCTTCCTTGTTATGACAGTTGCAACAAGCCATATTGCCACTGTCATAACTTCTTGCTCAGATTGAGTTTGGTGAAGTTCTTGGTCATTTTGGAAATCCCTCATATGATACAACATATGTGTGATCATAGTTTATTTTGACACTTTTTGGATCCAAGTGAAAAATGCCCTTACATTTTGGAAAAAGTGAAACAGATTCTGACTTAGTGAAATTTTCACTAAGTGTTGGAAAAAGTGACATTTCATGTTTTTAGCCATTTTGTCCCAACCATAACTCAAAATCCATGATGAATTGGAATGAGGTGTAGTTGAAGCTTTTGTAGACGGCCATGAGAGCTACAAATCCATCTTTGAATGGGGGAAAATGGCCTTGTGGTTTAGGAGATATGATCCTCCAAAGTTGGTACCCTAGCCACTTTGTTCCATAACTTAGAAAATTTCTAAGTTATTTATGGTTACCCCTTTTACAAGTTATCTCTCTTTTCTTGATTTTTCTTGATGAATGATGATTCCAATCACACATTAACATCATTTTAGGTTTAAGGGACCATAATTGATCAAAAAATCAAAAAGTCAAACTTTGACTTTTTGGCATTTGTCAGATGAATTCCAAACTGTGCGATCCTTTATGAAATCAAGTCCTTGACCTAAATAAAACTTGATGGATGGATTCCATAGGTGTTATAGGGTGTGTTTACTTATGTCCCAAGGTTTGGGAGCATGTCTTGATCAAAAGTCAAAGGTACAGTTGACTTTTTCCTCAAAACACTAACTGTGGTCCAGATGAAATTGAAACTTGTTGATCAAGCTTCTTGGGTTAATCCATTATTGTAAATGGATTAATGTGGTATATGAGAGACCCTCAAATCATGTCTTGAGGTCTTGGCTCATGTTTTGTCCCAAAAGTCAACTTAGGGGTGAATTAGGTCAAGAAACCCTAATTCCTAATTTTTTGTGTATTAATCCCCTGAGGCTAAATTAACTTGATGATTGGGTCCATGAGGTCCCATGAAGTGTTTTAAGTTATGCTTTGAAGTATTGGCTCATGCCCAGAGAAAAATTCCATCTGGAGGCCCTGGTCGACCAAAACCCTAATTTGGTGACACTAATGATCTTGAGACTTGATCCACCTGTAATGCTGCAGCCTTGTGCTTGATTCTTGATGTGGGAGTCCTCTTGATCCCTTGTGGATTGTTTGAGAGGTTAGACAAGTTGAAGATCATGTCCTTTCTTGATTGATCCTTTGTCTAAGAGCTCTGAGAGGGCTTGAAACCCTAATTCTTGATTGTAGTGAATGCTCACCCATCTTTGGGGAGACTAATGAGTATGAAAGATTATCCATATTGTGATGATGATTTATACAATGATGGGAATCTTAGTGGTCAAAATTTGGGGTATGACAGATGCCCCTATTTAATCTTCTTGGACCCGAAGGTGTGAATGGCGAAGGTATTCGGGCATTCGGGGTGCAAGAGGATTAAATATCGGAATACCCGAAATTTTGATGGTTTGTTATGAACGGTAGTTTGCTCGTCCATCTTCTTTAGCTAAGCAATGATGCTTAGAAAAGGTAGAAACTTCCCCTCGATCCTGGTCTTCAGCCAAGGAACTGGTCTTAATTTTCATCTGAAATAAACTTCCCCTCGATCTTGGTTACCTACCAAGGAACTGGTCTCAGTTTCTGATGCAAACCTCCCCTCGATCCTGGTTTCCTACCAAGGAACTGGTCTCAGTTTCTGATTTAGACTTCCCCTCGATTCTGGTTTCCTACCAAGGAACTGGTCTCAGTTTCCGATGCAAACTTCCCCTCGATCCTGGTTTCTTACCAAGGAACTGGTCTCAGTTTCTTTTGTCAATAAACTTTCTTGACAAGGGACGCTATTCGTAGCGGTTTTCATCAAACTTCTCGCCGAATTTTCTTGGAGAGATGCCATTTAACGGAAAAAGTTTTGATGTCAGACTTGCCGGGAGAAACCCATTCGTCTGAGCTGTAGAGGTATACAAACTTCTCTGTTTGGAGACGCCATTTATCGACTCTACTGGGGAAAACGAGTCTCTAGAGAGACTGTTTCCTGCCTGGGGATATTACATCATACTTTTCCTCGAGATCTTCTCGGAGAAATTCCATATTATGTGATCTAATTTGGAGGTGCTGATGACTTCATTAACATTGACTTTCTGGAGAGAAAAACCAATGTGCTGCTGAGAGTCTTTAGTCGTGAGGCTTTCTCTGGGGATTTTCCTTAATCCGGGAAAGCGAGGACATCATCTTCAATGGCGAAGAGTGACTCTTGTTGAAAATTTTCTTGCCTTTCACAGGTTCAAGTTATCAAAGTGGTCGAGGACCGTCTCTAATCCGGAGATAAACTTGGAGAGAGACTACTTAGATGATTCACTTCCTGACGAGGAACGAACCGGCAACTCAATTGACGAGAAGACTTTTATCACTAGGGGATAAGACCGACCAAAGTGATAGTGATGCAATATGAATATGAATGTAAATCAAATAATGCATGACGTATGTATGTTTATGCTGACAAAACTGACGCGACATACAGACTAGGGGATGAACAAATTGGATACTTGGCCACTGCGGGGGACGAAGAAGTATCTTCGGTTCAAGATAGCAATCCTGCCTTGCTTAGGAGAAATAGTCCCTGCTGGGAAAACCGTTGGTCGGGCTTAGGAGATAAGAACTCTGTCGGGGATGTCAGATGGAATGTTCGCCTCTGACACAGATGATCCTTCATTCAGTCATATTGGTTCAAGAAGGAATACTTTGATTCTGCACTTTGACGCTTAACCGCCTTTGGGAGAAGTGATCGATGTTCTTTCGATGTTCAACAGTCAGAAGAAATTACCATTTTTATTTTAACAGCAGAAATAATTTGACAAGTAAATTCATTTTTGTTTTATTTCAAGAATCGTTAATCATGTTAAAACGTCGTTCTGTAAAGCTAAAACAAATAAGATTTGCAAACAAAAGCACTAGGGCTCAAATTTTATTGATAGGATGGAAATCAGCCAAACGCGTGATTCCATAGAGGATTTACAAAGTTATAAAATGGTAATTTATGGGAAAAGGGCTACATTGAAACATAACGTCCATTATCCTTCTACCAATTTTGAATTCGGGGCATCCTGAGCTTCTGTCGAAGATGACCTTGATCGAGATTTTTATCGGATGGCACGACTGCTGAAGAGTTAAACTGATCAGACGTAGTTACTTGCCATGAATCCCTAATTTTTGCCTAGATTGTACTTTGAGATTTCTAATCCACCGGGATGATTTCTGATTATGTCTCTAATTTTTGCCTGGACCGCCCTTTCGGGTTTTCAATCCACCGAGACGTTTTTATTTATTTAGGCGAAGTATTTTTTTACTACGACAACATTTGTGGGATAGGCGAATTCTTCTCCATCCATGGTTGCGAGTCTCAAGGCACCACCTGAGAAAGCTTTCTTGACCACATAGGGGCCGTCATAATTCGGAGTCCATTTGCCCCGAGAATCAGTGAGAAATGATTGTATCTTTTTTAGCACAAGGTCTCCTTTCCGGAAGACACGGGGTCGAACCTTTTTGTCAAACGCCTTCTTCATTTTTTGCTGATACAACTGACCGTGGCATAGTGCCGTTATCCGCTTTTCTTCTATCAGATTCAGTTCGTCGTGTCGACTTTGACACCATTCAGCTTCTGTTAGCTTAGCTTCCATCAATACCCGGATTGATGGGATATCTACTTCTATGGGAAGCACTGCCTCTATACCATATACTAGAGAGAAAGGGGTTGCCCCCGTTGAAGTGCGGACAGATGTGCGATAACTGTGAAGAGCAAAGGTAACAACTCGTGCCAGTCCTTGAAGGTTACAACCATCTTTTGAACGATCTTCTTGATGTTCTTATTAGCCGCTTCTACCGCTCCGTTCATCTTAGGTCGGTAGGGAGATGAGTTATGGTGTTCGATTTTGAATTCAGCGCATAACTCTTTCATCATCTTATTGTTCAAGTTAGCTCCATTATCAGTAATGATCTGGTTTGGAACACCATAACGGCAGATGATATTGTTTTTGATAAATTGGACCACCACTTGTCGGGTTACATTGGCGTATGACGCTGCTTCGATCCACTTGGTGAAGAATCAATGGCCACCAGGATGAACCGATGTCCGTTTGAAGCTTTGGGTTCGATCATGCCAATCATGTTGATTCTCCATGTGGAAAAAAGGCCATGGGGAAGAAAGAACTTTGAGATGCGTTGGCGGTACATGGATTTTGTCTGAGTATATCTGACACTTGTGACACCTCCTCATGTACTTATAGCAATCAGATTCCATTGACAACCAATAGTACCCTGCTCTCAGAATTTTTCTCGCCATCGTGTGTCCATTGGCATGAGTGCCAAAGGATCCTTCGTGAATTTCTTTTATTAGCATGTTTGCTTCTGGTCTGTCTACGCATCGGAGCAAGACCATGTCGAAGCTTCTCTTATAGAGGGTATCACCGCCTAGGAAGAAGTTGCCATCCAGTCTTCTGAGGGTCTTTCTATCTTTTCTGGATGCCCCAAGTGGGTATTCTTGTTTCTGAAGAAAGCCTTTGATATCTTGATACCAGGGTTTGTCGTCTATGACTGCTTCAATCGCGAAAATGTAGGCGGGCCGTTCCAGGCGCATTATGTCGATCTTAGGTAAGTCGTTCCATTGACCTACATTAATCATGGAAGAGAGAGTGGCTAATTCATCAGCCATGTGATTCTCTTCACGAGGGATATGATGAAACTCGATTCTATTGAAGAAAGGTAACAACCTTCTCGCGTAGTCTTTGTAAGGAATCAATCCTGATTGGTATGTGTTCCAATCTCCTTTGATTTGATTGATAACCAGTGCTGAGTCGCCATAAACATCCAAGTTCATGATCCTTAAGTCGATCGCTTCTTCGAGACCCATGATACAAGCTTCGTATTCGGCCTCGTTGTTTGTACACTTGAATGTTAATCTGGCAGTGAAAGGAATGTGGGTACCCTGAGGTGTTATAATGATTGGCCCAATTCTGTTTGCATAATGATTTACAGCTCCGTCAAAGATTAGTCCCCACTAGGAACCTGATTCTGGCCCTTCACAGGGTAGCGGTTCATCGCAATCTTTCATTTTCAAGTACATGACATCTTCGTATGGGAAGTCAAACCCGATTGATTCTTGATCTTCAATCGGTTAATGAGACAAGTGATCGGCTAAAACACTTCCTTTAACGGCTTTCTGAGCGTGGTACTCGATGTCATATTCTGATAGCAACATCTGCCAACGGGCAATCTTTCCCGTGAGAGCAGGTTTCTCAAAGACGTACTTGATTGGATCCATCTCTGAGATTAACCAAGTAGTGTGACGAATCATGTACTGGCGAAGACGTTTGGCTGCCCAAGCCAGAGCACAGCAAGTTTTTTCGAGCGTAGTGTACCGAGTCTCACAGTCGGTGAATTTCTTGCTCAAATAGTAAATGGCAGACTCTTTTCTTTTTGTTTCGTCTTGTTGGCCAAGTACACAACCCATGGAGTCTTCCAAGACTATTAGGTAGATGATCAGTGGTCTTCCTTCCACTGGAGGTGATAGAATCGGTGGGTTTAACAAATATTCCTTGATACTGTCGAAGGCGGTTTGACAGTCTTCTGTCCAAACACAGTCCTGATTCTTTTTGAGTAATTTGAAGATTGGTGCGCATGTCGCGGTCATGAGGAATATGAATCTGGAAATGTAATTCAAACGTCCCAGGAATCCCCTGACTTGTTTTTCAGTCTGTAGAGAAGGCATTTCTCGAATGGCCTTGAACTTGTCAGGATCAACCTCAATTCCTTTCTGGCTGACGATGAACCCTAGTAATTTCCCTGAACGGACTCTAAAGGTGCACTTGTTTGGATTCAAGCGGAGTTTGTACTTTCTTAACTGCTCGAATAATTTTGACAGATGGGTTACATGCTCCTCCTCTGTTTTAGATTTTGCGATCATATCATCGACATATACCTCGATTTCTTTGTGTATCATGTCAAGAAACAGAGTAGTCATGGCCCTTTGATAGGTTGCCCCGGCGTTCTTCAAACCGAACGACATTACCTTGTAACAAAAGGTACCCCATGGGGTGATAAATGAAGTTTTCTCCATGTCTTTCGGCGCCATTTTTATCTGATTATAGCCCAAGAATCCGTCCATGAAGGAGAAAACTTTGAACTTTGTTGTACTGTCGACCAACATGTCAATGTGTGGCAAGGGAAAGTCATCCTTTGGACTAGCCTTGTTTAGATCTCTGTAGTCCACACACATTATGACCTTTTCGTCCTTTTTCAGAACTGGTACTATGTTGGCTAACCATTGACGATATTCCGATGTGGCGAGGAAACCTGCGTCAATCTGTTTCTGTACCTCCTCTTTGATTTTGATGGCCATGTCCAGGTGAGTCCTTCTCAACCTCTGTGTTACTGGCGGACATTCTGATCTTAGCAGTAAATGATGCTCCACGATGCTGGTATACAACCCTGGCATATCCTGATAGGACCAAGCGAATACATCGGGAAACTCTTTGAGAAGCTTTATCAAGCCTTCTTTGATAGTTGACTGAGCAGTGCCCCAATCTTGACCTCCTTTCTCTCTTCTTCTGAACCCAAGTTGACCGTTTCCAACGGCTCTTTGTGAGGTTTCATGGACCTTTCCTCCTGTTTGAGTAATCGGGAGATCTCTTCCGGAATTTCTGCGTACTCTTCTTCAGCCTCGAATACCGGGAATTCAAAGTTGGGAGAAGGCATCGGATCATATGTTTCGATGGGATTTAAAACAAGCAATCTGCATGACGTGATGATTTATGTTTAGAAAAAAAAGAGAGAAATGCAAGAGTGTGTGCAGTGTTTTTTTTGGAAAACTGCTTGTTTTTATTGTTATTTGTTTCTTAGGATTACCATTTTCTGAAAAAACGAAAAGAGAAAACAGCAATTAATGCAGAAATTATAGAACGACGTTATTTTATTTATGATCAGTCGATTATTGAAACTACAACCCTATAAAACAAAACTCTGTCGCTGTGGGCGAAGCGAAGAGGTATATTTACAGAAAGAGAGCCCTATCAAAACATCTGTTTCACCTGGGCAGGGTGAAAGGTTAAAGATGGCAATTACTTAGACTTATGAACGATCTTCGGAACGTGGACTGCAACCTATTGGCGGCAAACTCCTCGGTGAATCACAAAGTCTGGTACCTTCTTTGGCTTGTCCTCAGAAATGACGTTGATTTCTGGCGGAGCAGGATCGTTGGAATCTGTCTCCCAGGCAGAGTTGTCGTAGGAGGATTCTTCAGCTGTATTTTGCATAGCTTTTGTACTCTCAGGTATATCTCCCCATCCAGTTGGCTGGATGTCTTCGAGCCTGATACGAGAGCTTTCAGGAGCGGTGTATTTGACCATAAAGTCGTATTTACCACTTGGTTGTCCCAGGGTGTCCCGCACCTCTTTGGAACTGGAAGAGTCATCCCTTTTAATGACGTTGACCTCGGGAAAAGCATAGTTGATGAACTCTAGTCCTGTAAACTTTGCAAATTCATCGTCGTGCTGGGTATTTTCTAAATGCCCTGAGTGTTGATCCCATGACATGGTAGGAACGTAGGTATTACTTTCAATGATGCTCAGCTGATTCTCATTGTTTGGCTGGTTCTCTTGCCCCGAGTTTCCTGGATACGGCTGCCAGATAGGCAGGCCATCCATCAGACCATAGTAGTCGTGGTCAAAGTTGTCTTTCATCAGAGTGTTCTCCTCTAATGAGTTTGGTGGAGCACGACATCCTTCCGGATCACAATCGTCTGACCTGGGTATATATCTCGGACTCTGTGAGGGAAAACAGAATGGAGTCTGCGTTTCGTCCTGAGACATATAACCGTCTTTGTTAAGATAGTACCTCCATTCTTCCTCCGTATCGGAGGAATCACCATCATTGATGGTATGCACTTCTTGAGATATTGGGTGAAGGAAATCTCCACTGTGGAAGAAATCCTGAATGGGATGAAAACTTTCATCGCTAGTAGCAGCCTGGGTATAGGTTGAGGAAAAGCCAAGACCTTTCTTCGCTTTGTTATCAGTAGGAATGACAAGTTATCCCCATCCTTTTGCGTTGTTACTCTCGATTGCTTTGAGAACGTCTTTGTATGAGGAAATCGAGGTTCCTCTTTCTGCCTGATTGTCATTGCTCACGAAAAGAGCTTGGAACTGGGTTCTGATTATTTCCTCCGGTTCTACACAGGTGGATGATGATAAGTTACTCACGATCAAGGCCTGTTCTCCGCAGACTGTGACGAGTTGGTCGTTCTTGACAAGCTTCAGCTTCTGGTGAAGTGTCGAAGTGACTGCCCCAGCCTGGTGTATCCAAGGTCTTCCTAATAAGCAACTGTATGTTTCCCAGATGTCCATGACCTGGAAAGTGACTTGGAAAGTGTGAGGACCGATAGTTATGGGAAGATCGACTTCGCCGATAACTGTTTTTTAGGATCCGTCAAATGCTTTGACGGTGACATCACTGGCTCTCATCGGAGATCCTTGGTATGATAGTCACAATAATGTAGATTTTAGCATGACATTGAGAGCCGATCCAGTGTCTACCAGTACGCTGGCTAATGCATCGTTCTGGAAGTTGACTGTAATATTGAGTGCCATGTTGTGACGGTGGCCCTCTTCTGGCAGTTCCTCATCACTGAACCCTAAGTTGTTGCAGGAAGTGATGTTGGAGACGATGCTATCGAACTGTCTGATGGTTACATCCTGTTCAACGAAGACTTGCTCTAAGACTTTTTGTAGAGCCTCCCTATGGGCTTCTGAACTGAGTAAAAGAGATAGCACTGAGATTTTTGAAGGAGTTTGCAACAGCTGATCAATAATGTTGTACTCACTCCTTTGGATGAGCTTCAGTATCTCATCGTTGTTCTTTGAAGGGTCTGGATTATTGGATTGACCGACTGGTGGATCAGGAACTTCTGCCTGAGGTTCCTTTTCTTTGTTGGGTTCTCCAACTCCTCAGTTGAAGATTCGACCGCTCTGTGTTACTCGACTGATGTCTGCAGTATTCACGACGGAGGATAATGGAACTTCTTTTCCATTATCGATTATCGTTGCACCGTATTTGTAAGGGATAGCCTTAGTTGATTCATACGGCAGTGGTCCCGGTAGATAAATAACTACAGGAGCCTTCTGATTTTTCTGACCATTGTAAGTAATTTCAATCAGTTCCTGGTTTGGAACTTTCGATTCGTCAAGCAGAGGGATGATGGTACAAACATCCTTGGTCCTCTTATGATCAGAGACTATGACAACGTCCTTGATTTTATCGGCAAAATAGTCTGGCGTCCAGTTGACTGACCCAGAACTTGGACATGGTTGAATCTCTTTGCGGTCCAACTGACTTTGAAGGGCTGCTCGCACGAGGTAGCATCCTTGGTTATTCTCCGAGCAGACTCACAGCGTTCATAGTTGTGTGGTGGCACCTGGCCACGTACGCTTTGTATGCAGTGTAACCTTACTAGATCCGTCTTCATAGATCGAACATCCTGACTTTGACGTCTAGTAGGGTTCCTATTTGCCACACTGATTTGTTGCGTGTCTTCGTCTAGATAGATCGGAAGCCACCAATGGTTTAACAAGTGTTGTAAAGTTCTTTGAACGAGAGCACACCCTTGGTTGCTCTCACAACATCCCTCACAGCTCAGATAATCGTGGGAAGTGAGAAAACCGAGTTGGACTTGCTTGGCGTGTAACTCCACCAAGCTGGTATTCATCAAACGAATATCAAAAATTTGAATCATGTTGATCTGTTAAGGATTTTTATCATGATACTCCTAGATCCATCCAAGATCCATTTGACGCTGGAGGGCCTCTTGTATGAAAGAGCATCCCTGATTGTTTACCGAACAAGTTAGACAGGAATTGTAATCGTGACGCGGCAGATTATGATACCGGCTTTGGCTTGAGTGCATTGCCACCAAATTGACCTTCATTTCCAGAACGTTGTGATTCTGAATGATATTGGAATTTGTGTAAGTCATGTTGACTCCACGAACTCGGTGCTCTTGGATCCATCTGAGATCTAACTGTTCCTGTAGAGCTGATTGCGCCACAGAACATCCTTGATTATCTTTAGAGCAGATATCACACTAGTGATAATTTTGAGGTGGCACATGGCCGTACCCGCTCTGTCTACAATGCATCTTGACCAAGTTGGCCCTTAATAAGAGTACATCATGAATTTGATAGTTGTTGTCAGACTCTCCTTCTATCAAATTAACTGTAGCTTTCTCGTGTTGAGGCAGCGGGTTCGTGAGAACATTAGGATTTGTATCCTTGAAGGATAAGACCCCGCTCCTAACAAGCCCTTGCACATCGGACTTGAAACTGAGACAGCTCTCTATGTTATGCCCTGGTCCTCCTTGATGGTAAGGACAAGTCTGATCCGTTTTGAACTAGAAAGGCGGATTTTCTGGTATTGTGAGAGGAGCCTTGGTCTGGACATGCCCTTTGACCAGTAGTAACGGAAATAGCTCTATGTACGACATGGGTATAGGATCAAACCCGGGTGGCCGTGTTATACGGTTGTTGTTGTATTGAGGATGAGCCTGCTGAAGAGGCTATTGTGTCCTTTGTTGGAGTTGTTGTTGATTTGGTTGGATTTAAGCAACCTGACGTTGATACGTAGGTACAGGCACAGAGTTGATAGAAGGAGTTACAGCTGCTACTGGTTGGTATCGTCGCCTTTGCTTTCCGAGAGAGATATTACCAATATCCTACTCTTTTTTCTTAGGGAGAGCACTACCGTATTGTTTTGTACTACTTGATGCTCCGTCATCTTTAACTAAACGTCCTTCTCGAACTGCTTCCTCAAGACGTACCCCCATACCGACCATTTCGGTGAAGTCACTGGGCGCACTGGCAACCATTCTATCGTAGTAAAATGAGCCCAAGGTCTTTAAGAAAATCTTTGTCATCTCTTTTTCCTCAAGAGGCGGACTAATCTGAGCGGCAATCTCGCGCCATCTCTGGGTGTATTCCTTAAAGGTTTCCTTGTCCTTTTGTGACATGGCTCTAAGTTGATCTCTGTCCGGTGCCATGTCCAGGTTATATTTGTACTGCTACACGAAGGCAGCGCCAAGATCTCTAAAAGTACCAATCTTGGTGCGGTTCAAACCCATGTACCATTTGAGTGCGGTACCGGTTAGACTATCCTGGAAGTAGTGGATCAGTAGCTCTTGGTTCTTTGTCTGAGTTGACATCCTCCGAGCGTACATCACCAAATGGCTTTGAGGGCAAGAGTTACCCTTGTACTTTTCAAATTCGGGCACTTTGAATTTGGGCGGAACCGTTACATTGGGAACCAAACAAAGGTCTGCGGTGTCCTTTCCAAATAAGTCCTGACCGCGAAGGGCTTGCAGCTCCTTCTTCATTTCTAGGAACTGTTCCTGGAACTCCTTCATTTTGTCATCCACACTTATGTTTCCAACAGAAGGTATCTGTGGAATCTGTCCTTCCGGGACAGTGTGCACCACTGGTGGTGGTACAGTCATTACGGCCGTAAATCTTGGCGTCTCCCAAAGTTTGTAACCTTCAGGAGTTGTCGTAATGCCCCTGGCACCTTCGCTTTCCCGAAGTTTGTAACCTTTAGGCCCAGCGGTTCCTGCTGCAGTTCCTAGATCTTCAGTGATCGGCGGAACGTATCCTTCCTGGATAAAGTTGATAGGCATGTCCCAGGGACAATCTTTTGGCATGTTATACATAGGATCATACTTCTCCACTATGGGCATTGATGTGATCTCTGAGATCACAGTCCTTTGAAGTTGGGCTTCTGCCAGAGATTGCATGTCACTGTGAAGCTTTCTTAGATCCTCTCTCAGAGTGTCGATTTCTTCTCTCAACTCTCTGTTCTCTTCCTCGAGATTATCCATTTTCTTTTGTTGACTGGCCCGAGTATTGTATGAATGAGACAATTTGACGTTGAATCGAGACACAGACGTGAGATTCGTAGAGAAGGAAAATGCGTTATGCGAGAATGATGAATGATATGCAGTGATTATATTTAGTTATTATTTTTTTGTTATTTTCAAAAGAAACATCAACAATTGGATTGCAAATATCAAACAATGGGGAAGACCCCTTTTTATTGAATTCAAAAGATTGCGGAAATAGAAATACAGTATTTTACATAGTGCTGTAAAAGAAAATCTAAACTTATGGGTCCTGAGTCCTCTCTGAGGGGAGCTCAGGTTCTGGCTCTGGTATTTTCCTCTTCTTTGACCAGGGCTCTTGGGCCGTTGTCGGGTTGTCATCCCTTTGCCAAGCGAAAGGAGCGAGCAAATTCCTCTGGTCTCCTTGATTCTCTACAGCATGTTGCTCTAAAATCTCAATCAGAGCATCTTTATCCTTTAGTAGTTGCTGTATTTTCTTGCACTCCACATTGAGAATACGGTACTTGTTCCTCCAAGACCTCTTCTCCTGTTGAATTTTGCTGAGAGTCACCTGAAGTTTTTCCGTATCAGACATAAAATAAAAGACAGGGTCCCTTAATGGAAGAACTTCCTGACGAGGGTAAGGCATCCTCAGCTTGAGAGCACTAATTTGTACCCAGTGGAGATAAGGTTCCACCAAGACACAGTCCGGTTTTCCTGGAGACTCTCATCCTTTTCGATGAACGTGTTTCCAGGCATGCACTATTTCTGTCTTTAGTGCCCTATCATTTTCTCATTCCTTAAAGAAAAGACCTTCCAGATGAGCATTTAGCGGAACATGCCTCATCGGGTATCCAAATTGACGACAAACTAAAATTGGATGATAGTTGATTCCTCCTTTAGTTCCTATGAGGGGTACATTAGGGAAGTTTCCACAACGGTCAATGATTCTGATCCCATCATAGATGCGATTGTACCAATCGATGTCCGAGTTGGTAAAAGCCATGATTCTCTGCGACCAACGTAAAGAACTCTTAGGATCCCAAAATGTAGCAGATTTAGGTAAATGGGAAGTGAACCATTTGTACAGCAGGGGTACACAGCATGTGATCATTCCTCCGCTGTACAAATTCCTCAAGTGTACAGAATGATAAGCATCTGCGAGCAGGGCCGGTACAGGGTTCCCAGTCAGGAAAACCTTAATGGCATGGATATCAACGAAATTATCAATGTTGGGAAACAAAAATAACCCGTAAGTGAGCAGGGCAAAGATGTTCTCGAAAGCAGTCTTGTTCCCTATACTAGCAAAGTATACAGCTTTCTTTATCAAAAACTTGGCTGGTAGACCCGGGATTCCACCCTTAGTGGTCATGTGAGTCCTGATTTCTAACTCGTCCAAATAGATTGCTCTTGCAATAGTTTGATCTTTTGGAATTTCTTCCAGTCCAGAAAAGGGAGCTTGATCGGTAATGTGTAAATCAGTCAGGTAAGAGTATTCCTCCAGCGTTGGTGCTAGCTGATAATCCAGGAACGTGAAACAGTGATAGACCGGATCATAGAACTGAATGAGTGTAGCCGGGATTCCATCAATTACGTGGACCCTTAACAAAGATAGCAGACCTCTGTACTTAGCTCTGAAAGCCTCAGGGTTGGTGATCATCCTTGCCAACCCTCTCAAATCCTCTAATTTTGGAACCTTGAAGGTGTACTTGTGAGTTTTTCTTCTACCAAAATCCATTAGCTCAATCTTTCTCTCTGACATTTGCAATCATTGTCTTAGTTTAATTTGAAAAAGAGAGACTAGAAGAGAAGATATTTTCTTTGTTTAATGTTTTTTAGATGAATGCATGAATGCAGCACACAAAAACATAGAAAAAACATGGGGTCAATGGGTCGGTGTCATGAAGTCAAGGTTCTACCCATCCCCCAAAGGTTTATACTGGTATTTTTTATTCCTGTCCGCAAAATCATTGACCCCTCTTGGGATAACAACAACAAGCGGATCGCCAACTAGCTGATGTATCCTAGAGTGATCTCAAATGAGGGTAGTATTGCGTGACAACTATTTCCGATAGCTTCCGCACTACAAAATGGTTTAAGTCTACTAAAAACCTCGACTTCTTAGATAACCCAATTGACCACACTACTTTCAACAACCGAAGTCCAATGGCAATGCATTTGCAAAGGGAGTCTCCACTAAGTTCGATGGTCGACCGGGGACTCTAAACTGGGATTCAGTCCCCGCAAGATTACCGGTATTGCCATCACCTATCTTAGGTGTATACTCAATCTTTCCACATGCGGCATCACACGCATTCCCATTAGCAGAAAAATAAACATAGATATCAATTAGGAAAAGCAGTATATATATTTATCCTAATATCCTAGACCTCTAGAATCCTATGATCCTAACAGACAATGGCTCCCCAGCAGAGTCTCCATTTCTGTGACACTTTGTGAAATTAAAGTCTCATCCTAAGAGAGGCAAGAAAGAATGCCTCCCACTGTGGTCTCCATTTTTCTGTAGTGCGGTTTTTGTGGTTTCGAATCACTATTGCTTTGGTACTACAGTTCGATTCATTTTTTATCCTATTGAGCTGATTAAGGAAGTGAAATAGATGTCTCCAATTAACCCTGCTTGCATACCAAGGTTAAACAGTCAAAACTGTTGGTTTACAGATGCTATCAAAAGGGGTTTTTCTTAGGGTTATGCGTTTAAGAACGAAAGTGTCTTTACTGTATAGGAGGCTTTTTGGTTAGGATACTAGGCTTGATTTTCCTTGGTTGATATATGAAGGGACTGGACTAGGAGTGTTTATTTATTATGCTCGCTAAGATTGTTGCAATCTTATGCCTACATATTCCCGTTTAATTACACAGGGAAATCAGAACGATCGTAGTTCCTCCTATTCTATGGGAGGAAAAGATGTTTTAGTATCTTGTTCAAAGCCCAAGGCATAAAGCTAAAGGTGATTTGTATCTTGTTCAAAGCCCAAGATATGAAGCTAAAGGTCCTAATTGAGAGGGAATTTGTCATCTCTTTACAGGAGTTGTTGATGTTTGTATGTTGTGAGCAAAGCACAAATTTGATGCTAAAAGGTCGATTGATTCAACCTGGAATTTCTTTATACAAAGCCTAAGAGGAGGCTAGAAGTTTGACTTTTCCCAGGAAAATGTTTTTTCTGTCTTGTAGAAAGCCCAAGATTGAGGCTAAAAGGGTTCGTTCAACGAGAAAGGATTCTTATGTGTCTTGTACAAAGCCCGAGACGGAGGCAAAAAGATGTTTGACTCAACAAGAGAGTCTTTTATACTCATCAAGAGAGTGTTTTTCTATCTCGTATGAAGCTAGAGATGGAGGCTAAAAGAAGGTTGACTCAACAAGAGAGTGTTTATGTGTCTTGTACGAAGCCCAAGACGGAGGCTGAAGGGGATTGACCTAACAAGAGGGTCTTTTATACTCAACAAGAGAGTTTTTATGTGTCTTGTACGAAGCCCAAGACGAAGGCTGAGGAGGTTAGACTCAACAAGAGAGTCTAAAAAGGTTAGCTCCGCTGGGGAGAATCATTTGTACAAAGCCCAAGAGGAGGCTGCCTTACTGCAGAAGCTCACTGACATTCCTAGGCAGGTCCAAGTGTGGGGACCTCTCTTGAGATAGACTGGGCTTCTGCTTATATTTCGGAGGAACTTGAGAATGTCTTTGAGACTCAAGAGGTTTAGACTGTCTAAGTCTATAGTTTTATCTATTTTACTATGCCCAAGAGAAGGCACAGGCATTAAGGGATGAGTATCAACCCTAAAATGGTCGGAGTTTTGACGCTGGAAAGACTGCTCTATCAAAGGATGACTAAGTTCTGTCTTATACCTTTAAGAGGTCGTTAGGGTCCTTGTACTAAGCCCAAGAGAAGGCATGAGAACTTCTAGGAAGCCGAAGGGTCCTTGTACAACGCCCAAGAGGAGGCGGGGATGCTTTTAGGAAGCCTGTGGGTCCCTAAACCATGAGAAGTTCAAGACATGCTATTCACAGAGAATAGATCAAGACAGGAAAGTTTGAGGATTTGGAAGAAACTCAAGAGATGCCATTCACGGAGAAAACATCATCTCTGGGGAGTTTGAGTTTCTTTGACAATTTCTAAGGGGTGACAGTCTGAGAAAAGGTTCATCGAGAATACTGCCTTTCTCTTTGTTCCATATTGTTTAACCCCAAGAGGAGGGAAGACTGTATCTGGAATCCTACGGGGGTTCTTGTTTTATTTGTATTTAAGAGTGACCAACAGGGCTTTACCTAGTTCTAGACGTAGTTGCCGGGGAAAACTCTAAATAACTATACTAGTATTACACAATGGATATATGACAAGTATATAAAAGGATATGAAAGAAGACTTACAGAGAAACAGCCCCACAATACAATTATATACATTTGAAAGCTGTAAAAGAAAGCGGATAAACACTTACCCGTTGTAGAGCTTCCATGCTGTGTTGTTAGTTGTTCAACAAAGAAAAGTTTGATAACAACATGTATTTGGATTCAAAATCAAAGGAGAAACTGTTTTGAAAAGATTGTTGGGGCTTACAGCTAAAGGAGAGGCCCAAGGTTTTATCAGTGATTGCACTGTTGTTTTGAATTTGTACAGGGACTTATACAAGTGACTGAGGCCCAAAAAGGTTTTCTGTACAAAGGGGTGGGTCTTACACTCTCTCAAGAGGCCCAAAGGTGTTTAAAGAAAAGAAATGGGGCTTATAACACGAGGGTAGGCCCAGATGATTTGATTTTTGAACTGGCGATTCCGCCGAGATTTTTCTTTTAATGCAGAGGGGCTTATACAATATCTGAGGCCCAAAAAGTTTGGTTAAAAGCGGGTTGGGTCTTACACTCTGTTAGAGGCCCATTGTTTATTTGTGTACAAGAGATGGGGCTTACAACTCAAGGAGAGGTCCATAAAGGTTTTTAAAAACACAGTGGGTCTTATACAATGAATGAGGCCCAAATCATTTTGGTTTTCAAAAAGGGTTGGGTCTTACACTCTACTAGAGGCCCATGGTGTTTGAAAAAGATTTGTTTGGGTGAAAATCAAGGAAACCCTAATTTCATCATTTTAAAAGTAAATTCTCAAAGAAAATCAATAAAAATGATAAAATACCAAATAAGTTTGAACAAACAACTTGTGATTTTTGGTTGAGATTTGAAAAATGATGTTTTAATCACAAGATGAATTAAAATTCATTTAGTTTTGATTTTCCACATGAGAATTCATTTTTAAAATGTTTAAAAACAATTAAAAGTGAATTTATTCACAAAAATACCAACTATATTAGATAAATAATATAAACTTGATTTTTTTGTGGAATAAAATATGTCAACATTTTTGTGATTTTTTGCAAAAAGAACCAATAAAAAATAATTAAAATTGAGGGAGTTATTAATTTTTCAAATCATTAAAAATAATTTGAAAAATGATAAAAAAAAAAACTGGAAAAGGCATTAAAAAGCGGTCTGGGGCGAGGGGGATTCGAACCCTAGACCTCTTGTGTGCAGTGCGCGCCTCCTACCATTGGGGTGGTGATACATCCGTGTATTGAAACACAACCACAAATATACAAGGCTTGCCTTTGTTTTTGGCCTGGCCCAAGGCAAGGCAAGGCAAGATTTTGGTTAGAAACGTGAAGGCCATAACTTTCTCATTTCTCCATGGATTGGGACAAAATTTATATGCATCTGGCCTAGAATTTCACAAGGAATCCAATGGTGGTGGTAGTTTTTTCAGAAAATAAATTCTCCTCAAAACCCGATAGTGGTTTTGAAATAGGCCATGTTTTGCATTTTCTGTGCTACCTCTTGGTACAGGTATGAATTACATGATAAATTGGTGAAAACACAACACATATAACATGTATAAGAGATGCATGATCAGTGGACTTCAAAGCAAGGCATATTTCAGAGAGTTCAAGTTGTGATGCTTACCTCTTTTGGAGCCTTTTGGGCTATCTGCCAAGTGCTTTGTTCCAGAAATGTTTTGATGCTTTGGACACCCTCAAATGATCCCTTAGAAGCTTTTAGAGTGGTTGGAACCAGCTGGAAACCTCAGGAATGGAAACTGGCCCTTTCTTGCAAAAGGGGCAAAAGTGGCCAAAATATCAACTCTCTCAAATGGTGTTCCAGATGTGGGGAACCATTTGGGACAGTTCAAGGATGATATTTGGAGTGTGTATGAGGTTTTATCTGGTTTTGAAAGTGACTGAATCAAGATATGGCTTGAAAAATGCACAAAAGTCCTATTTTTAGGTTTTGAGGGGTGACTTTGTGATTTTGTTGTTACAGGTCACTTGTGTGAGTTTGGACAGCTTAGATATTACATATTGGATGTGTTTGGATCATGAGCTATGGTGGAAATGCTCTCTAACTCAAAAACTCAGAGTTACCTTTCTAAAGAAGGTATTTTTGCCTAGAGAAAGTGATTTTGAGGAAAGCATCGGTTTGATGGCTTTGGTGTACTCAAACTGAGCACAAATGAGCTCTATTTATAGTGGAGCAAGTTTGTTTTGGCTGCAATAGTGAATGGCAACTGCTACAGAAGTTTGGCAAATGTTGATCAATGGGAATTCAAGTCTCCTCTAGCCATTGACTAGAGGTTATAGCACAAGTTGCTGGTTCCCTAGTTCTTAGATGAGTCTTGACTGAATTCAGTTGGAGAGGGCTCAGTCCATGCCACCTTGGTGCATCCATTAAATGCTCCAAAACAAAATTGGAGTCTTGTCCCTCTTTTAGGCATTTCTAGGTTTGGCATGCTACTTTTGGCTCCAAAGACTTGGGAGGCTGATGGATCAGTGTTTGTCCCTCCTTGATCCCCCCTTGAGGTGTTCAGATGGATAGAGTTGCTTGCCCTTTGCAAAATTTGAGCAAATCGAGCAAAATGCCCAAATCTGCCTTGTTATGACAGTTGCAGCAAGGCATATTGCCACTGTCATAACTTCTTGCTCAGATTGAGTTTGGTGAAGTTCTTGGTCATTTTGGAAAGCCCTCATATGATACAACATATGTGTGATCATAGTTTGTTTTGACACTTTTTGGATCCAAGTGAAAAATGCCCTTACATTTTGGAAAAAGTGAAACAGATTCTGACTTAGTGAAAATTTCACTAAGTGTTGGAAAAAGTGACATTTCATGTTTTCAGCCATTTTGTCCCAACCATAACTCAAAATCCATGATGAATTGTGTAATTCTGGTACCAGATATGTGATGTTACGTGTGATGTCACAACAACACACTCTGCAATGGACAATGTAAAGCAACAATAAATCAACACAATGAATTGTTCACCCAGTTCGGTTTTAACTACCTACGTCTGGGGGCTACCAAGCCAGGGATGAAATTCACTACTTGTAGAATTAATTTACAGACTCAACAACCTCGTTGACAATCTCCTAAACTTAATTCCTACTAATGAACTTTCTACCTAAGAGACCACTTAGGTATGAGAACACTACTCAATCCCTAAATCACTTCAGTGATATAATTCAAAGATCACACACTTTGAATAACACTACTTGATTCTGCTTCACAGCTTTGATCAAGAACAACTCAAAACAACAATACCAATTCATACTTGAATGGTTTACAAACACGAAGACACAACGACACTCAATCTTTTTCTCTTTTCTTCGTTCCTTTTCTTCAGGATTAATGCACTTTATATAGCTAACTGAATTGGGCTTGGACCTGCTACAATATCTGACCTGATTTGTTATTTAAAACTGAATCTTCAAAACAGATTTTCTCTCTCAAAATCTTCTTAAATCTTCAGCCTTTAAATCTCCCTACAAATCTGCATCAAATCTCTATGCAACAGAAAATATCTATCCCAAGATATCCGCATCCAATTACTCTGCCAGCTGTCTCAAATTCCAGCTAAAACGTAAACCCTAACAACATCACTAAACCTGATGTTATTAATCTCCTGCAGACCTGATGTCATGACATCGCATGTGACATCAGACATCCAACTTCAACAACATGAACACTTAACATTATCCAATGTTAATACTCAATGTTAAGACATCACCCATGTGACATCAACATTGAACAACTTTGTTTTACCAAAATTCTAGCCAATCCAAGAATCAACAATCTCCCCCTTTGGCTAATTTTGGCTAAAACAATCTCTACAACATCAGAGACTTCAGCAGGGGATAAACATGAATATTTTACCAACCTCAGTATCCTCAGCAGCATTTCTTCATAACAGCTTCACAATGCTTTCAGCATGCTGCACACACTTATCAATACTCTGCTTCAGCATTTCTTCAACCAGCTGCACAGACTTCAACCACTAATCAGCAGCATAGGGCAAGCTCCCCCTCAAAGCAAGAATCAGCATATCAGCAACTCTCCCCCTCAATATCTGCATTTCAGCATCACACTAGCTGCACTCCTTAGCATGCATTGCACAGTGACTAACTCTTGGCTAACTCTCCCCCTTTTTAGCCACAATTGGACAAACCACAACATGAAGTCCCTCTATCAACCAGTTAGTCCTAATCTAGCTCTCATTGCCAGTCTAAAGTCAGCATGCAAGACAAGACAAATCATAGAACATAAAAACAAAAATAGTGCATAAACAGGCACAATATTCAAATTACATATTAGGCACATCAAGTGCAGAATCACAAAAAAATAAAACTAAACTACTATCTAGAAAAAGCAGCAAGGAAACTAGTCTTCATCAGAGCTGGCACTATCTCCACCATCTTCAGTTTCTGCACCATCACCTAGTTCCAAGGATTTGATCAGCAGTTCTATCTTCATCTTTCTTGTTGTGCTGGTACTAATGACCTCATCAAGATCTTTGCAAGTGGCCTTCAGTTCTTCAAGTAATTCAGCCTTGGTACTCTTTTTGCCACCAGCATCTGATGTTACAATAATGTCTGGAACATGATGTCCAGCAAACAACTTAGGATGCAAGGACAAGGCTGACTCCCTCTTGCAAGCTATATCTGAACTTGTTAGAGTTTCAGGATGTTGCTCCAAGATGATTCCACAAACAAGGGATGGGAATGCTATAGGTAGCTTGATAGCATTTGTTTCAGCATGTTTCACCACTTGCTCTAAGATGTAGCTTCCATAGTCAAACTTGATCTTCTTCCCAACAACATAGATAAACCTACCCAATTCAACAGCGATTGTTGTCTTGTGGTTTGTTGGCACCCAGTTGGCTGCTCCAATTCTGTGAAGAATGGCATACTTGATACTAAGTTTGCTAGCCTTCAACTTCCCTTTCAATGGCCAAACCTTTACCTGATCAGCTGTAATCTCTTTACATATTTCATTATCAGTAATCTCAAGTTCACTATACTCTTCATCATCTCTTCCCAGATACTTGTTGATAGTACTAGGAGAGAAATTAATGCACTTTCCTCTCACATAGACTTTCATGAAATCAATGCTCTTTTTATCAGCAATTTTTCCAGAAATGTTGACAACAAATTCTTTGACAAGACCCTCATAGCACTTAGGAAACTTGGTCACAGTCTTCACCAACCCGGCCTCATTAATTAGCTCCATAATATCCTCCATCTCTAAAGCTTCTTTCCCAAGCTCCCTCTCTAGGGCTAGTCTTCTCTGACATACAAATTTCCACATTGATGCACTGTGGCATAATGAAAGGAAATGTTGTCAACTGGTACTTCAGGGACATTGTCAGAGATTCTCTTCAAAATTGTTCTTCTGACAGGTGTGATGTCATGAGCATCATCCTCAACATCAAAGTCAGAATCAGAATCTTCCCTGATATTCCTCTTTTTGGAGGATGTAACAACCTTGCTCCAAGGTTTTGTAGGACTGTAATACCCCAAAATTTGCTCTCCCTTTTTGGCATCATAACATAGCATTATCATATCATATCATATCCATCTCATTAGCATTGCATTGCATCTTTTACATAGAAAAATGAAGCATAGCATCCCTCTTACCATCAAGGCATATGATCAGGTGGAAGTTGGACAATCAAGGAGTCATTCAAGGCACAAAAGGTCAATCAAGTTGTCTCAAAGCAAGCCAAGAGGTCTTCCATGTCTCATATTATCTCAATTGACCATCCAATACCTCAAGAAAGTGAGATTCAATAGGAGATTGAAGCCCTACATCTTTCACTATGCAAGAGATCCAAAAATTAAAGGAAAACCCTCAAAAGAGATAGCTCATTGATCCAAAGTCATCCTCAAATTGCATATCTCATCATCCTTTAAGAGGGTACACAACATACTCTGAGGAATGTGAAATTGAAGACTGCACTTTTACCTCCTAGGAGGAGGGTACCAAAATTAAGGTTTCTAATAAAATGAGGGAATCTTTGATTTTTTGGACAAAACTTGTTGTCCTGGTATTCTATATGTCCCTAAGTGTATGTATGTGGAAAATTACCTCTCAATTGGTTTTAGAAGTGGTTCAATTGGAAGAAAGATAAAAAATCAGAGAAATTGGGGCCAAGTCAAATAATCAGAGGAAAAAGTCAACTCTTGACTTTTTGAGCCCAAAATCATAAAATTCATGTTATATGTGTCCAATGTACAAAATTTGGTCAAGAAACTCCAAAGGAATCATAAAAAATCAAGATGTGGAAAGTTGCCATTTTTGGAAGAAGAAGGGTTACTAAAAATAGTAATTTTAGACTATTTTGCACTACACTTTGAACCAAGGCCATTCAAAATTGAAGTACCAAATGAAAATTCCACTCGGCCACAACAAAAGGTTTTGCTTCAAGCTTCAAATCCATGTGTAGAACATCCCCATTGGATAAAAATTGAGTGAGATATGATTGATCAAAGTTGGAGCAAAATAGGTCAAAAACCAGGTCATGACCAAGAATTTTCAGGTCACGCGCACATCATTTCCTCAAACAGTTGGTGTGCCAAATGTTCACTCATTTTTCATTAAGATAAATGCTTCAAATGGAAAACTTTTCAACATCAAAGTTGTTCTTTGTAGTGTCATCTTCAATATTGATGTTGGGAAAATTTTGAATTGATCAAGTTATGAGTGAGTTATAGTGGTCTCAAGTTAGTGTGTTCAGACTGAAATTCCATGCACCAAGCTGCCTTGTCAACCGACCAACTGCCTTGCCTACAAACCAGTCCCAAATCTTGATGTTCCAAGTTGCTTTTCACCAATTTCCAAGCCTCAATTCAATTCAATTTTCACCCCAAACTTGTTCCATGATATCTCCTCTTTCATGTGGCATCAATACCTCTTTGTTTCATTCACAAACTAGAGAGAAATTCTTGGTCAAACCATTAAACCTTGGGCTGCTAAAAATCAGAAAAAAGAATGTTGTTGTTGTTGTCATGTTTCAATCCACACGCATACAGTCCATATTCCTTTCCACTTTTAACCAAACACCTTCCTTACACTAGCTTCATCATGCTACATCATGTATAAGAAAGGAAATGAGTTAAGACTTGCTGGGCAAGTTTCTGCCACAGCCGTGAACAACACATCACCATTTACTTTCATCAACCTCACCATGGCACACCATGAATCACCATCACCATAGCACAACCAACCTCACTCGCCCCTAACTAACTTGACTCAGTTAGTTAGGGTGCACTCACCTTAACTCATTCAACTCATTTAACTCCACTCACTAAACCATAGTTAGCTCACCTTATAAATAGGAAAATCACTCTCAAATCTGATTTTCAACTTCATTCTTCCACATTCTCTCCAACTGTTTTGCTCTCAACATCACCATTGCCAAGAATTCACGAGCTCATCTTGTTCATTCCACTCCAACACTTTCCTTGATTCTCTCAATTTCACCACAGTGCATTTGTTCTTGAAGCTTGGATTTCACTTACCTCCATTGAATCATCATCAAGTCTTGCATCTCAGCATTTATTTTGCTTAGGGTGTGAAACTCCAAGGTTGAAGAAGAAGCAAGTATCTCTGGTTTTCTCAACATTTCAAGTGCATCCACAGCTTCAGGTCTTACTTCACTCAATTTTAATACTTCGTAGTTTTTGTGATTTAAACTTGTTTTGTGATGATTAGAGCTTACTAGAAGCTATGCGTGAGTCCTGTCTAGTTGATAGGCTCTTTAGGAGTTTAGGTGTGATTTTAGGGAAAATGATCTTGGCTCGGTTTGTGTTATGCGTGCATGATCTGTGAGAAATAAGTGTGTATTCGTGCTCTCCATAAGTTCAGCTTCAATTTGGTATACATTTTATGGATTTCTGGAGAAATCAAAGTAGCAGACGGTGGTGATTGACCGGAGAAGGTGACCGGAGGTCCCTCTCCGGCCGGTGGTCATTTATTTTAGGGTTTCTTGCCAGAATTAATGTGGACCGTTTGATGTTCATGATCCAATGCTCCAAAACGCGCCAGCGCATTATAAAAAGCATGCACCACACGTGCATTATGTCTGAATTCACTTAAACGTTTTATGGTGTGGTACATGATAGGGATGGTGGTCACTCACGCACATGCGTTAGATTAGCCTACTTTGACTATGGTTTGACCTTGACTTGATCCAATGGCCATGAGTGAGTCAATTTTGTTGACTGAGAGTGTATGCTTGTTAGTGTGTTTTGCGCAGACTTGGACCTTGGACCAAACTGATATTTGCACCCCTATGTCTTAAGCCCAAACCAATTTGAACTGAATAATTACTATGCATGCACCCCCTCCCTTATTTCCATTTTATTTTATTTTCTTCATTTTCTACACATTTACTTTTCAATTTTTAAAAATATCAAATATCATCATAAAATTCCACAAAAATTCATGAACATCATTAAGACATTTATAAAATTTTTTATGATTTCATCTCTTGATTTTATGACCTTTTTGCCCCTGTTCCACAATTTTCTTTGATTTTCTTTTGTGTGCATTCTTAACGTGGTACATGATTTTGTGCATTTTTGTTCTTGATCATTAAAAATAGTTTTGATTTGCTTCTTTTTGTATTGAGTCATTAACATCTTGAAGTGTGTCCTATGATTTTTATTTTATTTTTTTTAGATCATTTTATGGCATGTTTGGTGTTCATTTTTGTGTTACTTTGTATGATGTGTATACTTGACCTAAGTGCATTGTATAAAGCCTTTTTGCCTTGATTTATTGCATGTTATTTTGGTATATGATTCACTTCTGATTTGTGTATCTTTAAACCATGCTTGCTTAATTTCCATGAGGCCATCTAATTTTTGCTTAAAGCATTACACTTGAAGCATAATAACATGTCATATCCTTGTAACTTTTGTGCATGTTTACATGATTTCTTTTGTACATACTTGCATGATCATTTGCATATTTGGTGAACCATTCATGTGACATAATAGGTCATTGATACATATTATATGTCATCTTTGCATGTTGATTATCATTTGAACCTTGTGCACCTTTAACATGTTGTGTTTGCACTTTCCTTTTTTGAACTTCCATTTCAATTCTACTTCTTCTATCACTTCTTAAATGTCTTGATGTGTGATGCATGAACACTTGTGAGATGTTTGTGAATCATTTTTCATTTCATTTCAATTCTGATCCTTAGATTACATGTTCCATTTATGCATGTTTTTTTCATTTCTTTTCATCTTTCATTCTCCCTTTTCTTATGATGGCATGTTCTAATGTCATGGATGATGTTTGTTGCCTATCCACTTGGACTTGCATGATAATAATCATTTGTTTTCCATATGATGCACATTCTGGTTGTGACCAATAGGATTTGATTTCTCATCTAATTCTTTTGAGTTTTATGGTGCATTAAATGTTCTTTTACTTCTTATACTTTTTTATACATGTTTACTAACCATGTAGGGGCTTTGGTAAGTTGTAATTGAGTGTGGATAAGGAATCCACATTCAAACTTCTATCCCTTCATCTTTTACAATTCCATCTTGTGTTTTGTTAAGCACTTATGTGCTTTCTCTTAATAACTCATCACTTTCCCTTTTGAATTACAATTCATCTTCTACTTTGGAAGTGAATTGTTTAATTCATTCTTTCTTTAGACTTTAGGTTTAAACCTCACAAACCATTAGGATCACTCCCTTAACTAATCAATTAGGATTGAGTCTTAGATCATATAGATTTTACCTTTCTTCCTCTCTTGAGTCTCTCTTCTCATCTCAAAGAAAAAATTCAAAATACTTAATAAAGGTAAGCATTTATTGCATTTAGGCCTTTCATATAAAGAAAAGATTATAAGGGGTCTTCTCTTATTATCTTAGAATGTATAGCATATAGCCCATCTTGGGTCAATGTGTTATACATTTGATCTTGTATGAGGGACTTAAATGCAATGCTTGCTGAAGGTACAAATAAAAAAACACTTCTTCATTTCATAATCAACAAAAACACTTAATAAACACAAGTATGCGAGTGTGTTTGAACCTTGACAATTGGAACTAAGTGTGGGGGTCTTCTTCACTCTTAGTGTGCTTTCTTACTCATTCCATCTTGGAATGTGAGAATGTACACATTCCAATGACTAAGATTTAGATACACTATCATATGCAAACAAATGAAAAAACTCTTAAAAGACAAAAAACAAACAATAACGTCTTTCCTTCAGGAATTCTTTCCTCATCTCTTCACTCCTTCCTTAAGGATGCGTCATTTCCGTTCTACCGCAAACAGGGAACGCCTAAGTCTCCCTACAGCGAGCTGCAACACCTAAACTGCTAGGACGCGAACGTTGACGTATTCCACTAAAAAACACAAGCAATCCATCCCTAGTGAGGGGAACTACGTCGCTCTGATTCTCATGTTCCCGATGAGATACGTAGACAGTGGGGTAGGGCCCATTCGAGCACTTCTTTTATTTTCCCTACATTTGTTTTCCATTCCTTTTCCATTCTTTCTCCTTTATTTCTTTCAGTTCCTTTTCCAGATCCTTTTTCAGTATCCTTTTCTATCACCCTTTGATTGAAACAAGCAAGCGTGGATCCCATCGGGTACGATGGACGCGGGGGGGTGCTAATACCTTCCTCTCGCGTAACCGACTCCCGAATCCAGTTCTCTCGGTCGTAAGACCATGCTCTATCCTTTCCTTCAGGTTTATGCGGTGTTTCCTTTCCCTCTTGGGATAAATACACATTGCTGGCGACTCTGTTTTGGTGCCACTTTCGCGTTTGTACTAGGATGAAAATCCCGGGAGCGACAAGGACCAACAACATCAGTTTTCTTCTTGCCTTTAGAAGACTTCTTTGGAGAGGATTCAACAGTCTTTCCTTTCCTTATCTTCAGTCTCTTAGCAATACTTGGAACAACATTTCCAATGACTTCATTATCAGATAAATCAACCACATTGATCACATCCTCATCCTTTTCTTCACCAGGGCTAGTTTCAACATCTCTATCAGTCGATGTTCTGACATTTGTTTCAACATCAGATTCCTCCTGACTGCCTTCTTCTTCACCACCTACTTCAGCATCTTCTATGACAGACATAGCTAGTCGGTGAAGATTTTTAGCTGCACTTTGCAAGTCACTCTTTTCCCTTGCAGAATGATCAGCAGCCATTTGTCTCAGGGGTCTAGATATACCCTTAATAGGAAGTCCTTTCTCAAAGATCTTATCAACAATCTGACCTAAGCTCTTGTCAACATCTACCCTTTCTTCAACAGTTTGTGGAAGAGGGGTGGTAGTCTTAGGCTTGTCTCCAAACAACACACTAGTCACAAATGCCCTACTTTCTCTATCATCAAATTTCTTACTAGTAGATTGATTATAAGTATTACCTTTTGAAGACCTCACAGGTTGATACTTCTCAAGTCTTGTATTTCCTGAGGCTGGAATCATAGAAATAGGAGCAATGTCCATAGCTTCATCCACAGATACCTCTTCTGACGAAACCCTAGGATCTGCACGAGTTGAACTTTTGGACGCAACCTTCTTTGATGGTGATGACTCTTGTTTAGACATCGTACTTGTGTAGCAACTGAGGATTTGGGAAAGACTGCTACTTCTGGTGATGGAGGAGACGAACAGTCTAGGGTTATGGAGTTTGGTGATAGGTACTGATAGCCTAAAGTATGGAGCTTGATTTTGTGGGTAGCTTAAAAGCAAATCAATGAGTCTCTCCCTCCAAAATAACTTTCCTTTTAAATTTTTAAAAGAATTCACACCATAAGTTATTAACCCTAACATGCTCAGACTTTCACACTTAATGTTACAGCCTGATGTCACAACATCCACCTCAACATTATTAGATGAGCTAACCTCTTGAGGTACCCATTGATAACAATCATCTCCGGATCTGACTCCCTTCATAACAACCTCATTCTTCTTATTAGTCACCAAACACTCATCTTTACTGTAGCTGACTTTGTATCCTTCATCACAAAGCTGACTTATGCTAATCAAATTAGCACTCAAACCTTTGACAAGAAGCACATTGTCAAGTTCAGGTCCATCATGACAATTCACTTTTCCAACACCTTTTACTTCCCCTTTCTCTCCATTACCAAAAGTAACATCATTTGAGGAGCAAGAATTGATCTCCACCAAATGATTTTTAGACCTAGTCATATGCTTTGAACTTCCACTGTCAAAGTACCATCCATCCTTAGCAGACTGTCTATCAGATGTGTGAGCCAATAGACATGTAACCTCAGCTTTAGGAACCCACTGTTTAACAACCTTGGGCCTGTTCACCTTTTGTCTGGGTTGAGGGTTAGACTTGGGATAACCATGTAGCTTGAAACAAGAAGACTGCATGTGTCCAAATCTGCCACAGTAAAAGCACCTAACTCTGTCTTCTCTGAAGTGGTTAAACTTTCTGCCACCGTGATGATGATACTGTTGTGGCTGCCACCCATAATTTTATCCTCTTCTCCCATAGTTTGACTGTCTTCTATGGTGAGGATACTGTCTTTTTGGTTGTCTTCTATGGTGATGTGGCTTCCTTCATCCATAATGAGGCACAACATTATTATATCCAAAGCCATACATATTCCCTTGATGTTGAGACATCTGATGGAACATGTTCAACCTAGAAACCTGCATACTCCTATGGTATTGTGGAGGCATATACTACCTAGCTCCAAAAGCCTGTGCCTTCCCATGATGAGAATTATGAGCATACCCTTTCCCAACATTTTGAGGAAGTTGCTGAACAGCCTGGTTAGATTTAGGATTATGTCTTCTTCTGTTATGTTGAGACATTGATTGAGAAATGTCATTTTTGGTTCCATAAGTACTAGCTTCACCAGAGACCTTCTCCTCAACAACAAATCCTAAGCCAGTCCTGTCTCCTGCAATCTTTTTAGCCTGAAGAATCTTATCAAGAGTATCAGACCCACTGTTCAACATTCTGACAGACTTGGTCATTTGATCAAGTTGAGATTTAACTAAAAAGACTTCATTTTCAAGATCAGCTTTAACAGTCTCAAGCTGGACAATCTGTTTCTTCTGTCTCTCACTTTCACTGTCAGTATCTGACTAGGAAACAGTCATGCCCTTCTTCTGCTTCTTAATGAATGTGGGACATTCTTTCTTAACATGTCCATAACCTTCACACTCAAAGCATTGAACTCCTTTGTCTTGAGCAGTCTTCTCATCATCCTTCTCCTTTGACTTGCTGATGTCAGAAGAGATGTTCTTGACATTAGGCTTGTAGTTCTTATTCATCCTTTTGAACACCTTGTTGAACTCCCTTCCCATCATAGCAATAGCCTGTGACAGGTCTTCCTGTGATTCAGCACCATTCCCTTTCTTCTCTTCTTGAGTGTTAGAAACCAAGGCTATACTCTTGTGCTTCTTTTTAGGTTCTTCCTCATTCAACCCTAACTCAAACATTTGAAGGGATCCAATAAGCTCATCAACCCTCATTTTGCTGATGTCTTGAGCTTCTTCAATTGCAGTCACCTTCATCTTATACCTCTTGGGAAGGGACCTAAGGATTTTCCTCACCAGCTTCTCCTCGGTCATCTTTTCTCCAAGAGCACTAGAGGCATTAGACAACTCAAGGATACTCATGTGAAAATCATGAATAGTTTCATCTTTCTTCATCTTTAGACTTTCAAACTTTGATGTCAGAAGTTGAAGTCTTGACATCTTAACCTTAGATGTTCCTTCATGTGTAGTCTTCAAAATATCCCATGCTTCTTTAGCAACTTCACAGGTGTTGATCAACCTGAAGATGTTCTTATCAACTCCATTGAATATAGCATTTAGAGCTTTAGAATTACCAAGGGCAAGCTCACCTTCTTCCTTGGTCCATTCTTCTTCAGGTTTTAGCTTTGAGCTGCCTTCTTTTTCTTTTCCAGCATCATCTTTCTCAACAACAACAGGTGCTTTCCATTCTTTTATGATAGCCTTCCAAGCCCTGCTGTCCAAGGATTTCAGAAAGGTAATCATCCTTGGCTTCCAATAATCATAATTAGAGCCATCCAGAATAGGGGGTCTATTCACAAATCCACCAACTTCCTTGTCTATCTTTACCAGAAAATATCAGCCCTAGATCTCACCCAGATGCAGAGCAGGATGCTTGCTCTGATACCAATTGTAATTCTGGTACCAGATATGTGATGTTATGTGTGATGTCACAACAACACACTCTGCAATGGACAATGTAAAGCAACAATAAATCAACACAATGAATTGTTCACCCAGTTCGGTTTTAACTACCTACGTCTGGGGGCTACCAAGCCAGGGATGAAATTCACTACTTGTAGAATTAATTTACAGACTCAACAACCTCGTTGACAATCTCCTAAACTTAATTCCTACTAATGAACTTTCTACCTAAGAGACCACTTAGGTATGAGAACACTACTCAATCCCTAAATCACTTCAGTGATATAATTCAAAGATCACACACTTTGAATAACACTACTTGATTCTGCTTCACAGCTTTGATCAAGAACATCTCAAAATAACAATACCAATTCACACTTGAATGGTTTACAAACACGAAGACACAACGACACTCAATCTTTTTCTCTTTTCTTCGTTCCTTTTCTTTAGGATTGATGCGCTTTATATAGCTAACTGAATTGGGTTTGGACCTGCTACAATATCTGACCTGATTTGTTATTTAAAACTGAATCTTCAAAACAGATTTTCTCTCTCAAAATCTTCTTAAATCTTCAGCCTTTAAATCTCCCTACAAATCTGCATCAAATCTCTATGCAACAGAAAATATCTATCCCAAGATATCCGCATCCAATTACTCTGCCAGCTGTCTCAAATTCCAGCTAAAACGCAAACCCTAACAACATCACTAAACCTGATGTTATTAATCTCCTGCAGACCTGATGTCATGACATCGCATGTGACATCAGACATCCAACTTCAACAACATGAACACTTAACATTATCCAATGTTAATACTCAATGTTAAGACATCACCCATGTGACATCAACATTGAACAACTTTGTTTTACCAAAATTCTAGCCAATCCAAGAATCAACAAATTGGAATGAGATGTAGTTGAAGCTTTTATAGAGGGCCATGAGAGCTACAAATCCAGCTTTGAATGGGGAAAAATGGCCTTGTGGTTTAGGAGATATGATCCTCCAAAGTTGGTACCCTAGCCACTTTGTTCCATAACTTAGAAAATTTCTAAGTTATTTATGGTTACCCCTTTTACAAGTTATCTCTCTTTTCTTGATTTTTCTTGATGAATGATGATTTCAATCACATATTAACATCATTTTAGGTTTAAGGGACCATAATTGATCAAAAAATCAAAAAGTCAAACTTTGACTTTTTGGCACAGTTGACTTTTTGTCAGATGAATTCCAAACTGTGCGATCCTTTATGAAATCAAGTCCTTGACCTAAATCAAACTTCATGGATGGATTCCATAGGTGTTATAGGGTGTGTTGACTTATGTCCCAAGGTTTAGGAGCATGTCCTGATCAAAAGTCAAAGGTACAGTTGACTTTTTCCTCAAAACACTAACTGTGGTCCAGATGAAATTGAAACTTATTGATCACACTTCTTGGGTTAATCCATTGTTGCAAATGGATTAATGTGGTATATGAGAGACCCTCAAATCATGTCTTGAGGTCTTGGCTCATGTTTTGTCCCAAAAGTCAACTTAGGGGTGAATTAGGTCAAGAAACCCTAATTCCTGTTTTTTGTGTATGCATCCCCTGAGGCTAAATTGACTTGATGATTGGGTCCGTGAGGTCCCATGAAGTGTTTTAAGTTATGCTTTGAAGTATTGGCTCATGCCCAGAGGAAAAATTCCATCTGGAGGCCCTGGTCGACCAAAACCCTAATTTGGTGACACTGATGATCTTGAGACTTGATCCACCTGGAATGTTGCAGCCTTGTGCTTGATTCTTGATGTGGAAGTCCTCTTGATCCCTTGTGGATTATTTGAGAGGTTAGACAAGTTGAAGATCATGTCCTTTCTTGATTGATCCTTTGTCTGAGAGCTCTGAGAGGGCTTGAAATCCTAATTCTTGATTGTAGTGAATGCTCACCCATCTTTGGGGAGACTAATGAGTATGAAAGGTCATCCATATTGTGATGATGATTTGCACAATGATGGGAATCTTAGTGGTCAAAATTTGGGGTATGACACATGCCTACGTACCCTCATAGTGCAATGAGGAAATCAGAGCTCCGTAGTTCATGGAACCAGGGAAAAGAAAGGAGGAATGGAAGAAGGTGGAAAGGTGGAAGTGTGCTCGCCAAGATCATCGCGATCTCGTGCCTACGTATCATACATTCGAATGAATGCAAAATCATAGCTTCCGTAGTTCTTGGAAGTAAGACGGAAAAAAGAAAAGGAAAGTGGTGTCAAAACCAAGAGCAAAAGAAAGAAGGAAACCGCTGGGGATGCAAAGAAATGGTGTCAAAACCAAGAAAGGAGAAATGAATAAAAAGGATAGAGGAGACTCTACTGGAGAGGTAAGAGAAGAAAGCGACAATGCTGGGGACCAGAGGGTAGTTGAAGGTGTGAGAAAAACACAAGAAAATGGGGGGGGGGGGGGGGGGGTTTGAATTGGGTTTTACACTCTTTAAAAAATTTTCGCCTTGAACTATTGTTGCGTTAATACATCATAGTTTCGTTAAGAAACTTCAGACTTGTGATGCGGAAGCATATCAGAGTTGTGTGGTTCTGACTTGTTATGCTAGGTTCTGGTAAATGATACATAAATACAAACAATAAAGAAAAGCATAAGTAAGAGTACAGAACACACGATATATCCTGGTTCACTTGAGCAACCCTTAAGCTAATCCAGTCCACCCTTCCAAGGTGATTTCGCCTTAGACAAGGACTTAATTCACTATAACCAAACTAATTACAATCGCATGAGCTAACTGCCGGTGACTAACCACTAATGAACCGTTCAGTGATCCAATTGGATATAATGTTCATTAACCCAACGGAATCCGATCTCGCAAGATCTCCTATCAGGATTTCAATGATATCCATCAGTGATCTCACAAGAGTCTGACCTTCACTCGGTCCTCTTTGAGATATGACTATCATTCATCTCAAGTCTACTGATCTTCACTTGATCACTTGAGGAACAACTAATTCTAAAAGTAGAATTGGTTTTCTGGAGGTTACGAGTGCTTCTTAACAAGTAGAATTCTCCTAATTTAAGCACAGAATTACACAACAATGTTTGAGCAAGATATGAGCAACAACTCCTTGCTTTCTACATGATTCTATGTGTCGTATATGATTTGCAGTTGAGTTTCTATGATGACACGAACAACAGTTGATGGGTTGATTGTACTCGAACCAACAACACATACGATGCCTTCTCTTCATTTTATAGACAAAGAAAATAGAGCTGTTAGAGGGAAGTTGGTCGTTGAAGAGAGTCATTACACAAGGATAAAAATAGTATGACCACCTTTGTCCTTTTTCCATAATTTACGATAGTGGAGGGGTAGTGGAATAAAGCATCTTCGTACAGTGTACTTTCCTTGCTAACGGTAGCATTGTCTTCTACTCTTCAGAGGCTTCTGATAGTATTTGATTGAAGCATGAGTAGAGACGTGATAGCTGGGTCTTCAGAATCTCAAGTCTTCAGTCTTCAGAACTTGTTCGTTCAGAACCTTGTCTTCATCACTTCAGCACTTGTCTTTGAAACCCTTTGTCTTCAAGTCTTCAGAGTCTTCAGAACCTTGTTCACTCAGAATGTTGTCTTCAGAGTCTTCAGCCCTTGATCTTTGGAACCTCAATCTTCAGATCTCTTAAGTCTTCAAAGTCTTTCTGCACTTGGTCTTCAGAGACTTCAGCCTTCAGAACTTCAAGTCATTAGAGTCTTCAGCACTTAGTTCTTCAGAAGATTGTTTCTTTAGGAGCTTCGCTTATCTTCAGAAGCCGAGACACTTTCAAAACAGAATCGACAAGAGCATTGCAATGGCAATATCAGCATCCTTGGATCTTTCTGATTGTTATCAGATACAGAAGTAAACTTGCTTCTTCAGCACTCTTGCAACTTGTGTTACACATAGTAACTCACATGTAATCTTTTACGCACATCTTTGCACATGTTTGTTTGATCTAATATCTTTAATAATTATGATCTGCACAGAAACAAACATTAGAACATAAAATAGTTCTTTCACAAATACTCATTGTTATCATCAAAACATAGAGATGACTTGCAGAGACAACTCTTGTTCTTACAGTAGTGACCCTGCTGGGGATCAAAAGGGTAAAGGCTCGGTATATTAACTGACTAGCAGTGGTTAACCAGAGAGGAAAAGAGATAAAACTCTGATGCGAAAAAGGGGACTCTACTGGGAAAAACCGAACAGAAAGGGTGACCGCGCTGGGGAAAAACGAAAGGAATGGTGTCAAAACCAAGAGAAACAGGATTCGGTATGTTAACTGACTGGCAGTGATTAACCGAAGAAAAAGAGATAATGACTCTGGTGAGGATAAAAGACCAGGTGTCAACAGACAGACTGTGATGAACCCAAAAGGACAGAGTACTGAACCAAGAGAAGGTGTTTGACTCTGAAAGGGTTTCGGTATATTAACTGATAAACAGTGGTTAACCGAGAAAAACAAAGATTGCAACTCTGAGGGGATAAAGGTTTTAACAGATAAACTGTGATAAACCAACAGAACGGGTGTAGAACCAAGCAAAGGTTGTAACCCAAAATGGGTGTTGGTATTGACTGAACAAACAACACTTGACCAACAAAAGGGGTATTGAACCAAAAGAGGTTGCTAACTGTTGAGGAATCGGTGTTAACAGAGAAACTGTGATTAACCGAAAAGAAACGAGTGATTAACCAAGAGAAGGTGATTAACTCAAAAGGGGTTCAGTGTTTTAACAGATAGACTGTGGTTAACTGAGAAAACGGGTGATTAACTAAGAGAAGGTGATTAACCCAAAAAAGAAACTCAGTGTGTTAACAGATAGACTGTGGTTAACTGAGAAGATGTGCAAATTGGTGTTTTAACTGACAGGCAGTGATTAACCAATCAAGGGGAGAAGAACCAAGAGAAGGTTGCGAACTCTTGGGGACTCGGTTTTAACAGGAAGATTGTGATTAACCAAAAAAAGGAAATGAAACTCTTCTTGGGGAATCAAAAGCAATGATTGACCACAAGAAAAGAAAATAGGGTATTGAAACAAAGAGAGTTTGCTAACCCAAAGACAAAGATCTTAACCAAGCATGTGGTGATTGACCAAGAGAGGGATAGAAAAAGGCAAGAGAGCCAAAAGTGATCATGGATCGCCTCAACTGAGGAAAGAGATACGCTACCACCTAGAGATAGAGGTGACTAAGCCAGGCACAGGGTCATTCGTCCCCTACCTGAAGTAGTCAGAATGAGAGTATGAATTCTCCCTTCTCATTCCTTCTCTAACACACAAGGTGTAGTGCAGAAGTTGAAACAGACACCGTAACAGCTCCAAATTATACATTGCTCCAGTGTCGTGCGAAACTCCAACTCTGCAAGGGGAAGAGAGAAAGAAACCTCTAAAGGAAGCCTAAAGAGAAGTGCCAAAGGGAAGATTAATAATCAAAATGAAGTTTCGATTAATTAACCAAGGGGAGGCACATGCTAATAATTTTCCAAATGAATGAAAAATTATTAAAGCAAAAGGTGTATTTTGATTAAACAAGATTAAGCTTGTCCCTGAAGAACAAACTTAATGAAAGAGAGTGCAAAACAGTGCCAAATGACAATCCAACATACAACACAAATCATGCTATTATGTGAACAAAAATGTGCAAGAATGGTCATGTGCATGCAATGTCAAGAATGAGCATAATTATGGAATTGAAAGATCGCGCGTTGGAAAAAATCATAAGCATGCTTTAAACTGATGTGAAACAGCACCTAGAACATCCATAAAATCAAAGGTATTAATCCATGGAAGTTAGAGGAAGAAAGCATGGCAAACAAGCTTGAAAAACACCAAAAATGGCACTCTGTTACAGTGGTAACCGGTTACCTCAGAATGAGTAACAGGTTACTTGCTTGAAAACAGCAAGTCTGGGGAAAATTGTGAAGGGTAACCAGTTACCCTATATTGAGTAACCGGTTACTCAGTTGAAAAAGACAGCGCTGGTACAAAGTTTGTGAAGAGTAACCGGTTATCATGTATTGAGTAACCGGTTACCACTGTAACAGTGGCAAAAACAGCTTTTGAAAAAACACTTAAAGCATCCCAATCACTTGTTCAAATTACCATATGTTAGGGTATGAATTTGTGCACGAAAATCAAGCTTAAAAATGGCAAATAAACAATGATGGAATCAATTAACACATCAAGATCATGGATCAAGCAATGGCATAATCAATTCACACACAAAAGCATCGAAACTACATCGCGAATGATACGAAAATGTGTGAAACAGTAAAAAGAGTGAGATCTACCAACCTACAGCCAGAGATTTGGCTTGGTGATTGTTGCAAAGCAATCTTGATGAGGATAATCAAAGAAAACCAGAGGAATCTCCAATTATAGCCGAATCATACCGAAACCGAGCAAATTGCTAAGAAACTCTGAAATACGAATTCGAACCATTGAATCTTGAAGCAAACACTTGAAATGAATCCAAAAGCCAATAAAACTCCAGAAACTCAAGTATAATTGCAAGGTGATGAAGGTTAAGCTCAAGAAATAATCACTTCCAATGTAGAAGTGATTAATCTTCAATGGTGAAGAGCTATGGTGAGGTTTGCGGAGAAAATTGAGATGAAGATGAAGAAGTTGCAGAAAAATTAAGAGAGAATGTGAGAGAATTGAGAGTGAAATGTGAGAAATGTGTGAAATGGCTCCTCCCTTGAAAAATGATTGAAGGCTTGTTTATATAGACTTTTAGTTTGGATTGTGAGAGGTTTGGAATTAGACTAGGAGTTAGCTTTGGGTGGTTTGGAATTAGGCTAGGAGTTAGTTACACTTGACTCACCGAGTCAAGCGGTTAACTCGGTTAGTTATGAAGTTAACTCGGTAGCAATCCCAATGTAAGCTTCAAATCCAAAGGTTCACAATTTATGAAATGAGGTGTATGGTAGTCCTGAATGGAAAGGGTACATTATAGTAAGTGCTCATGAATCACTTGAAGAGTCTAGAATATTCCACCTGCTGCTAGAACAATGTAGAATCAAAGACCAAAGAGTGTGCATGGTTGCTGTCCTAAAAATGCAGCAGAAACTGCAAATTTGTACTGAGTAACCGGTTGCCCTATATTGAGTAACCGGTTACTCCAGGAAAAAATTGCCCAGATGGCTTAGGAACAAGTGTTGAATCCCCGGTTTCAACTTTTCACCTCTTATTTTGATGAATAGGCATGGAAACTCTTGTTTTGTGCTTGTTTTGATGATGAGACGATCTTGAGAGGATACGATTAATCGGGCTTGAAAAACCTGAAAAATCCTGCAACAAGAAACGCATAGAGAAAAGTCCGAATGCCTATGCTGGTGATGCGAATGCACATGCTTATGCAAAAGGCAAAAGAAGGAGGTCAAATTTTGGGTTACGACAGCAAGATCTCCTGCTTCAGTCAGTTATCTCGCCACATGTTCGACGATTGACTCACTAGCATCTCCTAAAACTTCATAAATTTTGGGACTTTCAATCCCCTAGGCAAAGGAGTTTGCAGAATGTAATCAGATAATGGAGAAATATAATTTGGCTTATGAAGGCCAATACTTACCTTATTTCATGCTGTTGTACCCCAAATTTTACCCTCAGATTCTGATCTCTTTCATATCATTTTTTATCGGCATTTTCACATTTTTCAATTAGAGATCTCATTGATCATGCATTTTCTTCTTCCAGGTCATTTTTTGTTTTATAATTATTACATTTATTAATATTTAATTAAATAGTTATCTTATATTTATTTAGGATTTATTTTAGTTTAATTTTAATTTAGTTTTAATTAGATTATTTCTCATTTAGTTTTTCTTTTAGTATCACTATGAATTTTAATTTAGTTAAGTTATTTTTATTAGTTTAGTTTAATTTAATTTTGATCATGATTTTATTTTAATGTAAGTTTACTTATTTTATTTTTTTCCCTCCTTTTTATATTTGAATTTTGAATCTTTTAGCTAATTTAGACAAAACTTATTAACTAAGTTTCTAAGGATGACTTTATTTTTAACTTCATTGGTGTAACATAGAGCACTGCATGCATGCAGACCAGTCTTTTCCTTTTCCTCTCTCCCACGCATGGACCCACTTTTCCCACGTCCCTCTCTCTAAACTCAAAAAAAAAAAAGGAAAGAGTTAAAAAAGGGATGGAAAAATAATTGCAGAGAATTCATTTTTTTATTCACTAGCATGTGTACGTATCACACTGCCATGCAAACCACTCTTTCTCTCTCTCGCATGCTGCTACGCAACGTATAGCTTTCTCATTTATTATTATTTTTTTTATCATTTTTCACATTTCACTATTATTTTATAACGGTAACAAGGAAACTTCAACATCAGACGCTGCTCCCCCACTCTCAAATACTCACTCTCCTCTCATTAAGTTGAATCACAAACCCCTCTCAACACACAAAAATAAGCACCTCACACCAGCACATACTACAAAAACCCTGCAACTCAACCTACACCCGCCTCACTCATTATCTTTCGACCCTTAAAAAAACGAGACCTTGCTGTTAACATCATAAACAAAACCATAACACCCCACCATGTAAGATACACACGAACCATTTTTGCTGCAACGATTTCAAAACATAACCTTCCATCACTCCTTTCCCTTTCATGATAAAAAAGCTTAGCAAGGAGACTCCATTTTCTCCTTCCTCATCCGTTCAACCACCTTCCATTTTCATTCATTCACCATACCCTTTTCTTCTTTCTCCCACCTGCTTCAACTCACTTTTAAAATATCTCCATCAAACATCCATACAAACACCATATCATTCCTCTTCAAAAACACAACATTCACTGCATTCTCCTCTTACTCAACAACACCCTTAAAACACACAGCCACCACCAACTCGCCATTCCGCTCGACACCCTTCGTACTCCGTCTTTCCGCCATTCCCAAACTACCATAACCATATAATCATTCAACCAAACCTTCATACAAGCACAAACCGACAACCACACCGTACGACTACCTTGCCTCACTTTGTTCAATCCATTAACCGTGTAAAACCGGCCATCACATATTCCCGTCTCCCACACGTGGCTCAAGCACCAACATTCATTTTCGCCGACAGCATCAACAACGGCGACAACATCGCCATGTTCATCACTTCTATTACCGTCGTTTGCACAGCTCCGACATGGTAACGCCGACGTCACCTCACAACAACAACGCCCACAAAACCAAAACTCACAGCTCCATAAATAAAAAACATGTACACCACAACTGTGTTGAAAGACGACTGGTGATACTTCCTTCATCCTTCCATCACCGACAACCGCCACGTTTTCGCCGATGTCCGCATCTCAGTCACAACTTGCCACCGCGGGATCCGAGTGGGAGGAGAAAGCTTCAAACGTGTTGGCATCATACCGCTCGTGGCAGCCCGTCGTTCAGTTGTTGGTAACACTTTCGATTCAGTCTTGTTTTGTATCTTTTTGTTTGTAAAATGCTCATCATGTGTTATTTTGTTTGTGTGTGTTTAACAATAGCAGTACTACGTCAACTTATGTCAATATTGTGGTTAATGTTAGCTTTTAATGTTGAAATATACTTGTTGTTTCGTTTCAATCGCGTATGTCTTTTCCATTTTTGTGACTGTTTGATTTCTATTTTTTATGGGAATATTCTAAAAAAAAGAAGATTAGGAAAATGAGAAAACAAGTTCTGTGAGTTCATTAAAGAAAGAAGGTGTCACGTTATTTGTTTTAGTATCAATTGATTTCCAACTGTGTCAATACTATTGTCATAATGCATAAAGCTATTTACTTTTTTTTAGTTAAGTGATCAATATATGTTTGATAGCATACAAATTAGAGATCTTTTGTTTTATTATAATACATTTATTTATCTTTTTTAACTTTAGTGTTTTTTTCTTTAATAATATTTTATATATAATGTTAGTTTAAGTTTCATATACGTTATTTTATTTTCAGTATATATGTAAAGTTAAGTTTTGAGATTTATACATTAAATAGTTTTTTATTAGAACTTAGTTAACTAGCTTTTAATTAGTTTCCATTCATATTAGCTTTAATTAGATTTTATTTATTTATTTTGTTTAACCCTTAAATTTAATCTTGATATTTTGTTTCCTAATATTCATTTTTTAACTCTTATTGTATTTTTGCTGTACATATATTACTGTTTACTTTACTCTTGACATTCGAGATTTTCTCCCTGTTCCTTTTTATTTGTACCTCATTCCAAAGGAAAGGACTCTTTAGTTGACTGTCATGTCGTTTAGGATATCCTTATCTGTCACTCCCTTATCTCACGCCGCCGCGCGATCGAGACTAGCATTCCCTGTTTAACCTAGCCTTAGGTTTGGAGTCGCTGCACTCCACGTAGGTGTCTTGCTGTCAGACCCTGCTTTCCGAGACCTTCTTACCCTTTTTACGTAGCCTTAGGTTTGGAGTCGCCGCACTCCGCGTAGGTGTCTTGCTGTCAGACCCTACTTCCCTTGGAACCTTGACCACTGTCAAGAGTTCTTTACCCCATTGAGGTGAACTACGGTTGCTCTGATTCTTTAGTCAGATACGTAGGCACAAGATGCGACGTCTTGGCGAGCATACTTAGTGTACATACCCTAGGTCTTTCTTTACCTTAGCAAATTCCCTTAGCAAGCAAACTTTAATATAACACAAATACTAACAAGAGGTTCCTGTAGAGTACTACAGATACTTAGGGTGCTAACACCTTCCCTTAGTATAACCAACCCCCGAACCTTAGATCTCTTGCTGTGTTCCTACATAGCGCACTTAGGGTTTTTTTCGATCTTTACCCCTTCCTTTGGATAAATCAAAGCTCGGTGGTGAATTTCAAAGATGTGTGATTCAAGTTAATTAATAGCTTGATATCCGATTCTCACCGCAACAGAAATGGCGACTTCACTAGGGACACTCCCCTAAGAGGGTTAAGCCCACCTTGTTTGTATTTGTGTTATTTATATGTTTGCTTGCTTGTATACTTGTATATTTTGTATATCTGTATATATTTTCCTGTTGTGCTTAGGTTTTTCTGTATGCAGGGTGATTACTATTGAGTGGTGAGATAAGTCCTATACCCGGACTTGAGTCCAATTAGGATAGGACGATGGTATTCAAGGAGGCTTTGAGGGAGTCGAATCCTAAAAAGTTGAATTGAGACACCATCACTCAGTTGAGGCCCTCTTGGGAGTCTAATCATGTTGAATGAATCTGTTCGTGAAAACGTGCCACTCTCAACCTAGGAGCCCATGATATTGAGAACCGTAGTTACCAAACCCCACTTGGCCTTTTAGGATGTAGTGCGGTGACCATGATGGAGTCTATTTCTGAATTGGTTGTCACGCGATACTACACTCAGACGAGATTCTCTTGAGAATTTTATTGATTACCAAGTCATCTGGGAAATCAATAAAATCCGAAAGATGGGTTGTCGACTCTGGGAACTTCTTAGAACCCTGTTCTACGGATACAGTAACCCTAGTACACACCCCGTGGTTGGTTCTTTACCCAGACTCCATGTCGTGATCTCAAACCTTTGATCCTGTTGCATGTGTTTCGCTTCCTGTTTGCACTGCATTGCATTTCATTTGCATCTTTGCATGATTCATTGCATATGTCTGTTTGTCTAGTGGCTCATTTCCAGCTGTCTCCATCTTTCAGTGTCACCGGTGAGTCGTCAAGCTGATTCCTCGACACCGATACAGGACTAGAGCTAACATCATATGCAAAATGTCAAGAGCAACCCTCTTCCAGGCCAAGTGAAGCTTCAGTCAACTTCAGCTTAGCTATTTCTTAAAGACAGGACAACTCATCCTTGTAGTTGAATAGTCACTAGACCTTGTTTCTTGTTGTTTTCATTTTCCTTATTTTTTATTGGCTGTTTGCCTTCAAACTATGTTTGTACTTTCATATAAGCATTAGCAACTTTTTGATTCAATTCATTTGTGTTTGCTATTTACTTCTTAATGCTTTCTCCTTCAAGAAAAATAAAAATAAAAATTCTCTTGTCCACTTTCTTTTTGATTGTGCGAAGATTGGAGGGAGGATGATGAAAACTTTATACCCATAATTGCTGTTAGTATGCTTTCAAATCAAAACTTTGCTGACGATGTAAGGCATTGTTTCAACCCCTAAACACTGGAGAAATAAGGAAGATAACCCCTCTTTAACCCCTTCGAGCCTAGAAGTAGGAATTTCTTTTCTTTTCAAATAAAAACCCGCAATCTTAACCTGGGGCAGGGTAGTTCTCAGTTAACTTGATTGTGCATTCAAATACAAGAGTTTCATGCAAGACGCCTTTCAACAAAAGGTTGCATTCACAGTTTTCCTTCGCACACAACAAGCAAGTGTCGAAGATGTCTTTCAAAGTCAAATGCCAATGATGGTTCACCGTAATCACTAAGCCAGACAGTCACAAACTTTCAACTCTGCCAAATTAAATGAATAAATGTAGTACAAGTTGTTCCCAAAGTGATAAATGAAGAAGGATCGTCAAGAAATCCTTACTCAAAGAATGAGCCGAGTCCCCTTTCAAGGAAAAAGCTAAGAAAGATGGGAAGCTCAAGACCTTACTTTATACAACAACAAAAAAAAAAGAAAAAAAAAGAAAAGAAAAAAAGAAAGAACAAGCTTGTATGACAACCAAAAGTTGTAAGGAAGCAGTGACCGCCATCTCAAGTCCATTGAATTTTGAACCATCATCGATATCATCAGTGCAATTCCTAACTCATGGGAATTTGAGTGCATAGTTTGAGTTAACTGAGCATAGGACTGAAGTTCATCACGTAGATTGGGTGGGTCACAAATAAACTTTGAGCCTTTATCCTTTGTTTCATAAACCGTGAACCAGACCACGTTATAACTCTCAAAAGACCTAATTGAAGCGAGGTTATTTTGAAAACATACTACAGCAAGGTTGCGTAAACTGACTCCAAAAGATCTTTGCGGATCATCTGTTTTGGCATCACACCTTTTGCTTAAACTTTTCACTTTAATGTCTTGAACCACCGTGTTCTGACTAATGACTCATATACTTCGCCTTTTTCAAAAAATGATTGATTTCAAAAGTTGCATGAACTCTACATTTACTATGTTTGTATGAACATTTTTGTTTGCAAACTGGCTTTCCTCTTAAGGAATTTTCAAACAATTAAGAAACTTGGTCGGTGATCCAATCAGGGACAAGTTCCTTCCATATCCTGTTGAGAATCAGTACAAAATTTGTGGTTTAATGGTGACTTCTCAGAATTGGTTTATCCAGAAAACCTTTCAAGACTCATACTGGGGCAAGCCTTCCCAGTGTACAGCAAAACAATCATCTTTCAAGACTCAGACTGGGGCAAGCTTTCCAAGAGCACCGTAAGCAATCATATCCAGAATCAATCAAACTGAAGCAATGATCAGTTTATCTACAGCAGTCAGCTAATATGGGGCAAGTTACTTGAGGAATCCCCATGCAACTTTCAAACAATTTTTCATCCTTCCTACAAGGATCATCATTTGATACAGTTTACCAGTGTGGCAGATGATGTGTTCAGCAATAGCATCTCTAGTCCCAAGCAGAATGACAGTGATCTCTGCGTTGAGGAATCAGCCTTCCAGTATTGTCTTCTCCACAAAGAGTCAATTCGGGCCGTCAGAATCTGCGTCTCCATCTATATTTGATCATATATCATCTGTATACTTCATATACATATGCGTATCATGAGTGTTTCATCCTCATTTGCATTTTCCCATAGGTCATGTCGTTATCCGCATCTTACCTTTTGGTCAAAGTCCAACTTACTTGGCGCCTACCAAATGTTACATGTCATGTTCATTCAGTGCCATTCCTGGATGTCTTTCTCACTATCATTTGATGTAATTCTTGAATATAGTGATTTTCCTTTACTTTCAGTGCCATTCCAGAAAGTTCTTTCCTCTTATCCAATGCTTTCTTGGGTATTTCTTTGTTCAATGCTTTCTTGGACGTTGTTGGTTTCTTTGTATCCAATGCTTTCTTGGGTATTTCTTTGTTCAATGCTTTCTTGGACGTTGTTGGTTTCTTTGTATCCAATGCTTTCTTGGGTATTTCTTTGTTCAATGCTTTCTTGGACGTTGTTCTTTCTTTGTATCCAATGCTTTCTTGGGTATATCTTTGTTCACATTCATTCAATGCTGTCTTGAATACTGTGGTTTCCTTTTATCCAATGCTGTCTTGGATCTCTACCTTTCTCACGTCTATCTGATGTCGTCTCAGATATCGTGATTTATACCGTTCATTCAATGCTGTCTTGAATACTGTGGTTTCCTTTTATCCAATGCTGTCTTGGATCTCTACCTTTCTCACGTCTATCTGATGCAGTCTCAGATATCGTGATTTATACCATTCATTCAATGCTGCCTTGAATACTGTGGTTTCCTTTTATCCAATGCTGTCTTGGATCTCTACCTTTCTCACGTCTATCTGATGCCGTCTCAGATATCGTGATTTATACCGTTCATTCAATGTTGTCTTGAATACTGTGGTTTCCTTTTATCCAATGCTGTCTTGGATCTCTACCTTTCTCATGTCTATCTGATGTCGTCTCAGATATCGTGATTTATACCTTTCATTCAAAGTCATTATTGGGTGATTGGTTTCTTTGCGTCCAATGCTGTCTTGGATCCCTACTTTGTTCACATTCATCTAAAGTCATTATTAGATATTGTGAGTTGTACCTTTCATTCAAAGCCATTATTGAATGTCTGGTTCCTTTGTGTCCAATGCCGTCTTGGATTACCCTCTTTTTACCTCATTCTCATCTGATGCCTTCTCAGATATTATGAGTCTACCTTTCATTCGAAGTCATTATTGGATGTCTGGTTTCTTTGCATCTGATGTCTTCTCGGATGTGCCTTTCTCTTTCTGATGTTCTTCCAGATTGAGTCTTTGTTTTTTTGATTCCCAAGTGGAGACCGTCTTTCCGGTTCTACTTCTAGTGAGGATCTTGTGTCAGCTTTTCGTTCTAAAGTGTCAGCCGGTCACGCCTGAACCAGTTGCTTCATCACCTTAGATTATTCCCCAATTCACTTCAGATTTTCCCCAGTTTTGTTGTCATCCCCAGTGAGTGATTGCTCGTTGTGTGGACTTTGTCCCTGTCTGCTTTCGTTTTTGTCTGCATTTTGCATTTACCATTCTATCATCATACTAGAGTTCATGGCATGTCAGCATCTTAGTTCGTTTCTTTTGTCCATAGCATTGCATGTCAGTGCATCTGAGGACAAAATTTTCGGTTTGCTATATTTAAAGACCTTTCACCTTGATGTCCCGAGAATCTCCATTTCTCGTGTCGTCCAGGGAAGCTATTTAAATAGGGGCAACTGTTGTACCCCAAATTTTACCCTCAGATTCTGATCTCTTTCATATCATTTTTTGTCAGCATTTTCGCATTTTTCAATTAGACATCTCATTAATCATGCATTTTCTTCTTCCAGGTCATTTTTTATTTTATAATTATTACATTTATTAATATTTAGTCAAATAGTTATCTTATATTTATTTAGGATTTATTTTAGTTTAATTTTAATTTAGTTTTAATTAGATTATTTCTCATTTAGTTTTTCTTTTAATATCACTATGAATTTTAATTTAGTTAAGCTATTTTTATTAGTTTCGTTTAATTTAATTTTGATCATGATTTTATTTTAATGTAAGTTTACTTATTTTACTTTTTCCCTCCTTTTTATATTTGAATTTTGAATCTTTTAGCTAATTTAGACAAAACTTATTAACTAAGTTTCTAAGGATGACTTTATTTTTAACTTCATTGGTGTAACATAGAGCACTGCATGCATGCGGACCAGTCTTTTCCTTTTCCTCTCTCCCACGCATGGACCCACTTTGCCCACATCCCTCTCTCTAAACTCAAAACAAAAAAAAAGGAAAGAGTTAAAAAAGGGATGGAAAAATAATTGCAGAGAATTCATTTTTTTATTCACTAGCATGTGTATGTATCACACTGCCATGCGAACCACTCTTTCTCTCTCTCCCATGCTGCTACGCAACGTATAGCTTTCTCATTTATTATTATTTTTTTTTATCATTTTTCACATTTCACTATCATTTTATAACGGTAACAAGGAAACTTCAACATCAGACGCTGCTCCCCCACTCTCCAATACTCACTCTCCTCTCATTAAGTTGAATCACAAACCCCTCTCAACACACAAAAATAAGCACCTCACACCAGCACATACTACAAAAACCCTGCAACTCAACCTCCACCCACCTCACTCATTATCTTTCGACCCTTAAAAAAATGAGACCTTGCTGTTAACATCATAAACAAAACCATAACACCCCACCATGTAAGATACACACGAACCATTTTTGCTGCAACGATTTCAAAACATAACCTTCCATCACTCCTTTCCCTTTCATGATAAAAAAGCTTAGCAAGGAGACTCCATTTTCTCCTTCCTCATCCGTTCAACCACCTTCCATTTTCATTCATTCACCATACCCTTTTCTTCTTTCTCCCACCTGCTTCAACTCACTTTTAAAATATCTCCATCAAACATCCATACAGACACCATATCATTCCTCTTCAAAAACATAACATTCACTGCATTCTCCTCATACTCAACAACATCCTTAAAACACACAGCCACCACCAACTCGCCATTCCGCTCGACACCCTCCGTACTCTGTCTTTCCGCCATTCACAAACTACCATAACCATACAATCATTCAACCAAACCTTCATACAAGCACAAACCGACAACCACACCGCACGACTACCCTGCCTCACTTTGTTCAATCCACTAACCATGTAAAACCAGCCATCACATACTCCCGTCTCCCACACGTGGCTCAAGCACCAACATTCATTTTCGCCGACAGCATCAACAACGGCGACAACATCGCCATGTTCATCACTTCTAATACCGTCGTTTGCACAGCTCCGACATGGTAACGCCGACGTCACCTCACAACAACAACGCCCACAAAACCAAAACTCACAGCTCCATAAATAAAAAGCCTGTACACCACAACTGTGTTGAAAGACGACCGGTGATACTTCCTTCATCCTTCCATCACCGACAACTGCCACGTTTTCGCCGACGTCCGCATCTCAGTCACAACTTACCGCCGCGGGATCAGAGTGGGAGGAGTAAGCTTCAAACGTGTTGGCATCATACCGCTCGTGGTAGCCCGTCGTTTAGTTGTTGGTAACACTTTCGATTCAGTCTTGTTTTGTATCTTTTTGTTTGTAAAATGCTCATCATGTGTTATTTTGTTTGTGCGTGTTTAACAATAGCAGTACTACGTCAACTTATGTCAATATTGTGGTTAATGTTAGCTTTTAATGTTGAAATATACTTGTTGTTTCGTTTCAATCGCGTATGTCTTTTCCATTTTTGTGACTGTTTGATTTCTATTTTTTATGGGAATATTCTACAAAAAAAGAAGATTAGGAAAATGAGAAAACAAGTTCTGTGAGTTCATTAAAGAAAGAAGGTGTCACGTTATTTGTTTTAGTATCAATTGATTTCCAACTGTGTCAATACTATTGTCATAATGCATAAAGCTATTTACTTTTTTTTAGTTAAGTGATCAATATAGGTTTGATAGCATACAAATTAGAGAACTTTTGTTTTATTATAATACATTTATTTATCTTTTTTAACTTTAGTGTTTTTTTATTTAATAATATTTTATATATAATGTTAGTTTAGGTTTCATATACGTTACTTTATTTTCAGTATATATGTAAAGTTAAGTTTTGAGATTTATACATTAAATAGTTTTTTATTAGAACTTAGTTAATTAGCTTTTAATTAGTTTCCATTCATATTAGCTTTAATTAGATTTTATTTATTTATTTTGTTTAACCCTTAAATTTAATCTTGATATTTTGTTTCCTAATATTCATTTTTTAACTCTTATTGTATTTTTGCTGTACATATATTACTGTTTACTTTACTCTTGACATTCGAGATTTTCTCTCTGTTCCTTTTCATTTGTACCTCATTCCAAAGGAAAGGACTCTTTAGTTGACTGTCATGTCATTTAGGATATCCTTATCTGTCACTCCCTTATCTCACGCCGCCGCGCGATCGAGACTAACATTCCCTGTTTAACCTAGCCTTAGGTTTGGAGTCGCTGCACTCCACGTAGGTGTCTTGCTGTCAGACCCTACTTTCCGAGACCTTCTTAACCTTTTTACCTAGCCTTAGGTTTGGAGTCGCCGCACTCCACGTAGGTGTCTTGCTGTCAGACCCTACTTCCCTTGGAACCTTGACCACTGTCAAGAGTTCTTTACCCCATTGAAGTGAACTACGGTTGCTCTGATTCTTTAGTCAGATACGTAGGCACAAGATGCGACGTCTTGGCGAGCATACTTAGTGTACATACCCTAGGTCTTTCTTTACCTTAGCAAATTCCCTTAGCAAGCAAACTTTAATATAACACAAATACTAACAAGAGGTTCCTGTAGAGTACTACAGATACTTAGGGTGCTAACACCTTCCCTTAGTATAACCAACCCCCGAACCTTTGATCTCTTGTTGTGTTCCTACATAGCGCACTTAGGGTTTTTTTCGATCTTTACTCCTTCCTTTGGATAAATCAAAGCTCGGTGGTGAATTTCAAAGATGTATGATTCAAGTTAATTAATAGCTTGATATCCGATTATCACCGCAACACATGCCATAATTCTTTCGACCATGGCAGCCAAATTATTATCTCCAACCATACCATCATTTCGAAGTTGATGTATGACTTCGTCAGCATCTTGATTCCTATTAACTATCACTACCCTAGGTTCCTGTTCCCTTGGGACTGGCTGTTTGACCCTAGGGGTTCGATCCTAGGAGGCTCGACCCTAACTCCTTGATTAACTACCTCGACATGGGGCCCATTTCGCTGGACTTGGTTAATTGTAGGATCTTCCTCTAAGACTGTCCCCTGGTTTTCGACTATCACATCTCTTCAAACCTATCGAGGTGCTTGCGGAACTCCAAACAAATTTGCAATTCTAGTCGTTTGCGCTGCCAATTGCTAGTTTGTTTGGGTAGTGTTTTGAATCAAGGGGTTGAATATAGTGCCCATTTGTTGGGCCAACATATGGACCATGCGTGGTTACTTTCGTCCATTTGCTGTCTTAATAGCGCTGTAGAATTCGTAGTAAAATTAGGCAATTGGGCAGAATATCCCATCCCTGGGGTAGGCTATTTCGACCCATATTGTTAACAGCGGAACCAGACCCCTGTATTGGCGAAAAAGTATTCACCACTGGGTAATCGAATGCTGCAGTCGTATTATGTAAGTTAGCCATCATAGAAGTTGGCATATCATATGGTTGGTCTCGACCACCCAAAGGCATGGTAAACCCAGTCACATATGGCCTAAACGAACTAGTGCCCGTTGGATGAGGGGTTAATGGTTGCCCCTGTGTCCTCACCGGGGATAAAATAGGTCCAGTATAAGCACTCGACGGCACTGACGTCGTACTTGCCGTTGACCGAACCACATCAGCCACAGACGCTGTGACTGTGGTTTCTCCTGTCGAAGGAGGAGGCGGTTCACTACTACTTGGCGGATTCACCATTGTTACACGTACACGCCTCCTTCTTGGTTTTGCTTCGTCATCAGTAGTTATCCTGCCACCTCTTAATCTCATGCAACGAAACTACAGAAGACCAAAAAGTGGAGAATTTTTCAAATATCTTTACATATTCTAATTAACAACACCAGTCCCACTGGGCGTGCCAATTTGTTTACCGGTGAAAATGGAAAACAGCCGTTAGTCCTCCAAAGTCTTTGGTCACTTACAAGATCGACTAGATTGGTCCTAGGACGTGTGTTGTTAATTCAGTTCTTGGTTTTAATTATCATGAACATTTACACAATGTTCTTTAAGTATTTTCCAATGTTATTGAGAAAACGTGATGATTAATTTTAAGTAAAGAAAGAAATGTATTAAAGAAAGATAAATTGAAGATAAATAACAAGGAAGTAAATTGCAAGTAAAGATAAATGACTTGAATTTAAATGACTTTGATTGTAAAAGAAGGTATTTAAACGTACATTCTCTCAAAGGGACTCTTTTCTCACACACACACACAGATACTGAGAGTAAAATGTAGAGTTTGTACAATGGTTGAACACGTTATTCTAAATGCTAAAATTTTCCATTTATATTAAATTAGAAATAACTTTCCCTTGCAGTTATTTTGGCATAATGTGCCACGTTCCCACTACATTCAGTTCGTCGCCTAAAAGCCTTCCACGTGTCCCAAGAAACGGAAACAACCAAAAGGCGGCTACCAGCCTTATTTGCACTTCCAATGTCAAACGCTTCCTTTGATGGAATTCGTCGAATTCCAATTCATGAAAAAATATTCCTAAGTCCTGGACTACAACGTCTCCTATGCATAAACTCCTTCGAATGGATCTTCTCCAGTCAAACCATACATTGCTTTCTCCAATCTTCAAATTTCGACAGTCCCCTTCCAGCCTTCTCTGGCGTCGAAATACCTTCTGTTGTCGAATTCATCATGCCTTTCCTTAGAGTATGACCTCAAACTTCTCAACTCACCTCCAACATTAATGAGTGTCAAAATTCTAGCCAATAGTACCCCATATTTGTTAAGGTACGTTGGGAAATTCTTGAACTGGGCCATTCGAAATGAGCAGCAAATTTGGCACAAAAATGTTGAAGAAGTTGAGAATTTTGGAGATCATAGATGTGTATCAGAAGGATGTGCCTTTATTACACTCTTTGATGGTAAGCATTCAGGAGACAAAGTAATGCAGCTAGTTGATACAAATCTTGTGCATAAGGATATACACAAGATAGATTTCTGCATAGTCTACTCTTGAGTACCCTCCCTTCTTTGGGTGAAAAATGTGTGAAACCAACCATAAGAGGAACTTTGTAACCATCTTGAGTTGACTGACAGGTATAGCCTCATGACAGTCCTCCGGCCTAAGAGCTTTAAGCATCTCATTCAGATGAGTATTCCATTCGAAATCCTTATGAATGTAGACATTCATTATCAACGGATCTGACTTATCCTTAGCATCAGGATCACGAATAGAAATATCAAAAAGCCTCTTCCAAATATCATTAGTAACCTCATAGACACTATTGCCAATTGTGAATTTGAAGGAAGATCTATTTCGTTCATACAGTCTGGAGTAGAACACCCGGACAAGGTCTTCGTTGTAGTCTTGTGACAACTGTAGAAAGTAATTTATCTGTTGGTGCTCGACAATTCGAACAAGCTTTGGAATCTCCAAGTGTCCAACCACTGCTGGCTTCCACGTATAATGCTTCATGACAAGACGATGTTGATACTTTTCTTCGAATTCTGCAACACAATTGTCCAAAACCAGAGGGAACACATATTCTGGAATGGTTGAAGATGCAACAACCTTTCCCTTATCACCTTTGTTTCTCACAATTTTGGGAGCCATTGAAATGTGCTAAGAGTAATTTGGGAGTGATATGATGTTTGGAGAGTGAAAAGAAATGATGAAAATTTATAGAGAATCGGGAATGCAAAAAATTAAAGTTTATGGAAAATGGAAGGTTGAAAGAAATAATAGGATGAGTTTAATAACAATAGTGGAGAATTAAAGACCATTGAAGAAATTACAATGGCTGACTAGGAGTTGAATGGCAATTGAAACAGATTCATGAACCAACCATGAATGCAAGAAGATGAAGCATTCTGGTCAGATATGCAATATTTCGTCCATTTCTTGTCATAGGCCGACCTAAAATGCTACACGTCGACATATATTGTATCTGAATTCAAAAGGATCCACATAAATCTTTTATGTGCCGACCTGTACGAGTGCGTGTCGACCTATATTGTAACTTTAATGAAAAATTCAAAAAAATAATTTGCATAGGCCAACCTATATGAGATTGGGTTAACCTTTACTGTACAAGTCTGAACAAAAGCTGAACACAGTTTACATGGATCGACCTATACGACTTTGTGTCAACCTAAGTAACATAAAATTTTAGGATTGAATCACATTGAACTTGTAGATACCAATAGAGACTCGTGCACACTAACTTGATGAGAGACACATGCATATGATATTGTTTGATGGTTTATTTGCTAGAATCATGCAATCATGTAAAATTCAAGCATGAATTGGTTCAAGATAGAGATGAAAACGCAACAACATTTATATATAGTTACTATAAACATGTAGATTGCAACACACAACACTCACATTGAAATTTTTGGAAGTAAACACACATCACAAATATCACACACATAGTTCATCACATACCTTTAAGAAATAAACAGGTAAAAGAAATACTTACGCAAATAACAAGAAAAAGGATTGAAACGATATTACCTCACAGTACACATGACGGAGGATGCACTTGCATTCCACGAAGAAATTTCGAACGAAATTTGAAATAAGTGTAACGCGTGCCACAAAACACAATCAAGACCAAAATGCTCTTACCACTTGTCTTCTTGTATAAGTATTTGAAAGTATGACTAATAATGTATCCAAAAGTGATTGGCTTGATGATTATCCTTGATGTTAGACTCTAAATCTTGTTCAATCATGATGATTATCTTACTCCTCCTCATGTTTCATCATCTTAGGTTGATCACTCCTAATTTAATGTACTTGAGTATGTCTTCTTAAAGATAAACCTACATTACTGAATATAATACCTTTCTGACACTTCTCGGATAGAACATTAGTAAAAATTTACACACTTTTACCACTTAAAGAAAACACTAAGAGTTAACCTAATTGGTAACACAATCTACCTTGTTAGTCACATAGATTAAAACAATAAAGACATGTCACCGTGTTGTGCCTTGATGCTCCACAAACAAGATCTCATACTCTCTTTCATAGAGTGAAGACATTTTTTCCTGCATGATTAAAAAATAGTGATAGGTACCCAATCTTCATTGGATCCTTGGGGATTAGTAAAATTTTGGTTGCATCTAGGCATCCATTGAAAGGAACCTTTAAGAACAAAAGGTTTCCTAAATTTGCACTTTGCAATAGTGTGACCCTTTTTACAACAATAGTGACAATACAAGTTAAAAGAAGATAATCTTTTGCTATTTGGTTCATTTTTAATGTAAATATACCTTCTATAAGGATTATAAGATGGTAAGTCATGTTTGGAAGTATCTATAGCAAAAGTAACCTTAGGCTGCAAATCCTTATCTAATTTAGCTTTAAGAGTCCTTGACTCCTTTTTCCAAATGTGACAAGTTTCACAACCAAACCTTAAATATTTAGGATCCTCATCCCGATCCTTTAGAATATCTAACATAGATTTCCTTAGTGCTTCCATATTCTTTTCATTTTCTGAAATCTTAGCTTTTAAATGAGAAACAATTCATTTATTTGAAGCTAATATTTTGAAAGCATCTATGGCTTGTCTTTGTAGATTTCTAAAAGATTCTTGAAGTTGAGAAAAAGCTAAATCATGAGAAGCTTGAAGTTTAGAGTGACTTAAAACCTTTTTCTTTCCTTTTTTTCCATATAGCAAAACTTAGCCGATTCAACACTTGATGTAGAGCTATCATCACTTGATGAATCACTTTCACTCTCCCAAGCAGCATAAGCTCTTCTAGATTTTCTAGATGATTTGTGACACCCTCTTTCTTTTTCTTTCTTGATTTTAGGATTCTCTGACTTAAAATGACCAGGTTTACCACAGTTGTAACAAGTAATTCGAGACTTCCCGTTTTGTTCTCATCTTATTATGGGGAACTTGATAACCTTCTTGATTTGTCATGGTATTTGTCGGGATACTTGTTACCATGTTTCAACATGTATTTATTGACCCTCTTTATATACAGCCCCATATCTTCTCTGCCGGATTCATTGTCATCTTTAGATTCACAATACCTTTGCTTATTTTGAGAAGGCCTTGAACTAGAAATCTTTAGAGCTATGGACTTGTTCCCTTCTTCTTGGTTTTTCCATTTCTCCTTATTCACCTTCTTTACACATTCTTTTTTGTATTTTACTAAGCAAGTGAGGTCTTACTCATGCTCTTCCAACTTACCAAACAAAGCCGTGAGATCAAGCGACTTAAGATCATTTGCCTCCTTGATAGTGATGACCTTGGGCTACCATTCCCTACTTAAACATCTCAAAACTTTGTTAGTAGCAAGTTCATTGGAAATAAGATTACCTAGTGAATTTAATCGATTGATAAGATGTGTGAACTATTTTTGGATATCCGCAATAGTTTCACCATGCTCACTGCGAAACAACTCAAACTCTTGATTTAATATGTTGATCCTAGCTTGTTTGAAATCACTAGTACCCTCATGGGAAATCTCTAATGCGTCCCACATAGCCTTGGCAGTTTCACAATGAGAAATGGGATAAAACTCATCAACACCAAAGCGGATGTGAGAATATTTTTCGCTTTCCAATAATGTGACCACATCTTTCAATCATTAGCATCCCATTGTGCTTCCGGTTTAGGTACGGTAACACCTTCATTGGTCATTTTTATTTCATTCGGACCATATACCTTTGTCAATGGAGTTGACATGAATACACATAAGAGCTTTCCAATAGCCATAATTTTCTTCGGTAAACATTGGTGCTCTATTGTACGCTCCCTTAGGTTCGGTAGCCATTCTTCCAAGAAGTAAATCTGAAGAACTAAATAAACAAGAGCTCGTGATACCACTTGTTAGACGATAGTCTTCGATTTAGAGGGTGGGTGAATAGATAAAAAATTTAAAACCAAAACTTTTGGCAAAATTTTTTTTTCAAAAATTTATGGCACAGCGGAAACAACCCGAATCGAATCGTCTAACCGAACCTACTATTGAAAAGATCGGATATGCGTAACGTAAACCTATGGAATGATAATGAAATCGATAGTTCAAGAACAACAATTAAAGAGATAAAGCAATAAATAAATAAAGAGACACAAAGATTTGTTTGGGAAGTTCCCCAATCGGCCTCGCTATGAGTACGTCTGCCCTCAATCCGAAAATTAATTGAGATACATGCAATTAACCTTATCTTTGCAAAAATGTTTATACAAGATGTGAAGAACTCTAACCCCACAAACCCTATGGTTTCTTGTTGATTCAACCACCTCCAAACCCTTGATCAAAGCTTGATCAAGTCACCAACAATGCTGCTACAATCCACCGATTATCCCGAGCACGCACTTGTTGAACTTAAGATTCCCGAACACGATTCACCGTCTCGCGCTACTCCCTTGAAACGAAACCACCTTGTTCTAAGGTCTTCACTCGGTCGAATCCATGTTAACGCGATCTTGTCCAAAACCTTCAAATCTCAATGATCTTGAAGAAAAATCCCACCTTGGTTTTCTTATTTGAAACACACAAAGATCCCAACCCAATATTCTCGGTTACACTAACCTAATTGGTAGATGGTCACCCAAACAAAAAATTATTATGTGTAGTTTGATTGTGTGTATGCATAGAAGAAAGGTTGAAGATGATTGGAATGCTTTATAATCTGGTTTCGTTTAGGTTTTACACTAGTACCTTGCTAGAAAAAGGTGCATGTATGAGTATATATATAGGTATGTGTGGAAATAGGCAAAGAGGATGCAACAAAAATAAGATGCAAAACAAAATTTTAAGTTTTTGAAAGCTACGTGTCGGCCTATGAAAGCAATAGGTCGGCATGTCAAGGTACTCAGGTTGGCCTAAGTGAGGCGACCTATGGACAGAGCCCATAAGCTTTAATATTGATGTGTGGAGGTCGGCCGGTAAGAGCTATGTGTCGACCTATACTGAAGCAAAAGCTTTTATAGGTCGGCCTGAACTCGTATGTGTCGACATATGCAACTATGTTCACACATAAAACTTTGTTTTTGAAGTGTGTGGCATTCCTAAGGCTTTTCAATCCTTTTCAAAAATATTTGTATGCATCCTAAGGCTAAAATGATCAAGACACATCTAAACGTTGGTTATTACCGCCCAATATACAAAAACGCTAACTCACACTCCTAGTTTTCACATCATTCAAAACATGGCTAGGTTGTAGAATGCACTCACATTAGTCCCATTGGTGCTCTTGACTATCCCGAACTCCCAAACAGTGTTATTAGAGCCGTGGTTCAACTTTGTGGCGGAGCGGGAGCTGGATTCACAGTGAATTGAATGAACAAAATCAATCATACACTTCTCACGTACACTCGTATTTCTCATTCCTGAATCTGAACCGGAGCTCTAGATACCAATTGTTAGAGCATAAGGTTGAAGATGAAGGGGAGAGAGAGAGAGAGAGAGAGAGAGAGAGAGAGAGAGAATCTATAACTAACTTTCTTTCACAACGGAAAACTGTTACAATGAAATGATTCATCAAACTGAATGTGAGTTCAATTTATATACTATCAAAATAATTAAATGAAATTCAAATTCAAATCTAAATACGACTTTAATGTGAATTTAGATTATACTTTAATAAATGTTACAACTAAATTTTTCAATACTTATGATTTTGTCAAACTGAATATACTTAAAAACAAAGATGTTAACAAAGTGTAAAATATTTGCAAATACAAGATCTGCAAAAGCATGTGCAACTATAAAAAACAATTACTTTTTTTTTTTTGCTAAAAGAATTAATTTATATTTTGTGGTTTTTTTGTCTTATCTGTAAAGCCTGTTGCCATTCATTAATTAACATAAAACATTGACAAACATCTTTGTCTTTATTTAACCATAAACTCAAAACAAGCAAATCAAAAACAAACGCACAGACATTAATGTGCATTGACTTAGACCATGTAAAGCCTAAAGCACATGTAGACACCAACTCTTTTATTATAATGTTTCAAATGAAACTTAGTAAAAAGTAAATGAAACACTTTTTTTTTTATAATCAAGTAAATGAAACACTTGATTCATCATTTAGACATCTTTGCAGCCAATTCTCTGACCAACTTAGCAGTAACAAGTGCAGTCATGTTATTGATAGCATCACGTTGTGGATTGTATTCAACAACATCTCCGCCAACAATATTACCATTGAGATTGTGAAGAATATTTAGAATATCTCTTACAGAAAGACCTCCTGATTCAATGTGAGACACTCCATGAGCATAGGCTGGATCAAGAGAATCCACATCTATTGATACATATACACCTTTCACACCTTCTCCCGTACCAAGTGTCTGCACATATAAATTTATAAAGGTTTAATCTTTAACGACAATATTCATTTATATTTTTGTATATATAATTAGTTGTTGATATTTATAAATCAATAATATTTTTTTTTTAAATTTAATATATTAAATATTATTAATATCGATCATAATAAAAATAAAATAAAGCAAAAGAGAAAGAGACCAAATTCTCTAAATAATCGCGTTCTTTTACAAAGTTTCTCATTTCATGTATCTCTACTCCATATTTTTTGCAATGTTGTCTTGCTTGAGCTGTTATTGATCGTACACCAACCTATGATAAATAAATTAATGAATTAGAAGCATGAAAAATCATATATATGCAATACAATTTACAAATTGTAATCATAATTTGTAATTATTGCGGGTGTTGTGAGGCGCAATTCAGTCGTTACAATGTAAATATTAATCTACAAATATTTGGATTTCATGGTTAAGAAACCGTTAAAGTTACGATTTGAAAAATACCTGCACTAGTCGATTGACATATTTACCCTCCATGATTCGAGCAAATTGTGAAGCATGTGAATAATAATTATCTTCAAAGTTTTCAAAGAGATCAGCATGTGCATCAAAATGAAGAATATCAACTGGTCCTCCAAGTTTCTCAGAGATAGCTCTAACAACATGATATGATATTGAGTGATCACCTCCCAAAATCAAAGGACGCAATGGAGCCTGCAAGAATATTAATTAATGCAAAAAACATGAGAATATAATAAATTCATGTAATTAATACCATAAAAATGAAGAATATTGTTAGTAAATATACATGATCCATCACTATCTTGACAGAGTCACTAATCAAATTCATTAATCTATCTTCATCAACTCCCAAATTTCGCATATCTTGGAGAGGAATATCACCCACATCAGCGAGCACACGCGGGTCAATTAAATTCTTGCCTGCAGAAAAAAAGTGATGATCTGAGTTCAAACCAAAAAATTTATTTACTAAACTTATAAACTGAAACAACGAGTACTATATAAATATATACCTTCTTCAGTTGTTGAGTTTTTGTGTACATCACAAATGGCCTTCCTAATGAGAGGAGGAGCAAATGTGACGCCTTCATAACATGATGCATTGTGTCCCAAAGGCACTCCAATAAGAGTTGAAGTTGCTATAGCTCCACCTAGAAGAGTTCTCGCAATTTCTCCCTAAACAAAATTAATAATTTTTCTACTTTTATAATGCGTTTAAATTTAGTGACGAAAAAAATATTTTTTTCTCTAACTATGGTTACAAAATTTAATGACAAAATCGAAAGGGAATTTAATATTTTTTTCTCTATAAATATTAATATGATAGTATTTTTATTAAATTAAATTTATTTAATTGGTGAAATGTAATATGGACTCTGCCCATCAAAAAATTATACTAATATTTTCGATAAGTTACATTTATCAATTGTATTCGTTCTCATTTTTTACTACTATAATTTTAATTATACTAAAAATGATATTGGTCTATCTTTTCACCATTTTTTAAATTCCATATTAGATTAACATTTAGAGGAACCTAAATATTTAATATTACCATAAAAATACATATAAAGTTGAAGATATTAATTTATAAATCATACATATAGTAATATAAATAAAATTGCAGAAAATTAAAGAAAAATTATATTACATTAAAATTAAAAGTGTAGTTGAAATCATAATTTTTTTAATGACAAAAAAAAAATGAAAGTGTAGTTGAGGAAATAACTTGCCTTGAGCTTTGCTTTTTCTTTAAGATATGTAAGTGATGCATTCATCACACTTTCTTGACCATCTTTTGTCAATTTAGCTACTGCTTCTTGAGTATGGAAGAAATTTGAGCATGATGCTGCTTCTTGAGCTTGGAAGAAATTTGAGCCTAATGCTGTTATACTTGAGATCGTCTTCAATAACAAATCAACAAATAAAACATTAAGCATTTAATTTAAATATAGAAGTCAACGTGACTGACTTTTAAGGTGTGTCAAGTGGATTAGGTTTAAAAAATTTCAGTTAAATAGTTATTAAATAGAGTTTCATAAAATAATATGACAGTTAAATCTATGCAGTCTCTTAAAACTTGAGACGTGATATCATTATAATAATTTATTTTGTACCATTTTTTCAAAAGTCTATATTAAATTGACCTAATTTATGTTTGTTATAATATATATAAACTAAAATAATAAAATATATAATGCTTTTACTTACTTTACAATTTGCTTTTCCACGAAGAAGTGAAGGTGAAGGATCTATCAAACGAGTTGCTCTGTCTAGTGTCTGCTTGAAGCCTCTGCGTGCTACAATTGACATCATTTTCTGCATCAAAACACTTATCATATTATAGTGTTGTTAAATTATGAAATTTGTATACACTTTTATGAAATTTGGAATATTAGTTTGTTAAAATATTTTTTTTCATCCGACAAACATATCAATTTTTCTTTTAGTTTCTATAAAAAAAATATTTTAATCAATCTTGCAATATCCTTTTTTTAATAAACAAATAATTAAAATGATTTAAAATAAAAAATAGAAGTCAAATATAAAATTTTATTAAAATTTATTATTAAATCAAATTTATATTAGACTACCTCTGATGATTTTAGTTCATCCAATAGCAGATACATGCATAAGAAATAAAATGAATATTTAGCTAGAAAAAGTAAAATGAACAATACAAATATTTTACAAAGAATAATTTCTAAATGAACAAAATTATGAAAATTAAATTATGAATAAAAAAATTACATATATATATATATATATATATATATATATATATATATATATATATATATATGATTTTCTTAACTTTTGTAATAGGATTGAGATCCCTCTTACCCTTATTATTATAAAATTTGCTTGTAAAAAATATGAAAAAATATATATAATATATAAATTTAAATGTTATTTAAAGTATATTTATCGACAATGACGTCTTGTTATTAAATATCAAAGAATGATATTATTGTAGAAATAAAAAACATTTATAGTTTAGTAACAAAAAATGCATTAAACACAATACAACAAATAACTTCGTTAACCCTAAAAAAACTCGATAAAAATGTAAATTTAACCTTAAAATATGTAAATCTTAGTACTGCTTACCAATTTCTCTACTCTCTCAGTAGGATATAACGAAAAAAGGCTATAACTTGAATGACCAATTTATGAAACTCACTATGTTAATCAAATGCAATAACCTAGCTATTTATAATGGGAGATCACTTACATTTCTAAAGGACTCACCTACCTTAATTTATTTAACAATTAGTTATTTATTTAAAAATTTGCATGTTTAGATAATGTCGTGTATTTTTTAACTTATCATTACTTGGATCATGTGGAGCATTTAAAGCTTATATATATTGATTTCTCATTGACAGCTGTATACAATAGTTTTAATGTTGAGGATGGAGAGTTTTACCTTCCCGTTTCTAAAAAAAAAATGGTTATTGATTGATTTTTTTTAAATATATTGGAAAACTACAAAATATATTGAATGTTTTAAAAAAATATATATTGGAAAACTACAAAAATACTGAAATTTTCATAAATTTGGAAAATTACAAAATATATGGATTTATAAAAAAATCTGGTAGTGTTAAATATATATTTTTTTTAAATATTGGTAAAATTGCATACAGAACTTTTTAAAACGCACGTCCGACCCTCCCTTTTCTCCTTCTTTATTTTTTGAAATTTTTTTGAGGTACCATTGGCGCTCGTGAGCATCATACATATAGTCCATTTTTCAAGATTCTTCAAGGATGAACACTACTTTGAAATCAAGCATTTTAATCCCGAAACTCCACTTATTCATTCTCAAGTTTCTCATTTAACTAATTTTGAGTTTTGATTAATGTATTAGGTAAAATAGTTTGTTATATTTGCATTAAGTAGTAGTCAAATTCGTAGTAGATAGATTTTAAAATAGTTTTTTATATTTGCATTAATTTTGGTTGTTAGGGCAAGATTGGTATTTGTTTTTTCCATTTTTGCCGGCACGCATTTTTTTTGGAGATGCATCTTTGAGTTGCATCCTCACTAGTTTTCGGAGATGCATATCCGAAACTTTCCTGGATGTTAACTGATGTATTTTTCTCGTATTTTGTCAGGAAAAATGGTTGTAAACAACGATGACAAACTGAGACTCGACCATGAGACCCAACACACGTATGTTCGATTGAAAGGGCTAGGCTTTAAAGTGAGCAGGTGAGACTTAGGCGGGGCACCTTCCCTAGACCTCATGAGGAGAAAGCATCTACTTCTAGGAGCTGTCTGTCACATGGGTCCTCATCCCAAGGGCACATCTCCCCTAATAACATAGACTGGGAGGAAGCTCCTGCTGCTGCACATGATGGTATTCCTCCACTTACAAACCCTTTTCGAGGAGGGCCCTCTGACACCTACTTACTGATATACTATAAAGATCATGTTGCTGGGGATATCTGGGTTGGAGAGGTATTTTTGTTCACGATTTAGTAATATGTTTTAAGCATTTTCCCTATGACTGCTATTTTGTTTTTATTTTAATTTTACGTTTTAACAGGTCATATCCCACTTTTTTTACACTTGTTACTGATACTTTTTTCTTATTCATTTTTAGGGATGGAGCCTATCCGACTTTCACCGCATCCACGGATTTGATTGTGTGTTAGAGTATATTGAATTTTTTTTTAATTAACGCGTTACCATGTTCTACAATATATGTGTTTATTAATGTTTCAATCAAATAATGACAATGTTAGTCTAATTAAAATAACTTTGGATTCTTATAAAAATACCAACTTAACACAATGTTTCTGCTAAGAAACATGCAGAGAAGATTTCGGAGATGCATTTGCAAATTCACTTAAGAAATCTTTGCAAATGCAACTCCAGACTAAATTTTGGAAAAAAAATGGTATGTGGTGCATTCGGAGATACGTCTTTGAAAAAACCTGAGGTCATTTTTGGGTTTTCAAAGGCGGGACCCACACCATAAGGGTGGAAAAAGAAATTTCCAGTTGTAAAAGCAGACAACACGTGGAAATTGAACCAACAAAAAATGAATTAGTCTGGATAGAGGAGTTAATAAAGAAACAAGGAGATATTGAGACTAAAATATGTCAATATCAAAATGTGAGCAATACGTAAGGTGCAATTAGAAAATGGGCTAGGAAGTAGAAATAATAACACCGCTGAATCAGAAACTGGGTAAGCAATTTTGTGCAATAAGGTTTACACAAATGGATAAACACTTTACCAGAGAATCGATGTAATAGTAGGAAAGAAGAGGTGGGTATAAAAGGAAAGAATTTCAAGAATTTGCATATATCTTAAAGAAAAATAAAATAGTACAAAGTGTAATCAACCAACAATCTCAAAGTCATCTTCAATTTCATGGTACTTGTTAAAAGAAATATTTGATGTCATCATACTACCTCCTCAGACAATTAGTCTTTTAACAGAAATTGAGCTCTAATGCCTCTTGTTGACCAAGGCACTCCAAACACAATAGGAGGGGTGAATTTTGATATTCAAAATTCCAAAAACACAGTTTATAAAAACTTTGATTTTTCAAAACTTTTATGTTAGAAAAGGTAGAGAAATAAGCAGTAGAAATAAAGTACATAAAAAAAGAAGAAGATAAGGGATAGAAAATTCACATCAAAGAACTATCATGGTTCTACCTAAATCATTTGGCTTACTCAAGTCCCCAAGATCTTCACTTTTCAATTTCCACTAAAGTCACACTACTACAAAATACGCCTTCGGTAACACTAATTCTACTACGGTTATGCATTCCACCGTTGTAAAACCGCAAAATGGATGCGCCATGATATATATATTTTTTTAAAGCTATTTAATCAAGATCGCTATAAACAACTGTGGTGATAAAGTAATAGTTACAAGCTTCAAATCCTAGCAAATGCATTTTTTTTCCATTTTTCCTATTACAAAAAGCACGTGTCACTTAAGTTCAGAACTAAATAAAAAATTGAAAACTTTTTAACCATGGTTTTGTATATAACCGTTGTAATAATATATACATTTCACTGCGGTTGTAAATATCAGTCGTGATTAAAGTATTTTCTGATAAATTTAAAACAAAACAGATTCATTATTTCCTTCATAACATGCCCTAAGCTAACTAGCAAAGACGACATCGATAGCGATTGCGAAATCTTCATCTTCACAATCTTCGTTCATTTGAATCTTCATTCTTGATAATCTTCACTATCTTCATTCTTGGTATCTTCGAAGTATGGTATGTTTAGTGCAAACATCACCCTCTTCCTTATCTTCCTAATTCTTGATAATCTTCACTCTCTGGTTTGATTTCGAAGCTCATATGCTTTTTCCATACACTTAAGATTAAGAGTTGTATTATTTTATTGGATATGTTTTATGTTTTGTTGTTGGATTTTGTGGTCTGTTTCTTGCAAAGTTCATATGCTTTATCCATATGCTTAAGATTTAGAGTTGTATTATTATACTGAACATGCTTTAGGTTTATATTTTGTTGTCCCATTCACAATATTGTTTTAATATAAATTTCAAAATTTATTATGGATCGTAGTTGGATGAAAGATGATAGATTAGATTCGGTATATGACAAAGGAGTTCTTGAATTCCTTGAATACATTGATCAAAATCTTCCCGACAATAACGGTATCTTTTATTGTCCTTGTGTTAATTGCGGAAATATAAATAAAGGTACGAAGGATTAGATATTCCATCACCTATGTGTAGCGTGCGATTTTTGTCGGTGACGCGACCACCTTACCGCAATGGTTGGAATGGGGTGCTACTTTCTGATTTCTTATTTATCCTATGAAGTTGGAAAGGAAAGGGAAGCTATCTAAAACTAACCTTGCACACAAATGTTTTCTTTAACAAATGCTAAGAGATTGGGGGGTCGGGGTCAGGTTATACAAAGGAAAGTTGTCAATTACCCAGTGTATATATGGTTATCCATAGATCTTCTTTGGCATGTTTAAATACTTTTTGGTGTTTATCTGTTATGGGTTGGGAAAGTTTCTCCTTTGGGAGTGTTGAGAAAGTGTTTTTGTTGTTTTTGGATTTTCTGTTGTTTTTGGTAAGGTATTGGACCTAAAGTTTTTGATATGTGTGCTCGCTAAGTTTTCGTAATCTTATGTCTACGTATTCCCGTAAAGGTACTCAGGAAATCAGAGCAATCGTAGTTCCTCCTATTCTATGGGAGGAAAAAGATGTTTGGTGTCTTGTTTAAAGCCCAAGATTGAAGCTAAAGGGTTTGAGAGAGAATTTGTCAACTCTAAAGGGAGGTATCTCATCGGTTTATCACAGTTGTTGGGTAACTGATTATAAAGCAGAATTACTTTAACTGGAATGTATGGAATCCAGCAATGTCATAATTTCCTTTATAAGGGAAATGTCCTGAAGTAGGAAACTTTAACTGAGTGTAGAGCAATACCATTTTTCCTTAGGAATCTTCCATGCTAAGAGAGGGACATTGGCTTGGATGTAAATAATCCAGAGGCTTGCCACTTATAGCAATTAAATGAAAGAGGAAGTTTACCAGGATAAAAGAGGGACCACAACTTATATTTTTGAATCAACAAGTGTTACATTTACATCAATTATCTGGAATTAGGGTTTGTTTGATTATTTATTTAGATATGTGATATACAGTGAAATGTCTTCCTACAGAGATAACTCTTGACTTTCTTTTCTGAGGGGATGTTGATTTTTGTGTGCCTTGATCAAAGCCCAAGGTTGAAGCTAAAAGGTTGACTTTACTAGGGAGTTTTATATCTGTCCTGTATGAAGCCCAAGATGGAGGTTAAAAGAAGATTGACTCAGCTGGAGAGTATGATATGTCTTGTACAAAGCCCAAGATTGGGGCTGAAAAGGGTTTGAACTTTTCTGGGGAGTATTTTGTCTGTCTTGTACAAAGCCCAAGATTGAGGTTGAAAGAAATTGACTCCACTGGAGAGAGGTTTTATCTGTCTTGTACAAAGCCCAAGATTGAGGTTAAAAAGAAATTGACTCCACTGGGGAGGTTGTATCTGTCTTGTACAAAGCCCAAGATTGAGGCTAAAAAGAAATTGACTCCACTGGGGAGAGGTTTTATCTGTCTTGTACAAAGCCCAAGATTGAGGCTAAATCTGCTGAGGAAAAATCATTATACAAAGCCTAATAGGAGGCTGACTGGGGAAATTCTTATATGAAGCCTAAGAGGAGGCTGGCTTCTGCTGAGGATTATTGAGATCCAGAGACAGGTCCAAATTGGGGAATCAACACTTGCTGAGAATATCAGATGCCTTGAGGTTCTGATTCTGTTAAGGTTATATTGATGGTAAAGGTTTAAACTTTGAGTATGAAAACCTATGGAGGTTTTAAACTTTGCTGGAGATTGATGAAGTGATCAGGGTTTTTCCTGTGCTTTTAGGAAACTTGAGGGTTTCTTTGAGATCCAAGAGGAGATGAGACTTTCCAAGTCTACTGGTATGAAGAGGTTGACTCTTAACTGGAGGATGATCTTTGTATGATGCCCAAGAGGAGGCTGATGTTTTAAGGGATGAGAATTAACCCTAGAATGGATGTTCTGAAATTCTGACTCTCTGGTGGATTGAACTAGTAGAGATGACTAAGTTCTATCCTATACCTGCAGGAGGTCTTCGGGTCCTTGTACTAAGCCCAAGAGGAGGCTGAGAACTTCTAAGAAGCTTGTGAGTCCTTGTACAAAGCCCAAGAGGAGGTTGGGGATACTTTTAGGAAGCCTGTGGGTCCAAACCTAAGAAAAGTTCAAGAAAGGTTTCACCGGGAATCAATCCTTTCCTTGCAGAACAATTCTAGGGTTTGAAGAAATTCATAAGAGGTTTCACCGGGAATTAATCCTCTTTGGGGAAGTGAATTTCTTGTACAAATATTTCTAAGTTGTGACAGTCTTGAGAAAAGTTTCACCGGGAATAATGCCTTTCTCTATTCCATATTGTATAAGCCCAAGAAGAGGCAAGACTGTGTCTGGAATTTCCTATGGGGAACTAGTTTTGACTGTGTTAAAAGAGTAACCACTGGTTTGATCTAGACCTAGACCTAATTTGCTGGGGAAAACTCTAAGAAAGTATGTACACGCATATATATATATATATACAAATGAAATATATAAACAAGTATGTGTTGAAAAAATAGTGGAACTTACAGTTGTGCAAGCCCAAGCATAGCAACTACAACTGTATGGTTAGTTATTCGAGAAATTGAAGAAAGTTTTGATAAAACTTAGAATTTGAATCTAAATCAAAAGGAAAGTTGTTGTAAAAGGAAGTTTAGGGCTTATACTTAAAGAGAGGCCCAGATGAATTCTTTTGAAAAGGCGATAATCGCGTCTCAGTTTTGAAAACCACATAGGGACTTATACAATGTCTGAGGCCCAAATTAGTGTATTTACAAAGAGGACGGGTCTTACACTCTATTAGAGGCCCAAGAGTTTATTTTTATACAAGAGATATGGCTTACAACTCAAGGAGAGGCCCAGATGAAAAACAGTGATTGCACCGTTATTTTGAAAATTGTACTGGGACTTATACTATAGCAGAGGCCCAAATTATTTATGTACAAAGGGGGTTGGGTCTTACACTCTATTAGAGGCCCAAAAGTGTTTGAAAAAGAAGAAAAATGGGATTTACAACTCAAGGGGAGGCCCATTGAAAATTGTTTTGAAAAGGGCGATCGCGCCGAGATTTTTAAAAACGTATCGGGACTTATACAATGACTGAGGCCCAAAATGGTTTATTTACAAAGGGATGGGACTTACACTCTATCTAGAGGCCCAAAAAGTGTTAAAATCAAGGGAAAACCCCTAATTTTATTTAAAAAATAATTTTTCAAAGAAAATTAAATAATAAATGATATAAAATATAAAAAATATTCAAAAACAAGTTGTGAACTTTGAGAAATGTTTTGAAAAATCATGTTTAATCACATGAAAGTTTGGTATCCTATTGAATTTGAAAATTCAAGGTGGAAATCTCATTTTTTTAAAAATGTTTGAAAACAAATAAAATGAAATAAATTACAAAAATTCAAGCTATATTAAATAAATAATATAAATTGGATTTTTCTATAGAATAAAATATTTCAACATTTTTTGTGAATTTTGAAAAAAAGAATCAATAAAAAATAATTAAAATTGAAGGATAAATTAATTTTTGAAGTTATTTAGAAATTGTAAAAAAAAGTGAAGAAATTAAGTGGTAAAAAAGATGGGATGGTCCTCCCAAGGTTTGAACCCACGCCCTTGAGGTGGAGGGTTTAAAAGTTTACCAACTGAGCTATGTGTTATAACAGTTAGTACTATGGAAAGAGTAAATAATATATGAAAACATCCTTTGAAAATGGTTTAAAAAAATAAAACCAAAAGGTCTGGGGGGAGGGGGATTCGAACCCCAGACCTCTTGCTCGCTACACACACACAAGTACTAGTGTTTCCACTAGGGCGCAATGTCAATTCAAACATATAATGGAAGCTGAATAATATATACTAAAACTTCATTTTATTTTGAAAAAAAGGCGCCATGGCCTTCATCTTCAACCTCGTATTCTTCCTCTTCATCAGATTTTACAAAATGCTTACTATCTTACTTGTTTCTCAACCATTTTGGAAGACGTAAAAATGAAAATCGTTCGTTTTTTAACAAGGAACATGATGGTTCTTTTCAATTTTATTTATATTAAGTGTAGCAAAAGATATCATGTAGCAACCATATGAACCCTAAAAAATGCAAAACTAAATGAAATATCATATACACAACAAAAATGGCAATTGATTGAGGGTTAATGATATATAAGCAACCAGAATCATGATGGTAACTTAAAATAACATTTATGATGCATGTAGTAATGAGTTTGAAAGTTAAAGGCTTACCTCTGCAAGAAGAAATCAAATTATGTAATAGAGGTGTTGCAGATGCAAAATGATGATCTGGATAGCTCCCCTAGGTGTTATGGATTGTGTTGCAAGCCTTGGAATGATTTGAAACTCCCTAGAACTCTTGGCACGAATCCATCTGCATGTTGAAGCAAGTGAGATACAGAGATGTGGATTCTGGTGTTACCGAAGTGATTTAGAGGTTTAGATCACTTTTATAAGGTATATATGATGTGTTTGGATCATTGGTTCAAGCTGCATTGCTTTCTATTTCAAAACCCGGTAGTCACTTGTTAAGAATTGGAATTTTGATGCACAAGAGGGAATTCAGAGAAACAATGTTGGGATGGTTTTGGTGTGTGTTAAATGATCAAGTATGAGCTCTATTTATAGGTGAATAGATTTGTCAAGCATGAACAGTTGGAACTTGAAGGATAAGAACTGAATTCAATGGTCTTGGCTTGGCATAATTGCTCCTTACACAAGGTAAAATAGTTGTCCTAAATAGCTCAGCTATGTATTGACTAAAATCACATTCCTCAGTCCTTTTAATTGTTGTTTATGTGGGCATCTTGACTAGAGGGAGTGTGAATCTTGAATATGCACTATTTCACATTATTGCCTTTGAATCCCAGGCATATATGCCAAAACTCAATCAATTTCAAAATGAGAAACTACTTGGCATCTTAGCCTAATTTTGCAGGTTTGATCTGATGTAGTATGACCATATTGAATGTATGTGGCATGATGATCATTAACCTTGACTCACAAATCGTGTATGGCACATAAATCCTCAAACTGGTTTTTGAAAACAGGTGCAGCAAGGTGGTTTGTGATGGCCATATCTCTTGGTTCAGTTGAGTTTATTCATGCAGGTGAGCTCTTTGAAATGCTGATACATTGTGCTTCAATTTTGGTGTTTACATTTGGACTTGATTCATTTTGGATCTATGTGAAAAAATCCTTCAAGTTTTGATGTTTTGGTTGAAATATACTTAGGCACAATTTTGCCTAAGTGTTGGATATGAACATGTTTTAATGATTTTGATCAATCCATAACTCAAAATCCATGAGGATTTGGAATTTGATGTAGTTGACACTTTTGAAGTATGTCATGTGAACTTTTATTTGAGCTTTCGATGGGAGAAAAAGGCCTTAGGGTTTAGGAGTTATGACCTTGCAAAGTTGGTACCAAATCCATTTTGTTCCATAACTTAGAAAAATTTAAGTTTCTTATGGTTGCCCCTTTTGCAAGAAACCTCACTTTTCTTGATTTTTCTTGATGGATGATGATCAAAACCATACATTAACATTGTTTTGGACTTAGGGGAGCCACATTTGTGAAAAATCTCAAAAAGTCAAACTTGATTTTGGGTACAGTTGACTTTTTGTCAGATGAATTCCAAATTGTGTGATCCTCTATGCAATCAAGTTCTTGACCTAATTCAAACCTAATGGATGGATTCCATAGGTATTTTAGGGTGTATTGAATCATGTCCCAAGGTTTGGGAACATGTCTTGGTCCAAAGTCAAAGGTACATTTGACTTTTTCTTCAAAACCCTAATTGAGGTCCAGATGAATTTGAAACTTGTGAATCAAGCTTCTTGGATCAATCCATTGTTGTAAATGGATCAATGTAGTGTATCTGAGGCCCTCAAATCATGTCTTGAGGTCTTGGCTCATGTCTTGCCTCAAAAGTTAACTCAGGGGTGAATTAGGTCAAGAAACCCTAATTCTTGACTTTTGATGAATGACTTATCTGAGGCTATTTTGACTTGATGATTGGATCCATGAGGTCCCTTGGAGCATTTTGGATCATGTTTTGAGGTATTGGCTCATGCCCAGATGAAAATTTTCATCTGGAGGCCTTGGTCGACCAAAACCCTAATTTGGTGACACTGTCGATCTTGAGGCTTGATCAGCTTGAGATGTTGCACTCTTGTGCTTGATTCTTGATATGGGAGACCTTTTGATCCTTCATAGATGTTTGAAAGGTTAGACAAGTTGAAGATCATGTCATTTCATGATTGATCTTTTGTCTAAGTGTTCTGAGAGGGCTCAAAACCCTAATTCTTGATTGTAGTGAATGCTCAACAATCCTTGAGGAGATTGATGAGGCATGAAGGAACATCCATATTGTTGTGATGATTTGCACAATGATGGGAAATCTTGGTGGTCAAAATTTGGGGTATGACAGATGCCCCTATTTAATCTTCTTGGACCCGAAGGTGTGAATGGCGAAGATATTCGGACATTTAGGGTACAAGAGGATTAAATATCGGAATACTCAAAATTTTGATTGTGGTTATGAATAGCAGTTTGCTCATCCATCTTCTTTTGCTAACCAATTTTACTTAGAAAAGGGTAAAACTTCCCGTCGATCCTGGTCTTTAGCCATGGAACTGGTCTCAGTTTCTTTTGAAATAAACTTCCCCTCGATCCTGGTCTTCAGCCACGGAACTGGTCTCAGTTTCTTTTGAAATAAACTTCCCCTCGATCCTGGTCTTCATCCATGGAACTGGTCTCAGTTTCTTTTGAAATAAACTTCCCCTCGATCCTGGTCTTCAGCCATGGAACTGGTCTCAGTTTCTTTTGAAATAAACTTCCCCTCGATCCTGGTCTTCAGCCATGGAACTGGTCTCAGTTTCTTCTTGTCGAGTTCCTTCCTCGACAAGGAACGCTATTTGTAGCGGTCTTCATCAAACTTCTCGCCGAGTTTTTACTAGGGAGACTCCATTTGATGGAGAAAGATTTGATGTTAGACTTGCTAGGGAAAGCCATTTGTCTGAACTGCAGAGGTGTGTAAACTTCTCTGTTGGAGATGCCATTTGCCGACCTACTGGGGTAAAACGAGTCTCTTGAGAGACCGTTTTTTTTGTTTGGTGAGGTTACATCATACTTTTCTTCGAGATCTTTTCGAAGAAATGTCTTGTGATGTGATCCAATTTTGAGGTGCTGATGACTTCATTAACATCGAGTTTCTTGGGAGAAAAACGGATGTATTGCCGAGAGTCTTCGGTTAAGAGGCTTTCTCTGGGGATTTTCCTTAATCCATGAAATCGAAAATATCATCTTCAATGGTGAAGAGTGATGTTCCAGAGGTGTCTATCGAATGTGTTCTTGCCTTTCAGATGTTCAAGTTATCAAAGTGGTCGAGGACAGTCTCCAATCCAGAAATAAACTAGGGAGAGATTGCTCAAGATTGTACATTTCTGGATGAGGAAAGAACTGACAACCTTATCGGTGAGAGGACTTTATCACTTGGGGATGAATATGACCAAAGTGATAGTAATGCAATATGAATATGAATATGAATCAATTATGCATGATGTATGTATGTTTATGCTGACGAAATAGGCGCGACATACAGACTAGTGAGTGAACACGAGTGGATACTCGGCCACTGCGGGGGATGAAAAGTACCATAGGTTCAGAATAGCAATCCTTTCTTACTTAGGAGGGGTAGACCCTACTGGGGGAGAAAGAACCATCCATTGGTCTTTAGAGGTAAGAACTATGTCGGGGATATCAGATGGGACATTACATCTGAAATAGTTGATCCTTCATTTAGGTGTACCGGTTTGGACGGAGTACTTTGATTCTGCACTTTTGAGGTTTGATCACTTCCGGAGAAACCATCGATGTTCGTTTTTGTGTTCAGTAGTCAAAAAGAATTTTCCATCTTTATTTTTAAAAGAAGAAGAAAATTTGAAAATTAAATTCATTTTTTTTCTAGAATCGTTGATCATGTTAAAAATGTCATTCTGTAAAGCTAAATAAATGAGAATTACAAACAAAAGCACTAGGGCTCAAATTTTATTGATAGAATGGTAATCAGCCATGTGCGTGATCCCATAGAGCATTACAAAGTTTAGAAAATGGTAATTTAACGGAAAAGGGGCTACATTGAAACATAACGATCGATATCCTTCTACCAACATTGAATTCTGGACATTCTGAGCTTTTGTCGAAGGCGACCTTGGCTGAAGTCTTTCGGCGGATGGTGTTACCACTGGGGATTTAACCTTTTCAGATGTAGTTACTTGCCATGAATCCCTAATTTTTGCCTAGATTGCCTTTTGAGGTCTTCAATCTAGCGGGATGATTTTTGCTTATGTCTCTTATTTTTTCCCGAGACGTTTTTTTTTATTTAGGAGAAGTATTTCTTGACTACATCAACATTTGTGGGGTAGGTAAACTCCTCTCCATCCATGGTTGCAAGTCTCAAGGCACCGCCTGAGAAAGCTTTCTTAACAACGTAAGGGCCATCATAATTCGGAGTCCATTTGCCCCTGGAATCAGTGAGGAATGATTGTATCTTCTTGAGCACGAGGTCTCCTTTTCTGAAGACACGGGGTCGGACCATTTTGTCGAACGCTTTCTTCATTCTTTGCTGATACAACTGACCGTGACATAAAGCTATCATTCTTTTTTTCTTTGATTAGGTTCAGTTCATCGTGTCTGCTTTGACACCATTCAGCTTCTGTTAGCTTGGCTTCCATTAATACCCTGATTGATGGTATCTCTACTTCTATGGGGAGCACTGCTTCCATGCCATATACTAGAGAGAAATGGGTTGCCCCTGTTGAGGTGCGAACAGATGTGCGATAACCGTGAAAAGCATATGGTAACATCTCATGTTAATCTTTGTAGGTTACAACCATCTTCTGAACGATTTTCTTAATATTCTTGTTAGCCGCTTCTACTGCGCCGTTCATCTTAGGTCGGTAGGGAGATGAGTTATGGTGTTCGATCTTGAACTCAGCGCACAACTCTTTCATCATCTTGTTGTTCAAGTTGGATCCATTATCAGTAATGATCTGGCTTGGAACACATTAACGGCAGATGAGATTATTCTTGATAAATCGGACCACCACTTGTCGGGTTACATTGGTGTATGACACTGCTTCGACCCACTTCGTGAAGTAGTCAATGGCTACAAGGATGAACCGATGTCCGTTTGAAGTTTTTGGTTCAATCATGCCAATCATGTCGATTCCCCATATAGAAAAAGGCCATGGAGAAGAAAGAACTTTGAGATGCGTTGGCGATACATGGATTTTGTCTGCATATATCTGACACTTATGACACCTCCTAATGTACTTGTAGCAATCAGATTCCATTGTCAACCAATAATATCCCGCTCTTAGAATTTTTCTCGCCATTGTGTGTCCATTGGCATGAGTGCCAAAGGAACCTTCGTGAATTTCTTTCATCAACATGTTTGCTTCTTGTCTGTCTACGCATTTAAGCAGAACCATGTCAAAGTTTCTCTTGTAGAGCGTATCACTGTTTAGGAAGAAGTTGCCAGCCAGTCTTTTGAGAGTCTTCCTATCTTTTCTCGATGCCCCAGGTGGGTACTCTTGTTTTTTAAGGAAACACTTGATGTCATGATACTAGGGTTTGTCATCGATGACTGCTTCCATTGCGAAGATGTAAGCGGGCCTTTCAAGGCGTATAATGTCAATCTTAGGCACGTCGTTCCATTAACTTACAACAATCATGGAAGAGAGAGTGGCTAGTGCATCAGCCGTGTGATTTTCTTCACGAGGAATGTGATGAAACTCGATTCTGTTGAAGAATGGTAACAACCTTATCGCGTAATCTTTTAAGGAATCAATCCTGATTGGTATGTATTCCACTCTTCTTTGATCTGATTGATAACCAGGGCTAAGTCTCCATACACATCCAAGTTCTTTATCCTTAAGTCGATAGCTTCTTCGAGACCCATGATACAACCTTCGTATTCGGCCTTGTTATTTGTGCATTTGAACGTCAGTCTGGCAGTGAAAGGGATATGGGTACCCTGAGGTGTTACGATGATTGCCCCAATTCCGTTTCCATAAGTGTTGACGGCTCCGTCAAATATTAGTCCCCATTGGGAACCTGGTTCTTGCCCTTCGCTGGGTAGCGGTTCATCGCAATCTTTCATTTTCAAGTACACGACATCTTCGTCTGGGAAGTCAAATCCGATTGATTCCTGATCGTCAATCGGTTGATGAGCCAAATGATCGGCTAAAATACTTCCTTTGACGGCTTTCTGAGCATGGTACTCGATGTCGCATTCCGATAACAACATCTGCCACCGGGAAATCCTTCCCGTGAGAGCAGGCTTTTCAAAGACGTACTTGATCGGATCCATTTCGGAGATTAACCAAGTAGTGTGAGAAATCATGTACTGGCGAAGACGCTTGGCTGCCCAAGCAAGAGCATAACAATTTTTCTCGAGCATAGTGTACCGAGTTTCATAGTCCATGAACTTCTTACTTAAGTAGTAAATGACAGACTCTTTTCTCTTTGTCTCATCTTGTTGGCCAAGAACACAACCCATAGAGTCTTCCAAGACTGTTAAGTAGATGATCAGTGGTCTTCCTTCCACTGGAGGAGACAGAATAGGTGGATACAACAGATATTCTTTGATGCTTTCGAAAGCTTTTTGGCAGTCCTCTGTCCATACACAGCTTTGATTCTTTCTGAGTAGTTTGAAGATTGGCGCACATATCGCGGTTATGAGGGATATGCACCTTGAGATGTAATTCAGACGTCCCAAAAATCCTCTAACTTGTTTTTCAGTCTTTGGTGAAGGCATTTCTTGAATTACCTTGACCTTGTCAGGATCAACCTCAATTCCTTTCTGGCTGACGATGAACCCTAAGAGCTTTCCTGAGCGGACACCGAATGTGCACTTATTAGGATTCAAGCGGAGTTTGTATTTCCTCAGACGCTCAAATAACTTTGATAGGTGCTCTACATGCTCTTCTTCTATTTTAGATTTGGCAATCATGTCATCAACGTACACTTCAATATCCTTGTGCATCATGTCGTGAAATAGAGTTGTCATGGCCCTTTGATATGTTGCCCGCGCGTTCTTCAGACCGAACGACATTACCTTGTAGCAAAAGGTGCCCCATGGGGTGATGAATGAAGTTTTCTCCATATCTTCCGGTTCCATTTTGATTTGATTATAGCCCGAGAATCCGTCCATGAAGGAGAAGACTTTGACCTTTACTATACTGTCTATCAGCTTGTGAATGTGTGGTAGGGGGAAGTCATCCTTGGGACTTGCTTTGTTCCGATCCCTGTAGTCTACACATATTCTGACTTTTCCGTCCTTTTTCGAAACTGGCACTATGTTGGCTAACCATTGAGGATATTCTGAGGTGGCGAGGAAACCTGCGTCAATCTGCTTCTGTACTTCCTCATTAATCTTGATAGCCATATCTAGATGAGTTCTTCTCAGTCTTTGTTTTACTGGAGGACATTCTGTTTTCAGTGGTAAGTGATGTTCCACGATGCGGGAATCCAACCCTGGCATGTCCTGATAGGACCAAGCAAATACATCTGGAAACTCTTTGAGAAGTTTTATCAAGTATTCTCTGACAGTTGGACTGAGTAGTGCCCCAATCTTAACTTCTTTCTTTTCTTCCTCTGAACCCAAATTGATAGTTTCCAACGACTCTTTGTGAGGCTCAATAGACCTTTCCTCTTGCCTGAGTAATCGGGAGATTTCTTCTGGAATTTCTTCGTCCTCTTCTTCTTCAACTTCAAATACCAGAAATTCAAAGTTGGGAGAAGGCATTGGATCGTATGTTTCAATGGGGTTTAAAACAAGCAATCTGCATGACGTGATGATTTGTTTTTTTAGAAAAGACAGAGAGAATGCAAGAGTGTGTGCAGTGTATTTTCTGAAAAATGCTTGATTTTATTTGGGGCTGTTTTTAGGATTACCATTTTCTGAAAAAAAATGAAAAGTGAAAACAGCAATAAATGCGGGAATGACAGAATGACGTTATTTATTCATGATTTGTCGATTCTTGAAATACAGCCTTATAAAACAAAACTCTGTCACTTTGGGTGAAGCGAAGAGGGATATTTACATAAAAGTGAGCCTTGATAAAAACATCCATTTCACCCAGGCAAGGTGAAAGGTTTAAAACAAAGATGGTAATTACTTGGACTTATGGACGACTTTTGGGACATCGACAGCAACCCAGGGGCGACGAACTCCTCTGTGAATCAAAAAGTCTGGTACCTTCCTTCTTGGTTTATCTTCAGAAATAACGCTGATTTCTGGCGGAGTAGGAACATTGGAGTCTTCCTCCCATGCAGAGTTGTCATAGGATAATTCTTATGTCGCATCTTCCATAGTGTTTTCACTTTCAAGAGGATCTCCCCATCCAGTTGGCTGGATGTCCTCGTATCTGATACGAGAGCTTTCGGGAGCGGTGTATTTGACTAGGAAGTCGTACTTACCGCTTGGCTGTCCCAAGGTGTCCCATGTTTTTGTGGGAATGGATGAGTCATCTTCCTCAATGACGTCGATTTCAGGAAATGCATAGTTAATGAATTCTTGTCCTGCAAACTTTGCAAATTCATCACCGTGGTGTCGGAAATTTTCGGAATGTCCTGAGTAATGTTTACATGACTCTGTGGGGACATGGGTATTCTTTTCAATATTGCTCAACTGACAGGCATCGTCCGGCTGACTTTTCTACCCTAAGTCTTCTGCGTACGGCTTCTAGATAGGCAAGTCATCCAGGAAATCATAGCCACAGTTGTCTTTCATTAGATTGTCTTCCTCTAATGAATTGGGTGGAGCACGGCATCCTTCAGGATCACAATCTCCATAGATCATCCTGACGTCTGATCTTGGTATATATCTTGGGCTCTGCTTGGGAAAATAAAATGGCGTGTGCGCCTCTCCCTGAGACATATAACTGTCATCTTTGAGATAAGACTTCCACTCCTCATCCGTATCGGAGGAGTAGCTCTCATTGATGGTGTGTACTTCTTGAGACACTGGGTGGAGGAAACCTCAGCTGCGGAAGAAATCCCGAATGGGACGAAAACTTTTATCTTACTTAGTAGTCTAGGTACAGGTTGAAGAGAAAGCAAGACCTTTCTTTGTCTTATTATCAGTAGGAATTACAATATGTCCTCATCCTTTTGTGTCATTACTCTTGATCACTTCGAGAGCATCCTTGTATGAGGAAATCAATGCCCCTCTTTCTGGTCGATTCTCATTGCTCACCGAGAGTGCTTGGAACTGGGTTCCAACAACCTCCTCTAGTTCTACACAGGAGAATGATGATAAGTTGCTCATGATTAAGGCCTGCTCTCCGTATACTGTGACTAATTTGTCATTCTTGACGAACTTCAGTTTTTGGTGAAGTGTCGAAGTGACTACCCCAGCTTCGTGTATCCAAGGTCTTCCTAATAAACAGTTGTATGCTGCCTGGATGTCCATGACCTGGACAATGACTGGAAAGTGTGAGGACCAATGGTTATGGGAAGATTGACTTTGTTGATAACTGTTTTTCTAGATCCGTCAAAGGCTTTGACGATGATTTCACTGCCTCAAATCGGAGTTCCTTGAAAAAAAAGTCGAACCAAAGTTGACCTTGGCATGACATTTAAGGATGAACCTGTGTCTACCAGTATGCTGGCTAAAGCATCGTCTTGGAGGTTGACTATAATGTTAAGCGCCATATTATGATTCTTGCCTTCTTCCGGCAGTTCTTCATCACTGAATCCTAAGTTGTTACAGGAAGTGATGTTGGAGCTGATGCTGTCAAATTATCCTACTGTCACATCTTGTTCCACAAAGGCTTGCTCTAAGAATTTCTGTAGAGCTTCCCTGTAAGCTTCCGAACTAAGCAGGAGAGATAGTACAGAGATTCGAGACGGAGTTTGCAACAATTGGTACACAATGTTGTACTCGCTTTTCTGGATGAGCTTCATCATCTCATCAATGTTCTTTACAAGTTCTGGATTACTGGAATGACCGACTTGTTGGTTAGAAACATCCGTTTGAGGTTCCTTTTCTTTGGTAGGTTCTCCAACTCCTCTGTTGAAGATCCGACCGCTCCGGGTAACTCGACTAATGTCTACAATGTTCACGACGGAGGGTAATGGAGTTTCTTTTCCGTTCTCGATGGTCGTTGCACCATACTTGTAAGGGATAGCCTTATCTGATTTGTACGGTATTGGACCTGGGAGGTAGATAACCACATGAGCTTTTTGATTTTTCTGACCATCGTAGGCAGCTTCGATTGGTTCCTGGTTGGGAACTTTTCTACTATCAAGAGGGATCTTTGGTTCGTTGAGTAGAGGGATTATGGCGCAAACGTCCTTGGTTATTCCATGATCGGAGATCATGACAGTATCTTTGCTTTGACTAGGGAGGTATTCTTATATCATGTTGATCGACCCAAAACTCGAACATTGTCGAATCTCTTTATGGTCCAACTGATTTTGGAGGGCTGCTCGTACGAGATAACATCCTTGGTTATTTTTCGAGCATACTCTACAACGCTCATAATTGTGCGGTGGTACCCGACCATATCCGCTTTGTATACAGTGCATCTTTACTATATCTATTTCCATTGAGCAGATATCGCGACTTTGATGTCTATCAGGATTCCCATCAATCATGCTAATCCGTTGTGTAGCTTCATCCAGGTTGATCGGAAGCCACCAGTGGTCCAACAGATGTTGAAGGGTTCTTTGCACAATCGCAAACCCTTGGTCATCTTCGCAGCATTCTTTACAGTCTTGATAATCATGTGAAGCCAGAAAACCGAGCCTGGCCTGCTTAGCATGTAATTCCACTAGACTGGTATTCATCAAGCGTATGTCAAAGATTTGAACCATATTAACTTGATGGTCATTTTTTTCGCGGTAATCTTGGATCCATCTGAGATCCATCTAATGTTGGAGGGCCTCTTATACAAAAGAGCATCATGATTATCTGTTGAGCAGATTGGACAAGCACTATAATCGTGTCGTGGCAGATTATAATACTGACTTTGTCTCGAATGCATCGCCACTAAATTGACGTTCATCGCAAGAATGTTGTGGTTCTGTACAATGTTGGGATGTGCATGGGCCATGTTTACTTCACGAATTCTGTGATTCTGAATCCAGCCCAGATCCATTTATTCTTGCGGAGCTGCTTGTACTACGGTACACCCTTGATTGTCCTTAGAGCAGGTATCACACTGATGATAGTTGTGAGATGGAACATGTCCGTACCCGCTCTGCTTGCAATGCATTTTTACCAGGTTGGTTCCTAGTAAGCGTACATTGTGAATTTGATAACTGTTGTCAGGTTCTCCTTCTATCAAATTCACTGTGGTCTTCTCATGTTGCGGTAACGGGTTTGTCTGAACATTCGGGTTAGTATCTTTGAAAGATAAGATCCTGTTCCTAACAAGCTTCTGTACATCAGACTTGAAGCTGAGACAATTCTCAATGTTGTGTCCCGTTCCTCCTTAATGGTAAGGGCAAATTTGATCTATTTTGAACCAAAAAGGAGGATTTTCTGGTACTGCGAGAGGAGTCCTGGTTTGGACGTGCCCCTTGGCCAGTAGAAGTGGAAATAGGTCTGCATACAACATCGGTATAGGGTCGAACCCTGATGGTCGTGTAGTATGATTGTTGTTGTTATACTGTGGACGAGCCTGTTGAAAAGGATGTTGCGGCCTTTGCTGATACTGTTGCTGACTTGGTTGGCTCTGAGCAACCTGAGGTTGATAAGTCGAAGCTGGCGCTGGGTTGATAGCGGGAGTTACCGACACTACTGGTTGATACATTCGCCTTAGCTTTCCCAACGAGATATTACTGATATCCTGCTCTTTCTTCTTTTGGAAAGCATTACCGTAACTTTTGGTACTGCTGGATGGCTCTGCATCCTTGACCAATCGTCCTTCTTGGACTGCTTCTTCAAAGCGTACTCCCATGTTCACCATTTCAGTGAAGTCACTGGGCGCACTGGCGATCTTTCGGTCATAATAGAACGAGCTCAATGTTTTCAGGAAAATCTTTGTCAATTCCTTTTCCTCAAGAGGGGGAAAGATCTGAGCGGTAATTTCACGCCATCTCTGAGCATATTCTTTAAAAGTTTCTTTGTCCTTTTGTGACATTGCTCTGAGCTGATCCCTATCTGGTGCCTTGTCCAGATTGTATTTATATTGTTGAACAAAGGCTGCCCCAAGATCTCTGAAAGTACTGATCTTGGTGCGGTTTAAACCCATGTACCATTTTAGTGCGGCACCGGTTAAACTGTCTTAGAAGTAATGGATTAGTAGCTATTGATTGTCTGTTTGAGTAGACATTTTTCGAGCGTACATCACCAAATGACTTTGAGGGCAAGAGTTGCCTTTGTATTTTTCAAAGTCAGGCACCTTGAATTTGTCCTGTATCTTTACATTAAGGACCAGACAGAGGTCAACGGCGTCCTTTCCGAATAAGTCTTGGCCGCGAATGGCATGCAGTTCCTTCTGCATTTCCATGAATTGCTCTTGGAACTCATTCATCCTTTCGTACATGTCTTTGTTTCCACTAGAAATTTTGAGAACAAGATTTGGTTCTGCAATATTATCTCTAAGTTTTGATGATAACAAATGAGTATTGGCATGAACAATTTTGCACAAGTAATGTTGTTACTTGAAAGACATTTCGTCTATGCACTTAAAAGAGCTGAACGAAGATAAAATTCAAAAGGAAAAGAGTATGAGTTCTGAAGATCTGAAGTCGAGGGTTCTGATGGAACGAAGTCCAGATGCTGAAGCCTCACGCTCTCTGATCAAGGTTCTGAAGACCTACCCAAAGTCGACTCTCATGCTTCAATCAAATATTATCAGAAGCCTCTGAAGATATGATGAAAGTGGATTAAGAGAACAAGGTTCTGAAGACAAGTTCTGAAGATTTTGGAAGCGCAGAGATGATGATTCGAAGACTTGATATTCTCAAGAACCGAGCAATGTTTTCCCTTCTTACTCATGCTCACAAAAAGCCTCTGAAGTTAAGAAACCAAGAAAACTTGCCACACTGTACAGCCGTACCACATTACAATGTTAAAATTCTTGAAGACTGTGCGAAATACAAACAAGACAATCTGACACAGACAGGACGCGCAGCATGCAGAAGACTTTGTACCTGTCCTCACGCTTAGCCGTAAGCCTACTTAGCTATCATGATTCCATCTGAACGGTTCTTTTCACTCGGCTATAAAAGGAAGCTCAAAGACTTGAAGAAATACATACACGCGAACTGCTACAATACTTTCTAACTCTGTTATTTCTTAAGTAATTCTTGGTCTAAAAACTTGTTTACATTATCAGCTTGATAAGAAGCAATTTTCTGTAAACCCATTGTATTTGAACTTAAAGTTGTATTCCATAAGAGAGTCTTAGTGATTAGATCTCTTGAGAAGTCTAGGACGTGTGTCTTAGAGATTGTGCCTTAAGTAAGGCCTGTGTGGTTGGATTACTTAAGAAGTCTAGAATGTGTGAGTTCTAGGGGTTGTTGTTAGTCACCAGCTGTGTTAGCTCGTGCAGTGTACTATTTTGTTGAATAGTGGATTAAGACCTCGTTGAGAGAGACGAAATCACCTTGGCGGGTGGACTAGATTAACTTGAGAGGTTCTCAAGTGAGCTAGTATAAACATAACGTGTTTATATCTCTTTGTCTAACCAAGTTGTTTTTCTTTAGAAAAGGGGTAAAGTTTTAAAGAGAAAGTTATATTAAAGAAACGATTTATTTTGAAAAACCAATTCAAACCCCCTTTCTTGCGTTTTTCACACCTTCAATTGGCATCAGAGCTCCGGTTCTGAGGTGATAAAAAGATTTAATTTTTATCAAGCACTTAACAGTGTTCAGTACCGATCCAAGTGTGAAAAACAATGACTACACCACCACCAATAACTTCTGAAATAAATGTTATTGAAAGAGAATCTTACACTGCAAAACCTCCTATCTTTGATGGCGAAAAGTTTGATTATTGGAAAGATAGAATTGAAAGTTATTTCTTATCATTTGACCTAGACCTATGGGATCTAGTACTTGATGGCTATAGTCATCCTGTAGATTCTGTATGTAAAAAGATTGAAAGAAGTGAGTTTACAGATGCTCAGAAGAAAACTTACAAAAATAATCACAAAGCAAGAACCATTCTGTTGAACGCAATTTCTTATACCGAGTATGAGAAAATCACAAACAAAGAAACTGCAAAGTCCATCTTTGACTCTCTTCGTATGACTCACGAAGGAAATGCTCAAGTCAAGGAGACGAAGGCTCTTGCGCTAATCCAAAAATACGAAGTCTTCAAAATGGAAAATGATGAGTCTGTTGAAACCATGTTCTCAAGGTTTCAAATGCTTGTTGTCGGACTCAGAGTTCTAGACAAAGGCTATTCTACTGCTGATCATGTCAAGAAAATCATCAGAAGTCTTCCGGCAAAATGGAGACCAATGGTGACTTCCTTGAAACTTGCAAAGGACTTGAATAGTAGCAGTCTTGAAGAACTTATCAGTTCTTTAAGAAGTCATGAAATAGAGCTTTAATGAGATGAACCTCAGAAGAAAAACAAATCCATTGCACTGAAGGCAAAGCCAGAAAAGAAGAAGGCGTATCAGGCAAAAGAAGAAATGGAAGAATCTGAAGAAGATTCAAAAGAAGATGATATATCACTCATATCAAGAAAGATAAGTCAACTCTGGAAATACAGAAGGAACAAGTTCAAAGGACCAAGGAGAAGATCCGAATCTACATCCGGTCAAAGAAGAAACTATGGAAAAGATGTTACGTGTTTTGAATGCAAAGAACCTGGACATCTAAAAAATGACTGTCCAAAGGCCAAGAAAGAAGAAAGAACCAGGAAATCCAAAAAGGCTCTTATGGTAACCTGGGATGATTCAGAATCTGAAGATGATGCTGATGAAGGTCGGGTCAACATGGCATTCATGGCAGAAACCAGAAGCGACTCGTCAGAGGAAGAACTATCAGACTCCGATGATGAAAGAAAGGTACTTTCCTCCTTATCACGTTCTGAACATGAATTAGGATTAACGGAACTTATAAAAAGATATCAAAACCTTCAAAGCAAATTCAAAATCTTGAAAAAGAGTTTTATAGTTTCTTTAGAAGATCTTACTAAAAACAAGAAAACCATTTCTGAGCAAAATGAGAAAATATTTGTCTTAGAAAACTCAAACACTGTCCTGAAATGTAAATTATCTAAGTTAGAAGAAGAAATTGTTTCAAACTCAACTAACACTAGTGAAGAAGACAAATATGATAAAGCATTTAAAAACTTTCTTGCCAAAAGCGTAGATAGAAGCAAAATGGCTTCACTAATCTATGGAGTCAGTAGAAATGGCAGTAGAGGTCTAGGATATTCAGGACCATCTCAACCATATGATGAAACCAAAAACATCAAAATAATACCTCTGTCCAAACAGTTTATTCCCTCTAGTACTAGCCTTAAGCATTCAGAACCAAAAGGTTCTAACACTAGGATTACACAAACACACACACACTAAAGAAATATCCTAAACACGAACACTATGCACAAACTCCACACCGTTTTGCTAACGTAAGGAAATCTAAAGGGATCAGAACCTTTAGAAAAACTAATGTGAAAGGACCCACAAAATGGGTACCTAAAAACAAGATAATTTATGTTGCAGATATCCTTAATAGCTCCATTGAAATACCAGTCATGGTACCTGGACAGTGGGTGCTCGCGACACATGACAGGAGAAAGGCTTATGTTCCAAGATCTGAAACTTAAGCCTGCAAGCGTTGTCGGTTTCGGATGAAATCAGAAAGGAAGAATCACTGGCTCCGGAACTGTTGGAAATGGTAAGCTTCCTTCCATTAAGAATGTTTTATTAGTAAAAGGTCTAATGCATAATCTGCTGTCAATAAGTCAACTTAGCGAGAGTGGCTATGATCTCATTTTTAATCAAACGTCTTGTAAAGCTGTAAGTCAGAAGGATGGATATGTCCTATTCAACGAAAAGAGGAAAAATAACACTTACAAAATTAAATTATCTAATTTAAAACATCAAAATGTAAAATGTCTTCTTTCTATAAACAAAGAGCAATGGGTCTGGCACAAACGTCTTGGCCATGTCAGTTTGAGAAGAATCTCTCAGCTTAACAAGCTTGGTCTTGTTAGAGGCTTGCCAAATCTGAAATATTCGTCAGACGCTCTTTGTGAAGCATGTCAGAAAGGAAAGTTTTCAAAAACCTCTTTCAAAGCTTAAAATGTTGTTTCCACCTCTAGACCGTTGGAACTTCTTCACATTGATCTGTTTGGCCCTGTAAAAATGGCCTCTCTCAATGGTAAGAAATATGGACTAGTCATCGTTGATGACTACAGCAGATGGACATGGGTAAAATTCTTAAAACACAAAGATGAATCACATTCTATGTTTGCTTCCTTCTGCACTCAAGTACAAAATGAGAAAAATTATAAAATAGTCAGAGTCAGAAGTGATCATGGTGGAGAATTTGAAAATAAAAACTTTGAACAACTTTTTTATTCACATGGAATATCTCACGATTTTTCTTGCCCTAGAACTCCACAACAAAACGGAGTTGTAGAAAGAAATAATCGAACTTTACAAGAAATGGCTCGCACCATGATCCAAGAAACTGACATAGCTAGGCACTTCTGGGCAGAAGCAATTAACACAACATGTTATATTCAAAATAGAATCTCTATAAGACCTATCTTGAATAAAACTCCATATGAATTATGGAAGAATAAATTACCCAACATTTCTTATTTTCATCCATTTGGATGTGTCTGTTTTATGCTTAACACTAAAGAGAATCTTAGCAAGTTTGATTCCAAAGCACAGAAGTGTCTGTTGTTGGGATACTCTGAACACTCGAAAGGCTACAGAGTTTACAACACAGAATAAAGAATTGTGGAGGAATCTATTCATGTTAGATTCATTGACAAGCCTGACTCAGAAAAGTCAGAGCTAGTTCAGAAACTTACAGATTTGGAAATCAGATTCTTCGAACCTAAGGAAAAGACAGATGAAGTTAAAGAACAACAAGATCCTACACCAGAAACCACTGAAGTAACTCCAAATACCCCATCTCAACGAAGAAGAAGACTGTCCACATCCTATCCTGAGGAACTAATTCTGGGTAACAAAGATGCTCCTATCAGAACCAGATCAGCCTTTAGACCATCAGAAGAAACACTTATAGGATTAGTATCATTGATAGAACCAGCTACAATTGAAGAAGCCCTCATGGACAAAGACTGGGTTCTGGCTATGGAAGAAGAACTTAACCAATTCTCCAAAAATGATGTTTGGGATCTAGTTCCTAAACCTAAGAATGTTCATGTAATAGGAACTAAGTGGGTATTTAGGAACAAGCTAAATGAAAAGGGAGAAGTTGTCAGAAACAAAGTACGACTTGTTGCTCAAGGATACAGTCAACAAGAAGGAATTGACTACAACGAAACATTTGCTCCAGTTGCTAGACTTGAAGCAATACGTTTACTAATATCCTTTTCCGTAAATTATAACGTCACTCTATATCAAATGGATGTTGTTAGTTCTTGGATTGGCTGGAATTTTGGTAAAACAAAGTATGTTCAATGTTGATGTCAAGGTAGTGATGTTGCAACATTGAGACTTAACACTAGGTTGTGTTAAGTAGTTAAATTGCTGAAGTTGGATGTCTGATGTCACATGTCTGATGTTGTGACATTAGATCTGCAGAATTAATAACATCAGGTTGTTATGTTGTTAAGGTTTGCGTGTTAGCTGGAATTGTGGAGAGCTGTTAGTCTCATTGGATGAGAATATCTTGGGATAGATATTTTCTGCTGCATAGGAGATTTGATGCAGATTTGTAGGATATTTAAAAGGTTGAAGATTTAAAAAGATTTAGGAGAAAATATGTTTTGAATATTCAGTTTTAAATAACAAATCAAGTCAGATATTGTAGCAAGTCCAAGACCAATTCAAGGAGCTATATAAAGCGCACCAGTACTAAAGAAAAAGCGACGAAGAAAGAGAGCTAAAGACTGAGAGTCATTTTTGTGTCTTCGTGCATGTTTTGTAAACCATTCTAGTGTGAATTGGTATTGTTGTTTTAAGTTGTTCTTGATCAAAGCTATGAAGCAGAATCAAGTAGTGTCATTCAAAGTGTGTGATCTTTGAAGTGATTTAGGAGTTGAGTAGTGTTCTTATATCTAAGTGGTTTCTTAGGTAGAAAGTCACTAGTAGGAATTAAGATTAGGAGATTGTCAACTGGGTTGTTGAGCCTGTAATTTAATTCTACAAGTAGTGAATTTCATCCCTGGCTTGGTAGCCCCCAGACGTAGGTAGTTAGACTGAACTGGGTGAACAATTTGTTGTGTTTTCTGCTGTTTATTTTTTCCATTGTGCAGAGTGTGTTGTTGTGACATCGCACCTTAACATCACACGTCTGATACCATAATTTCAATTGGTATCAGAGCAGGCATCCTGTCTGTCTCTGGGTGAGATCTAGGGAAGTTACTTTCTGGTGTAAAGATGGACAAAGAAGTTGGAGGATTCGTCAACAGACCCGCTATTTTGGATGGATCCAATTATGACTATTGGAAACCAAGGATGACCACTTTCTTAAAATCCTTGGACAGCAGGGCTTGGAAGGCTATTATTAAAGAGTGGAAAGCACCTGTTGTGTGTGAGAAAGATGATGCTGGCAAAGATAAAGAGGGCACCTCAAAGCCAAAGCCTGAAGAAGAATGGACCAAGAAAGAAGATGAGCTTGCCCTTGGTAATTCCAAAGCTCTAAATGCTATTTTCAATGGAGTGGATAAGAATATTTTCAGGTTAATCAATACCTGTGAAGTTGCTAAGGAAGCGTGGGATATTTTGAAGGCCACTCTTGAAGGTACATCTAGAGTAAAAATGTCAAGACTTCAGATTCTAACATCAAAATTTGAAAGCCTGAAGATGAAGGAAGATGAGACTATTCATGACTTCCACATGAGTGTTCTTGAACTGGCCAATACATCTAGTGCTCTTGGAGAGAAGATGTCAGAAGAAAAGCTGGTAAGGAAGATACTTAGGTCCATTCCTAAGAGGTACAAGATGAAGGTGACTGCTATTGAAGAAGCTCAAGACATCAGAAAGATGAGAGTTGATGAGCTCATTGGATCTCTTCAAACTTTTGAGTTTGGTTTAAATGAAGAAGAACCAGAAAAGAAGCCCAAGGGTATTGCTTTGGTCTCCACTCCTGCAGAAGGTAAGGAAGTTAAAGATGATGATTCTCAGGAGGATTTGTCTCAAGCCATTGCTATGTTGGGAAGGTAGTTCAACAAAGTGCTAAAAAGGTGGAACAATAACTACAAGCCTAGTGTCAAGAACATCTCTTCTGACATCAGTAAGCCAAAAGAGAAAGATGAAGAGAAGACTGCCCAGGATAAAGGTGTTGGTGCTTTGAATGTGAAGGGTATGGACATGTCAAGAAAGAATGTCCCACATTCTTGAAGAAGCAGAAGAGGGGCATGTCAGTTTCCTGGTCTGAAACTGATAGTGAAAGTGAAGGTGAGTCAGCAAGGCATGTTAGAGCCTTAACAGGAACTGTTGTGTCTGATGATGATAGTGATGGAGAAATAACTTATGAGGAGTTAGCATCTACTTATCAAGAGCTGTGTTTAAAAAGTCCTGAGATTTGTCAAGAAAACAAGTGTCTCAAGAAACAGATCGCTCGGCTTGAAAATGAAAAAGGTGATCTGGAAATTGAAGTTGTTCTAGTCAAATCTCAACTGGATCAGATGACGAAGTCTATTAGGATGATGAACAGTGGTACAACTACTCTTGATAAGATTCTTCAGTCAGAGAAAGCTGCTGGAGATAAATCAGGTATAGGGTATGTGGCAAGCACTTCAGGAACAAAGAAAGAGGTGTCTCAACAATTGTCTCAACATCAATCTAAGAGACAGGGTCCTACACCAAAGAAGGATGTTCAGCCTCAGAATGTCGAGAAGAAGAATGGTCCTCATCAGAGGAAGGTGCAGCCCCAAGGAGCTAGTCAGTATATGTCTCCCCAATATCACAAGAGCATAGAGACTGTCAGGTCTAAACAGAACATGTCTCATCAGATGTCTCAACATCAGGAAAACTGGATTGGATATGAATACAATAATGCTGTGCCTCATTACTATGGAAGAAGGAAGCCTCATCACCATAGAAGACAACATCCTCAGTACAAAAGAAGACAATCCAACCATGGAAGAAGGATACAACATTATGGGTGGCAGCCTCAGCAATATCATCATCATAGCAGAAGGATTAACCACTTCAGAAATGACAGAGTCAGATACTTCTATTGTGGCAGATTTGGACATATGCAACTCTCTTGCTTCAAGCTTCACGGTTATCCAAATTCTGCTCCTCAACCCAGACAGAAAGAAGTCAGGCCGAAGGTGGTGAAGAAATGGGTTCCTAAAGTTAATAGTTTGATAGCTCACACTTCCTTAAGGGTTTCTACCAAAGATGACTGGTATTTTGACAGTGGGTGTTCAAGACACATGACTGGAGTAAAGAATCTGCTTGTTGATGTGAAACCTCAGTCTTCTGGCTATGTTACATTTGGTGATGGGATCAAAGGAGAGATAAAGGGAATTGGTATACTAAACTGTGCTAGTGCTCCCAGACTGGATAATGTTCTTCTTGTTAAAGGACTAACAACAAATTTGATTAGTATTAGTCAACTTTGTGATCAAGGATTCAAAGTAGACTTCACAAAGTCCGAATGTATGGTCAAAGATGACAAAGGAGAAGTCATTATGAAGGGAGCCAGGTCTAAGGACAATTGTTATCTTTGGGTGCCTCAAAACTCAGATTCTTCCACGTGTGTGCTTGCTAAAGAAGATGATGTCAAAATCTGGCATCAGAAGTTGGGACATCTTCACCTAAAAGGAATGAAGAGAATTATCTCCTCAGAAGCAGTCAGAGGGATTCCCAAACTTAGTATTGAGGAAGGAAAGGTGTGTGGAGACTGTCAGAAAGGAAATCAGACAAAGATGTCTCATCCGAAGCTTCAACATGACACAACCTCCAAGGTATTGGAACTTCTTCATATGGACTTGATGGGACCTATGCAAGTCGAAAGTCTGGGTGGAAAGAAATATGCTTATGTAGTTGTGGATGACTATTCAAGATACACCTGGGTGAACTTAATCAAAGACAAATCTAAGGTGTTTGATGTCTTTAAAGAGCTCTGTCAAAGACTCCAAAGAGAAAAGGAGAGCAAGGTCATCAGAATAAGAAGTGATCATGGAAGAGAGTTTGAGAATAGCAAGTTTGAAGAATTTTGCTCGGCTGAAGGTATAAGTCATGAGTTCTCATTGCCTATCACCCCTCAACAAAATGGAGTTGTTGAGAGGAAGAACAAAACTATACAAGAGTCAGCTAGAGCAATGATTCATGCCAAGAAACTCCCTTATCACTTCTGGGCTGAAGCCATGAACACTGCCTGCTACATTCACAACAGGGTTACCCTATGAAGAGGCACTTCATCAACTCTATATGAACTATGGAAGGGAAGAAAACCTAATGTTAAGTACTTCCATGTTTTTGGTAGTAGATGTTACATCCTGGCAGATAGAGAGCGGAGAAGGAAATTGGATTCCAAAAGTGATGAAGGAATATTTTTGGGGTACTCCATTAATAGCAGAGCATATAGAGTCTTCAACTCCAGGACCAAAGTAATGATGGAGTCAATCAATGTTGTGATTGATGATGAAGATAAGCAGGAAGTTGAGGATGTCATAGAAGATGTTGGAACATCAGCTGATGAAGTCTCTGTAGAAGTTGAAGAAAGAAATCCTTCTCCTGGTGCTGCTGATAGTGAGCCTGAGCAACCTCAGAAAGATCCTTCTATCAGAATTCAGAAGGATCATCCAAAGGAGCTAATTATAGGTGATCCAAATTCTGGAGTAAGGACTAGGTCAAGAGAAATCATAGCTAGCTCGTGCTTTGTATCCAAAATTGAGCCAAAGAATGTCAAGGAAGCTCTGACAGATGAGTTTTGGATAAATGCTATACAAGAAGAACTGGAGAAGTTTAGAAGAAATGATGTCTGGGATCTTGTGCCAAGACCAGAAGGGGTGAATGTTATTGGAACTAAGTGGATCTACAAAAAGAAGTCTGACGAGCTTGGAGTGGTTACAAGAATCAAAGCGAGACTTGTTGCACAAGGTTATACTCAAGTTGAGGGAGTTGACTTTGATGAGACGTTTGCTCCAGTGGCCAGATTAGAATCCATCAGACTACTCTTGGGTATGGCTTGTAACCTAAGATTCAAGCTGTTCCAAATGGACGTGAAGAATGCTTTTCTGAATGGCTATCTAAATGAAGAAGTCTATGTAGATCAACTTAAAGGATTCACTGATCCAAACTTCCCCAATCATGTGTTCAAACTGAGGAAAGCGCTGTATGGCTTGAAACAAGCTCCAAGGGCCTGGTATGAGAGGCTGACAGAATTCTTAGTAGCAAATGGTTATAGAAAATGAGGGATTGACAAAACTTTGTTTGTCAAGGAAGAAGGCGGAAAATTAATGGTAGCCCAAATTTATGTGGATGACATTGTATTTGGGGGGATGTCAGATGCTATGGTAAAACAGTTTGTTCAACAAATGCAATCAGAATTTGAAATGAGTTTGGTTGGAGAACTTAGCTACTTTCTTAGATTACAAGTCAGACAAATGGAGGATTCTATCTTTATTTCTCAAAGCAAATATGCTAAGAGCATAGTAAAGAAATTTGGCCTGGATAATGCCAATCACAAAAGGACACCAGCTCCCACCCATTTGAAGCTATCCAAGGATGAGAATGGAGTGAGTGTGGACAACAGCTTGTACAGAAGTATGATTGGGAGTCTACTGTATCTCACAGCAAGCAGACCTGACATTTCCTTTGCTGTTGGAGTGTGTGCCAGATATCAATCTGATCCTAAGGTGAGTCACTTGAATCAAGTGAAGAGGATTCTGAAATATGTGAATGGCATAAGTGACTATGGGATGCTATATAGCCATGATTCTGGGACTGAGTTAAAAGGGTACTGTGATGCTGATTGGGCTGGAAGTGCAGATGCTAGGAAAAGCACTTCAGGAGGCTATTTCTTTCTAGGGAACAATCTGATTTCCGGGTTCAGCAAGAAGCAGAATTGTGTATCTCTCTCAACTGCTGAAGCGGAATATATAGCAGCAGGAAGTAGTTGCTCTCAGTTGGTTTGGATGAAGCAGATGTTGAGTGAATACAATGTCAAATAAGATGTTATGACACTATACTGTGATAATCTGAGTGCCATTAATATATCTAAAAATCCTATACAGCATAGTAGGACAAAGCACATAGACATAAGGCATCACTTCATAAGGGATCTGGTTGAAGACAAAATTGTTACCTTGGAGCATGTAGCCACAGATAACCAGCTGGCTGACATATTCACTAAAGCCTTAGATGCAAACCAATTTGAAAGGTTAAGAAGCAAATTGGGAATCTGCATTTATGAAGACTAAATGTGCTAGAAAGGGTTGTGGGTAGTTGGAGTTGTTTTGAAAATGTTTAGTCAACTGCCAGGTGAAGGTTGTCAAATTGTGGCTAAAAAGGGGGAGAAATAGCCAAGAGAGTCAAGAGTATAATGTGATGCAGATATTAAGGGGGAGTAACTGCTAACTCCTGATGTTGCTTTGCTGGTGCAAGATTGAGGGGGAGCAACATTGTGGAAAATTGTTGAAAATTGTTGTGCTGCAGCAGAGTTTTGGTGCTAGATGCTGAAGTAAATTAAAGATGCTGCTAATGTTGAATTGTGTGCAGCTGGTTGAAGATTGTAAAGATTGTAAATGTTTGCTGATGCTGCGTGGAGTTTTAAAATCATTGTTTGAAGTTTTTTCCGCTGCTGAAATATCTGAAGGTGCAGAGTGCAGAGTTTGTTTTAGCCAAAATTAGCCAAAGGGGGAGATTGTTAGTTCTTGGATTGGCTGGAATTTTGGTAAAACAAAGTATGTTCAATGTTGATGTCAAGGTAGTGATGTTGTAACATTGAGACTTAACACTAGGCTGTGTTAAGTAGTTAAATTGCTGAAGTTGGATGTCTGATGTCACATGTCTGATGTTGCGACATTAGATCTGCAGAATTAATAACATCAGGTTGTGATGTTGTTAGGGTTTGCGTGTTAGCTGGAATTGTGGAGAGCTGTTAGTCTCATTGGATGAGAATATCTTAGGATAGATATTTTCTGCTGCATAGGAGATTTGATGCAGATTTGTAGGAGATTTAAAAGGTTGAAGATTTAAAAAGATTTAGGAGAAAATCTGGTTTGAATATTCAGTTTTAAATAACAAATGAAGTCAGATATTGTAGCAAGTCCAAGACCAATTCAAGGAGCTATATAAAGCGCACCAGTACTAAAGAAAAAGTGACGAAGAAAGAGAGCTAAAGACTGAGAGTCATTTTTGTGTCTTCGTGCATGTTTTGTAAACCATTCTAGTGTGAATTGGTATTGTTGTTTTAAGTTGTTCTTGATCAAAGCTGTGAAGCAGAATCAAGTAGTGTCATTCAAAGTGTGTGATCTTTGAAGTGATTTAGGGGTTGAGTAGTGTTCTTATATCTAAGTGGTTTCTTAGGTAGAAAGTCACTAGTAGGAATTAAGATTAGGAGATTGTCAACTGGGTTGTTGAGTCTGTAATTTAATTCTACAAGTAGTGAATTTCATCCCTGGCTTGGTAGCCCCCAGACGTAGGTAGTTAGACCGAACTGGGTGAACAATTTGCTGTGTTTTCTGCTGTTTATTTTGTCCATTGTGCAGAGTGTGTTGTTGTGACATCGCACCTTAACATCACACGTCTGATACCATAATTTCAGATGTTAAGAGTGCATTCTTAAATGGTTATATATCAGAAGAAGTTTATGTCAAACAACCTCCTGGTTTTGAAAATTCAGAAAAAATCAGACTTTGTTTTTAAACTTAAAAAATCACTCTTTGGTTTAAAGCAAGCTCCCAGAGCTTGGTACGATAGATTGAGCAAATTTTTATTAGAAAACAATTTCACCAAAGGAAAGGTTGACACAACTCTTTTCTGCAAAACATATAAGAATGACATTCTTATTGTTCAAATCTATGTTGATGACATTATTTTTGGTTCTGCTAACTCTTCTCTATGTGAAGAATTTTCAAAGTTAATGCAGGCCAAAATTGAAATGAGCCTCATGGGAGAACTAAAGTTCTTCCTTGGAATTCAGATTGATCAAAGATCAGGGGCCACTTACATCCATCAAACCAAGTACACAAAAGAACTTCTGAAGAAGTTCAATATGACGGATTGCAACATTGCTAAAACACCAATGCATCCAACTTGTGTCATGGGAAAAGAAGAAACAGGAGTTAAGGTTTGTCAAAAAAAATAAAATAAAACTCTATCGTGGTATGATAGGTTCTCTCTTATATATAACTGCTTCTAGACCTGATATATTATTCAGTGTACATCTATGTGCTAGATTCCAATCAGATCCAAGAGGATCACATCTAACTGCTGTCAAGCGAATTCTAAGGTATCTGAAAGGAAAAACTAACCTTGGCCTGATGTATAAGAAAACATCAGAGTATACTCTTTCTGGTTACTGCGATGCAGATTATGCCGAAGACAGATTAGAAAGAAAGAGCACATCGGGGAACTGTCAGTTCTTAGGAAGCAACCTAATCTCATGGTCAAGCAAGAGACAATCTACAATTGCTCTCTCAACAGCAAAAGCAGGATACATATCAGCTTCCCTATGCAGCACTCAAATGCTATGGATGAAAAATCAGCTGGAAGACTATCAGATATATGAGACTAACATTCCTATCTTCTGTGATAATACTGCTACTATTTGCTTAAGTAAAAATCCAATTTTGCATTCTAGGGCTAAACACATTGAAATAAAACATCATTTTATTAGGGACTATGTTCAGAAGGGAACTCTATGCTTAAAATTCATTGATACAGACCATCAGTGGGCTGACATTTTTACAAAACCCTTAACTGAAGATAGATTTCTAATCATTTTAAAACATCTGAATATGGAGTACTGTTCAGAATAAAAACATTTTCAGAACCTCATGTGTTTAGTCAGAAGAAAAGTATTTTCAAATCATCAGAACCTTTTTCTTAACGCATCTCAAGTTCTGATAAATATGTTACATGTCATATATTCGGAAAATTATTTTTGCATGTGATTTAAATAAAATTAAGTCACTTTAATTATTCAAATTGGACGAACAACATTATTCTCGAGATTGACTCAACTTTATCACATTTATTAGCTTATCCCCTCAAGAAGGTGTCTGTCATTTAAACTCTCGAGAACATCTTCTCTCTCTCTCTCTCACAAACCCTAAAAAGTTAATCGACTCTCATCTATTTCTCTCTCAATCTATCACTCCCTCAAAATCAACTCAAGTTCAATCCTTATTCTTTCTTACCACCGTAAGGATGAACACTCATCAACAAGATACTGTTCAAATCTCTCAAGAACTATCATCCTCATCCATCACACCCACTACTACTCTCTCAATGACTGAACCAACTATTTCAAATCCATTAACCCTTCCCACAATTGATGCAAACCATGTCACCCAGAAAACTCGCTCTGTGACATGTGTGACACATGCAAACGATCTAACTGTTCTGAAAGAGCTAGATGTTGACTTCAACAACCTCTCTGATAATGGGTTTAACCTAATTGATCAATTGGTGCTCAAGAATGGAAAAATTACTTTGATAGACTAAGAGGTCCATGCTTTGATAATCTAGTGAAAGAATTCTGGAGACATGTAGATACAGACGAATTTCATGTGGTATCTTTTGTTCTGGAGCAGAAGATTATCATCACTGAGAGATCTATTTCAGAATTGATAGGAATGAAGTTCTTGGAAGGAAAGAGGGTGTACAGAAAAACTGAAAAATCTGAGTCAGTCATCAACAAAGCTATCTTCAAAAGCTTTCAATCAGGAACAACGGACTGCAAAAGCAAAAACTTGCATGACAACCTAAGGATCTGGCACAAGATCATTCTTGGATGCATCAATCCAATACCGGCGAAGAGTGCTACAGATTTTGCCAACACAAATCAAAAACACATGCTGTACTACTTGCATAAACATGAGAAAATGTGCCTTCCCTCCATTCTATTCTATTATTTAAGGAATATGGTGCGCAAGACAAGAACAACGGCCTCACCAGAAAAGAAGATTGTTAACTACATTCCTTTTGGAAGGCTGATCTCTGACATTCTGGTTGAAAGCGGATTAGTGAATTATCTGATCAAGGAAGCAAAGTTCACGGAATATCTGAATGAAAAAGTTAGAGAAGCTTTCAATGCTATAAATCTTAAGCATATGAAGATGATTGCAAGTGTCGATGTGAAACCAAAACCTATTTCTCCCGACACGGTGAAAAAGATCAGGAATCCAGTAGAAAACTATCCATTCTACCGCAAAGAAGATAATCCAACCCCAATAGCCTCTTACATTGCCATAATGAGAGAAGAAGAATCTAGAATTGAAGAAGCTGTCCCTCAGTCAAAGCATATTACCAGGAGTAAGAGGAAGCTCGATGAAGAGGATGCGGAGTACAAAAAGAAGAAAAAGGATGAAACTGAAATCTCTAGAAAAGAAGCTCTTCTTCTTGAGAAAATCAATAAAGTTGATGCAAATCCATCTGTTGCTGCACCATCTTCATCACCAATCACCTCTACCTCCATTCCACAAGTAAGGTTTAAACCCCCATCTTTTTCTATTCCTTTACCAACCACTGATCAATCAACCACCAACCCATCAATAACTACTCCAATCTTGTCTGAGACTGTTTTTACCTATATTTCAACAACAACTACCTCAACAATTCAGCCAAATAAACTAGAACCAACAAATCAAATCTCTGAATCTCAAGCTCCCAATACTGAATCTAGTTCTGAGGGAACCTCCTATGAATCCCTACAAATTGTCTTACCTGAAAACCTCATGAGCTCCGACAATCTAGAAGTAACCTCTCCTACCGGTCAACAACAACCACCTGAACCTACTGCTACTGAGATTGACTTATCTCATCAACCACCACCTGAAACCAACTCTGATAAATTCAACCTCGCTCTGGTTATCTACAATGCTCCACCTCCAACATCCTTTGAAGAATGTACAAGTTAATTTCATGACAAAGCACTTGAGATGTTTGCTAAGCTAAGAGCGGAACTTTGTACAAACACAAAGCTCATGGAACTTGAGAGTGCCTGTCAAAGTTTTCAAAATGGCTGGACATGGAACTTACAAGAATTGTAAGTTTCTCAAATACAACCATAACTACTGAACTAAAAAAGGCTAAGGAGAGAGCAGAAGCTCAAGCAAGAGTCAAAGTACTCAAGTTCTTTGCTGCCAAGCAGAAAGAAGCTGAAGATAAGGCTACTAAAGAAGCAGAAGAGCAAGCTGCTAGAAAGGCACAAGAAGCTGCTGAAGCTGAAAGGGCTAAAGAAAGTGCTATGATTGCTTCCCCTTCTGATCCTGTTATCAAGCGTCTGGGAGACGCCATTGATGAAATCAGAATTGAACAGAAGAACATCAGAGAAAGGTTTGACAAGCAAGATACTGTCAATGAAAATCTTCAGATCATGATGAAGAAGATTTGGGACAAGATGTCCTCTGACAGTAAACAAACCTCTGTTTTTCTTTTAAGTTTTAGTTCTGTGTTTTTCACCCTTGGACTACCCTGTGTTTATCTTTTTGATTCATGACAAAATGGGGGAGAAAGTATATGAATGTGATAATTTTGATCATATAGTCATTCTCTGAAAAAAAATGTTGCTTACATGCTAACAGATAAATCTATCATCTCTATTAGATTGTTTTTCTATATTTTTCCTCTGTGCAGATAACTCAGAACTTTGATGATGAAGAAAGACTAAAAAGGTTAATGAAGTTAGGGGGAGCCCGAGCACGAACTTTAATCAAATCTAATACTCAGGGGGAGCACTTCATAAAAAGGATAAGCTATCCTAAAAACATTTTTCCATGTTCTCTGTGTTATATATTTATATATCAAAATTGCGTCATCAAATACATAGTTTTGTCATCATCAAAAAGGGGGAGATTGTGAGAACAAGATTTGGTTCTACAATATTATCTCTAAGTTTTGATGATAACAAATGAGTATTGGCATGAACAATTTTGCACAACTAATGTTGTTACTTGTGAGAACTTAGCAAACAGGTTATACTCCTGAGAATCAGCGCAATGTTTAAAGAAAGACATTTCGTCTATGCACTTAAAAGAGCTGAACGAAGATAACACAAAAGACTTTAATTCGAAAGGAAAAAAGTATGAGTTCTGAAGATCTGAAGACGAGGGTTCTGATGGAACGAAGTCCAGATGCTGAAGCCTCACGCTCTCTGATCAAGGTTCTGAAGACCTACCCAAATTCGACTCTTATGCTTCAATCAAATATTATCAGAAGCGTCTGAAGTTATGAAGAAAGTGGATTAAGAGAACAAGGTTCTGAAGACAAGTTCTGAAGATTCTGGAAGCGCAGAGCTGATGATTCAAAGACTTGATAATCTCAAGAACCGAGCAATGTTTTCCCTTCTTACTCATGCTCACAAAAAGATTCTGAAGTTGAGAAACCAAGAAAACTTGCCACACTGTACAGCTGTACCACATTACAACATTAAAATTCTTGAAGACTGTGCGAAATACAAACAAGATAATTTGACACAGACAGGATGCGCAGCATGCAGAAGACTTTGTACCTGCCCTCACGCTTCTAGCCGTAAGCCTACTTAGCTATCATGATTCCATCTCAACGGCTCTTTTCACTCGGCTATAAAAGGAAGCTCAAAGACTTGAAGAAATACATACACGCGAACTACTACAATAGTTTCTAACTCTGTTCTTTCTTAAGTCATTCTTGGTCTAAAAACTTGTTTACATTATCAGCTTGATAAGAAGCAATTTTCTGTAAACCCATTGTATTTGAACTTAAAGTTGTATTCCTTAAGAGAGTCTTAGTGATTAGATCTCTTGAGAAGTCTAGGACGTATATCTTAGAGATTGTGCCTTAAGTAAGACCTGTGTGGTTGGATTCCTTGAGAAGTCTAGAACGTGTGAGTTCTAGAGGTTGTTGTTAGTCACTAGCTGTGTTAGCTCGTGCAGTGTACTATTTTGTTGAATAGTGGATTAAGACCTCGTTGAGAGAGGCGAAATCACCTTGGCGGGTGGACTAGATTAACTTGAGCGGTTCTCAAGTGAACTAGTATAAACATAACGTGTTTATATCTCTTTGTTTAACCAAGTTGTTTTTCTTTAGAAAAAGGGTAAATTTTTAAAGAGAAAGTTATATTAAAGAAATGATTTATTTTGAAAAACCAATTCAAACCCCCTTTCTTGCGTTTTTCACACCTTCAGAAATTACTTACAGAATCTGTCCTTCCGGGACAGTGTGTACCACTGGTTGTGGTATAGACATTATAGCATTGACCCATGGTACTTCAGTGCCCTGAAGTTTGTAACCTTCAGCAGTTGCTGTCGTAACCCTTGCATCTTCACTTTCCTGAAGTTTGTAACCTTCAGGCCCAGTGGTTCCTGCTACGATTTCTGGGTCTTCAGTGACCAACGAGATATATCCTTCAGGTATAAAGTTGAAAGGCATGCCCCAGGGGCGACCCTTAGGCATGTTGTACCGAGGATGATTCTCATGTGTCTCCAATATGGGTGTAGATGTGATCTCTGAGATCACAGTTCTTTGATGTTGCTGCTCCTGAGCTGCGGCCAGGGTTTGCATGTTGCTGTGAAGTTTTTCCAAACTTTCTTTTAGAGCGTCAATTTCTTTTCTCAGCTCTCTGTTATCTTCCTCGAGATCGTCCATTTTCTTTTGTCGATTGGCCCGAGTATTGTATGAATGAGACCGTTTGACTCTAGAATTGTGAGACATACGTGAGACTCAAGGAGAAGAAAATGCGTTATGTGAGAATGATGAATGATATGCAAAGACATATTTTTTTAGTTTTTGTTTTATTCAAAAAGAAACTTCAACAAATAGATTGCAAATATCACACAGTGGGGGAGACCCCTTTTTATTGAATTCGAAAGATTGCAATATTTTACAAGGAAAAAGTACAGTATTTTACAAAGTGCTGCAAGGAAAATCTCTAAGCTCATGGATCCTGAGTTCTCTTTGAAGAGAACTCAGATGCTGGTTCCTGTATTTTCCTTTTCTTTGACCGGGGCTCTTCAGCCGCTGTCGGGTCGACGACTCTTTGCCAAGTGAAAGGAGCGAGTAAATTTCTTCGGTTTTCCCGACTTTCCATAGCCTGTTGCTCAAATATCTCAATTAGAGCATCCTTCTCCTTTAACAGTTCCTGAATCTTGGTACATTCCAAATTAAGGATCTGGTATTTGTTCTTCCAAGAGCTTTTCTCACGTTGGACTTTGTTAAGAGCGACCTGGAGTTTTTCTACATCAGACATGAAATAATGGACAGATTCCTTTAAGGGAAAAACTTCTTGATGAGGGTAAGGCATCCTAAGCTTGAGGGCTCTAGTTTGCACCCAGTGGAGATAAGGTTCCATGAAGGTACAATTTGGTCTTCCCAAAGACTCTCTGCCTTTCCTGTGAATATGTTGCCAGGCATGCACTATTTCCTTCTCTAGTGCCCTGTCATTTTCCCCTTCCTTGAAGAAAATACCTTCTAGATGAACGTTATATGGGATATTCTTCATCGGGTATCCGAGTTGACGGCGAGCTAAAATTGGATGATAGTTGATTCCTCCTTTAGTTCCAATGAGGGGTACGTTAGGGAAATTTCCACATCTGTCTATGATCTCTATCCCTTCGCAAATCTGATTGTACCAATCTATGTCAAAATTGGTAAGAGACATAATCCTTTGTGACCAACGTAGAGTACTCTTGTGATCCCTAAAAGCAGCAGACTTGGGCAAATGGGAAATGAACCATTTGTAGAGTAAGGGTACACAGCATGTGATCATTCCTCTGCTGTACAAATTCCTTAAGTGTATAGAATGATAAGCATCTGCGAGCAAGGTTGGTACGGGGTTTCCTATTAAGAAGATATTAACATCATTGGTATCGACGAAGTTGTCAATGTTGGGAAAGAGGAATAACCCATATATGAGCAGGACAAAGATGACTTCGAAGGCAGTTATGTTTCCTATACTAGCAAAGTATAGAGCTTTCTCTATCAGGAATTTAGCCGGTAAACCCTGGATTCCTCCTTTAGTGGTTATGTGAGTCCTAACTTCTGACTCATCCAAAGAGATTGCTCTTGCAATGGCCTGATCCTTTGGAATTTCTTCCAGTCCAGAAAACGGAGGTTGATTAGTGATAGGTAAATCAATCTGGTGGGAGTACTCTTCTAGTGTTGGTGCAAGTTGGTAATCCAGAAATGTGAAGCAGTGGTAAACTGGATCGTAGAACTGTACCAGCGTAGACAGGATCCCTTCAACCACGTTGACTCTCAACAGAGACAATAGTCCTCCGTACTTAGCTCGGAAAGCCTCAGGATTGGTAATCATCCTTCCCAATTTCCTTAAGTCTTCTATTTTCGGAGCCTTGAAGGTGTACTTGTGCGTCTTTCTTCTACCGAAATCCATAACGCAACCTTTGATATTTGTAACTATTGTTTTAGTTCTTTTGAAAAAAGATTTTTTTCTTGTTTAAAAAGAGTTTTTTAATGAATGCATGAATGCAGCACCCAAAAACATTTGAAAACATAGGTTCAAGGGTTCAACGTTACAAGCATGGAGTCATGGCTCTACCCATCCCCAAAGGTTGTACTATTTTGGTCAATTTTTTGTACCTGTAGAACGGGTTCTAAAAGGTTCCCAAAGTCATTGACCCCTCCTAGGGATACCAACAGAAAAGATGATTCACTCGAGCGAGTTGTAATATCCTAGGATGAATCTCATTTGAGTGTAGTATCGCGTATCAACTATTCCCGATAGTCACCGCACTACCAAATGGCCATATGGTTAATGTCTACTAAATCCTCAAGCTCATGGGTACCGCACTGGGATAGACAATGCTTTCACAAAAATTAGTCGTTCAACATCGATATTTCTGTACGGGTACCTCGACTGATTCGGTGGACTGCCAAGTTAGCTTGGTCGGGATTCACTCCCTATAAGTGTTTCCTGGATATGCCACCACTTATCTTAATGTTCTCTCAAACTTTCCACATGCATATTAATCGCATTCCCAGTTGACAGAAAAATAAACATGGGTATCAAGTAGTATAACAGTAAATGATATAAATATTATATAGTAGAAAGTATAGAAAACGCCAAAAAAGCCTAGACCTCTTAGGAACTCTAATCCTAAAGATTCCCCAGCAGAGTCGCCATTTTTCTGTAACGTGCGATTTTTGTCAGTGAAGCGACCACCTTACCGCAATGGTTGGAATGGGGTGCTACTTTCTGATTTCTTATTTATCCTATGAAGCTGGAAAGGAAAGAGAAACTATCTAAAACTAACCTTGCACGTAAATGTTTTCTTTAACAAATGCTAAGAGATTGGGGGTCGGGGTCAGGTTATATAAAGGAAAGTTGTCAATTACCCAGTGTATATATGGTTATACATAGATCTCCTTTGGCATGTTTAAATACTTTCTGGTGTTTATCTATTATGGGTTGGGAAAGTTTCTCCTTTGGGAGTGTTGAGAGAGTGTTTTTGTTGTTTTCGGGTTTTCTGTTATTTTTGGTAAGGTACTGGAGCTAAAGTTTTTGATATGTATGCTCGCTAAGATTTCACAATCTTATGCCTACGTATTCCCGTAAAGGTACTCGAGAAATCAGAGCAATTGTAATACCCCATATTATTTAAACGCTCAATTGGATATCAGATGGGATTAGATGAGCTTTTGTGTGCTCTATCTTTGGTTCATTAGATTTATGGAATCCTTTAAGTACTTTAAGTATTGACATTTGGGATCAATAGAGCAACTAATGAACTCTGAAGAGATCAATTATTGACGGAAGAGTCAGATCAATAATTATTAGTTCAAGAGAGTATTTTACGGAAACTCTAATAATCAATCATTTGGTGTTAGACGATAAAATATCAATCGGAGATATTTTACTCTATTGGATTATATTATATTATAAGTATATATATATATATATATATATATATATATATATATATATATATATATGTGTGTGTGTGTGTGTGTGTGTGTGTGTGTGTGTGTGTGTGTGTGTGTGTGTGTGTGTGTGTGTGTGTGTGTGTGTGTTGGAAAAGAAAGAAAAGGAGAAGGAAAAGAAAAAGAAGAAAAATTGGAAGAGGAAGAGAAGAGAAGAGAGAAAGAGGAAGAACTTGAGAAGAAGCCCATGGATCATCATCAACTCATCATCTTCTTCAACCTCCTCTTCGATTATCAGGTGGGTTCTAGATAGATACCTTAAGTTCTAGAAATTCTTGATGTTGAACATAGTTTAGAGTTGGAGAGAAAATGATGAAATTTATAAAATCAATGTTCTAACGGATAAAACGTGAAATAAACCGAGTAATATAGTCGGGTTTTATGTGGGAATACTTGTTGATTATGTTGGAACATGTTTTGGTTGATGGAGTATGGTTTAGAAGTGTTTTGGAATGAAGAAAAAGGATATTTTTGGCCTTGTTACGGTAGTAACCGGCTACCCTACTGAGCGTAACCGGTTTCCCTTGGAAAAATCACGTTTCTGGGCTGTTTAAGAGCAAGTAACCGGTTACCCATTATTGAGTAACCGGTTACCACTGTTGTGTGAAAATTCAGAAATTAAAAAGGGCGTATCTTTTGAACCGTAAGTCCGTTTTGGTCCCCGTTCGAAGCGTAGGGAAGCTATTTTAATGCTCTATATGATAGTGAAGTAAAAACATAGGTTTATACCATAGATTGATGGAATAGAATTGGAAATGTAAAGAGTGTGAAAACATGTATTTCTTACTTTCCACCAAAATAGATTTTTGTACTTCGGGTTACATGCAGTAAAAATCGGGATTCTGCGTGAAAAATGAACCAAGTAACCGGTTACTCATTCTGAGGTAACGGATTACCATAGTGAATTTTGGCTACTGTAATGCGCAGTGAGAATGGGTAACCGATTACTCATTTTGAGGTAACCAGTTACCACTGTGTTGATTTTTGAAAAATGTTAAGAAATTGATATCTTTTGAATCATAAGTCCGATCGAGGCATAGTGATAGTCGTTGGAAAACTATGGAAATATCCTACATGATAAAGGTGAAAAATATTGTTTTCGATACCCGATTAAATAAATCGGAGGGAACCTAAGGGTTATGTAACTTGTGATTGAATTATGATATGTAATTCTAATATGCAATTGTAATATGCTTTGCCTAATATATTGTTGTTAAACATGATTGAGAGAGTATGCATGTTGAAATATGGAATAGGAAGGGTGAGGAAACCTTAATATGAACCTATATTAGAACCTAGTAATGGGCTAGGAAATTGATAATAATCTAATGACGAGGCTCGCGCATATAAGGCTGAGGCGTGTGTCCAAATACCGAATGGTATAGAAAAGAATAAGACACTAGTATGGAACATGTGTAATCATGATGATTACTGAGAAAGGCAAAAGAGGCCTTAAGGCGAATGTGGCCTTGTGATTTCGAATAGAATCACGTTTGTGTATATGATCACGTAATCGTAACCGTTTCCCTTGAGATACAGTTTCATGAGTAACGAGCTCCTTTGAAACGTACGCATAACTACTTGGCAGGTTTGATTCCCGCGTGCGTGTACGAATGGAGCCTACGGGTAAAGAAACTTATGATGGTTAACAGGCCATGTGAAGTGACAGTTCACGGTTAACAGCCCGATGAATCCGAATCCATTTTGTATGTCAAGTAGATTACAAGGATCCATGACTCGGGTCGACTTCTAGACGTAGAAGCGGACGTGAAAAAGGGATGCCTTGGTGAGGTTATCGATTAGTGATAAATTTTGAGTTAACATACTCATGAACATGTTCCCATATAGTGTGAGATTGTGAACTCAAGGTCATTTCCCTTCACCTTTACTTGAGTTAGGATTTGGCTAGAACCCTGTAAAGCCGAGATAATCCATAAGATAGGGAACTCACTGAGATTAATATCTCACCCCATTATTGTTGCTATTTTTCAAGCATTGATTATAGGTTTGATTTACAAGTGGAGCTATGCTTGGATGTTTCAAGAGAAGCTTGGCTTTTGTATTCCGCTGTGTAATTTGTTGTATAGAATTGAGGATATTGTATACTGATCTTAGATTTTATTGTTTTGGCTAGTTTCCATATCTTGTACCATATATTGTATTTGTGTTTGGTAATGGTCAAGTATGTGAATTATTCCAATAGGCACTTGTGATGGTGTCAGTACCAAATAAAATGCTTGTATAGTATTATTCTAGGTATATGTTATACAGGGCATTGCAGCAATCGTAGTTCCTCCTATTCTATGGGAGGAAAAAGATGTTTGGTGTCTTGTTTAAAGCCCAAGATTGAAGCTAAAGGGTTTGAGATAGAATTTTTCATCTCTAAAGGGAGGTATCTCACTGGTTTATCACAGTTCTTAGGTAACTGATTATAAAGGAGAATTACTTTAACTGGAATGTATGGAATCTAGCAATGCCATAATTTCCTTTATAAGGGAAATGTCCTGAAGGAGAAAACTTTAACTCAGTGTAGAGAAATGCCATTTTTCCTTAGGAATCTTCCATGCTAAGAGAGGGACATTGGCTTGGATGTAAATAATCCAGAGGCTTGCCACTTACAGAAATTAAATGAAAGAGGAAGTTTACCAGGATAAAAGAGGGACCACAACTTGGATTTTTGAATCAACAAGTATGCCACTTACAATAATTATCTAGAATTAGGGTTTGTTTGATTATTTGTTTAGATATGTGATATACAGTGAAATGTCTTCCTACAGAGAGAACTCTTGACTTTCTTTTCTGAGGGGATGTTGATTTTTGTGTGATCAAAGCCCAAGGTTGAAGCTAAAAGGTTGACTTTACTAGGGAGTTTTATATCTGTCCTGTATGAAGCCCAAGATGGAGGCTAAAAGAAGATTGACTCAGCTGGAGAGTATGATCTGTCTTGTACAAAGCCCAAGATTGAGGCTGAAAAGGGTTTGAACTCTTTTGGGGAATATTTTGTCTGTCTTGTATAAAGCCCAAGATTGAGGCTGAAAAAAATTGAGTCCACTGGGGAGAGGTTTTATCTGTCTTGTACAAAGCCCAAGATTGAGGCTAAAAAGAAATTGACTCCACTGGGGAGGTTGTATCTGTCTTGTACAAAGCCTAAGATTGAGGCTATAAAGAAATTGACTCCACTAGGCAGAGGGTTTATCTATCTTGTACAAAGCCCCAGATTGAGGCTAAATCTGCTGAGGAAAAATCATTATACAAAGCCTAAGAGGAGGCTGACTGGGAAAATTCTTATATGAAGCCTAAGAGGAGGCTGGCTTCTGCTGAGGATTATTGAGATCTAGAGACAGGTCCAAATTGGGGAATCAACACTTGCTGAGAATATCAGATGCCCTGAGTTTCTGATTCTGTTAAGGATATATTGATGGTAAAGGTTTAAACTTTGAGTATGAAAACCTATGGAGGTTTCAAACTTTACTGGAGATTGATGAAGTGATCAGAATTTTTCCCGTGCTTTTAGGAAACTTGAGGGTTTCTTTGATATCCAAGAGGAGATGAGACTTTACAAGTCTACTGGTATGAAGAGGTTGACTCTTAGCTGGAGGATGATCTTTGTATGATGCCCAAGAGGAGACTGATGTTTTAAGGGATGAATCAACCCTAGAATGGATGTTCAAAAATTTTGACTCTCTGGAGGATTGAACTAGTAGAGATGACTAAGTTTTGTCCTCTACCTGTAGGAGGTCTTCGGGTCCTTGTACTAAGCACAAGAAGAGGCTGAGAACTTCTAAGAAGCCTGTGAGTCCTTGTACAAAACCCAAGAGGAGGCTGGGGATGCTTTTAGGAAGCCTGTGGGTCCAAACCTAAGAAAAGTTCAAGAAAGGTTTCACCGGGAATCAATCTTTTACTTGTAGAACAATTCTAGGGTTTGAAGAAATTCAAAAGAGGTTTCCCCAGGAATTAATCCTCTTTGAGGAAGTGAATTTCTTGTACAAATATTTCTAAGTTGTGACAGTCTTGAGAAAAGTTTCACCGGGAATAATGTCTTTCTCTGTTCCATATTGTATAAGCCCAAGAGGAGGCAAGACTGTGTCTGGAATTTCCTAAGGGGAACTAGTTTTGACTGTGTTAAAAGAGTAAACACTGGTTTGATCTAGACCTAGACATAATTTGCTGGGGAAAACTCTAAGCAAATATGTACAAGCATATATATATATATATATATATACAGATGAAATATATAAACAAGTATGTGTTGAAAAGATAGTGGAACTTACAGTTGTGCAAACCCAAGAATAGCAACTACAGCTGTATGGTTAGTTATTCAAGAAATTGAAGAAAGTGATAAAACTTAGAATTTGAATCTAAATCAAAAGGAAAGTTGTTGTAAAAGGAAGTTTGGGGCTTATACTTAAAGAGAGGCCCAAATGAATTATTTTGAAAAGGCGATAATCGCGTCTCCATTTTGACAACCATAGAGGGACTTATACTTGAAAAGGCGGTAATCGCGTCTGAGGCCCAAATTATTGTATTTACAAAGAGGATGGGTCTTACACTCTATTAGAGGCCCAAGAGTTTACTTTTATACAAGAGATGGGGCTTACAACTCAAGGAGAGGCCTAGATGAAAAACAGTGATCGCACCGTTACTTTGAAAATTGTACTGGGACTTATACTATAGCAGAGGCCCAAATTATTTATGTACAAAGGGGGTTGGGTCTTAAACTCTATTAGAGGCCCAAAAGTGTTTGAAAAATAATAAAAATGGGACTTACAACTCAAGGGGAGGCCCAGTTGAAAATTGTTTTGAAAACGGCAATCGCGTCGAGATTTTTTAAAACGTATCGAGACTTATACAATGACTGAGGCCCAAAATAGTTTATTTACAAAGGGATGGGACTTACACTCTATTAAGAGGCCCAAAAAGTGTTAAAATCAAGGGAAAAACCCTAATTTTATTTAAAATATAATTTTTCAAAGAAAATTAAATAATAAATTATATAAAATATCAAAAATATTCAAAAACAAGTTGTGAACTTTGAGAAATGTTTAGAAAAATCATGTTTAATCACATGAAAGTTTGGTATCCCATTGAATTAGAAAATTCAAGGTGGAAATCTCATTTTTTTTAAATGTTGAAAACAAATAAAATGAAATAAATTACAAAAATTCAAGCTATATTAAATAAATAATATAAATTGGGTTTTTTGGTAGAATAAAATATTTCAACATTTTTTGTGATTTTTGAAAAAATGAATCAAAAGAAAATAATTAAAATTGAAGGAGAAATTAATTTTTGAAGTTATTTAGAAATTGTAAAAAAAAGTGTAGAAATTAAGTGGTAAAAAAGATGGGATGGTCCTCCCAAGGTTTGAACCCATGCCCTTGAGGTGGAGGGTTTAAAAGTTTACCAACTGAGCTATGTGCTATAGCTGTTAGTACTATGGAAAGAGTAAATAATATATGAAAACATCCTTTGAAAATGGTTTAAAAAAATAAAACCAAAAGGTCTGGGGCGAGGGGGATTCAAACCCCAGACCTCTTGCTCGCTACACACACACAAGTACTAGTGTTGCCACTATGGCGCAATGCCAATTCAAACATATAATGGAAGTTGAATAATATATACTAAAACTTCATTTTATTTTGAAAAAAGGAGCCATGGCATTCATCTTCAATCTCGTGTTCTTCCTCTTCATCAGATTTTGCAAAATGCTTACTATTTTGCTCGTTTCTCAACCATTTTGAAAGATGTAAAAATGAAAATCGTGCATTTTTTAACAAGAAACATGATGGTTCTTTTCAATTTTATTTATATTAAGTGTAGCAAAAGATATCATGTAGCAACCAAATGAACCCTAAAAAATGCAAGAACTAAATGAAATCTCATATACGCAAGATAAATGGCAATTGATTGAGGGTTAATGATCTATAAGCAACCAGAATCATGATGGTAACTTAAAATAACATTTATGATGCATGTAGTAATGAGTTTGAAAGTTAAAGGCTTACCTCTGCAATAAGAAATCAAATTATGTAATAGAGGTGTTGCAAATACAAAATGATGATTTGGATAGCTCCCCTAGGTGTTATGGATTGTGTTGCAAGGCTTGGAATGATTTGAATCTCCCTAGAACTCTTCGCTCGAATCCATCTGCATGTTGAAGCAAGTGAGATATGGAGATATGGATTCTGGTTTTACAGAAGTGATTTAGAGGTTTAGATCACTTCTATAAGGTATATATGATGTGTTTGGATCAATGGTTCAAGCTACATTGCTTTCTATTTCAAAACTCGATAGTCACTTCTTAAGAATTGGAATTTTGATGCACGCGAGGGAATTCAGAGAAAACAATGTTGGGATTGTTTTGGTGCGTGTTAAATGATCAAGTATGAGCTCTATTTATAGGTGAATAGATTTGTCAAGCATGAACAAGTGGAATTTGAAGAATAAGAACTGAATTCAATGGTCTTGGCTTGACATAATTGCTTCTTACACAAGGTACAATAGTTGTCTAAAATAGCTCAGCTATGTATTGACTAAAATCACATTCCTCAGTCCTTTTAATTGGTGTTTATGTGAGCATATTGACTAGAGGAAGTGTGAATCTTGAATATGCACTATTTCACATTATTGCCTTTGAATCCAAGGCATATATGCCAAAACTCAATCAATTTCAAAATGAGAAACTACTTGGCATCTTAGACTAATTTTGCAGGTTTGATCTGATGTAGTATGACCATATTGAATGTATGTGGCATGATGATTATTAACCTTGACTCACAAATTGTGTATGGTACATAAATCCTGAAACTGGTTTTTGAAAACAGGTGCAGCAAGGTGGTTTGTGATGGCCATATCTCTTGGTTTAGTTGGAGTTTTTTCATGCCGGTGAGCTCTTTGAAATGTTGATACATTGTGCTTCAACTTTGGTCTTTACATTTGGACTTGATTCATTTTGGATCTATGTGAAAAATCCTTCAAGTTTTGATGTTTTGGTTGAAATCTACTAAGGCAGAATTTTGCCTAAGTGTTGGATATGAACATGTTTTAATGATTTTGATCAATCCATAACTCTAAATCCATGAGGATTTGGAATTTGATGTAGTTGACACTTTTGAAGTATGTGATGTGAACTTTTATTTGAGCTTTGGATGGGAGAAAAAGGCCTTCGGGTTTGGGAGTTATGACCTTGCAAAGTTGGTACCAAATCCATTTTGTTCCATAACTTAGAAAAATTTAAGTTTCTTATGGTTGCCCCTTTTGCAAGAAACCTCACTTTTCTTGATTTTTCTTGATGGATGATGATCAAAACCATACATTAACATTGTTTTGGACTTAAGGGAGCCACATTTGTGAAAAATCTCAAAAAGTCATACTTTATTTTGGGTACAGTTGACTTTTTGTCAGATGAATTCCAAACTGTGTGATCCTCTATGTAATCAAGTTCTTGACCTAATTCAAACCTAATGGATGGATTCCATAGGTGTTTTAGGGTGTATTGAATCATTTCCCAAGGTTTTGGAACATGTCTTGGTCCAAAGTCAAAGGTACACTTGACTTTTTCTTAAAAACCCTAATTGAGGTCCAGATGAATTTGAAACTTGTGAATCAAGCTTCTTGGATCAATCCATTGTTGTAAATGGATCAATGTAGTGTATTTTAGGCCCTCAAATCATGTCTTGAGGTCTTGGCTCATGTCCTACCTCAAAAGTCAACTCAGGGGTGAATTAGGTCAAGAAACCCTAATTCCTGACTTTTGATGAATGCCTTCTCTGAGGCTATTTTGACTTGATGATTGGATCCATGAGGTCCCTTGGAGTATTTTGGATCATGTTTTGAGATATTGGCTCATTCCCAGATGAAAATTTTCATCTGGAGACCTTGGTCGACCAAAACCCTAATTTGGTGACACTGTCGATCTCGAGGCTTGATCAGCTTGGGATGTTGCACTCTTGTGCTTGATTCTTGATATGGGAGACCTCTTGATCCTTCATGGATGTTTGAGAGGTTAGACAAGTTAAAAATCATGTCATTTCTTGATTGATCTTTTGTCTAAGTGTTCTGAGAGGGCTCAAAACCCTAATTCTTGATTGTAGTGAATGCTCAACAATCCTTGAGGATATTGATGAGGCATGAAGGAACATCCATATTATGGTGATGATTTACACAATGATGGGAAATCTTGGTGGTCAAAATTTGGGGTATGACACTATGTTGTGATGGTATATGTTAAAATTATACAATATGGACGTGGCATGGTGAGGTGGAAAAAATCGAAACCCTGCTTCACAAAGTCACGAAGTTGATGAAGATGAATATATGGATGATCGTCTAGAAGATATGTTCTGTGATTTTTAAGAATTTTCTTTTAAGAAAGTCCATATTTATGATACTTTATGTAGTGACAAGGAAACTCCTTTATGTAAGGGTGAACAAGTTTTACACAATTGTCTGTAATTTTAAAATTGTTTAATCTAAAAGCAAAAAATGGATGGTCAGATAAGAGTTTCACTTAATTGCTTAATTTTCTAAAACAAATTCTAGTAGGAGATAACAATTTTCCTGATCGTTGTTATGAAGCCAAGAAGATATTGTGTCCATTGGGTTTGGAGTATATCAAAATACATGCATTCCTTAATGACTGCATATTATACAGGAAAGAGTATGAAAATTTGGATCAATGTCCAGAATGTGGGGTGTCGTGTTACAAGTGAAGGACAACAATGGTGATGACAATGATAATGACAATGTTAGTAGGAAGAGGCCTCCTACTAAAGTGTTATGGTACTTGCCAATAATTTCAAGATTCAAGATACTTTTTTCTAATGCGGATGACACAAAGAATATTAGATGGCATGCAGATGAAAGAAAATGTGATGCAAACATACGCCATGTGTAACACCCTTTTCTACCTAACAAACATCACGAATAAAAACACCATTTTATTAGAGTAAAAGTTCCACAAGGGCGTCACATTTCGTCAAAAGACATCATAATTAGATCAAATACTTCGCAGCGGAAAATTTCACAAAAACTTCATTATAATTTATAACTCAAGGTTTTTAAATAAACTCAACACATCATAATATCATCAAATACAAGAACACTACAGTTCGACTCAACTTCCCGACCCGATGTTACATATCAGAGCAAGACCCTCTACTCGACCAAAAATAACCAAAAGCACTTCAAGTAAGCTCTTCGCGTGTCAAAAGCTAATCCTGGTCATCTGCACGTTACCCACGTGGAGGCAACATTCAAACAGGCAGGGTGATTAATCACCAACCAATATATAAGATATAAACGAAAGGTAAAGCAGTAGCATAAAACATCATCAAGTCATCAACACATCAAATACATCAATATAATGCAATGCAACCTCATAGACTCATGCATGTAGTACCAATCGTCATAATTGATGGACACTTGGCCATCACCCTCCAAAGATCCCCACCAATAGGATCGATTCTACACAAGAACCAGAGCACGTCACAAAACACTTCAATCCACACAATGGGATTGAAGCCACCAAAATGAACCGAAGTCCTACAATGCTATGAATGCATGATGCAAATGTCATAATCATCATCGTCAAAAAATCGTCAATTGCATCATCATTCATAAACCATCATCATCATAATTCAAATCATCATCACAATTCAAATCATGCATCATAATTCATCATAAATCAGCATGGTCACATATTATCAACATACATCACAAATCATCATAATCATCATGGTCACAAATCATCATAAATCATCATGGTCACAAATCATCATAAATCATCATGGTCACATATTATTAACATATATCATAAAGTCGTCATAAATCACCATGTTATTCCATCACTCATGGATCACCATCAATTCATCATAAAACAACGTCATTTCACATTCATCACGATTCGTCCTATTCTAACCACCAAGCATCCTTCTTACTAGTCACGATTTGTCACTAGATTTCACAATTCCTCATGTTATAATCGTCAAATTAGAATTCCCGATTTTTATCCCATTCATCTTTCTTACTAGTTTACTAGGGTCTTATTACTTCAGCATAGCCCTACGTCTCAAAGAAACCGCATCACAAGCGAAATCGGGACAGAGATCGCAAACACGGGAAAATTCTGTACTCACGCTGCCCATACGCGTAACGCCTCAGTCTATATGCGTAATGCCTCAGTCCATACGCGTATGACCAGAGACGTTTTCCTCCAAAAATTCCTCCTCAGATCTCCTTACGTGTAATGCCCATGCGTTACGCATAATGCCCCTCTGGCATGCCCACCATACGCGTAATGCCCCCTGCATTACGCGTAATGCCTCTCTGGTGTGCCCACCATACGCGTATTGCCTCCTGCGTTACGCATAATGCCTCTCTTGCGTGCCCACGATACGCGTATTTCCTTCCCCCTTACGCGTATCACCAGAGACTCCTCAAAAACTCAGATTTCGCATCTGAACTCAAAGTTCTTCCTCCCAGCACCTTCGATCTACCAAAAACAGCCTCAAATCAACTTCGATTAATCCCAGATCTATGTTGTTCATCTTACTTCATCATCTACATCAATTATACCTAATTACTATGTCTGAATTTGATTATTATTAGGTTCGATTTACAGATCTGATTACTCAAAAGTTCATCACAGCATCAACAATGGTTCAACATCACATTACATCAATTTACACCAGATTCATCACAAAAATTGCACACATCAGATCACGAAAACACATAACAGATTCATCACAGATCCACACGAAATCAGCAGAAAACGAAAACACATAGCTACCTCTACCTTAAACCCATATCAAATACATTAACCTGGATTACCCCCCATACCTCGAAATTCCAGCAACGATTCTTCATTTTCTGGGTTTCTACGGTTGATTCCTCAATCTAGCCTCCTTTCCTCAGCTCTCTAATCTCCTTAGGATTGCCAAAATTCTAATCTCCAAATCCCTACTTTTCTCTTTTTTTAAACCTAAGGGTTTTGGGCCTTAATCTTTGTTTACAATATTATCCTCCACTAATCCCCTCAACATTACCGTCTTACCCTTAATGGTCTCTTAATTAACTTAATTAACATTAATAATAATAATCTAAATAATATTTTAATTATTTAAATTATCCCAATATTATTATTAATAAAATAATCTATTTAAATTAACTCTAAGGTCTCCAAGTTCCCTTAACTCAAAGCTACCCCACAAAATCACATAATTCATCAACGTTACAAAGTCATCACAAAGCACCAAAACACCGCATAATCATAATAATTAAATAAATAAATATTATAATTATTTGGGGCGTTACACCATGTATCTGATTCTTTGCAATGGAAGAAAATTGATTCATTGTTTTCGAATTTTGGCACTAAGCCAATAAACCATAGGCTTGGGTTTGCCACCGATGGAATGAACCCCTTTGGTAATATGAGTACTAATCATTCTTTGTGGTCTGTTCTTCTCATGATTTACAACCTATCTCCTTGGTTATGCATGAAGCGTAAGTATATGTTGTTAAGTATGATGATTTCTGGACCACAACAACCTGGAAACGACATAGATGTTTATCTAAGTCCATTAATTGAAGATTTAAGACTTTTGTGAGAGGAAGGCATTGGAGTTGATGATGCATATTCTGGTGAAAAGTTTAAGATGCGTGCAATGTTATTTTGCACAATCAATGACTTTCCTGTATATGGTAATTTGGCTGGATATAATGTCAAAGGACACAAAGCGTGTCCTATTTGTGAATCTGATACATGTTATCACCAACTTGAGTTTGGAAAAAAGACTGTTTACTTTGGGCATCGCAAATTTCTAAAACGCGATCATTCTTATCGTAGATTACGGAAGGCTTTTAATGGAAATCAAAAGTTTGATATCGTTCCTAAACCTTTAAACGGGGATGAAGTTTATGAACGACATAAACACATTAATGTTGTCCTTGGAAAGAAAGGGAAAGAAAAATGGCAATTTGTTGAGAAAAATATATGGAAAAAGAGGTTTGTGTTCTTTGATCTTCCATATTGGTCAAGTCTCGATGTAAGCATTGTCTTGATGTAATGCTTGTGGAGAAAAATGTGTGTGATAGTTTGATTGGAACATTTCTAAACATTTCAGGCAAAACTAAAGATAGTAAGCAATCTCATCTCGATAAGGAGGTGATGGGTATACGAAAACAATTGGCTCCAATAGAAAAAGGGAAAAGAACTTATCTGCCTCTAGCTTGTTACACTCTTTCTAAAAAGGAAAAGAAAAGTTTTTGTGAGTGTTTGCATGGTATCAAAGTTCCCAAAGGTTACTCATCAAACATCAATAAACTTGTACCAATGAAAGATCTCAAGTTAATTGGTTTGAAATCTCATGATTGCCATGCCTTGATGCAACAACTTCTACCATTGGCTATCCGTGGCATCCTACCAAAAAATATGAAAGTAACTATCACCAGATTGTGTTTCTTCTCCAATGCCATATAGAATAAAGTTCTTGATTTCAAAAAACTAGATGAATTAGAAGATGAAGCTGCCATAATCTTGTGTCAATTGGAGATGTATTTTCCTCCATCATTTTTTGATATTATTGTTTACTTACTTGTTCATCTAGTTAGAGAAATTAGAATGTGTGGTCCAGTTTATTTAAGGTGGATGTATCCAATAGAGCGATACATGAAGATCTTTAAAGGATATACAAAGAATCATCACCGACCAGAAGCTTCGATTGTTTAAAGGTACATCACAAAAGAAGCTATTAAGCTTTATATAAACTATTTGTCTGAAGCAGAGTCTATAGGAATTCCAAAGTCTCGTCATGATGACACTGAAGGTAGAGGTATTCAAGGTTTAAATGTTAAGCCAAAGGCTCGGGATATAGTTATTCAGGCACATTTCTATATATTGAATAATCTTGATGAAGTTCAACCTTACGTGGCTACTCACAAAAGACTTTTCAAGAAAAGATATCCAGAATGAGTGACAAGTTGTTGTTGATCGAGCTTAACAAATAATTCCTAGATTGGTTTAATAAAAGGATACCAAAAGATCATAATGCATCCGAGACAATTAAATGGTTGTCATTCATGCCAAAATTCAATTGTTGGACCACATATCTCAAGATCCTGCTCAACATGTGAATCCTCATATCAGAGGAAACAATCACACATCTTGGATGTGTCACTCACTATAAGAAAATTGGCAAGTTGCGATGGTTCATTTTGGCAGGTTACAGCGGTTCCAACCGCCGTAAATTGCAAGTCACAACGGTTTTGATTTTGTCGCAAAAACGTGTGTCGCCAAGCTTTACTGTGATGGTTTCTAAAACCGGCATTCCAACTATCGTTATATGTCATGACAGTTAGGAAATTGACACAAATTACAAATAACGACGGTTCAAACTGTCGTAATTATATTTACTAATTCTAAATATAATTTATGCTGGTTGCGATGGTTAAAACCGTCGTAATTTTATCTATAGGATTTTTTAAATAATATTCTTTTTTTATTTAAATTATTTTCATCTTAGTTTTTTTTATAATATTAGGTTTTTTAATTTAAATTTTTATTGTTTTTTTGCAATATATCAAATATATAAAGACTCATGTATATCAAATATATAAATTTATATAACTCAAAAAACAATTGATATTTCATTATATCACTTTTCTACATAACTTATTATATTTTCTACTAAATATATACTTATGAATAGCTAAATGATTAAATACCATAATCTAAAACTTGATATATACAATATAATTAATATAATTATACAGACTATGTGTATATGCTATTAATTATCTATACAATCAAGTATGCATATTCACCAAGCTGGAGATCAACAAAGCACTGCTTGAGCTTGTTCAATCATCTGCTCTCTATCTTTCTGTCCCATTGTTTGCACACACCCAACACCATGCCAATTTTTGACAAAGATGTCTCCTAGCCATTTTCAATACCAAATCTCATCTGATTACCTTTCTTTCATTTGGGTTCAATGCGCTTAGGAGGTTGCGGACATGGCTCCTTATTAGTTGTTTAGCAGTCTTTCAGAGTACTGGATCTAGCCGATTTACAAGAGTAGACAAAGAAGTCGCAGATCCGGCACGAATAATTTCTTCAGTAAATATTTCCACCTGCAAGAGGAGATACAAGAGCACAAAGAGAAAAACTAAAAAAGCTTAAAATAATACATACGGCCCAATTTTCCACACCAAGTGATGATCCAAGATATTCTTTCGACAACTGAAGAATTCTCTGGTATGATTCTGCCTTAGAGGATAGACATGAACATCTACAACAACTTAGACATTAATTCCAGTCAACACCAATAAAGAAAATCACTTGTGGTCTTATAGTATTATTATGAGCACTTCATAATCAGTTTTGAGGTTTTTGACTTTGTACAAAGAAATTTCAAACTAATATGAAACAAGCATCAATAAATTGTCCGTTGAAAGAATTCTCGCATCATTTGACTAGTTATTTTAATTAACCATAAACTGTATAAATGACCAAGTAAAAAAAATTCATATAATGAGCAGCTGAAAAATAATAAGATGTAAAGTGTTGTGGGTCAGTCCAGAAAAAACCTCATAAGGCATCATAGATATGATCCTACTTTGTCACTGAATTAAATTCAGATTACACTTCCATTTGGTGTCCAAGGTACTTTCCTTGCACTAAGAGCCTTTGAAGGGCTTTTGACCCATACAATACTTCCTGTTCTACTATTATTTTTCCCTGATGTTTCTTCAGGTCCTGAAACAGAAATGAAAAATTTTAACAAGTGTCGGAGAAAACAAATACATATCATTATGTTTAGGAATCGCAGATCAACGAAAGGCTGCCTAGGCTAATACTTTAATACAAAACTAAAGGTTTTCTTTTAACTATAAGGCACCTTAGTGCTATTACGCATCTAGGAAGTGTATGTGAACTTACTATAGGCAAGGGTCCTTTTCACTGTAGCATCGACAAAGAAGGTGTGTTTGTGTCAGTATAGATTTCCAAACCTACACCGACGCGTGATTACATTTAATTTACTCATTTTCTTAAATTATTATGGATGTCGACGTGTCAATGTCGGTGTCGTATTTGCAGTGTCTTTGCTTACTCCCTTTTCAAAGTATTGCGCTAAGGTCTTCTTTAGGTTTTCTTATAATAACTAGATAACTAATAAATTATATTGGAGAAACATTTAATTGCAATGAGTATTTTCCTACCCGCTGTCTATGGCATTCTTGCTCCTTCTCTTTCTGTAATAAGATGTAGTCTTGAAGCATAGAAGTTAGACGGACCTAGATAACCACACATGACAAATTTGTTACTTGAGCAACCAATAGATGCTAAGGCGGCATCCAATAATTTCGTATGAGCTTATCTCATGGCGTGTATCTCTTAGAGGGTACTTGCACCATCATATATGAACTCAGTGCCTTTATCTTTTCCCATGCTACTGTTTTTGAAGTCAATGTGTTTGTCATTGCTATGGGAAAACAAAATAAAATTAAAAGACGTTATGAAATAATAAAGAAACATGGTATCAGATTATCAGCAAACATAATACATAATGAAAAATTCATTTTACACTAAACAAACAATGGGACAGAAAAGAAAAATTGTGTTAATTATCATATATAATATATTAAGCCATGATGACATTAACCAAGACAATAAACACAACCAATGATTATAGGTCTTAAAGTACCTAGAATTTTGTTCACCAAGACACGTGCCTTCTCGGCTCGCTTGATATTAAGATGAGTACCTTTACCAACAGTGTATCGATTTTTGTCCTAGAAGAAAGTGTTTGGGAAAGCTTAATAAACTATGAGATGATAAACATGGGAGTAGTGATCCACTTTTCCAATCCAACCGTTGAAAAACATCATTCAATCTGATGTAAAATACCTAAACGAATATACGAAGAAACATTAAAAAGATAAAAAAAACTAAGAAAAACTAACCTGCTGTATTCCTCGAGCCAAGACTCTTCATCGCATGGTGACACCCATTTCTCCACCTTTTCAAGTATCTCTATTCTACTAAAAGCTTGCTCTTTGACTTGGGCAATTTGAAGTTTAATTTGTTCAAGTACACAAGCAAGGTCTATAAATCCTGCATGAGAAAGGAGAAAGGAGGATGCATGCTTAAGAGTTTAAAGAAGAACAAAATAATGACACTAATTTAGTGGTATGATATCTCTCTTAGAACTTACCAGATTCTATTGCTTAAAGACTATATTCGACCAAACCCTCAAATTCAGGAATCAAATTGGTACCAAACATTATCTATATGCAGGACTATTATTCTAGACATCAAATACATGCCACATTTCCAAAACATGTTCAAAATATGATATCATAATCATAAACCAGATTCATGACTAAATTGAACTACAATCAAGATTTGAGAAAATGCAGTAGAAACTGTGCAATGCACACGCACTCTTGGCAAAATTGCTACAAACACCATCATCAGTGCAACTGTTTTAATTGGAACTTCCAGAATTTACTTCATCAGGATTTTTGAACAAAGATTTATTACAAATATTCTATTGGAATTGATAGCTCATCATCATCAATCATGCAGCATGCAGAATAACGCCATTCTTTGGCAGGAGCAAGATTCAAGTGAAACAAAATATCAGAATGCATACCTTAAGTTTAAGTAAAGAAATAGTAAAATAAACTAGTTAAAATACAAAAAGTAAACATGTGTTAATGAAATAACAATGCTATTAACATTCTTATAAAAAACAATGATATTGACTTTCACCTAATATTTGTAAGAATACGAAGAAGAAATGGCACAGGTTCTGCCAAGTCTCTCAAATGCTACAACCAGTACCGCCATTTCAGCAACATTAAGAGTCCTACGAACTCCGTGGCGCTATGAGGTGTTATTTTGCTTAGGCTTTTGGTAACTCTGGTTCACTGGAAGTATACCAACATGCAGTCTCCTAGAATTAGAGCAGTGGTTTCTTCCATCATTGTGTTCTGCACACAAAATTTCATGTGATTTATACAACAAGGATCATAGAGCATGATAGCTGAAGCAGCCAAGTATGGTGATATCATTTTCATTGGCACATGCATTAGTGATGTGAAAATTGAAATTTGTGGAGAAGTTAGTAAATACATTATGACTAGTGGTTTGGGGAAAAAAAGAGGAAAGTCAATTGATGTACTTAGATTGAGAGGTTATATTGGTTAAAACAGACTGGTTGCGAGGGTGTTAGCACCATAGATACTGACTCCACTAGTTCCCCACATCCAATTAAAACATATTTGAAATTAAACAAACATCACCACTCTTAACATCATGCACATACATTGAATTACACAACTTTATTTATGTTCATGCGAGCATAGTAACAAAATACAACATTTCTTTCAATCAAGTCGCCTCCCCAAATCATGAACTTTTGTATTATATAATGGAATTAGCTTCCTTGGTAATCATATCCTTTCTCTCCTGCACAAATGTTATTCAACTTTATAAATAACACGATATTTTACACGACACGTTCCACTGTGATACGCATACAATTACAACAGCAGAAATTCGAAAGAAAAATTTGATTGCTTACCTGTACACAAAGTTCTAAAATTCTCAATTGTTTTTGGCACAACCTCTCTAAATACACCAATTACAATCCTTCTAGCAAATTCACCCTCAATTTCAACATCATAGAAACATTTTCTTGTCACTTTAGCTTGAAGCTCTACAACCTAGAAGTAACAAAACCATGTAAATAATGAACCAATGTTGTTAATAACATATTTTTTCAATTACAAGGAAGTCAACAAACTTAAAAACTAAAATTTCAAATCTGAAAGATTCATACTTATGTTTGTTTTTCTAATTTCAATTTACTATTTCAAACAATTAAATCAACATTTTGGAAAAAAAATAGGCATCACGAACTGATTAAACTAATTGATATATCATAGAAAACATCTAACTAAGCCTAAAATTAAATCATGTCACCTGAAAGACAGAAGGTTTTGTCAACATCATCAACCCATCAAATATAATCATAACACACAATTGATATTTGGAATCACGGTTTCTAATGTCGACAACACTTAGGAAAAAAAAATTACGGCGAGGTATACGGCGGATACGATGTTGTAAGGCTAGGTTAGAAGAGGTGGGTGTGAGAACAAAAGGGTTTTGTGTTTGGATTGGGTAAAGAGGATCACGTTATAGCAAAGGTGAGAGAAATGATGAAAATGGCTTTGATTTCCCCTGAGAATTGATAGAAAATGAATGAAGAAGTTCGTTTCGTTGGTCTAGGGTTCTTGCTTCTCAGTACTTTCGGATGTTAAAGTTACAAAGTTTCCCATTTTCTTTTTTGAATAAAAATGTTAAGACGTTGGATAACTTTTTCTTGAAAAAAATTATTAAAGCATGAAACTTTTAAGAGGGGAATTCACATCTTTTTTTCAAAAAGGGTACTTGGAAATATTAGTCGAAAAGTTGTAAAGTTTTAATAATAAGGAAATTGATCAAAATAGTGCTGACAGTTCACCCTAACAGTCGTGACAACTATCGCAATTAAGGAAAGAGGAAGGTTTTTTGGGAACTATCGTAACTCATCTGTCGCAAATCTAATTTTTTCTTGTAGTGACTACTCTAAAGGATAAGGTTATATAAGACCTTTTCGCTATAGACTGTATGGATGTCATCATTCCTATAGTCAACCAAGGTTCAATATAAAGAAAGGGAAGAAAACTCAAGCAACGAAAGTGTGAAAACCCAATGAAATTGTCTCTTGTTTCATACCCCATACATCTCCTAGAGTTTTCTCAACAGAAGATTGATATTTTGACATTGGATGTTACAAACAAACTTTGAGTTTTACACTAGCTATCCTCCAAACCAAACACAGGTTTTTATACCATGCTAATCTCGAAAGAAATGAGAGCTTTTACACAAGGTGCAACTTACAAACCAAACAAAGATTTTAATAGACAATCTCCCAAACCAAATGAAAGATTTTATACTAAGCGAAAATGACAAACCAACCGAAGATTTTAACGGAAAATATCACAAAATAATCAAGAGTTTTTACAGGCTAAGCTCACAAAGCAAACATTGAATTCTCACAAAAGACATTCCATAAAAGATATCTTTCACATATTACAATATTACCCTTACACTAGAATATACAACAAAAACCTCACCAATATTTTTCACTACTATAATACTAAGATAATTTTAGTGAAATGAGAAGAAAAGAAGTAGAAAGTGAGATAGAGTGTTAAAACATATTTTCTTATGTGTTTTGAAAGTGAGGAGAGCCCTCTATTTACAGGAACAAATCTGGCTAAAATTTTTTTAGGTGAGAGTGTGCATTGTCGTAGTAGTTTAAGAACTACTCTAATATATTTTACAACACTCTGATCACTCAGTCACAAACCAAACGAGATTTCACACTTTGTCTCTTTCACAAACTCTAAAATTTCAAGATCCATTTCATGATACACTAAAAGATTCAACACTTCATCTGAGACTTGACTTCACTTATATCTCATGAGACTTGATAAGGCTTCTTGATAATTATCATCATTAGAGAAATTGCCTAACTGAAGATCATTAGGAATTCCATTGAACACCTGTTGACTTTAGGTGATGTCCTTAAGAGATTGACTTTGATGTCTTAATCTCCCAGACATAACAACTTGAGTATCACTTCAGATGGAAATTTCACTTCATAGTGTTGTCATCATCAAAAGTATATAGGTCAACTGACTGCTATAAACATTTTACTTGCTAGTACATTGATCCATAAGTAAGAGATATCAAAAAGCTTTAAAAGAACTTGTCTTGATCAAGACCATTTAATAAGTGTTATCAACACAATCATTTAAAAATTATCATCATCAAAACCATTTAACAATATTATTTGCATAACACATCAAACCACAATAACATAATAATAAGATAAGAATGTATTAATCTAGATCACTTATTATTATATTCACTATGCCAAAAAAGACCTTTAGCAGCGCTTTTTTTGGCCTTTAGCAGCGCTTAAAAGCGCTGCCAAAGGTGGCGCTGCTGTAGGTAAAGGCAGCGTTTTTTTTCCTTTGAAAAGCGCTGTCTTAGGTCCCCCTTAGGACCCCCTTTACAGCGCTTTTAAAAGCGCTTTCGTAGGACCCCCATATAGTAACGCTTTTTCAAAGAAAAGCGCTTTCGTAGGACCCCCTTTAGCTGCGCTTTTTTTTAAAAGCGCTGTCTTTTATAAAAGTGCTTTTTAAAAGCATTTTTTTAAAAATCAATTATTAAACCTGTATAATTGAACAGAATCCTTTATTTCAACACATGGCCTTTGATACCATTATAATTCAACACATAGGCCTTATACCATTATAATTCAACAATAGGCCTTTATACGATAAAAATTCAACACATAAACCGTAATAACCATTATATATACAACACCAAAATAACCATTACATATATATAACTCAATACAAACTATACAACACCAATTCCATGCACCAATTCAAAACCTTATACACCATTTCCATCACCTATACATCAACTTCCAAAACTATTCAACAATTTCTTAAACTATACAACACCTTCCATAAACCTAACACAATTTCTAAAACTATTCAACAAATTCTCATTTCAACCATGTATTGACACCAATCCTCCTTTATTTCTTCTAATTTATCTTTCGTGTAGGTGGCACACTTGAATTCATCAAAATACTACATATAACATAATATGCATGATTTAGTTAAAAGTAATTAATTAGATGAAATATCCGATAATAAATCTTAAAATAAATCATAACTTATATATAAATACATACCATGTTTGGAATCTCTATATGTTCCAAATGAATAATTTCTTTCATGAATCTCAAGACAAAATAACCACAATCGATACCATTACGCTGCCGAGGACACTACACATAGAAAAAGAGTATTAATATGTATCAGGATATATAGTTTAACTTGTCTTATCAAGTAGCATTACTATTATAATAACAAATTATACCTCCATTCTTATCCATGTAATGTTTCTTGCTTTGCTCTTTGGTACCCGAGCTTGTCGTTGTGATCGGAATATTTGTATGGCTATATCATAATATAAACGAATATTTAGAACAATCTCACATAAATAAAGAAATACACACGCGAATATTTAAAACAATCGCATCACTTACGTATCAATCATCTTCTTCATCTCCGGGTATTTTGTTTGATCACCTTCTAGCGAATCCAGATAATAGACTATTTCTTTTATCGAATTAATCGCAACCAACAACCAGTGTCCACTGTAAAATAAAACAAAAGTATAGATGGAAATGTTATACACAACGTAAAAAAGCGAAAAATTATAATAAAGGAAGTTAGAATGAAAATCTTACCCATGGCCAGTATTATATGGTAAAAGATACAACTTCTCTGTATCTTTGTTGGTCATAAATACATCTACTAAGTGACCTTTGACCGCATCTGTAGTTCGATCGATTAGATTTACGTTGACACAGTTGGGAGACAAGAAGGAGTATCTTTCTGTCAATTGACGATGAATATGTTCGTAGATAGAGTATAGGCAGCAGGTGGTAGGTATGTTTGTTTTCCTTTCTTCAAGGGTCCTAATTCAGTTTTTATCCCAATCACTATCAAGTCCTTTCTTGCTTTAAGGTCATCCTTAGACTTTCCTTGTATATTAAGTAACGTACCAATAACACTGTCAAATACATTTTTTTCAATATGCATAACATCAAGAAAATGTCTTACATACAACGACTTCCTTCCAATATGGCAATTCAAAAAAAATTGACCTCTTCTTCCACCCACTCTTGACAAGCGTATGTGCAAAAGGCTTGCCAAACTGAGTACTCACATCTTTCACCTTTTCAAAAACTTGATCACCTGTCAATATAGGTGGAGCTCTACCTTGTTCTGCCTCTCCATTGAAGGCTTTTCTCCACCCACGGTAGTGATGATTAGAATTTAAGAATCTACGATGACCGAGAAAGACATTCTTCTGACCAAACTCCAATCGCGTCCAATCTCTTTTATCTTCATAAATAGGACACGCACATTGACCTTTTATGCTATACCCTGATAGATTTCCGTATGCTGGAAAATCATTAATTGTGCCAAACAACATCGCCCTCAAGTTGAAACTTTCTTTCCTATATCCATCATAAACCTCCACACCGTTCTCCCACAAAATCTTTAAATCTTTGATTAAGGGTGTCAAGTATACGCCTATGTCATTCCCTGGGTGTTTAGGCCCAGAAATTAACATAGATAACATCAGGTACTTACGCTTCATACATAGCCATGGAGGTAGGTTATAAATCATAATAATCACAGGCCATGTGCTATGTGAGATACTTTGAAGACCGTTTGGGTTCATTCCATCAGTAGATAATGCCAAGCGAAGGTTTCATGCTTCTTCTCCAAATTCAGGATAATCATTATCAATTTTCGCCCACTGTGGTGAATCTGCCGGATGTCGAAACTTTCCATCTATAATTCTTTCATCTGCATGCCAAGTCAAGTTTCTTGCATCGGTTTCACTACAAAACATGCGTCTGAATCTCGGAATTATAGGAAAATACCACAAGACTTTTGCTGGAGACAACTTTTTCTTATATCGAGAGACACCGCATTTAGGACACTCATTTAACGATGCATACTCATTTCGAAACAAAACGCAATTGTTTGGACAGGCATGTATTTTATCATAGCTCATGCCAATAGAGCACAACATCTTTTTGGCCTCATATGTTCGATTGGGAAGAACATTATCCTTCGGAAGCATATCTTTCATAAGGGCTAATAACTCTATAAAACTTTTATCCGACCATCCATTACCCGCCTTTAAGTTGTACAACTTTAATACCGCAGATAATCTTGTGAATTTAGTGCAACCTTTATACAACGGTTTCTCTGCATCGCTTACCAACCTCTCAAACATTTTGGGACAATCCTGAAGATCTTCTTCAAGTGCGTCTGCAATCTCTTCGACTCGATCACAATCGTATGTATCTGTGGCATTGTCATTTGAAGCATAGGTCGTATTATCCCCCGGTTCAACATTCCCGTTACTTTTCTCACCATGAAATGTCCAACTTGTATAACTTCGATCAATTGCATGCCTCTTTAAATGCGACTCCATCTGACCCGCGTCAATCTGATGCCCAAAACAGCAACCCAAGCAAGGACATGTGATTCGACTGGGGTCTTTGGCATGTTCAACAACAAACTTAACGAATTCTGATACCCTATTCTCGTACTCGTTCGAAAATCGATTCAAAGACATCCATTTTTTAATCCATGGACGTCTTAATAAGTAAGCTAAACAAACCCAAAATAACAACTAATTATAAGTATCTGTATATATAGAAGTCAGCAACTTCTGAACTGAACCACAAAGTGTAAGATTCTTGAAAACGATCCGAATTCACTCTTTACAAATAACTCCTATAGCAAATGAACGTAAGTTAGTAACCTAAAAATCTTGGTTGTAAAAAGCTTTATGAACAAAATCTTAAAAGTTCACCTATTTCTACATAGTTTTTGTTTGATAATTTATAATTTTTTTTTCATATCTAAGACTCTAACCAACTAAGCACCTTTTCATTCTATGACAACTAGACTATATTTAAAAGTTAAACTCAATTTTTTTTCTTGAGGTGATTATCAAGATTTTAAGGATTTTTCTAGGCCACAACCTTATCAAGATTTTAAGGTGCTAACAAACACACAAAGTATTAGACTTGTCCATTTTTGCCGTCAATTATGTTTGTGTTCCTAAAGAGCTTTTTCATATCAAAGCTTTGTGAGCATAGGCCACAATCAAATCTCTTCTACATCAACTCATCAAATCACTAGTTTCTTTATTATCTCAAAGTATGTTTTGATATACTAATTCAAATTCTTTATAATTTATTTTTTTCCTCTCAATTTTAACCTTGTTTTCTAAATAGAAAAATGAAATCGAAATTTAACCTATTTTTTTATGCATAACAATGAATTAGTTTATTCACTATCATTCTTGCTTAGCTTATAAGCCAATATTCTAAAAACCTAATTGAAATGAATGTTTGGTTTCTATTTTTTTTTATGCATAACAATGAATTAGTTTATTCACTATCATTCTTGCATTTTTTTTAAAGTTTTGTTTGGGAACAAATTTTTTATTAACAGCAACATACAACAACTCAACAAGTTTCTATTTGATTTGTTTCAACATCAACATAGAACAAATGCTAATGCAAAAAATGAAATAAAAAATGAAATGGAAATAGAAATGAAAAATGAAATGGAAATGGAAATGAAACAAGAAATCAAATGGAAGATACCTTGCACACAGTGACGCACAGTGACGGCCAGAGGAGCAGCGACGGCCGGAACAGCGACGGAGGATGGTGGCGAACAGTGGTGAACAATGACGGAGTGAACAGTGAGAGCGAGAGTGAGAGTGAGACCGAGAGTGAACAGTGAGAGCGAGAGTGAAAACAATGATAGGGTTAAAATTAGAAATGATTTGTTACTGGTTTCTGCGTTTTAATTTTTACTAAAGCACCTATAACAGCGCTTTTAGAAAACGCTTTCGTAGGTTGGGCTTTAGCAGCGCTTTCAAAGAAAAGCGCTTTTTAAGGTGTGTAGTGAATTGGGCCTTTAGCAGCGCTTTATGAAAGCGCTGCCTAAAGTATGGTATACCTTGGGCCTTTAGCAGCGCTTTTCAAAAGCGCTGGCTTATGGTATCCTTTTAGCAGCGCTTTTCAAAAGCGCTAGCTTATGGTATCCTTTTAGCAGCGCTTTTCATAAAGCGCTTTCTAAAGTTCACCTGCCTTAGTCCTTTAGCTGCGCTTTTTAAAAGCGCTTTCGTAGGACCCCCATATAGCAGCGTTTTTTTCCTTCGTTTTTTATTTTTGTTTTTAGCGAAACTTATAGCAATGCTTCTGCCAAAAAGCGTTGTCTTTGTAGTACTGGCAAAACACAATTTTGACGTAGTGATTTAAGTCAAATAATACTAATAAATAATAATGAGTATAACGTGGAGTTTTAAAAAAGAAAAATGTTTCGTGAATATCCATATTTTGTGTAGAAGTGCGACACATGGTTAGTTACATGCACAGATATTAATTTAGTTTATCACATGATTACTTCAATTCACAATAAAAAATGATTAATTCAACTATGAAAACAATTAAAAGGGTGCATGTGATTCTATCGTGTGTTTTTTTTTCATGCATTGATCCATAGAATCTTCTTAGAACCACCATTGATGGAAAAATTGCAGCACAAATCCAAGGGTCAACGCGGTGCAGGGATCTTGTTGCCTCGATTTTTGATGAGGCATTGCATTAATGTGCCAGTTGTATTTGATGTGGTTGGATCATCATTTTAAATATTACTCGTAGTGTATGTCATGTTAGTTGTACATGGAGCATCTTTGAATTCATACCAAGTTAAATTATTGTACTTATATAATACAAATTGATCACAAGCTATATTTCTTTTAGAATAAAGTTTTAAGGGTTTAGCTTCTTTTAAAAGAACATATTTATTTTAGAATGTAAAATAGTAAAATCAACTTTAGAGTGTATTGGTTAACAAATTATGGTACATATTGTAGTTGTCAAAATTGGAAAAGTTAATCGATATCGGACTATAGTTCTCAATAGTGATTTAATTATCTTTAAGCAATTGTGGTGAGAAATGAATTTTTTCCATCAATTGTAAAGTTTTAAACTACTCCAAAGATGATTAAGTATGAGATATGGATATTTTGAATTTCTAGTATAAGAAGTGCCTAAAAAAATATAAATTAACAAAGATAAAATGCGTTAAATAATTTCATTGATTGATTAAATATATCGTTGTTCCTTTTGATTGACTGTATTTTGTAAAGTAATATTGAGTGTATTAAATGTTTTGGTGAAAAAACTGACACATGTGGGACACGATAGTCCAACATGTGTGCAATATCTAGTTTTTATTAGCAGATCATGATTGTTGTTGTTTTGAACGTGATTTTGTTTGATTCTAAGAAGGTTGTTAATTCATATTGGTTTGAAAAAAGATTTTAATAAATTATAATTCATAAAGGTCAAAGAAAGTTGAGAAGTGGAAGAGGGCTCGACAAAGATAAACTAGAGAGTTCACTTCAGATGTCGCACGATCTAAATTCTTCAACTAATATATCATGTCATGGTTGTGGAAGAAATGTACCTTTACTAGCCATATCAATCAACGAAACCTAAACAACATGAATAAGATATATTGTTGCCAAAGCAATTAAAATTATACATAACAAATCATACGCACTGTTAGATGTAATTCAGGTTTTGTCGAAGTCGAAGGACTTACAGGTTTTGGCGAAGTCGAAATGTTGTATAGTTGTAGTGTTGTAAGTCAGCTGTATTCGACAGAGTCGAATATAGCTGATAAAGACTTCAGTCGAAATGTTAGTTTGTGGGCCTGGGCTTTGATAGCCTATATAAAGGGTCTTTTACTTTGTATTTTTGAACAACAGCTTCATAATAAAATTTTACAAAGTTCCAAACCCTAATCTCTTCTTATTTTCTTCTCTCTCTTTCTCCTTCTTCTTCTTTCTCTCAAACATTCATCTTTCTTGAACGTAGTTCCAACAAATTGGTATTACAGAGCCCGGTTGTGATTTAGAGAGAATCTAATGGCAAACGGAACAACAACGTCCACACAATTCCCAGTGAATCTACCGGTTTTCAAAGGAGAAAACTATCAACGGTGGGTTGCGCAGATGAGGGTTATTTTCAGATTTCAAGATGTGGTTGAAATCGTGAATGATGGTGTAACTGAATTGGGAGCGAATGCGACTGATGAACAGAAAGCTGTGAACAAGGATCAACGGAAGAAAGATGGCAAAGCGTTGTTCTTGATTCACCAGTGTGTGGATCCGAATGTGTTTGAGAAAATTATTGAAGAAGAATCTGCAAAAGGAGCGTGGGACAAGTTAAAGAACTTGTATGGAGGTGATGAGAAATTGAAGAGGGTGAAGTTGCAAACCTTGAGAAAGCAATACGAAATGATTCAAATGAAGGAAGATGAATCAGTTTCGGAGTTCTTTTCAAGATTGGTAATGCTGTCAAACCAGATGAAGTCTTGTGGAGAAACAATCACAGATTTGCAGAAGATTGAGAAGGTACTAAGATCTCTGACTGCAAATTTTGATTACATTGTAGTGTCCATTGAAGAGTCCAAGAATCTTGCTGAGATGAAGGTTGAAGAGCTACAGGCTTCTTTGGAAGCTCATGAGATGAGATTGAAGCAAAAAAGTTCAGAAAGAGAAAAGGTATCGGACCAAGCACTACAAGCGAAATTCACCAAGAAATCTGGGAAGGCGAAGCAGGGAAGGAATCTTGCTAGTGATGAGAAGTCAAGCAAGAGCTCAAAGAATCATGATGATTCAAAGAAAATCATGGGCAACAAGTATTCTAGGAAGAAAGTTGACATGAAAGACGTGCAGTGTTACAATTGTCAAAGTTTTGGTCATTATGCTCGAGACCGTCGAAAGAAGAAGGAAGCACGAGCAAAAGAAAGTGACAAAGCGCAGTATGCACGGGCAGGAGAGAGTGATTCTGAAGGTGTGCTACTAATGGCAGACACTCAGTCGAATGATGATGAAACAAATTTGTGGTATCTTGATTCAGGTTGCAGCAACCACATGACTGGTAATAAGAACTGGTTCATGAAGCTTGATGAATCAGTTAAGAAGGTGATAAAGTTTGCAGATGGTAGACATATCAAATCAGGTGGAAGAGGAAACATATCTGTAATGAGGAGAGATGGTAGAAAAGCCAGCATTACTGATGTGTTGTATGTGCCTTCTATGACAAGTAACTTGATAAGTATAGGTCAATTACTTGCCAAAGGACATAATATGAAGCTGGAGAATAATCAAATGAAGGTGTATCATGCTGATGGTAGGTTGGTACTGAAAGCACCATTGGCTGATAACAAGACCTTTAAAGTTCAGATTAACATGATTAATCATAAATGTCTTGCGTCAACTACAGAAGAGGAAAAGAATTGGCTATGGCATCATAGATATGTGCATCTAAACTTCAGGAGTTTGGGTATGCTGAATCAGAAGAAGATGGTGTATGGTTTACCTCAGGTGAAGGAACCAAATCATGTGTGTGAAGAATGCTGCAAAGCAAAGCAGACTAGAAAAGCATTCAAACATGATCTGCCAATTATGTCGAAAGGAAAGTTGGAACTTGTTCATTCTGACGTATGTGGACCTTTTGAAGTTAGGTCGAATGGTGGAAAGCGTTACTTCTTAACTTTCATTGATGAATTCACCAGATATATGTGGATTTATGTGATCGAAAGTAAGAGTGAAGTATTCACAAAGTTCAAGAAGTTTAAGTTGCTTGTCGAAAAGCAAAGTGGCTGCAAGCTAAAGAAACTGAGAACTGATGGTGGTGATGAATACACCTCTCGAGAGTGGGCTAAATTTTGTGAAGAGGAAGGTATAGAGCATGAGGTTATTGCACCCTATACACCTCAACATAATGGAATAGATGAGAGGAAGAATAGAAGTATACTGAATATGACGAGAAGTATGTTGAAGGCGAAAGAGGTGCCAAAGAGATTTTGGGCTGAAGCAGCTTCGACAGCAGTATATATTCTGAATAGATGTCCAACGAAGAAGCTAGTCGAGAAGACTCCTTATGAAGCTTGGACAGGTGAGAAGCCAAATGTGAGTCATCTTAGAGTTTTTGGATCAATATGTTTCAGGCATGTTCCTAAGCAATTGAGAACAAAACTAGATGATCGAAGTCAAACCATGGTGCTCATAGGTTATCATTCGACTGGTGCATATAGACTATATTCACCAGAAGATGATAAATTTGTGATCAGTCGAGATGTTCTGGTAGATGAAAATCAAAAATGGGAGTGGAGTCATGGGTCAGTTCGACAGGATACTGGTCGACAGATGGAAGAGACAGTTCTGACGGTGTTTGAAGAAGACCAATAAACTGAGGCCACGACAAGTCGAAATGAAGAACCTCCTGAGCAGAATGTCAGAAGATCAACTAGAACAAGAGCTGAGTCGACAAAGTTAGCTGGATATGAGAGATTTCTAGATAATGCAATCGATGCAGATGGTGACTTAATAGAAGAAGCAATGATGATGGCTGAAGTAGAACCAATTAACTTGGATGAAGCCATGAATGATTCGAATTGGTGTGAAGCCATGAAGGAGGAACTCAGGGCAATTGAAAAGAACAATACCTGGGAACTTGTCGAAAAAGCCAGCAAGAAGCTTATTGATGTTAAATGGGTTTACAAGCTGAAACGAAGGCCAAATGGTGAAATTGCCTAGGATAAGGCAAGACTAGTGGCAAGAGGATTTCTGCAGAAACCTGGTATTGATTTCGATGAAGTCTATACGCCAGTGGCTAGGTTGGAAACAATCAGGATTGTTGTTCGACAGCAGCGTATAGAGGATGGAAGATACATCAGTTGGATGTAAAATCAACATTTTTGAATGGACCTTTGGAGGAAGAAGTTTATGTCAGTCAACCACCAGGATTTGAGATCAAAGGGCATGAGTCGAAGGTGTACAGATTGAGGAAGGCTCTCTATGGTTTGAAGCAAGCCCCAAGGGCTTGGAACAAAAGAATAGATAGTTTCCTAATCGAAGCAGGTTTCACAAAGTGTGTGTCTGAGCATGGAGTTTATGTAAATGATGTTGACAATGATAGTCGAATCATTTTATGCCTGTACGTTGATGATTTTCTAATTACAGGTGCAAATGAAGCTGAGATAAGAAAAGTTAAGTCGAAGCTAATGCAAGAGTTTGAAATGTCCGACTTAGGGAATTTGTCATATTTCTTAGGAATGGAATTCAAAGACACAGCTGAAGGTGTGTTCCTGCACCAGAAGAAGTATGCTCAAGATATTTTGAAGAGGTTCAAGATGATTGACTGTAAAGCTGCGACAACTCCATTGGAAACAGGAGCAAAGTTAAAGAAGGTAACTGATGATGAGTTTGTAAGTTCGACACTGTACAAACAAATTATTGGATCCTTGAGGTATCTTTGCAATACAAGACCGGACATTTGTCAAAGTGTCGGATTGTTAAGTCGATTTATGGAGAAACCCCAAGAATGTTATCTTATTGCAGTAAAGAGAGTACTGAGATACATTAAGGGTACGATTGATCATGGTGTGTTGATGCCATGTCAAAATAGGTCTAAGTCGAAAGATGTGGAGGTATATGGTTATACTGATTCGGATTTCAGTGGAGACCAAGATGAGAAGAAAAGTACTGCAGGCTATATTTTCATGATCGAAGGAGCTCCAATCTCTTGGAGTTCGAGAAAACAAAGCATTGTGGCTTTGTCATCATGTGAAGCTGAGTATGTAGCTGCATCGTACGCAGCATGTCAGGCAGCATGGATATATATGTTGCTCGAAGAACTCAAGATCAAGGAACCTGGGAAGATGAAGTTGTTTGTAGACAACAAGTCAGCTATTGATCTTGCCAATTATCCTATGTGTCATGGTCGAAGTAAGCACATAGAAAGAAGGTATCATTTTCTCAGGGATCAAGTGAACATAGGGAAGCTGGATCTTGAATATTACAAGACTGAAGTTCAACTAGCTGACATACTTACCAAACCTTTAAAGAAAATCAGATTCGACGAGTTAAAGAAGAGCATTGGGATGAGAAGTCTCGAAAACATGAATTAGGTGGTGTGTTAGATGTAATTCAGGTTTTGTTGAAGTCGAAGGACTTACAGGTTTTGGCGAAGTCGAAATGTTGTATAGTTGTAGTGTTGTAAGTCAGCTGTATTCGACAGAATCGAATATAGCTGATAAAGAGTTCAGTCGAAATGTTAGTTTGTGGGCCTGGGCTTTGATAGCCTATATAAAGGGTCTTTTACTTTGTATTTTTGAACAACAGCTTCATAATAAAATTTTACAAAGTTCCAAACCCTAATCTCTTCTTATTTTCTTCTCTCTCTTTCTCCTTCTTCTTCTTTATCTCAAACATTCATCTTTCTTGAACGTAGTTCCAACACGCACAACAAATCCTACTTACAACTTTCTCAGTGATTGCTCGTGAGACATCTGAAGTGAACTCTCTAGTTTATCTTTGTCGAGCCCTCTTCCACTTCTCAACTTTCTTTGACCTTTATGAATTATAATTTATTAAAATCTTTTTTCAAACTGATATGAATTATACATAACAAATCATATACACAACAAAACACACACTAGCAAAAGAAAGAGATGGATGATGTTGTTGAGAAGAATTTAGAAAGTGAACGTGAATCGCAAAATAAAGAGTTGGAAAATTTAGATACATTGTACAATAATAAGTTGGAAGCTGTGTTAGCATAGGAGCGGGAAACTCGCAGGAAATAGGTGACTGAGCTCGTTGAGGTGTGTGAAAATAGTGGTTTATCTAGATAAATATGATTTTAGTGTTTGGACTGAAATGTAGAATATACTATTTTGAATATGTTTTGTGTTGCAGTTATTTTTTGTGATGCAGAGATTGAGTGGTACTGTAAGAATTGTTGTAGGTGGTGCGAGTACAAGAGAAATATGTTAAGCCGTCCATACCAATATCTATAATGAGATATTGGCTCATTCTAAACATTTAATTAACCAATTGGTATGTCATGTTATGAATAAGAAAGATCTAATTCGTCTTCAATTAGATCATGAACGAGAATTAGAGGATTTTTATGCATATCCTAAAGATGTGAAGGATTTTATGTTTGCAAATGAGTGGGTGGACGTAGGGATACTACATTTGTGGTGCACATAAGTATAGAATTAAATTTCTCATCATGGTACATTCATAGTGTTTTTATAGAACTAATTCCTCACTTATTTTTGCATTTTGTTTAACCATTTATGCACCTTGTCGCGGCGCAGAAAATACCTAGAGCCCTCACAAACTCGAGATGATAACAGTGTCGCCACCAATATTTATTTGTTCAAAAAGGAAAGGGAAATATCGATAAAACTCTAAAAGAAAAAATAAAATGGTCGTCGCAACAAAATTCGAGTTCAAGAATTGATTATGCAAGGGTAAGGTATTAGAACCCCCCATATCCGTTGTATTCAATGGGAACCATTTAGTTATATTTGCAAATAGAAAGTTAGCTTTTATTATTTGCTTTCAATTCATTGAAAAGTTAAAAAGGAAAAGGAAAAGGTTGCAAAATGGTTTTTATTAGGGTCCTTGACAAGATTACAGGTGTTGATTCTACGTATCCTCAAGTGCGATGAAGAATTCAAAGCCACGTAGTTCTTAGCAAGACAGTTGATATTTTTGGATTTTTGTTATAGTGCTTGACGAGATGTTGAATCTCGCTCCTACGCAATCCCAAGTGAGATGTGGAACTCAAAGCTACAGAGTTCTTAGTAGAAAACTATGCATTTGTTGGTTTATTTTAATGAACGAATGTTTAGGTCACATTCTAGCGGTTATACGTTGCTTGTATGCTCGTAATTGGAGTCTTAAGCGTTTGTTTGTATCGCGGTAGAACAGACTAAACATTGGTCATTTGTGAAAATGTTTTTTATCGCACGGGGGCGAGAAATGATAAGTTTGATTGGTTGAAGTTTGTTTTAGGAGTGGATGACGAATTCTCGGATGGTTGAGCAATATGGCTCGTATCCAAAGAATCGGGAAAAGAGTGGTATACACCAAACCGTTCCTTTTTCACCCAATTAATTGTGAAAGGGTTAGATATGACTAAGGATTTTTAAAGATGACAAGGGCTTGACATGCAAGCTATATAGCAGGTGTCAATTACTCAGGGAAAAGAGAAGCATGCACCAAACTATTCCATTTTTCATCCATTTTCATTGCAAAATGATTTTTACGTAAAATAGATTTTGATTGGGAAAGCAGTTTGGTACGAATTAAGTTAAGAGTATTAAACACACAACAAATACTCAAATGGTCGAGCTATACGACTCGTTTCCAAACAATCGGGGAAAAGAGTGGTATACGCTAAACCGTTCCTTTTTCATCTTAATTATTTGTTATGAAAATAAGATGGCTCTGTTTACCGTGAAAATTGGTAAACAACCGCTGGTCTTCCAAAAATTGGTTTACTTGCAGGATCAACCAGTGAAACCTAATGTCTTAGATGGAAATTTCTCCAAAAATTGACACGTTTCGCTCTGCATGTCTTTATTTTGCCACAGCTTTCCACGCCTCTTCCCTGAGAAACGGATAAGGACAAAAGACATTTATTCATCCGTATTTTGAATTTCAAAACTTCTGTCGAAGGAAGGCTTCAAACATCCTCCGTCGAAGTTGCTTTCCATACTTAGAAAATATTTCTAAGTATTCTCCAGCATGTCCTCCTCATGAAGACCATTTCGACCAGAACTCTTTACACAAACTCCTGTCGAATTCAGACAAAACCCAAAGAACTCTTGATTTTACTTAGTATATTTAAAAAAAAGTATGGCGTCGAAATTTCTAGCCAACAAATTGCCCCCCAAAATGTCATTTTCGACTAAATGGAGAAAAGGCATTTTTTGAAGTTCACATTCGACGCCAAAAACCCTTGGTCTGCTGTGATGTCATTATCATCATGACAACTTTTTCAAAATATCTCCTCAAACCCATGAGTGAATCTTTTTTCAATCATCACACATCTAGTCCCTAGGAGACCGTGGGTCTGATTAACTGCTACCGTCCCATCACACAACCCCTGCATGACACGCGTCCCACGATTTTCGTCACCATTAATGCGTACAGTAACCGTTTCCACTTCATCCATCTTATAAAATAGTGGAAACCACCATTTTCAAACTTTTCACTCTCTGAACTCTTTTAAGCATACTTCCTTAAATCTTCATCTCTCTCAAATCTTTTTCCCAAACTCATTCCATCAATGGATTCTTCAACCAAGATCTCCAAAGATACAAGCAAGAACACTAACGAGTCTAAGAGATCTGCAGAGCTAGCTCCTGTTCACAAACTTTTGTGTCCTACAGCAATAGGCAACCAATAATACGTTCTTGAGCCACCCCTTGAAGAGGAAAATGCGGAATCTACCAATATCATTTACTTATTCCCATCTCTATTACTAGTAAAACCCATGCCATGATAATTCCTCTTCCCAACCTTTCTGTTGACCCTACTAAGGTTAAGGAATTCTTTCCAGATTACCATCGTACAAGCCTATAGCCATTGGTTTTTAAAACCTAGGACTAGTGAAGAAATTAAGGCTGATGAAAGACTGAGAGTTGATGGTCAAGGTTCGCCTTTGACTGAAGCTTCTAGAGACCTAATTAATTTAGAGTATATGAACAATAGATTTAGGGTATTTAGGTCATACCCTTTGTTTAAAGACCCCTTTGACTACCTTGTTTGGTTAAAGAAAGTAGAGAAAGAAAAATCATAAGTCTGGAAAGACATGGGCATCTTCGACATGCCCCAATTGTCGAAGGTGGGACCTGGCTATTGCCTGTCCATGTTGATCGCTTCCCTATATTTCTGGGATAGTACTCATAATAACTTTCAATTCCCTTGTGGAATGGTGACTCCCACTTTATTCGGTGTGGCTGCCAACACTGGACTCAAGCAAACTGGAGAAACTTATGATCCTAACTTCTTAGATGAAGACTTCATAGGCTTCGACACAACCAAAGCATCCTTCACCACTTATATAGCTCATTATCATGATAAGCATTTTGAGGAAGTATCTGATCAAGAGAATGTTGCATTTTTGGCTCTCTGGCTTTCCCGTTGTGTTTTCTGTTCAAGATCTCTTCATGTGGCAAAAAGATACCTCACCATGGCCAACCAATTACATGCTAAACACAATCTTTGTCTTGGCGAAATAATCCTTGCAAACCTCTACGAATCTCTAGGGGAAGGCGTTACAACACTGAAAACCCTCAAATCTAAAGGAAACCTACTTCTCTCTGGCCCTTTTTGGCTGTTACAACTATGGCTGGATTCCATATTTGAATAATCTCTCACTGTTCGAAACCTAATCAACGCAGACTCTATTGAAGTGAAGATCAGGAGAGTCGAAGGCACGAGGCTTGCTTTGCTGACTCCAAGTGATGAAAGGTTAAACCTTCAACAAACCTTTACTAGTTACGTGATGATGTTTGCTAAATGTTACAACTTCTTATCCAACATGGCTCCATTTACAGAGAGGAAGATAGGCCCTGGATGGTTCACCAAAAGATTCCCTGCTCAGTCGAAAGACCAAGAAGAAAAGCCTCTTGACATCTGGGAAGCTTTTCTTACTCCAAGATTACTAGCCACAAGACTCAATCCCTCAAAGCTTCGATTTACCCTTGTTAGTTACCAACCAAACCTTATCGCTCGACAGTTTGGTCTTATCCAAATCAAACCAAAACCACTCTTCCCCAAAAAGGGCTACTTGATACATTACAATATGGTCCATAATGAAGCAGAATGTAATAAAGATATGGCGAAATATGTTGGTCTTACACAATTCACCTCTGTACCTTTTAAAGCATCTTTTCTTTGCACCAAGGAGTTCGACACTTAGTGGAGAGAGTACTATACTGCAGAATTTTTTGATGTAGCTGTTTTTAACCTGCATCTAACTCATGCCTTTGCTCTTGTGCATGAAATAGTGAAGAAAGGTACTTCGACACATATCAAAGAGATCCAAGCATTCCAGAAGTACTTTGAAACTGCTTATAGACCTGATGACCTTAGTCAAACCATTCGTGAAGCAGCAATCACTTTGAAAACAAAATTTACAAATAAATTAGAGGATTTAAAACTACCTTCGTACATTAGACCTGATCAACGGTACGAGTTAGCGTTTAATTTATATCCTCCAAAATCCCCTCGATTGCAAAGTGCTAATTTTGGCGTGGCTCTTAGCCCTACATTTCCAGACTGGTTCGTTTGTGGGGATTTTGTGAAAATCCTTCGACAAAAATAACAAAAATGTGCTAAGCGAGTGATTCCAACTAAGTATACGCTGGACAATTTCAAAGGCCGCCTTCATATTGGCATAGAACACGTTCGCATGGAGTCTCCAATATATGAAGGTGTGGAATGAGAGGTTCTTCGACACCACTTCTCTTATCTATTTTTTTCTTTATATATGTTTTGTACTTGACTTATACTAATTGCATTAATTTTCCTTGCAGTTGTAAGAATTCCTGCTAAGAAACCTGCCATTATTTAGAAGGATGCCATCAAAGAAGAAGGCGAAGACAACACCAAGAAAACAACAACAAAGGTAAAATTTGTGATTATTGTTCTTTTTTACATAATGCCTTCTTATTCTAACATCTAAAATATATTTTCTTCAGGGAAGTCGAAGACCACCTCCGACACCAAAAAGAGGAAACAAAAAGAACCTGAGGTTCAAATAATTGAATCTGATGATGGAGATCTTTCTCCAGATACTTCCAAGATGCCAAAGAAAAATAAGAAACGGGCAAAAATCTCTAATTCCAGTTCTCAACCCCAATCAAAAACAATTAAACCTCCTGTGAAGAAACCTTCCACTTCAAAAGTGGTCGAAACTGACACCAACTCAACCCCCAAAAAACCAATTGCCAAGACGAACCCTAAACAGATTGAAAGTGACAACTCTAGCCTTGGGGCTGAGGGTCCTAAGGTAAACAAATCCTTCTTTAATTCTATGAATTTCATAATTCTCTTCTTTACTTCAGCTTACTCCTAATTCTCTTAATTGATATATATATTTTTATAGGGTGCTAAAGATGACAAGGGACAATCCATCGTTCAATAAATTCCTCCAATAACCAGCAGTGATCCCTCTTATCACCCCATGAGTGCTCCCTCTCAACAACAAACTTCTCCTAAGGATTTCGCCAAAGGATCCACAGACAAAGTGAGTTAACTGGCTGGCAAACATCAAAAGGAATTGCCACTAAAGGTCACTACTGAGCTTTCCAAGACCAGTGACTCTAACCATGATAAGAGCCTGCCAAAGGAAGACGCCTTAGTTGATATCGAAGAAGATACAGAAATGCCATATGTAGAAAAAATTGTTGAAGACAAGTCTGGAGATGATTCCCCAATCAACGTACAACAAGGTAGTGATGGTGAAAAAGGTGAAGAGGAAGAGGAAGAGGAGGAGGAAGAAGTTCGTTCCATGTTCGACAATGAAACGAAGATTGTTGTGAAAGATGAAGAAGAAGAAGAGAAGAATGAAAAGGATGACAATGAGGAAGAGAAAGAGCAGTAAGATTACCAACCTAAGGCCGATTCAAAACCTACAACTTCGACTGAGACTACCACAACTAGCCTTTCTCATGAGAAGCTAGAATCATTAAAGGTTCAAAGACCACTTGAGTATTTGAAGGCTATGATAAGCGCCAGACGCAGTTCGATTGAAAAAAGCACCAGTGCATCGACTACATCAGGTGATCAATCTGCCAATAAATCTAGGGATGATTTGCTCCTCAATATTAAGGAGAAGATCTTTGAGGCTGACTTGTTTTAACTCTTGGAAAAATACACTTCAGATTGTTTTGGGATAAAAAATCTCCTAAAACAAGTTAATATGTTGGAGGTTTCTCCAGAAGTTGCAGATGTTGTCATACCCTAAATTTTGCCCTTTTCTTTTTGTTCATCTGCACCATTTCATATTTCATAAGGTTTCATTATCATCATGAATCATGTGGGCATCTTTTTTTTCTTTTTATTACACCTAGAGTTTGGATTGTTATTATGATCTCATGCCATTAAGTATATCTTAAGCCCATAGGGACCTCCTTTTGGGTTTTGTTTTGGTAATTTGATATTTGGTTTCTTTGTTGTTTTTTATGTCTTTGTGAGTTTTGTTTTGGAGTACGATTTGTGATGAGGTTTTTAGGCTAGCCTTGCAATTGATTTCCAAGTTAGAACTTTTGTCATAATTGTTTGGTCTCATTCTATGTCATTTTTACAAGTTTTCTTTATCATTTAGTTTCAATTATCATTGTTTCTTCATCCATTTTCATAATGTCAAGACTTGTTTCTATGTTAAATTTTTACATGTCAAAACTCAATTTCAATTTCACTCATACCACCCATTCAATTCCAATGTGTTTCTTTAAGTTATTCAGTGTTCTTTGATCCATACAAGCTAAATGATACCATCTCTTTAATCCTATGAGCTATCATGGTTCATGTTTCTAACTTTGAGATATAATTGAGATTGAATAGAAAGAGTTCATTGATTTCAAATGTTTAAATTACAAAGTTTGTTTTTGGTGTTAATCCTAAGAAGTTACATTTGACACAAAGTTGAACATGATACAATTTATGAGGCTTTTGGTTTACAAGTTAAAGGTTGTGCTTCATGTTTACACTATGTACGTCACCACGCCTCCATTTTTCTACAATCACCATGCTTCAATTCTTCTTCATCACGCCTCCATTCATCATCACCAAGCTTCAATCTTCATGCCAAACTTCTTGCCAAAGCTCATGTTGTTATCAACCTACAAAACCAAATTTAAACCAAGATTATCAATTCAATTCAAGAATATTGAAAGCAAGATGAAGAATCAGTTGGTAAAAGGATGATAGACTCATCATATAATTAGAAGAATCTGATGAATTCTATTCTTGGAATACGTCATTTGAGAACTACATATCTCCTCAATGTGATGCCTAGACAAGGCTAAAGAAGAATGATCTAGAAGAGATCAATAAGAATCATTAAAAAGCAAGAAATCTTGTTTACTGAAGGCTAATTCTTTCTGAGTATGGGATATTTTCAACAAATAGACCTGGTCTATCGTTGACTTTCTCAGTATTGCTCATTAGGAACTCCTTTATGTGAAGAAGAGAGAATGCTCGTGTCATGATTCTAAAGCATGGAAACTTCAAGATGAAGTATACTGAAGATGTTAGAAATCTTGTTATCAAGATTTTAAATCATGACTGCAGAATTTAAGGTTCTGAATGATGATTTCTTCGTCAAGATTCTTGAAGAAGATAATCAGAAGCTTGCTATTTGAATAGAAGCTTATGGCAACTGATCAAGCTTGCAGAAGAGCATTAGAGCTGGTTATCAGGATTCTGATTGTCTGCACAGAATGAAGACATCTACTCCAATTCTGGAAAGCTTCACGGATTTCTGAAATTATCAGAAAGGAAGATTATCAAGTTGTCAGAAGTTTGGGAGAACAACACATGCAAGATAAAATTTTCTGAGTTCTTGATGTATGTGTGTTCATGAAGAGAAATGGTTTAAGACAAGTAAGTCATATTAACTTGAGAAACGAATCTTAGTTGAACATGCTTAAGATTGTCAAAATGTCTTCCATAGTTTCTTTTCAGAAGCTCTTGATACATGAAAGTATCCTTCTATGTTCACTACTTTCTGGACTCATGTGAGTGACTGAAAGTATGAGCTTAAGAAGCTATCTGGTGAAAAGAAGATTCTTATGTTCTAGTTCTTCACTATCAGATTCAAATGTTGAAGATAGAACAAGCTTGGAAAAGAAAGGGCTTAAATCATGATTTATGAGAAATCATCATGACAAAGCGTTTCTAGGAAGCAACTAGCATGTCTATTCATAACAGGATATGATTCGAATCTATTCTGATGAATATTGGTTAGATTGCTCTGAATATCCAAAGGCTACTGAAATACCTTCATCAGAAATCAAATCAATGTCGGATTTGATAATGAGCTTGGAAGTCAGAAACTGAAGCTTAGTGGAAGAATACAATGCTAGAAACTATCTTCTCTGAATGAAGTTATTGATGAAAATCAGAATGACAAAATCAGAAGATGCTCAATCAGAAGTCATCGCAGTTCGTACTCTCTTAAGAAATGAAAGTTATTTTCTGAAGAACTGATTATGGATAAAAAGGCTCAGCCAGTAAGAACAAGATCTTCATTCAAACCTCAAAGGAAATATGTCTTGGTTTGATGACCATGATGATATCTGAATCTGGTTAAGATTAGCACATGTTCAATGATTGAATTCTGATGATTCAAGAAGATTCCAACAAGTTTCTTTAGCATATAACTGTTCAGAAGTATATGTTTAAGCTGAGAAACTATTAGCTTTCTAGAAACAAGCCATCTTGAAAGATAGAAGATACTTGGTTCTTCTTCAATGATCAAAAATGAAAAAAACATCATGAAAGATGTCATCATCCGTCAGTATGGAAGCTCAAGAAGTCATGAAGATGATCGTGTCTCTGTATAAGATTCAGAGATTCTTATGAAAATTGCAGAAGAAAGAAGACAAACGATGGAAAGAGAAAATGATTCTATTAGTCCAACTAGAAGCATTAAACTGCTGAAGCTAATGCGTGGTGATTCTGAAGAAGCGTCTACATTCGTAGCTGAGAATCTACACAAAGGATTGAGAGTAATGTATTTCAAAGCCTTCTGTTTAATTTAAACAGTTAAGAAATTATTCGTATATTCTAGAACTACAATATTGAGAATTTAGTAGGAAATTATTTTCTAAACATCTGATTCAGTCTTTTTCTTATGACTGAAATCTTTCTTTAAAGGATCCTTGCTGAAGTTAAATTTATTTTCATGTGAACCTAGTCATTTTCAATGATCAGAATGAAAAGAAGTATCTCAGAATTTATGTTTCTCAAGAATAGAAAAATATATTTCTTAAACATGATGCGTAGGAATCGTGCTTTTGAAATGAAAATCTTTTGACTGTTGGAAACTAGGTTGTGATTCATTTATTAACCATAATGATATAAAGAGTTGGTACGTCAACAAATCTTTGTCTTATATGTACCATTCCTCGTATCTGATGGGACACCTCAGGTAATGAGAATATCTTGGATAAATGTAATGAAATCATTCATTTTACCTCTTGTCAGAATTTTTGTGTTCATTCCTTTTTTGTGTCTCCTCTATTTCTCCTTGAACCTAGTGTCTGCATAGGTCTCCTATTTTCATTTTTTATTAGACGTGTTACTTTATCATTTTAATTTATCACACCTGCTTTGAAAACAGTCTCCATTTTTAGCTATATCATTAATCTGCGTGCTTCTCTAGTCCTTCTATCATTGATGATGGCCATAAGGGTTCTCGTCTCCTTCATTCTCAGTCACTCCTTCCTTGTGAAATTCACATCCATTTCTTTGTTCCGTTTCACTCTATTCCAATCAACCATGTCTGTCAAAACCTTTTGTGGCAATGAAGAGATTCTTGAAGTCATTGTCGAAAAACGACCTCCCTTTATGAGTCTTAAGGGAACAGATCGTGACATTATTCTCGGTGCTCAAAAACAAAAATGGGGCAAATATTTTGATCTTTTGAATGGACCTATTTATTCAAATCTTGTGAAAGAATTTTGGAAGTACGCCTTAATTAGTGTAGATGGAAAATTCATTTTCTCTTGTATTTATGGTGTTGGGTTTGTCATCTCTCCTAAATCCATTGCTGATGCTATTAATTGTGATCAATCCGGTATCACTGTGGATGAGTTTCACTTTACCTATTTCTTTATTGAAAATCTTGCTAACTTCCATGACACTTCTCTCAAATATGAACCTAAAATTCCCGAAAATCTTCTTCCCACTGCTAGAGCTTGGTTCAATCTTCTTCTTACCAACTTTCGCCCTCGTGAAGTTGATAAAAATGTTCTATCTCATGTTAACCGACTTTTTATCTACTTTTTAATGAATAATGTCCATGTCAATCTGCCCTTAACCATCTTCAACTACCTAAAAGAATCTATAATTATCTCAAGAAGTCAAAATAAGTCCTACATACCATATGGAAGAATTTTATCTAAACTGCTTTATAAAGATGAAATCACCAGTGCGGCTAAAAGGCTTGGATCAGACGATGCACTTGTTGAAGAGAGTTGTAACATTGTCAGAAGCCTTTTGGACTAATGATCTGCTAAGAGACTAGTTTCTTTGTTTTGAATAGAAGGGAGCTTACAAACCTCACTTCTTAGACTTTACAGATAGGATTCAAGAAGATCTTACAAACCTCCACTCGAAGACCATCTGACACAGGGAGAGCTTACAAACCTCAGGCCCTGAAAAGTTGTTAAATCTTAGAACCTCTAAGTTCTTAGTTTTTTCATTAGACCTAAGCATGTTTTGTGTTTGTCGTCTCCCATTGTAATTTCTTAATGAGTATTAATGAAATTTCTTTTTCTGTCATTATGTTCGTCTTCATATTTCCTTGACAATTCCTTTCCTTTATGATTTCTGACAAAGGAGGAGAAAGTATAATGATTTTGATATGCCTAATATAAGAATCTCATCCCAAATATAATTGAATATGTTTTACTTCCAACCATATGTTTGAGAATTGATCAGGAACTTCGCAAAAGTTCACTGTATGTTAGAACAGGCTATCAGAAGACAGAAGATTAGACATATCAGAAGCTATGATATATCAAATACATAATTTGTATTTGATAAGATATCAGGAAGATATGATCAAGAAGCAAAGAAAATGATGTACATCAGAAGTCATTAATAAAGAAGATTATATCAGAAGCAATAATCAAGAAGTATATAAATATCTGGTTGTAATACCCTGTATTTTTATTTGCTCTGGATAATATTAGTTGTGGTCAACTGGGTTCCGGTGTACTCTGGGAAATTATTTGCAGAGATAATTAGAGTAACTGATGAGCTCAGAGCATATCAAATTAATAATTATCTGACTCTGAGGTTTTAAGTTTTGGTGCTATAGAGACTTTTTAGACATTTAGTTAGTGTTACTAAGTTAAAGATATTTCTCTATATCATTTCCATTTCTTTTCCTCTTTATTAGTAACAAAAGATAGAAAGAAAGAGAGAAGAAGTAGAGAGAAGGAGGAGAAAAGAGAAGAGAAAAAGAAAGAAACCTAAAGTTGAAGAACAAGCTTGAATCTTCTTCATTCTTCATCAATCATCTTCCAATCTTCATCATCATCTTGTTTTGAGGTGGTTCTAGTTAGCACTTAGGTTTTAGAAGTTTGGAAAGTTAGGGTTTGGGTATTGAACCATGAAATCTTTCTTGATGTTGTTTCTCTTATCATTATTGGTGCTACCTTTGTTTTCTTGATGTTTTGGGTCATTGGGGACCTTAAAATGATAAATTTTGGTAGTTTTTGCACAAAAAAATGCATCCAGACATTGCTACAGCTCGCGGCCGCTCGCTACGCGAGCCGTAGTGAAAAACAGAGGATTCTGCTACTGACTTGGTTCGCATAGCGAAGTCAGGTTCGCATAGCGAAGTCCCCTGCGCAGAGAAAAATACTGCGCCTCTTGTCTTCGCCGTAACTTGAGTTTCGTAACTCCGTTTGACGCACGGTCGAAAGCGTTGGAAAGCTAATTTCATACTCTATGTGATGGTGAGGTAGAAACATGGTTATATGCTATGGATTGATAAGATAAATAGGGAAATGTAATGTATGTATTTTGTTTCCACCAAAACTCAAGGATCGGGAATCCGATTGATACGAGTCCAAAGCCTTTAGAAAGATGATCCAATAAGGTATTGAATGGTAATGTTAGACCATGATTTAACCAAGTATGCTTGGTAGAGGATTGTAGTGGCTTGTATGCCTTAAAATGTGTGTGAACTACTATGTGGATTATGTTTGACATGTTATGCTATTATGTGTGTTTTATGATTGATATTGTTATATGCACATTGTGTTAAACCATGTCTATATAATTGTTGTTAAGTATGAATGAGAGAATATGCATGCTTAAAATGAATTAGGAAGAGTGAGGAAACCTTACCCCAAAACCAATGGTATGATTCTAGGTTGTGACTAGGATTGTGGTAGAGAACTCCAGATGGCGATACTCGTACATTCGATGTATGGATGTGCATCCTTGACGAGTAATGGTCTAGAGGAGAGTGAGACACTAGTATGGAACATGTGTGAACCATTGTGATTATGAGAAAAGGCAAAGAGATGCCTTAAGGCGATGTGGCCTTGTGATTGTCGAATGCAATCACGTTTGTGTGTGTGTGAGATCACGTAATCGTAACAGTTTATCTGAGTTGCAGTTTCATGGGTCTCGAGCTCCTCTGAAACGTATGCACAACTATTTGGCAGGTTTGATTCCTGCGTACAGTACGAATGGCGCCCATGGAGCATATGCTTGTGACGGTTAATGGCTCGTGTGAAGTGACGGTTCATAACGGTTAATGGCCCGTAGAACCCGAATCCATTCGTATGTCAAGTAGGTTAAAAGGATCCATGACTCGGGTCGACTTCTAGACTTAGAAGCAGACGGGAAAAGGGGATGCCTTGGTGAGGTTATCGATTTGTGATATCTTGAGTTGGTGAACTCATGAGCATGTTTCCATATAGTGTGAGATTGTGAACTCAAGGTCACTTCCCTTCCCTTTGACTTAAGTTAGGATTGTTAGAACCTTGTAAAGCCAAGAGAATCCATAAGATAGGGAACTCACTGAGATTTAATATCTCACCCCATGTTGTTTTTTATATTACAAGTGCTTCAGGTTCCGCGAAGGGTAAGGATAAGGCCGTTTGATATCCTTACTTACCTGGGATTTTTGGGATGGCATGACTTCCGTTTTGGAGTTTTATTTTGAGATCATTGTATTGATCTAGTTCTTAGTGTTTTGGAACATCTTGTATATATTATGCCGTAGTTTTTTTGTATGTAGTATTTTGGGCATGTAATGTATACAATGTGTTAACTAGGAACTTATGGTATTTCAGTACCAAAACTTGGATTCGTGTATAATATATATGCTTTGATGTATGTTGTTATATATGGGTGTTACACTGGTGTTGATCACTAAGTTATAAGAAACAAGGGATGCCCATGAATTTCGCGCTGATACCCAAAACTTGTCAGAAGTTGTTAACTTTCTGAAAGAATGATTCAATTGGTATCTAAAATTCAATGGTATCCAAACCTCAAATGGTATCTAGACTCCAGCATTAAAAGAATGTGAATCCTTTAGAGATGAAATCAAGTCATGGTCATAAAAGAACATATTCGGTTTCTGAACCATCAAATGACATGAGGATATGTGCACCTGTTGGTGATTTGTGCTAAGATATTGAAGATTTGGTTTTGATACATGATGCGTGGCATCTAAGAAAGTATCTACCAGCTTCTGATATATAATCTAAGACATCAAGTATGATAAGACAAATCAGGTTTTAATACGTCTACAATATTCTAATAGCAAGCTTAGTTCTGAGATGAAGACCGGCCAGTTCTAGTCAGATTCTGATGAGATATTCCTTCTCTATTGATATGATTCTACTTCAAAATAATTTTGTGAGTCTTGGGATCAGGGGAAAACTCTGAACAAGCATAAATGAATTTTGAGAGTAACAGAATCAGGGGGAGCCCGTTAAGCTTATCTCTGACTCTGTGGATTTATGGTGATTACCCTATACGAATTGCTCTATCAAAATGCATTGTTTGTCATCATAAAAAAGGAGGAGATTGTAAAAACAAGATTTACTTCTACATCTGGCCTTTGAGTTTTGATGATAACTGCACATGTTATCTAAGAGAACATTTCTGTATGATATGGTTTTTGTCTAGTGTGTGGTTGTTGTCAATATGATTCTGACTCTGATAAGAAGGCGTGTGACGTCATCAGACTCTATTATCAACACTCTGTAAGAAAACATATGTGTGTACAAGATAAAGTTACGATTCATGAAGAACGTTAGTTCTGGACATTCTAATAGAGACTTTATGAGAAAGGTCTACAAGGCTTTCTATTGTGATGCGCTTCTAATTTTACAAGTTCTGAAGATTCTTAAGACGTGGTTCAGGTGAACAAAGCTCTGAAGATTCTGAAGACACAATTTATGAAGATCAAATTCTGAAGAGTTTCTGAAGACAAGGTTCTGATTGAACAAAATGCTGAAGAGTCTGAAGACAAGAATGTGCTTAATGAAATCTGAAGACTCTGAAGACAAGGTTCTAAAGGAACATGTTCTAAAGACTCTGAAGATAATGCTTCTAAGAAACCAAGTTCTGAAGATTCTCAAGATAGTTCTGATGAACGAAGATCTGGAATTCTTAAGACTGTGGTTCTGAAGATTACAGAAATAATGACTCTTCTACAACATGCTTCATCAAGTTAATGTATGAAGCCTTTGAAGATGCTAGAAGACTGAAGATTAGAATGGTTTTGTACTTAGGCATTTCCCTATTTTGTTTTATTTATTTTACTGTTTTATTATGTTTTTAGAACTAAGTCTTTGTTTGCCTTTAATCTATTTTCGCAGCTTATTTTTCAGCTTTAGCGGTTATTTGATAATTGTCCATTGTTCGGATCATAACCAGAGCTACAGGAATCGGATTGACGCGTTCTAATAGGCGTTGGAAAGCTGAGACAAAGAGCTACAAATTTCATGTTGTAGGCAGAAGCTAATTCGGAGTGTAGCAGGCTCGAATAATTTGTTGAAGTCAGGACCCGAATTTTGCCTTTAGGAATATTTAGTTTTGGGCCTGGTTTTTTATGTTTTTCGACCCAGTTGGGTGAGAACCGGAATTTGTGATGCTTTCCTATACCTAGCATCTGTGCTATTGTTCATTACGTTTTTCACTATTCACAATTTTGGTCTTTTCTTTGGTACGATTGAATGGAGAACTAATCCCAAGGATTAATCTGTTGTAATCGGTTTTCGCCGACACTTTGAGGTTCTTTTAATTTCCAATAAAATCTATTTCCTTTCAATTCCTCTCTGTGATATCTTGTTTGCTTAATTCGATTTATCTTAGGGTTGATTGATTTATTTTGATGATTGCATGTTCTTCTAATTTAATCGCGTTTGCTTAATCTGTGTATGTTTCTCGTGTTTGCATAATGCACAGTTGCTATATCTCATCCGTTTGCTTAATTCAGAAATTAGGAATATGTATCCTATAATATCAATTACGCTTGTTTGATTTTTATTATAATCGAAAAAAAGGATAGAGTTCTCCTAGGAATTGGGAATTATTGGGATCAATGATAAGTTGGGAACCCTAAACAGCAGATTAATCGTTTCAACTTATTTTGATAATCACTTTTTTTTATAATCACTTATTTTCATTATTTTTTCTGTTAATTGAAATTCAACCCCCCCCCCAATACTCCAATCGGTTGGTTAACAACAATACAAGAATCTCTGAGAACGATACTCGAGTTGTCGTTACCGTAACTATATTTTCAAAAATACTCGTTTTTTATCCGTGTGCGACAGCGGATCAAACTGGCGCCGTTGCCGGGGATTCTTGTTGATGTTAGCCAATTTTAGAATTTTAGTTTAGATTTTTTGTTTTTTGTTTTTTTGTTTTTGCTTGTTGATTTTCAGGGTTGCAATACAGTGGTAAACATTCCAGCCTAAGAGGTGAGTTTGGAAGCTATTGTTTTGATTTGCTCCGAATTTTTTCCAGAAAATCAGAAAAAAAATTCGACGAATATTACTCATTTAGAATAGAATTCTAAAAGATTTTTTGACCTTAAAAATCGCAAATTCCTTATTTTTTTTATTTTATTTGATTTATTTGTTATTTTCATATTTTCAAGCAAACACGATTTGATCAATCATTATAACGAATTAAGCAAACACTAACGTTATTATGGTTAAGGATCATACAACAATCGAATTAAATCAACATACTCTATGAAAATTAGATTAAGCAAACAAGAATCATAGAATAAGATTGAAAAAAATAAAAACTGAATTGAAATTATTATAACCTCAAGGTGTCGGAACCGAATACAGCAAATCAATAATTGAAATTAGTTCTCCATGAATTTCCTGTACAAAGCTTCTGAGAAAATTCGTGAATAGTGTGAAAAAAGGTAATGAACAGTAGCATGACTGCTACTAGGTATAGAGAATCACAGAAAGTCCGGTTCTAACCCAACTGGGTCGAAAGTTGTAGCTCTTTATCTCAGCTTTCCAACGCCTTGTAGAATGCCTAAATCTGATTCTCCTAGCTCTAGTTATGATCCAAACAATTGACAGGTATCAAATAACCGCTAAAGCTGAAAATAAGCTGCGAAAATAGATTAACGGAAAACAAAGACTTAATTATAAAAACATAATAAAACAGTAAAATAAACAAAACAAACTAAGGAAATGCCTAAGTACAAACATAAGAGAATGTGCATTAAAATGCACTGATCAAATTTCCCCACACTTGAACTTTTGCACTCTGAGCAAAATAGTATCAAGACTCATGAAATAAAATAGCATTCGGAAACTCATTATAGGCTACAAACTCTTCTTCGGTCAAGATTGTATTGATAGGTACTAATTTTGCACACTAAGGATATCGTAAGAACACAAATCCACAATTGTGCAATTATAAACCTCCCTCCTATACAAACCAATCTGAATCATGTTATTATGCCTAAGCCTAACTTACTCATCCTCCTTTTTTCTCTCTTTCATTCTAATGCAATCACATTAAGCTTGTTATCTATTCACACACATGGTAAATAAGCCTGTTAGTGACTATGATCCATATGTTGTCAACAATTCAAAATTAACCACTTTAGCAACGACAGTATTTTTTTTTCTTTTTTTGAAGGTTTCACAACCGTTAGCCTAAGTGACCGAGTGAGGGTCACCTAACTTAAAAGGCGGATTCCTATTTAGATTTCTTATTAAGCACGAGATCATTCACTTATTTGCATCAGCTTAATTACTTAGTGTGTGATTTCTAGATGGTGGTAACTGCTACAGAAACTACTCAAGATCTATTAAAGGATGTGAACTCAAGGCTATGTCATAACAAGTATTTAAATCGATTTGTATATTCTGGAGACTTAAGGTGTTAAAACGGTATCGATCTTATGAATTTTTCCCAAGTCTCCACAATCTAACCTCAAATTAATCTATAGCCTAAAAAATTCAATAGATGCATTGTGTTTCTAAGTAAAAAAAAATTATTTATTTTTTTACTTAAAGAAAACAGAACAAAACAAAGAAAACTGAAAGAAATAAAACAAAGTAAATGGTTCCATCCCCCATACTTAAAACACACATTGTCCTCAATGCAAGAGCAAAAATATAAAATAAGAGTGAGAGATAGAAAAGAACACACCCGAGTAGTTAAGGTGGATAGGTGATCACATAGGCAGCCTTTCCTAAAGAAAGATCTTCTGCAGGCTCCTCTTCCAAAGTATGGATCTCATAGAGTAACTTTGGGTAGCATCAACTGACCTTGAAATTTTTATCAGTGCCTTCGCCTTTTATTCTAGGATTAAAAAACATTCTTCTATAGGTAAAAGTGTTGAATGGACAAGTGAATGTGGTCTTCTCTTTTTCCTCTGATGCAATGTAGATATCATTTTTAATACATTCCAATTTCAATAAGTTAGACCAACTTTGGCTGCCTCACTGCTTTTTCTCCGTTTCCATGTAAGATCCTATGCGTACACATAGATTGCCTAATATCAGAAATGTTAGTCATTGTCCATCTAATTCCCTTCTTATGCTTCTTCAAAACCTGCAAAAGCTTACTTTTTTTTATCAAAATCAAGGTTACAAGAAATTATATCCGGAAGCTTTTCATTCATCTCTAAATAAGCATATTTCAGATTATCATAAAGTGGTTTAAGCTTTAAGGGAGGAGGTTGTTCAATGGATGGTGAGGTTGGGGAAACCGTGATGTCAAGAGCTTCAGCTGCATAAACAACTTCATCTATAAATTCATCTGCATGAAAAACATCACCCTGCAAGGCAACATTAATCTCAGCTCAAATAGAGAAAATGTTAGTGTCGGTACATGAATCATAAGAGTAAGTATCATCAAAATCTGCTAATGATGGAAAATCATAACACAATTCAGAATAAGTATCATCAACTAAATCAAAAAGCAACTCTTTTCGATTCACTACTGTTTGGGCAGGTAGTTGGTTTGATTCTTGAGCTTGTTGCATGGCATTCACTAAAGTGACAAGTTGTCCAATCTGTGACTGCAAAGCCTGAATACTAGAATCTATTCGTTGCTGAAATTGGAGATCATTTATAGCCATTTGCTTGACAAGGTCCTCTAGTGAAGGTCCGGAAGGTGTAGAGCACATAATTTGGAATTCCTTCAGATTCTTATTCGGATCCTCACCTGCAAGACCATTAAACCTTGGCAACAAGTGTATTAAACTAGAATTCCATTCGAAAGGAACAGCAGCATCAGTATATTCAATACTTAAATCATTGTAATGAACATCAAGTGCAGCAAGCTCTCTTAATGTTCTTTGTTCAACCATGTTATAAAAAGGGAGAAAAAAAATTAACAAAGAATGAGAAAGCACAAAACTAATTCAGCAATTTAACAAATGCAAAAATACCAACAACGTCCTTATTGAGAAAAAGAGTGGAAAAATAGGAAAGCGGTTAAAATAAAATCTGAAAATTATAAAAATATGACTAAAAATAAAATTAAAACATAATAAATCTCTACAAAAAATTTTGGATTTTTTAAAAATATGAAAATAAAAAATAAATCAAATAAAATAGGAAAATAAGAAATTTGCGATTTTTAAGGTCAAAATCTTTTAAAATTCTATTCTAAATGAGTAATGTTCGTCGATTTTTTTTCAGATTTTCTGAAAAAAATTCGGAGCAAATCGAAACAATAGCTTCGAAACTCACTTGTTAGGCTGGAATGCTTACCACTGTATTGCAACCGTGAAAATCAACAAGCAAAAACAAAAAAATAACAAAAAACAAAAAACTCTAACAAAACCCTAAACTAAAATTCTAAAATTGGCTAACATCAACAAGAATCCCCGACAACAGCGCCAATTTGATCCGCTGTCGCGCAGGGATCAAAAACGAGTATTTTTAAAAAAAGTAGTAAAGAGAAGCGACACTCGGATGTCTTATCGCAAAGATTCTTGTATTATTTCAACCAACTAAAGAAAAGGTTTATGGGGGTTTTATGTTTCGATTTATAAAACAAGAGAAAAAGTGATTATAAAAAAAGTGATTATCAAATAATCTGAAAAGTTAATTTGCTGATTTGGTTCCTACCTATCATCTGTTATTGTAATTCCAATCTCCGAACGGATTATCTATTCCTATTCGATTAAAAAATCATTGACAAGCACAATTTGTGCTGTGTGATGTAGGTTCCTATTATCTGAATTAAGCAAACGGAGTTAAGCCCTCGTGAATTAAACAAACATGATTTGATCAATCATGATAACAAATTAAGCAAACGCTAACGTGATTACGGTTAAGGATCATACAACAATCGAATTAAATCAACATACTCTATGAAAATTGGATTAAGTAAACAAGAATCATAGAATACGATTGAAAGAAATAAAAACTGAATTGAATTATTATAACCTCAAGGTGTCGGAACTGAGTACAGCAAATCAACAATTGAAATTAGTTCTCCATGAGTTTCCCATACAAAGCTTCCGAGAAAATTCGTGAATAGTGTGAAAAAACGTAATGAGCAGTAGCACGACTGCTACTAGATATAGGGAAGCACACAAAATCCGGTTCTAACCCAACTGGGTCGAAAACCATAAAAAATTTCTGCCCAAAACTAAATATTCCTAAAGGCATAATTTGGGTCATGACTTCAACGAATTATTCGAGCCTATTACACTTCGAATCAGCTTCTGCGTAAAACATTAAAGTTGTAGCTCTTTATCTCAACTTTCCAACGCCTGGTAGAACGCGTAAATTCGATTCTCCTAGCTTTAGTTATGATTCAAGCAGTGTACAGGTATCAAATAACCGCTAAAGTTGAAAAATAAGCTTCGAAAATAGATTAACGGCAAACAAAGACTTAATTATAAAAACATAATAAAACAGTAAAATAAACAAAACAAACTAAGGAAATGCCTAAGTACAAACATAAGAGAATGTGCATTAAAATGCACTAATCACACGTGTTTCCTCATAACAGAGGAAACAATCACTAATCTTGGAGGTGTCACTACTATAAAGGATATGGTCATATATGACTCTTTTGCTATAGACTATATGGATATCCTCATTCCTATTGTCAACCAAGGTTCAATATAAAGAAAGGGAAGAAAACTCAAGCAATTAAAATGTGGAAACCCAAACAAATTGTCACTTGTTTCATAGCTCATACATCTCTTATAGTTTTCTCAAGAGAAGATTGGCAATTTGACTGTGGATGTTACAATCAAACTTCTAGTTTTACACTAGTTATCCTCCAAACCAAACAAGGGTTTTTATACTAGGCTAATCTCGAAAGAAATGAGAGCTTTTACACAAGACGCAACTTACAAATCAAACAAAGATTTTAATAGACAATCTCACAAACCAAATAAGAGCTTCTATACCAAGAAAAATGGACAAACTAAACAAATATTTTAATGGAAAATTTCACAAAATAAACAAGAGCTTTTACTGGCTAAGCTCACAAGCGAAACATCGACTTCTCATATAATACATTCCATAAAATATCTCTTTCACATATTAAAATACTACCCTATACTAGAATACACAACAAAAACCTCACTGATATTTTTCACTACTAAAGTACTAAGGAAATTTTAGTGAAATGAGAAGAAAAGGAGTAGAAAGTGAGAAAAAGTGTTAAAACATATTTTCTGATGTGTTTTGAAAGTGAGGAGAGCCCTCTATTTACATGAGACAAATTTTGCTCAAAAAGGAAAACTATCAAAGAGCTTTTTAGTACTTATAAATGATTATTCCTATCACCTAATTGATTATGTGCTTCATAAAAACAAAAACCCTAATTCCCAAAAGTAAAACCTTATAAGCGATTAAGAGTGTTCTTAATCAATTAGGAATCTTTAATTTTTTTCTCTCATTGATTTGATAAGGGCCTTAATCAATTACGCCGTGTATATAAGCTTCCTAACTGCTTAGCGACACCAGTTATCAAACCCATAGGACGCGTGATGGTTCATCTAAGGGTTTTAAGGAGTTTTATCAAATATAGAGGTTAAAATTTGTTCAGGTGAGTGTGTCCATTGCCTTAGTAGTTTAAGAACCGCTATAATATATTTTACAACACTCTGATTACTCAATTACAAACCGAACGAGCTTCACACTTCGTCTTTTTCAAAAACTCTAAAGTTTCAAGATCCATTTCATGATACATCAAAAGATTCAACACTTCATCTTGGGCTTGACTTCACTTCTATCTCATAAGGCTTGATAAGACTTCTTGATAGATATCATCATTAGAGAAATTGGCTAAGTGAATATCATTAGGGATTCCATTGAACGCCTCTTGACTTTAGGTGTTGTCCTTAAGAGATTTACTTTAACGTCTTGATCTCCTAGGTATAACAACTTGATTATCACTTCAGATGAAGATTTCACTTCATAGTGTTGTCATCAACAAAAACATATACTTCAACTGATTGTTACAGTCATTATACTTACAAGCACATTGATCCATAAGTAAGACTTGTTATATCTCTTTCTTGTTAAGATTTCATCATCAGGAAGTTTTAAAAAGATGTCTTGATCAAAGCTATTTGATAATTGTTATCAACACAATCATTTTACAATTGTCATCATCAATTAATCTAGATCACTTATTATTATATTTACGCATTAAGTCAAATAATAATAATAAATAAAAATGAGTATAACGTGGTGTTTTAAAAAAGAAAAATGTTTCATGAATATCCCTATTTTGTGTAGATGCGCGACACATGGTTAGTTACATGCACATATATTAATTTAGTTGATCAAATGATTACTTCAATTCACAATAAAAAATGATTAATTCAACTATGAAAACAATTAAAAGGGCGCATGTGATTCTATCATGTGTTTTTTTATGCATTTTTTTTATAAGCAAGAATGTATTAATATAAAAGGAGGGAATATCCCATCTTTACAAAGTTACTATTACAATGGATTCTATCATTCTCACACCAAAGGAATTATAGGAAGTCTAATGGAAACTTAGACCAATCATACAAGCTACACCTCCCAATGGAGTTTGACAATGTAGGAATCCATCTCCAAGACAACACTTTGATATGTTGAAATATAGTTTCAGCATCCCACAGTTCATCCTTGAAAACTATACTGTTTCTTGATCTCCAAACGCACCAGCATGTAATATACCATAGAGAGCTTACATTGGTCTGCTTGCATCTCCCGTAAAGTCGTAAAAACCACACCATAGCATGTTCTTGACAACTTGTTTCCGTAATGCATTCTATCCCAATCCAATTGAAGACTTTCAGCCAGACCTATCTAACTGTATGGCATGTGATAAACAAATGATTAGCATCCTCTACATTATGGAAGCAGAACACACAAACCTCTTCATGTCGTGACTTTAATATCCCACGAGCAGTGAGGTTCTGACGTGTAGGAAGTCTGTTTAGAGTAAGTCTCCACGCAAAGATTTTTTCCTTCATTGGGATATTGGTTTTCCACATTATTTCCAATGTTATTTTCTTCTGATCATCCAGGATGCTTGTGCCTTCACCTGTTGTCAGCATGTTGTAAAACGATTGGACAGTAAAAACTTAGCATTATCAAGTTTCCAAAGTCAACAATCCTCAGACTCTTTCTTTGGCTGAATGTCTCCCAATGGGAATACCAACTCTTGTAGTTCTTCCTTAGTTTCGTTATCGAGTACAGGATGTAGGGAGCTCACATTCCACTTCCATGTGCCAGAGTCCCAAACTCCCATGTCTGCCATACTCCATCTTTTGGTATATGTCACCTGAAATAGTTTTGGATACAATAGACTAAATTTGGAGTTGCCATACCACTCACATGACCAGAACATTATGTTGGATCCATTGCCCAGTATAGTAGTCAAATTGTTTAAGAAACAGTTATCTATAGCAAGTCTGCAGGTAGACATGATATCCCTCATCCAAAATGAGATTGCAGCAGCATCACAGCCATTCAAATCTACATTCCAGATCCACTTTGCTATATTACCATATCTGGTTTCAATAACTTCTCTCTAAATCTCACTTCCCATTTGCAGAAATTTCCATAGCCATTTGGATAGCAATGCCTTGTTAAAATGACCTACATGCTTTATCCCCTAACCTCCAAGCTTCCTATGTTTGCAAAGATCTTTCCAACTCAACCAAGGTATTCCCTTGGATCTTGCTGCTCCAGACCATAAGAACTTTCTTTGTATGTTGATTATCTCCTTGACCACCTTTTTAGGAGCCTTGAAGAATGCTATGTGATGGATAGGGAGATTGGCAAGGACAGAGTTCAGGAGGGTAACTCTCCCACCAATTGAGAGGTGTCTCCCAATCCAAGAGGACAGCCTATTCCTCATGCATTTCATAACAGGTTCCAAAAATATGGTTCTTCTTGAGTTACCACCTACCATTAGCCCAAGAAATTTAAAAGGAAAAGAACCAGTTTTGCAGAACAAGAATTGTTCTGCAGTCTGTAACAAATCAGGGTCAACACCAATACCATATAAATTTCTTTTTAAGAAGTTAATTTTCAATCCTGAAACTAGCTCAAAGCCTCTCAGAATGGACTTAATTGCCCACAAGTTAGATAAGCTTCCATCACACAGGAGTAATGTATCATCAGCAAACTGCAAGATGCTACCAACCACTTTACCATCCACTTTGAAGCCACTGAACAGGTTGAGATCCATAGCTCTCTTTACTAGGATTGCCAAACCTTTTACAACAATGGTAAATAAGAAGGGAGACAAGGGATTCCCTTGTTTGAGGCCTCTAGAAGCCTTGGAGTCCATAATTGGACTACCATTGAGTAGCACAGACATAAAACTGTTTTGGATTATTCCTCCTATCCATTTTCTCCAATTAGGGCCAAAATTCATAGCTTCCAACATTGTATCTAGGAAGTCCCATTCAACACAGTCAAAGGCCAGAGCAAAGTCCACTTTTAATAGTAAGCATTGGCTCCTACTTCTACAAGCAAAGTCCACACATTCATTTGCCACAACAATTCCATCAAACATGTTCCTTCCAGGAATAAAGACTGTTTGGGAGGGGGATATCAACTTTCCTATAACCTTTTTAAGCCTCTTTGAGAACATTTTTGAAATCACCTTCACAATGCACCCTATAAGGCTAATATGCCTGAATTCATCAAAGCAAAGAGGGTTCTCTACCTTTGGCACAAGGGACAAGAATGAGGAAGCAAAAACCTTTGGTAGGGTAGCATTATCAAAAAATTCTAATACAGCGTTTGTAATATCACTGCTAATAATTTCCAAGCAGTGCTTTAGAAACTTGAAGTTAAATCCATCAACCCCAGGGCATTTGTTGCTATCACACTCCATGACTGCTTCAAAAACATCTTCACTTGTGAACTCAAATTCCAGCATTTCCTTATCACTGATGTTGAGCTTGTTAATCTCATCCAGCCTCATTCTAGGCCTCTTCCTGAGTGACCGTTGGAACTTCTCCGTGAAGTACTGCCTAGCCCCATCTTTAATAGAGATTGGGTCCACCAAAATTGAGTTACCACAGTTAACAGCTGAAATTGCATTCTTCCTTAATCTGGTCCTAAGGGAAGAATGGAAGAAACTGGTGTTAATATCACCTTCAAGTATCCATTTAACCCTTGACTTTTGGTGGATCATACTCTCCTTAATACGCAACTTGCTCCAAATTTCCTCTTGTGCTTCTAAACAATTGATTATACACTTATCACTTTGGCTCTCATCCACATCAGCCAGGTAATTTTCTGCTTCATTGAGTCTATCAACTCCCTTTTCAATGGCTAGATCAACCACTCCTTTTTTTATGCATTGATCCATAGCATCTTCTTAGAACCACCATTGATGGAAAAATTGCAGCACGAATCCAAGGGTCAACACGGTGCAGGGATCTTGTTGCCTCGATTTTTGATGAGGCATTGAATTAATGCGACAGTTGTATTTGACGTGGTTGGATCATCATTTTAAATATTACTCATAGTGTATGACATGTTCGTTGTACATGGAGCATCTTTGAATTCATACCAAGTTAAAATATTGTACTTATATAATACAAATTGATCACAAGCTATATTTCTTTTAGAATTTCTTTAGAATACAGTTTAAGGATTTAGCTTCTTTTAAAAGAACAAATTTACTTTAGAATGTAAAATAGTAAAAATCAACTTTAGAGTGCATTAGTTAACAAATTATTAATCCAGATCGGACGATAGTTCTCAATAGTGATTTTCTTATCTTTAAGCAAATGTGGTGAGTAATGAAATTTTTTTCCATCATTTGTGAATTTTTAAACTACTCCAAAGATGGATATTTTTAATTTCTAGTATAAGAAATGCATAAAAAATATAAATTCATAAAGATAAAATGCTAAAAATAATTTGATTGATTGATTGAATATATCTATGTTTCTTTTGATTGACTGTATTTTTCAAAATAACAGAGTGTATAAAATGTTTTGGTGAAAAAGATGATACATGTGGGACATGATGTTCGAACATGTCTGTAATATCTGTCTTTTATCAGTAGGTCATGATTATTGTTGTTCTGAGCGTGATTTTTTTATTCTAAGAAGGTTGTTAATCCATACCGGTTTGAAAAAAAAAAATTATTAAATCATAATACATAAAGATTGCAAGATTTTCTTCTAATGTGAGATCCCATCTATAAAATTTATGAAACAAATGATGTTGGTCTTCCCTCCATTTCTTTGTAGCAGAAGCGAGTATGAAATCTTTGTCACGCCCATCATCAATAAGAAAATGAAGTTAACCATAAAAATAAAATTTAGTTGACAAAGCAAATAATAATCACCATGAAATTAATTTTAAAAATATGTAGTTGTTTATTAATGATACGTTTATCTTTGCATCATAAAAATTTGTTTTTCTATCAGTTGGAATTTTCTTACAATTTTCGAAAATAATGGTCAAGTCTATAAACATTCTAACAATTCTACCCAAATACCCTGCTAACAAACGAGAAGCTGGTCCTACTGCGAGATGGCTTTTATCCCATTCAAGTATTATCCATGTTCCATCTGACTCTGTTTTTGCAACCAAGTCTTTCACACATAAACATGTGTTTGAAATATGACCCACATCATCTATCACAAAAAATTAACAAAATAATGTTATAACTCAACTATGTAAAACATTTAAATTATATAAAGATATTATAACCTTAAATTACTTACTAATGACATTTACATCCCAATACACAGAACTAGGCACTTGAACAACCTCTTCATTCTCATCTTCTACCACAACATCTTCAGCCTCAACTTCTACCACAACATCTTCCGAGTGAGGGGATAAAATGTCATGGTGACGAAATATCTCGGAAGAAGGTGATGGTTTTGCAGTTTGAATTGACTGAGGGGTTATTGTAGTTTGGATTAGCGGAGGGGTTATTGTAGCTTGGATGGGCGGATGAGTTATTGTAGCTTCGATTGGATGAGGGAGATTTGGCTTTTGAATTAGCTGAGGGGGATTTGTAGTTTGGATTGGAAGTGGGGTTCTTGATTATTTTGGAGTTGTCGTTGAACGCAGACGCTTCTTATTTACTTCAAGCTCTCCAAGTTGTACAAATCTCAGACGACCCTTCATAGACTAAATAAGATGTACCAGTGAATATCAGTCAACAATCAATATAATTAATTTGTATATAGTAGTATTGAGAATTTATTACTAACCGATGATGGTTGTGAAGAAGATGAAGATGATTTGTAAAGGGATTGAGAAAGTTTAGTAAGATTGAGAGCCTGCATTTTTTCTGATTCTCTTCAATTGTTTTGCGGCGAATATCCTCATATGATGAATTCATTCTTTCACAGCAGACTTCAACTACAAGTATAGGTGATAAACAAGTTAGTACACTGAATATGGCTGGATTATACCTGAGTGAATTGCACACTCAAAGATACAACAGAGTCGCCACCGAACTTTATTTAGTCCCAAAGGACAGGGAAAATATCGATAAAACCCAAGGGGAAGAGAAACGGGAACTGGGGTCGGTTATGCGGAAGGAAGGTACTAGCACCTTACGCATTCTTCGTACTCGACGGGAACCATTTCGCTTGCTTCTAGGCTTGGATGGGTTATCTATCTAAAGGCTTCTAGCTAAAAGAAAAGAGAGAGGAGAAAAAAGAAAGAAAGAAAGAAAGTGAGTGGAGAATTAGGATCCTCGTGCCTACGTACCCTCATAGTGCAATGAGGAAATCAGAGCACCGTAGTTCAAAGGACCAAGGGAAAATAAAGGAGGAATGGAAGAAGATGGAAGTGTGCTCGCCAAGATCATCGCGATCTCGTGCCTACGTATCATACATTCGAATGAATGCAGAATCAGAGCTTCCGTAGTTCGGGGAACTAAGACGGAAAAAGAAAGAGAGCGGTGTCGAAACCAAGAACAAAAGAAAGAAGGAACCCCACTGGGGATTCCAAAGAAATGGTGTTAAAACTAAGAAAAGGAATGCAAAGGAAAAGAATAGAGACTGTGCTGAGGATAACGTGCAAGAATGGTGTAGAAACCAAGAAGGTAAAGGAGCAAAAGGGTAACAGAGACTCACCTGGGGAGTAAGAGAACACGCTACCGCCTGGGGATGGAGGTGACTAAGCCAGGCACAGGGTCATTCGTCCCCTACCTGAAGTGGTCAGAATGAGAGTAGGAATTCTCCATTCTCATTCCTTCTCTATCACACAGGGTGTAGTGCAGAAGTCGACACGGACAGCGTAACAGCTCCAAGTTGTACAGTGCTCCAGTGTCGCGCGAAACTCCGATTTCGTGGGGAAGAAAGAGAACAAAAGCTCTAAAGGAAGCCTAAAGAGGAGCGCCAAAGGGAAGATTAATAATCGAAACGGAATTTCGATTAGATAATCTAAAGGGAAAGAAATGCTAATAATTTTCCAAATGAATGAAAAATTATTAAAGCAAAAGGGAGCATTATTGATTATACAAGATTAAGCTTATTCCTTAAAGAACAAACTTAATTCAAACATGAATGGAAAGTGAAAAACAGTGCCAAATGACAATCCAAAATGCAACACAAATCATGTTATTATGTGAATAAAATTATGCAAGAATGATCATGTTCATGCAATGCCAAGAATGAGCATAATTATGGAATCGAAAGATCGAACATCGGAAACAACCACAATCATGCTTTAAACTGAAGTGAAACAGCACCTAAAACATCCATAAAAATCAGTCATATCAATCCATGGAAGTTAAATGGGGAAAGCATAGCAAACGCAATTGAAAAAGCATGAAAATGGCAATCTGGAGCAGTGTTAATCGATTAACACTTTTTGCACTACAAAGTGTTAATCGATTAACACTTGAAAAACAGCAAAATTACACTAGTTAATTGATTAACACTTTTGCACTGCAAAGTCTTAATCGATTAACACTGAAGCAGGGGCAGAAAAACAGTTTTTATAAGTGCTTTTGGCCACTTATTGATTGTGCAATCACTCATATGCTAGGGCAACCAATTATGCACAAAAATCAAGCTTAACAATAGCAAATTATCAGTAATGGAATCAATTAACTCATCAAGATCATGGATCAAGCAATGGCATAAGGAAACCCCCACTGTGGAAGAAATTGCAAATGGGATGAAAACTTTAATCGTTAGTAGCAGTCTGGGTACAGGTTGAAGAAAAACCGAGACCCTTCTTTGTTTTGTTATCAGTGGGAGTGACAAGTTGTCCCCACCCTTTTACATTGTTACTCCTGATCACCTCGAGAGCATCTTTATACGAGGAAATCGAGGTTCCCTTTTCTGATAAGTTCTCTTTGCTCACCGAAAGTGCTTGGAACTGAGTTCCAATAACCTCCTCTGGTTCTAGATAAGTGGACGACGATAAGTTGCTCACGATCAAGGCTTGCTCTCCACAGACTGTGACGAGTTGGTCGTTCTTGACGAACTTCAGCTTCTGGTGAAGTGTCGAAGTGACTGCCCCAGCCTGGTGTATCCAAGGTCTTCCTAACAAACAGTTGTACGTTGCTCGGATGTCCATGACCTGGAAAATGACTTGGAAAGTGTGAGGACCGATAGTTATAGGAAGGTCGACTTCGCCGATAACTGCTTTTCGGGATCCGTCAAATGCTTTGACGGTGACATCACTGCCTCTCATCGAAGATCCTTTAAATGATAGTCGCATTAAGGTGGCCTTTGGTATAACGTTGAGAGACGATTCGGTATCTATCAGTACGCTGGCTAAAGCATCGTCCTGACAGTTGACTGTAATATTGAGAGCCATGTTGTGGCTTTTGCCTTCTTCTGGCAATTCTTCATCACTGAATCCCAAGTTGTTGCATGAAGTGATGTTGGAGACAATGCTGTCAAATTGTCGTATTGTTACATCCTATTCCACAAAGGCTTGCTCTAATATTTTCTGTAGAGCTTCTCTGTGAGCTTCAGAACTGAGTAAAAGAGATAACACCGAAATTTTTGAAGGAGTTTCCAATAGCTGATCTACAATGTTGTATTCACTCATTTGGATGAGCTTCAGCATCTCATCACTGTTTTTTGAAAGGTCGGGATCACTGGATTGACCGATTGGTTAATTGGGAACTTCAGTTTGAGGTTCCTTTTCTCTGTTAGGCTCTCCAACTCCTCGGTTGAAGATTCAACCGCTTCGTGTTACTCGACTGATGTCTGCAATATTCACGACGGAGGGTAATGGAATTTCCTTTCCATTTTCAATTGTTGTAGCGCCGTATTTGTAAGGGATAGCCTTAGTTGATGCATACGGTACTGGTCCCGACAGATAGATGACTACAGGAGCCTTTTGATTTTTCTGACCTTCATAAGTAACCTCAATTAGTTCCTGGTTGGGAACTTTTCTACTGTCCAAAGGAATTCTTGATTCGTCCAGCAGAGGGATTATGGCACAAACATCTCTGGTCCTCTCTTGATCAGAGATTACAACAATATCCTTGAATTGATCCGCAAAATAGTCGGGAATCAAGTTGATGGATCCAGAACCTTGATATGGTCGAATCTCTTTACGATCTAACTGACCCTGAAGGGCTGCTCGCACGAGGTAGCATCCTTGGTTATTCTACGAGCAGACTCTATAGCGCTCGTAGTTGTGTGGTGGCACCCAGACACATCCGCTTTGAATGCAGTGTAACCTTACTAGGTCTACTTCCATAGATCGAACATCCTGACTTTGATGCCTAGTAGGGTTCCCATTAATCATGCTAACTTGCTGCGTGTCTTCGTCTAGATAGATCGGAAGCCACCAGTGGTTCAACAAGTGTTGCAAAGTTCTTTGAACGAGAGCACATCCTCGATCACTCTCACGACACACCGTACAGTTCAGATACTCATGTGAAGTAAGAAAACCGAGCTGGACCTGCTTAGCGTGTAACTCCACCAAGCTGGTATTCATCAAACGAATATCGAAGATTTGAATCATGTTGCTCTGATAAGGATTTTTATCATGATAGTCCTGGATCCATCTGAGATCCATCTGACGTTGGAGGGCCTCTTGTATAAAAGAGCATCCTTGATTGTTTATCGAGCAAGTCAGACAGGAATTGTAATCGTGCCGTGGAAGATTATGATACTGGCTTTTCCTTGAGTGCATTGCCACTAAGTTAATATTCATTGCATGGATGTCGTGGTTATGAATGATGTTGGAATTCGTATAAGTCATGTTGACTCCGCGAACTCGGTGCTCTTGGATCCATCCGAGATCCAACTATTCCTGTAGAGCTGATTGCACCACAGAACATCCTTAATTGTCTTTAGAGCAGATATCACACTGATGATAATTATGAAGTGGCACATGGCTGTATCCGATCTATCTACAATGCATCTTGACTAGGTTGGCCCTCAATAAGAGTACATCATGAATTTGATAGCTGTTGTTAGACTCTCATTCTATCAAATTTACCGCAGCCTTCTCGTGTTGAGGCAACAGGTTCGTCTGAACATTTGGATTTGTATCCTTGAAGGATAAGACCCCGCTCCTGACAAGCTTCTTCACATCGGATTTAAAACTGAGACAGTTTTCTATGTTATGCCCTGGTCCTCCTTGATGGTAAGGGCAAGTCTGATCCGCTTTGAACCAAAAAGGCAGATTTTCTGGAATTGTAAGAGGAGTCCTAGTTTGGACGAGCCCCTTGACCAGTAATAGCGGAAATAGTTCTGCGTACAACATTGGTATGGGGTCAAACCATGGTGGTCGCGTCGTGCGGATGTTGTTGTACGGAGGACAAGCCTGCTGAAGAGGCTGTTGTGTCCTTTGTTGTTGATTCGGTTGGCTCTAACCAACCTAAGGTTGATACGTAGGAATAGGGGCAGGGTTAATAGTAGGAGTTACAGCTGCTACTGGTTGGTACCGTCGCCTTTGCTTTCCAAGAGAGATATTCCCGATATCTTGCTTTTTTTTCTTAGGGAGAGTACTACCATATCTTTTGGTACTACTTGATGGTCCAGCGTCTTTGACCAGACGTCCTTCTCGGACTGCTTCTCAAGATGAACTCCCATGCCCACCATTTCGGTGAAGTCACTGGGTGCACTGGCGACCATTCTGTCATAGTAAAATGAACTCAAGGTTTTCAGGAAGATCTTTGTCATCTCTTTTTCCTCAAGAGGTGGACCAATCTGGGCGACAATTTCACGCCATCTTTGAGCATATTCCTTAAAGGTTTCTTTACCCTTCTGCGACATGGCTCTGAGTTGATCTCTATCCGGTGCCATGTCCAGGTTATACTTATACTGTTGAATGAAAGCAGCGCCAAGATCTCTAAAAGTAGCGATCTTAGTGCGGTTTAAACCCATGTACCATTTGAGTGCGGCACCGATTAAACTATCTTGAAAGTAATGGATCAGTAGCTGGTGGTTCTCTGTCTGAGTTGTCATTCTCTGAGCGTACATCACCAAGTGACTTTAAGGGCAAGAGTTACCCTTGTATTTCTCAAATTCGGGCACTTTGAACTTGTTCGAAACTCTCACGTTGGGGACCAAACAAAGGTCTGCGGCGTCCTTTCCAAATAGATTCTGACCACAAATAGCTTGCAGTTCTTTCTACATCTCCAGGAACTGCTCCTGGAACTCCTTCATTCTGTTATCCATACTTTCAATTCCACTAGAAGGGGTCTGGGGAATCTGTCCTCCCGAGACAGTGTGTACCACGAGTGGTGGTATAGTCATTACGGCCGTAACTCTTGGCGTCTCCCGAAGTTTGTAACCTTCAGGAGTTGTTGTCATGCCCCTGGCATCTTCGCTTCCCCGAAGTTTGTAACCTTCAGGCCCAGCGGCTCCTGCTGCAGTTCCCTGATCTTCAGTGATCGGCGGAACATATCCTTCTAGGATATAGTTAATAGGCATGCCTAAGGGACGATCTTTCGGCATGTTATACCTAGGATCATACTTCTCCACTATGGGCGTTGATGTGATCTCTGAAATCATAGTCCTTTGTAGCTGGGCTTCTGCCAGAGCTTGCATGTCACTATGATGCTTCCTTAGATCTTCTTTCAGAGCGTCGATCTCTTCTCTCAACTCTCTGTTCTCTTCCTCGAGATTATCCATTTTCTTTTGTTGATTGGCCCGAGTGTTATACGAATGAGAGAGTTTGACTCTAGAACCGAGACACAAACGTGAGATTCATAGGGAAGAAGAAAGAATGCGTTAAGTGAGAATGATGAATGATATGCAATTATTAATTAAATTTTTTTTGTTATTCAAAGTAAACTTCGACAATTGGATTGCAAACATCAAACAGTGGGGAAGCCCCATTTTATTGAATTCAAAGATTGCGGAAATAGAAATACAGTCATTTACATAGTGTTGTAAAAAGGAAATCTAAACTTATGGGGCCCAAGTCCTCTCTGAGGGGAACTCAGGTGCGGGTTCTGGTACTTTCCTCTTCTTTGACCGGGGCTCTTGGGCCGTTGTCGGGTTGTCATTCCTTTGCCAGGTGAATGGAGCGAGCAAGTTCCTTTGGTCTTCTTGATTCTCTACAACATGTTGCTCTAAAATCTCGATTAGAGCATCTTTGTCTTTCAATAGTTGCTGTATTTTTCTACACTCCACACTGAGAATGCGGTATTTGTTCCTCCAAGATTTCCTCTCTTGTTGAACTTTGTTGAGCGTAACCTGAAGCTTTTCCGTATCCGACATAAAATACAGGACAAGTTTCTTCGATGGAAGAACTCCCTGACGAGGGTAACGCATCCTTAGCTTAAGAGCTCTAGCTTGTACCCAGTGGAGATAAGGTTCCACAGAGACACAGTCTGGTTTTCCTAGAGACTCTCTTCCTTTCCTGTGAACATGTTTCCATGCATGCACTATTTCTGTCTTTAGTGCTCTGTCGTTTTCTCCTTCCTTGAAGAAAAGACCTTCCAGATGAGCATTACGTGGGATATGCCTCATCGGGTATCCGAATTGACGACGAACTAAAACTGGATGATAATTAATTCCTTCCTTAGTTCCGATAAGGGGTACATTGGGAAAGTTTCCACAACGGTCATTGATCCTGATCCCGTCATAGATCCGATTAGACCAATCAATGTCATAGTTGGTAAGAGAAATGATTCTCTGCGACCAACGTAAAGTACTTTTTTGATCCCAAAATGTGGCAGACTTTGGTAAATGGGAAGTGAACCATTTGTATAGCAGGGGTACACAGCATGTGATCATTCCTCCGCTGTATAAATTCCTTAAGTGTACAGAATGATAAGCATCTGCGAGCAGGGTAGGTACAGGGTTTCCAATCAAAAATATCTTAACTGCGTTGATATCAACGAAGTTGTCCATGTTAGGAAACAGAAACAACCCGTAAGCGAGCAAAACAAAAATGCTTTCGAAAGTAGGTACATTCCCTATACTGGCAAAGTACAGGGCTTTCTTTGTCAAAAACTGGGCTGGCAAACCTCGGATACCACCCTTAATGATCATGTGAGTCTTGACTTCTGACTCGTCCAAATAGATTGCTCTTGCAATGGTTTAATCCTTTGGAATTTCTTCCAGTCCAGAAAAGGAAGCGTGATCAGTGATAGGTAAATCGGTCAGGTGAGAGTACTCCTCCAATGTTGGTGCTAGCTGATAATCCAGGAATGTGAAACTGTGATAAACCGGATCGTAGAATTGGATTAATGTGGACAGGATTCCTTCGATTACATAGACCCTTAACAGAGGCAGCAGTCCTCCATACTTAGCTCTGAAAGCCTCGGGGTTGGTGATCATCCTCGCCAAACCTCTTAAATCCTCTAACTTAGGAACCTTGAAGGTATACTGATGAGTCTTCCTTCTACCGAAATCCATACCGCAATCTTTCTCTCTGATATTTGCAATCATTGTCTTAGTTTAATTTGTAAAAGAGAGACTAGAAGAGAAATTTTTTTTATTTTAATGTTTTTTAAATGAATGTATGAATGCAACACACAAAAACATAGAAAAAACATGGGGTCAAAGGGTCAGTGTCATGAAGTCAAGGCTCTACCCATCCCCAAAGGTTTTATACTATGGTGATTTTTTGTACCTGTCCGCATAATCATTGACCCCTCTTGGGATAACAACAGCAAGCGGATCGCCAGCTAGCTGAAGTATCTTAGAGTGATCTCAAATGAGGGTAGTATCGCGTGACAACTATTTTCGATAGCTTCCGCACTACAAAATGGCTTTAGTCTACTAACTCCTCAGCTTCTCAGATAACCCAATCGACCACACTACTTTCAACAATCGAAGTCGTATAGGCAATGTATCTGCAAAGGGAGTCTCCACTGAGGTTGATGGTCGACTGGGATCTCTTATTTGGGACTCACTCCCTGTAAGATTACCCATTTTGCCATCACTTATCTTAGGTGTTTACTCAATCTCTCCAGATGCGGCATCACACACATTCCCATTAGTAGAAAAATAAACACGGATATCAATTACGAAAAGCAGTATATATATTTGTCCTAAAACTAACATCCTAGACCTCTTAAGAGCTATAATAATCCTAGTTCTTAAACAGACAATGGCTCCCCAGCAGAGTCTCCATTTCCGTGGTATTTTCTCAAGGTTTCTACCTAAGAGATGAGAGAAGAACAATAGACTTGGACAGTCTAAAGTCGCTCCCACTGTGGTCGCCATCTTTCTGTGGCCTTTTATAAACTTAAGGTTTCTACCTAAGAGATGGGAAGAGAACAAGATCAGTTCACGTCCCCAGTGAAGTCGCCATTTCTCTGTAGCGTGATTTTTTGCGTGGTTGCGAAGCACTATCGTTTTGGGGTACTACAGTTCGATTCATTTTTTATCCTATTAAGCTGATTAAGGAAGGGAAATAGATGTCTCCAATTAACCCTGCTTGCATACTGAGTTTAAATAGCTGACTGTTAGTTTACAGATGCTATCCAAAGTATGGGTCTCTCTTAGGTTATTTTGTTAAGAAAATAGGGTGTCTGGACTATTTGTGAGGCTTTTGGGAAGGTATGGGATCTGATGCTTTTTTATTAGTGAGTATGGAGGTACCGAATTGAGATTTTTTGGTTAATGTGCTCGCTAAGATTCTTTTGCAATCTTATGCCTACGTATTCCCGTTTAACGAAACAGGAAAATCAGAGCGATCGTAGTTCCTCCTATTCTATGGGAGGAAAAAGGTGTTTTGGTGTCTTGTTCAAAGCCCAAGATTGAAGCTAAAGGTTATTTGTGTCTTGTTCAAAGCCCAAGATTGAAGCTAAAGTTGACTTTAGAGAGAATTTGTCATCTCTAAAGAGGGATTGTTGATTTTGTGTGCCTTTATCAAAGCCCAAGGTTGAAGCTAAAAGGTTGATTAACTCCACTAGGGAAGTCCTTATACAAAGCCTAAGAGGAGGCTGACTCACTTAACAAGAGAGTGTTTTTATTTGTCTTGTACAAAGCCCGAGATTGAGGCTAAAAAGGGTTGACTCACCAAGAGAGTCTGAAAGGTGATTGACTCAACAAGAGAGTCTTTTATACTCAACTAGAGAGTGCTTATTATATGTCTTGTACAAAGCCCAAGACAGAGGCTAAAAGTGATTGACTCAACAAGAGAGTCTGAAAAGGTTAGCTCCGCTGGGGGAGGATCATTTGTACAAAGCCCAAGAGGAGGCTGACTTTCCTGAGGAAAGGGTCCTTATACGAAGCCTAAGAGGAGGCTAACTGATGCCGGGGATTCCCGAGGTATGTCCAAATGGGGAATCAACTCTTGCAGGGGATTGCTGAAGAGTTAATAGATCAGAGACCTTGAGGTCTTGATTTGAGATAGTGTTACACTGACCTTGGGTTGGGGATTTCTAGGAGAGAGATGGGGTTTTAGGAACCCACAAGTTCTAACTCTTGCTGGAGATTCATCCAGAATCCGGGGTTTCTCCTATGTTTTGGAGGGGACTTGATAATGTCTTTGAGACTCAAGGGTATTTAGACTGTCCAAGTCTATTGGTAGAGTTTTATCTTTTGTATGATGCCCAAGAGGAGGCCGACTCGTTTAAGGGATGAGTATCAACCCTAAATTGGTCTGAAGGTTGTAACTCCTTTTAGAAAGACAGCTCTAACGAAGGGTGACTAAGTTTTGTCCTATACCTGTAAGAGGTCGTTAGGTTCCTTGTATGAAGCCCAAGAGAAGGCGTGAGAACTTCTAAGAAGCCGAAGGGTTCTTGTACAACGCCCAAGAGGAGGTGGGGATGCTTTTAAGAAGCCTGTGGGTCCCCAAACCAAGAAACGTTCAAGACATGCTATTTACAGAGAATAGATCAAGCCAGGAAAGTTCAAGGATTTGGAAGAAACTCAAGAGACCCTATTCACGGAGAATAGATCAACTCTAGGGAGTAGAGTTTCCTTGACAATTTCTAAGGGGTGACAGTCTGAGAAAAGGTTCATCGAGAATACTGTCTTTCTCTTTGTTCCATATTATTTAACCCCAAGAGGAGGGAAGACTGTTTCTGGTAATCCTATGGGGATCTAGTGTTGATTGATATATGACTAGTATTATAAAAGATTGTGAAAGAAGACTTACAGTGAGCAGCCCCACAATACAGTTATACATATGAAAGCAGTAAATGAAAGCGGATAAACACTTACCCGTTGTAGAGCTTCCATGTTGTTTTGTTAGTTGTTCAACAAAGAAATTAAAGAAAGTTTTGATAACAACTGTGTATTCGAAATCAAAGGCGAAAGTTTTTTTGAAAAGGCGACGATCGCGCCGTTGTTTTGAATTTGTACAGGGGGACTTATACAAATGACTGGGGCCCAAAATTGGTTTTTTGTACAAAGGGGATGGGTCTTACACTCTAATAGAGGCCCAAAGTTTATTTTAAAAGAATAGAAATGGGACTTACAACACAAAGGTAGGCCCAGTTGACTTTTATTTTGAAATGGCGATCGCGCCGAGATTTTTGAAAACGCAGTGGGTCTTATACAATGACTGAGGTCCAAAATATTTTGGTTTTCAAAGGGGGTTGGGTCTTACACTCTATTAGAGGCCCAAAGTGTTTGAAAAAGTTTTATGAGGGTTGAATCAATCAAAACCCTAATTTGTTTTTTCAAGATATATTTTAATTGAATAAAAATTCAATTAAAATGATCAAAATTGTTAAACATGTGTGAAAAACAAATTGTGATCTTGGACTAATCTTTTAAAAATCATGTTTTAGTCCACAAAATGATTGGAAATCAATTAAGTTTGGAAAATCAAGGGAGAAAAAACATTTTAAATGTCAAAAAACAAATAAAACATTAATTCTTTGCAAAAATATCAAACATATGAAATAAATAATATTTTTGGGAATTTTTGGTAAAGTAAAATATTTTAACATTTTTGTGAATTATTGAAAAAAGAATCAACTCAAAATCATTAAAACTCAGAGAGAAGTTAATTTTTGAATTAATTAAATAAAAATCACAAAATTCAAATATTCAAATATTTGAAAAAGGGCGCCAAGAACACCAAGTTCTTGCCCGCGTGCCCTGTTTTGGCTGATTTGCGTTTTCTCCTCAATCTCACTGAATACTTGATGAAATCATACAATCCACATATCGATCTGCTCGTTTTCACCTCACGATCATGTCTTTGGTCTTTAATTTCATTTATTTTAAGCCTGGTGTAAGAAATCAAAGAGAAACCTCAAGAACCCTAAAATTTGCATGAAGGCTCAGAAATTCCATACATGATTCAAAAAAAGCAATTGATTGAGGGTAAACACTTTATGCATGATTATGAACATATGGCAAAACTATTGTGAAGCAAAATATGCATGGATCATAGAGTTAGAAGAGCTCATGCTCACCTCTTGCAGCTGGTGATCGTGTTTTGTGTTGGAGGTGTTACAGCTTGGTTCCAATGATTTGCACAGCTTCCCTAGGTGTTATGAAGTGTGTCTGAATGCTTGGAATGGTTTGAATTGAGCTGGAACTTGATTTGGCACCTCAACTGCAAATCTGTCAAAGACTTGTGCAGGTGGCGGGTGATTTTGAGAAATCAGTGTTCCAGATGTTGTTTAAGTGCTTGCATCACTTCTATATGATGTTTATGAGGTGTGTGTGTGTGTGATTGGTTTGGTTGGAATTGCTCTCAAACTCAAAACCCGATAGTGACTTGCTTTGGAAGACAAATTTGGAATGAAAGAAGAGATTTTGAGGAAAGCATCTGTTTGATGGCTTTGGTGTACTCAAACTGATCATAATTTAGGTCTATTTATAGTGGAGTAAGTTTGTTTTGCAAGCAATCATGAATGGCAACTGCTGCAGAGGTTTGGCCAATGTTGATCAACGGGAATCCAAGTCTCCTCTAGCCATTGACTAGAGGTTAGAGCACAAAGTTGTGGTTCCATAGTTCAGATCTTATCCTTGACTCATTCAGTTGGAAACGGTTCAGTCCATGCCACTTTGGTGCATCCATTGAACGCTCCAAAACAAAATTGGAGTCTTGTCCCTCTTTTAGGCATTTCTAGGTTTGACATGCTACTTTTGGTTCCAAAGACTTGGAAGGCTTATGGATCAGTGCTTGTCCCTCCTTGGTCTCCTCCAGAGGTGTTCATATGGATAGAGTTGTTGTTTGTTTGCACAATTTGGGCAAATCGAGCAAAATGCACAAATCTGCCTTGCCATGACAGTTTGCAGCAAGGCATATTGCCATTGTCATATCTCATGGCTCAAGTGGAATTTGATGGAGTTCTTGGCCATTTTGGAGAGCTCTCATATGATACAACATATGTGTGATCATAGTTTGTTTTGATACTTTTTGGATCCAAGTGAAAAATGTCCTTAAATTTTGGAAAAAGTGAAACAGATTCTGACTTAGTGAAAATTTCACTAAGTGTTGGAAAAAAGTGACATTTTCACTTTTTGTGATTTTGATCATTCCATAACTTAAAATCCATGAGGAATTGGAATGAGTGGTAGTTGAAGCTTTTATAGAGTGCCATGAGAGCTACAAATCCAGCTTTGAATGAGAGAAAATGTCCTTGTGGTTTAGGAGATATGATCCTCCAAAGTTGGTACCCTAGCCACTTTGTTCCATAACTTAGAAAATTTCTAAGTTATTTATGGTTACCCCTTTTACAAGTTACCCCACTTTTCTTGATTTTTCTTGATGAATGATAATTCCAATCACACATTAACATCATTTTAGGGTTAAGGGACCATAATATATCAAAAAATCAAAAAGTTAAACTTTGACTTTTTGGCACAGTTGACTTTTTGTCAAATGAATTCCAAACTGCGCGATCCTCTATGAAATCAAGTCCTTGACCTAAATCCAACTTGATGGATTGATTTCATAGGTGTTATAGGGTGTATTGAATCATGTCCCAAGGTTTGGGAGCATGTCTGAGTCAAAAGTCAAAGGTACAGTTGACTTTTTCCCCAAAACCCTAATTGTGGTCCTGATGAAATTGAAACTTGTGAATCAAGCTTCTTGGATCAATCCATTGTTGCAAATGGATCAATGTGGTATATTGGAGACCCTCAAATCATGTCTTGAGGTCTTGGCTCATGTTTTGTCCCAAAAGTCAACTTAGGGGTGAATTAGGTCAAGAAACCCTAATTCCTAATTTCCATCTGGATGCCTTGGTCGACCAAAACCCTAATTTGGTGAATGTGGTGATCTTGAGACTTGATCCACTTGGAATGTTGCAGCCTTGTGCTTGATTCTTGATGTGGGAGTCCTCTAGATCCATTGTGGAGGTTTGAGAGGTTAGACAAGTTGAAGATCATGTCCTTTCTTGATTGATCCTTTGTCTAAGGCTCTGGGAGGGCTCAAAACCCTAGTTCTTTAATTGTAGAGAATGCTCACCCATCTTTGGGCAGACTGGTGAGGTATAATGATACACCCATATTGTGATGATGATTTGCACAATGATGGGAAATCTTAGTGGTCAAAATTTGAGGTATGACATCGTCTCCTTCATTCTCAGTCACTCCTTCCTTGTGAACTTCATATCCCTTTCTTTGTTCTGTTTCACTCTATTCCAATTAACCATGTGTATCAAAACCTTCTGTGGCAATGAAGAGATTCTTGAAGTCATTGTCGAAAAACGACCTCACTTTATGAGTCTTAAGGGAACAGATCGTGACATTATTCTCGGTGTTCAAAAAAATAATGGGGCAAATATTTTGATCTTTTGAATGGACCTGTTCATTCAAATCTTGTGAAAGAATTTTGGAAGTACACCTTAATTAGTGTAGATGGAAAATTCATTTTCTCCCGTATTCATGGTGTTGGGTTTGTCATCTCTCCTAAATCCATTGCTGATGATATTAGTTGTGATCAATCCAGTATCACTGTGGATGAGTTTCGCCTTACCTATTTCATTATTGAAAATCTTGCTAACATCCATGACACTTCTCTCAAATATGAACCTAAAAATTCCGAAAATCTTCTTCCCACCGCTAGAGCTTGGTTCAATCTTCTTCTTACCAACTTTCGCCCTCGTGAAGTTGATAAAAATGTTCTATCTCATGTTGACCGACTTTTTATCTACTTTCTAATGAGCAATGTTTGTGTCAATCTGCCCTTAACCATCTTCAACTACCTAAAAGAATCTATAACTATCTCAAGAAGTCAACATAAGTCTTACATACCGTATGGAAGAATTTTAGATTCTTTTACCAAAGTGCCACTAATCTGAAAAAAATGTACCAAAATACCACAAGTTGAAAAAAAATTACATAAATGCCACAAGTGATGCATGGGCTCGTCCAACCATTGGACGAACCAATGAATACATTTTTCATTGGTTCGTCCAATGGTTGGCCGAACCCATACATCACTTGTGGCATTTCTATATTTTTTTTTTCCAACTTGTAGCATTTTAGTACATTTTTTTCAGATTAGTGGCATTGTGGTACATAATATCAAGAATTTTATCTAAACTGCTTTATAAAGATGAAATCACCAATGTGGCTAAAAGGCTTGGATCAGACGATGCACTTGTTGAAGAGAGTTATAACATTGTCAGAAGCCTTTTGGACTAATATCTGCTAGGAGACTAGTTTCTTTGTTTTAAATAGAAGGGAGCTTACAAACCTCACTTCTTAGACTTTACAGATAGGATTCAAGAAGAGCTTACAAACCTCCTCTTGAAGACCATCTGACACAGGGAGAGCTTACAAACCTCAGGCCATGAAAAGTTGTTGAATCTTAGAACCTCTAAGTTCTTAGTTTTGTCATTATACCTAAACATGTTTTGTGTCTGTTATCTCCCATTGTAATTTCTTAATGAGTATTAATGAAATTTCTTTTTCTGTCATTATGTTCGTCTTCATATTTCCTTGACAATTCCTTTCCTTTTTGATTTTTGACAAAGGAGGAGAAAGTATAATGATTTTGATATGCCTAATCTAAGAATCTCATCCCAAATATAATTGAATATGTTTTACTTCCAACCATATGTTTAAGAATTGATCAGGAACTTCGCAAAAATTCACTGTATGTTAGAACAGGCTATCAGAAGACAGAAGACAAGACATATCAGAAGATATGATATATCAAATACATAATTTTTATTTGATAAGATATCAAGAAGATATGATCAAGAAGTAAAGCAAATGATGTACATCAGAAGTCAATAATCAAGAAGAATATATCAGAAGCAATTATACAAAAGATCAGAAGATATAATCATCAGAAGACATGTACAAGAAAGAAGAACACCAAACAAGCTTGATATAATAATATATGAATATCTGGTGTTGATCACTAAGTTATCAGAAACAAGGGATGCCCATGAATTTCGCGCTGATACCTAAAACTTGTCAGAAGTTGTTAACTTTCTGAAAGAATGATTCAATTGGTATCTAAAATTCAATGGTATCCAAACCTCAAATGGTATCTAGACTCCAGCATTAAAAGAATGTGAATCCTTTGGAGATGAAATCAAGTCATGGTCATAAAAGAAAATATTGGGTTTCTGAACCATCAAATGACATGAGGATATGTGCACCTGTTGGTGATATGTGCTAAGATATTGAAGATTTGGTTTTGATACATGAATCCCGGCATCGAAGAAAGTATCTACCAATTTCTGATATATAATTCAAGACATCAAGTCTGATAAGACAAATCAGGTTCTAATACGTCTACAGTATTCTAATAGCAAGCTTGGTTCTGAGATGAAGACCAACCAGTTCTAGTCAGATTCTGATGTGACGTCACTGAGAAGTAATCCTTCTCTATTGATATGATTCTACTTCAAAATAATTTTGTGAGTCTTGGGATCAGGGGGAGACTCTGAACAAGCATAAATGAATTTTGAGAGTAACAGAATCAGGGGGAGCCCGTTAAGCTTATCTTTGACTCTACGGATCCTATACGAATTGCTCTATCAAAATGCATTATTTCTCATCATAAAAAAGGGGGAGATTGTAAGAACAAGATTTCGTTCTACATCTGGCCTTTGAGTTTTGATGATAACTGCACATGTTATCTAAGAGAACAATTCTGTATGATATGGTTTCTGTCTAGTGTGTGGTTGTTGTCAATATGATTCTGACTCTGATAAGAAGGCGTGTGATATCATCAGACTCTATTATCAACACTCTGGAAGAAAACATATGTGTGTACAAGATAAGTCAAGATTCATGAATGTTTCTAATACAACGGTTCTAATGAACGTTAGTTCTAGACATTGTAATTGAGACTTTATGAGAAAGGTCTACAAGGCTTTCTATTGTGATGCGCTTCTAATGTTACAAGTTCTGAAGATTCTGAACATGTGGTTCAAGTGAACAAAGCTCTGAAGATTCTGAAGACATAATTTATGAAGATCATGTTCCGAAGAGTTTCTGAAGACAAGGTTCTGATTGAACGAAGTGATGAAGACTCTGAAGACAAGAACGTGCTTAATGAAATCTGAAGACTCTGAAGACAAGGTTCTGAAGGAACAGGTTCTGAAGACTTTGAAGATAATGCTTCTAAGAAACCAAGTGCTGAAGATTCTCAAGATAGTTATGCAGATTATACAAAGAATGACTCTTCTACAACACATTTCATCAAGTTAATATCTGAACCCTCTGAAGATGCTAGAAGACTGAAGATTAGAATGGTTTTGAGCTGAATATAATAGTACTAAAACTTTGTGACCTTTACCTCGATAGGGTGGCACAATGACGGCTTTTTGTACAGTGATGTTGACCATTCCTTCATGTGAACGTTGGGATATTGCAGTTGGAATATATTTCCAAGAATACCCCTCAACGGATCTATTCTCTCCAGCCCTATAAATTGAAGACTTGGAAGCTTGAAGAAATGTTGCTTGAAGCAGCCACTGATCATGTGAAAAAGAGAGAGATAAAAAGTTAGTTGGAAGCTGCTCATACTGAAGTGTTATTATTCAACGCAGCAAACAATCAACATGTAGCAAGCAAAGATGAAGTCGCTACTATAAAGTGTGCACAAACGATAATCATGCTAACACCATATGAAACTACTCAAGTGAGACATCAATAAGTGAAGCATAGTAGCTTAGTTGAACTTGATAGTTAAATTGGAAAAAGCATTAAAGCTCAAGAAAGGAGTACAAGATGCTAAAAGCTGAAGCTTAAATGAAGAATGCTCAATGAAGAAGAAGCTGAAGCAAAGTGATGAAGAGTGTACAACGATGCAACAGGCTAAAGTCATGTGAAACTTGTCAAGTGAAGCATAGTAACTTAGTTAATCTTGATAGTTAAGTTGTAAGAAGCATTACCTACTCAAGAAAGGAGTACATCAGAAAGAAGCTTAAAGCTCATGAAAAGAAGTTGTAGTGCTCATCAAGAAAGCTTTTAAGTAATACAGAACTAGTGTGCTTTAAAATCTCTTAGAGATTCATTTTTAGATAGTTTCTGTATTAGAAAGTAAGGAGTTGTTTCTCATATCTTGCTAGAAACTCTTAGGTGTTATTGTACTTCATTTGTGTAATCAGTATGTAAGAAGCATATATAGTGCACAAGAAACTCCTTGAAAAAGGTATTGTTCCTTGAGCGGTCGAGTGTTGACCAGAATGCTTGAGATAACTAAGCGTGTTTCTAACATCTTAGTGGATGTTGTTCCTTGAGTGGTCGAGTGAAGACCAAGATACATGAGAGGGCTAGGTCGTTGTTGAACGGCTTGGAGGTTGATTCCTTGAGAGGCGAGTGAAAACCAGCATTCTCAAGAAGGCAATGAATGGTATCCATTGTGGTTGTAATTGTTGATAATTATTGGATTAAGTCCTTGTGATAAGGCGAAATCACCTTGAGGGGTGGACTGGAGTAACTTCGTTAACAGTGAACCAGGATAAAAATAATTGTGTTCATTTATTTTTATTTACATGTTAACGTCATTAGTTTAAATTCCGCAAATGGGGATGAAATATGAAATCCAATTCAAACCCCCATTTCTTGTGTTTCTCAACCTTCAGAGAAGTCTAGGAATATAAAGGCTCTAGGGTTTAACTACAGTTCCATTAAAAAAAGATAAAAATTCCCACTAAGAAGTTTGTTTCCCCTAAGAAGAAGACTGAGGTTCAAATGTTGGACCATATGTCTCAGCATCCTGCTCAACACGTTGATCAGTGCATTTTAATGCACATTCTCTTATGTTTGTACTTAGGCATTTCCCTATTTCGTTTTTTTTTATAATTTTACTATTTTTAATGTTTTTAGAACTAAGTCTTTGTTTGCCTTTAATCTATTTTCGCAGCTTATTTTCAGCTTTAGCGGTTATTTGATATTTTTCTACTGTTCGGATCATAACTGGAGCTACAAGAATCGGATTTACGCGTTCTAATAGGCGTTGGAAAGCTGAGACAAAGAGCTACAACTTTCTTGTTGTAGGCAGAAACTGATTCGAAGAGTAACCAGCTCGAATAATTCGTTGAAGTCAGGACCCGAATTCTACCTTTAGGAATATTTAGTTTTGGGCCGGATTTTTTATGTTTTACGACCCAGTTGGGTTAGAACCGGAATTTGTGATGCTTTACTATACCTAGCATCCGTGCTACTGTTTATTACATTTTTCATTATTCATAATTTTGGTCTTTGCTTTGCTATGATTGAATGGAGAACTAATCCAAAGGATTAATCTGCTATAATCGGTTTCCACCGACACTTTGAGGTTCTTTTAATTTCCAATAGAATCTATTTCCTTTCAATTCCTCTCTGTGATATCTTGTTTGCTTAATTCGATTTATCTTAGGGTTGATTGATTTATTTCGATGATTGCATGTTCTTATAATTTAATCGCGTTTGCTTAATCTGCGTATGTTTCTCGTGTTTGCTTAATTCACAGTTGTTATATCTCATCCGTTTGCTTAATTAGGAAATTAGGAATATGTATCATATAATATCAATTGCGCTTGTTTGATTGTTATTATAATCGAAAAAGGGATAGAGTCCACTTAGGAATTGGGAATTATTGGGATCGATGATGAGTTGGGAACCCAAAACAGCAGATTAACCGTTTCAGCTTATTTTGATAATCACTTTTTTTTATAATCACTTATTTTCATTATTTTTTTCTGTTAATCAAAATTCAATCCCCCTCATTGTCCATCGGTTGGTTAACAACAATACAAGAATCCTTGAGAACGATACTCGAGTTGTCGTTACCGTAACTATATTTTCAAAAATACTCGTTTTTGATCCGTGCGCGACAACAGATCAAATTGGCGCCGTTGCCGGGAATTCTTGTTGATGTTAGCCAATTTTAGAATTTTAGTTTAGAGTTTTGTTAGAGTTTTTGTTTTTTATCTTTTTGTTTTTGCTTGTTGATTTTCAGGGTTACAATACAGTGGTAAGCATTCCAGCCTAACAGGTGAGTTTGGAAGCTATTGTTTCGATTTTCTCAGAATTTTTTCCATAAAATTAGAAAAAAATCGACGAACATTACTCATTTAGAAAAAAATTCTAAAAGATTTCGACCTTAAAAATCGCAAATTTCTTATTTTCCTATTTTATTTGATTTATTTTTTATTTTCATATTTTCAAAAAAATCCAAAATTTTTTGTAGGGATTTATTCTGTTTTGATTTGATTTTTAGTCATATTTTTATAATTTTAAGATTTTATTTTAACCGCTTTCCTATTTTTCCACTCTTTTTCTCAATAGGGACATTGTTGGTATTTCTGCATTTGTTGAATTGCTGAATTGGTTTTGTGTTTTCTCATTCTTTGTTAATTTTTTTTCCCTTTTGATAACATGGCTGAACAATGAACATCAAGAGAATTTGATTCGTTGTCGCACACGGATCAAAAACGAGTATTTTTAAAAAAGTAGTAAAGGGAAGCGACACTCGGAGGTTGTATCGCAAGGATTATTGTATTATTTCAACCAACTAAAGAAAAGGTTTATGGGAGTTTTAAGTTTCGATTTATAAAACAAGAGAAAAAGTGATTAAAATAATTGATTATAAAAAAATTGATTATCAAATAAGCTTAAAAGTTAATCTGCTGATTTGGTTCCTACCTATCATCGGTTATTGTAATTCCAATCTCCGAACGGATTTTCTATTCATATTCAATTACAAACTCATTGACAAGCGCAATTTGTGTTGTGTGATGTAGGTTCCTATTAACCGAATTAAGCATACGGAATTAAGCCCTCGTGAATTAAGCAAACATGATTTGATCAATCATGATAACGAATTAAGCAAACGCTAACGTGATTACGGTTAAGGATCATACAAAAATCGAATTAAATCAACATACTCTGTGAAAATTAGATTAAGCAAACAAGAATCATAGAATAAGATCGAAAGAAATAAAAACTGAATTCAAATTATTATAACCTCAAGGTGTCGGAACCGAATACAGCAAATCAACAATTGTAATTAGTTCTCCATGAATTTCCCTTACAAAGCTTCTGAGAAAATTCGTGAATAGTGTGAAAAAAATGTAATGAACAGTAGCACGACTGCTACTAGGTATAGGGAAGCACACAAAATCCAGTTCTAACCCAACTGGGTCGAAAAACATAAAAAACCCTACCCAAAACTAAATATTTCTAAAGGCAGAATTCGGGTCATGACTTCAACGAATTATACGAGCCTACTACAATCAGAATCATCTTCTGTGTAAAACATAAAAGTTGTAGCTCTTTATCGCAGCTTTCCAACGCCTGGTAGAACGCGTAAATCTGATTCTCCTATCTTCTGTTATGATCTGAACAGTGGAGAGGTATCAAATAACTGCTAAAGCTGAAAATAAGTTGCGAAAATAGATTAACGGCAAATAAAGACTTAATTATAAAAACATAATAAAAGAGTAAAATAAATAAAAACAAACTAAGGAAATGCCTAAGTACAAACTAAGAGAATGTGCATTAAAATGCACTTGTCAAATTCCCCCACACTTGAACTTTTGCACTCCGAGCAAAATAGTATCAAGACTCATGAAAAACAATAGCATTCGGAAAATCATTATAGGCTACAAACTCCTTTTCGGTCAAGATTGTATCGATAGGTACTAATTTTGCACACTAAGGATATCGTAAGAACACAAATTCGCAATTGTGCAGTTATAAACCTCCCTCCTATATAAACCAATCTGAATCATGTTATTATGCCTAAGCCTAACTTACTCATCCTCCTTTTTGCTCTCTTTCATTCTAATGCAATCACATTAAGCCCGTTATCTATTCACACACATGGTAAATAAGCCTGTTACTGTTAGTGACTATGATCCATATCTTGTCAACAATTCAAAATTAACCACTTTAGCAACAATAATATATTTTTTTTCTTTTTTTGAAGTTTTCACAACCGTTAGCCTAAGTGACCGGGTGAGGGTCACCTAACTTAAAATGCGGATTCCTATTTAGATTTCTTATTAAGCACGAGATCATTCACTTATTTGCATCAGCTTAATTACTTAGTGTGTGATTTCTAGATGGTGCTGACTGCTAGATAAACTACTCAAGCGCTATTAAAGGATGAGAACTCAAGGCTAGGTCATAACAAGTATTTAAATCGATTTCTATATTCGGGAGACTTAAAGTGTTAAAACGGTACCAATCTTATGAATTTTTCCCAAGTCTCCACAATCTAACCTCAAATTAATCTATAGCCTAAAAATTTCAAAAGATGCATTGTGTTTCTAAGTAAAAATTTCTTTTAATTTTTTTTCACTTAAAGAAAACAGAACAAAACAAAGAAAACTTAAAGAAATAAAACAAAGTAAATGGTTCCCTCCCACATACTTAAAACACACATTGTCCTCAATGAAAAAACAAAAATATAAAATAAGAGTGAGAGAAAGGAAAGAACACACACGAGTAGTTAAGGTGGATAGGTGATCACATAAGCAACCTTTCCTAAAGAGAGATCTTCTGCAGGCTCCTCTTCCAAAGTGGGGATCTCATAGAGTAACTTTGGGTATCATCCACTGACCTTAAAATTTTTATTAGTGCCTTCGCCTTTTATTCCAGGATCAAAAAACATTCTTTCATAGGTAAAAGTGTCGAATGGACAAATGAAAGTGGTCTTCTCTTTGTCCTCTGATGCAATGTAGATATCATTTTTAATAGCATCCAATTTCAATAAGTTAGACCAACTTTGGAGCTGCCTCACTGCTTTTTCTCCGTTTCCAAGTAAGATCTTATGCGTACACATAAACTGCCTAATATCAGAAATGTCAGTCATTGTCCATCCAATTCCCTTCTTATGCTTCTTCGAAACCTGCAAAAGCTTACTTTTTTAATCAAAATCAAGGTTAGAAGAAATTATATCCAGAAGCTTTTCGTCCATCCCTAAATAAGCATATTTCATATTAGTATGAAGTAGTTTAAGCTCTAAGGGAGGAGGTTGTTCAATGGATGGTGAGGTTGGGGCAGCCGTGATGTCAAGAGCTTCAGCTGCATAAAAAACATCATCTATAACTTCATCTGCATGAAAAACATCACCCTGCAAGGCAACATTAATTTCAGCACAAATAGAGCAAATGTTAGTGTCGGTACATGAATCACAAGAGTAAGTATCATCAAAATCTGCTAATGATGGAAAATCAGAACATAATTCAGAATAAGTATCATCAACTAAATCAGAAAGCAACTCTTTTGGATTCACTATTGTTTGGGCAGGTAGTTGGTTTGATTCTTGAGCTTGCTGCATGACATTCACTAAAGTGACAAGCTGTCCAATCTGTGACTGCAAAGCCTGAATACTAGAATCTGTTTGTTGTTGAAATTGGAGATCATTTATAGCCATTTTCTTGACAAGGTCCTCTAGTGAAGGTTCAGAAGGTGTAGAGCACACAATCTGGAATTCCTTCAGATTCTTATTCGGATCCTCACCTGCAAGACCATTAAACCTTGGCAACAAGTGTATTAAACCAGAATTCCATTCGAAAGGAACAACAACATCAGTATATTCAATACTTAAATCATTGTAATGAAGATCAAAAGCAGCAAGCTCTCTTAATGTTCTTTGTTCATCCATGTTATCCAAAGGGAGAAAAAAATTAACAAAGAATGAGAAAGCGCAAAACCAATTCAGCAATTCAACAAATGCAGAAATACAAACAATATCCCTATTGGGAAAAAGAGTGGAAAAATAGGAAAGCGGTTAAAATAAAATCTTAAAATTATAAAAATATGACTAAAAATCAAATCAAAACAGAATAAATCTCTACAAAAAAATTTGGATTTTTTGAAAATATGAGAATAAAAAATAAATCAAATAAAATAGGAAAATAAGGAATTTGCGATTTTTAAGGTCAAAATCTTTTAGAAATTTATTCTAAATGAGTAATGTTCGTCGATTTTTTTCTGATTTTCTGGAAAAAATTTGGAGCAAATCGAAACAATAGCTTCCAAACTCACCTGTTAGGCCGAAATGCTTACCATTGTAATGCAACCCTAAAAATCAACAAGCAAAAACAAAAAAACAAAAAACAAAAACTCTAACAAGACTCAAAACTAAAATTCTAAAATTGGCTAACATCAACAAGAATCCCCGGTAACCGCGCCAATTTGTACAGCTGTCGGACACGGATCAAAAACAAGTACTTTTAAAAAAAGTAGTAAAGGGAAGCGACACTCGGATGTCGTATCGCAAGGAATCTTGTATTATTTCAACCAACTAAAGAAAAGGTTTGTGGGGGTTTTAAGTTTCGATTTATAAAACAAGAGAAAAAGTGATTAAAATAAGTGATTATAAAAAAAGTGATTATCAAATAAGTTGAAAAGTTAATCAGCTGATTTGGTTCCTACCTATCATCGGTTATTGTAATTCCTATCTCCGAACGGATTATCTATTCCTATTTGATTACAAACTCATTGACAAGCGCAATTTGTGTTGTGTGATGTAGGTTCCTATTATCCGAATTAAGCAAACGGAATTAAGCCCTCGTGAATTAATCAAACACGATTTGATCAATCATGATAACGAATTAAGCAAACGATAACGTGATTACGGTTAATGATCATACAACAATCGAATTAAATCAGCATACTGAGTGAAAATTAGATTAAGCAAACAAGAATTATAGAATAAGATCGAAAGAAATAAAAACTGAATTGAAATTATTATAACCTCAAGGTGTCAGAACCGAATACAGCAAATCAATAATTGAAATTAGTTCTCCATGAATTTCCCTTACAAAGCTTCCGAGAAAATTCGTGAATAGTGTGAAAAAATGTAATGAATAGTAGCACGGCTGCTACTAGGTATAGGGAAGCACACAAAATCCGGTTCTAACCCAACTTGGTCGAAAAACATAAAAAACTCGACCCAAAACTAAATATTCCTAAAGGCAGAATTCGGGTCATGACTTCAACGAATTATACGAGCCTACTACACTTCGAATCAGCTTCTGCGTAAAACATGAAAGTTGTAGCTCTTTATCTCAGCTTTCCAAAGCCTAGTAGAATATGTAAATCTGATTCTCCTAGCTCCAGTTATGATCCGAACAGTGGACAAGTATCAAATAACCGCTAAAGCTGAAAATAAGCTGCGAAAATAGATTAACGACAAACAAAGACTTAATTATAAAAACATAATAAAATAGTAAAATAAACAAAACAAACTAAGGAAATGCCTAAGTACAAACATAAGAGAATGTGCATTAAAATTCCCTTATCACACGTGTATCCTCATAACAGTGGAAACAATCACTAATCTTGGAGGTGTCATTACTATAAAGGATATGGTCATATATGACTCTTTTGCTATAGACTATCTTGGAGGTCTCAAGAGAAGATTGGCAATTTGATTGTGGATGTTACAATCAAACTTCGAGTTTTACACTAGCTATCCTCCAAACCAAACACGGGTTTTTATACTAGACTAATCTCGAAAGAAATGAGAGCTTTTACACAAGATGCAACTTACAAACCAAACAAAGATATTAATAGACAATCTCCCAAACCAAATGGGAGCTTCTATACCAAGACAAACTAACAAACCAAACAAATATTTTAATGGAAAATTTCACAAAATAAACAAGAGCTTTTACTGGCTAAGCTCATAAGCGAAACATTGACTTCTCACATAAAAAATTTCGGTCACTCTAATGACCGTATTAGCCGGCAAAATTAGACATCATGTTAGTAAAATTTTAAAAATCACTAAATCGGTCACTAAATAAAATTAGCCACCGAATTAGCGACTGATATTTTGTGACCATAATTTTCAGTCTCAAATATTCGTTTTTATATAAATTAATTCATAAAAAAATTCAGTGACCGAAATTTCGGTCACTAATATTTTTTTTTTGTTTTTTTCCATTATTAAGTTGCTTCCCTCTAAATTTTCTCCTTTTATTTATTTATTTAATTTTTTAGTCAAAATTTTGAATTTTTATTATTTTAACTATTAAAACATATATTTATATAAATAATTAACTCATTCAAATTTATTGATTTAGATAAAATATAATTTTAATGACAATTAGTATAAGAATATTTTTAAATAATATTTGAAAGTTCTATTTCATTAATAATATATACATTTCAAATGTAAATTATACAACAAAAACCAAATGGCTTAGTAGACACCTAAAAGCCTCACAAAGGAAAGTGCATTGGTTTGAGTCCTGCTAGACACAAAATTTTTGTTTTATATTAAGTTTTTGTAACAATTGAGTATGATCACTAAAACCGGTCACTAATTTCAGTAGCTAAAATCGTTCACTAATTTCGGTCACTAAATTCGTCTCTAAAGGTTAGCGACTAACACTTTTCCAACCGAAATTTGGTAGTCGCGTTATTGGCCGCTAAACATTATAGTGACCGATTTTTAGGCTTTTTTGGTCTCTAATTCGGTCACTAAACGCGAATTTTTTAGTAGTGCTCTTTCACATATTATAATATTACCCTATACTAGAATACACAACAAAAACCTCACTGATATTTTTCACTACTAAAGTACTAAGGAAATTTTAGTGAAATGAGAAGAAAAGGAGTAGAAAGTGAGAAAAAGTGTTAAAACATATTTTCTGATGTGTTTTGAAAGTGAAGAGAGCCCTCTATTTACAGGAGACAAATTTTGCTCAAAAAGGAAAACTATCAAAGAGCTTTTTATTACTCATAAATAATTATTCCTATCACCTAATTGATTATGTGCTTCATAAAAACAAAAACCCTAATTCCCAAAAGTAAAACCTTACAATGGCTAGTATCATAAGCGATTAAGAGTGTTCTTAATCAATTAGGAAGCTTTAATTTTTTCTCTCATTGATTCGATAAGGGCCTTAATCGATTAGGTCGTGTATATAACCTCCTAACTGTTTAGGGACACCAGTTATCAAATCCATAGGGCGCGTGATGGTTCATCTAAGGGTTTTAAGGAGTTTTATCAAATAGAGAGGTTAAAATTTGTTCAGGTGAGTGTGTGCATTGCCTTAGTAGTTTAAGAACCACTCTAATATATTTTACAACAATCTGATCACTAATTTACTAACCAAACGAGCTTTCACACTTTGTCTCTTTCACAAACTCTAAAGTTTCAAGATCCATTTCATGATACACCAAAAGATTCAACACTTCATCTTAGGCTTGACTTCACTTCTATCTCATGAGGCTTGATAAGGCTTCTTGATAGATATCATCATTAGAGAAATTGGCTAAGTGAAGATCATTAGGGATTCCATTGAACGCCTCTTGACTTTAGGTGTTGTCCTTAAGAGATTGACTTTAACATCTTGATCTCCTAGGTATAGCAACTTGATTATCACTTCAGATGAAGATTTCACTTTATAGTGTTGTCATCATCAAAAACATATACGTCAATTGATTGTTGCAGACATTATACTTACAAGCATATTGATCCATAAGTAAGACTTGTGATATCTCTTTCTTGTTAAGATTTCATCATCAGAAAGTTTTAAAAAGATGTCTTGATCAAAACTATTTGATAATTGTTATCAACACAATCATTTGACAATTGTCATCATCAATTAATCTAGATCACTTATTATTAAATTTACGTATCAAGTCAAATAATAATAATAAATAATAATGAGTATAACGTGGTGTTTTAAAAAAGAAAAATGTTTCATGAATATCCCTATTTTTTGTAGATGTGCGACACATGGTTAGTTTACCTGCACAGATATTAATTTAGTTGATCAAATGATTACTTCAATTCACAATAAAAAAATTATTAATTTAACTATGAAAACAATTAAAAGGGTGCATGTGATTCTATCGTGTGTTTTTTATTTTTTATGCATTGATCCATAGCATCTTCTTAGAACCACCATTGATGGAAAAATTGCAGCACAAACCCAAGGGTCAACGCGGTGCAGGGATCTTGTTGCCTCGATTTTTGATGTGGCACTGCATTAATGTGCCAGTTGTATTTGATGTGGTTGGATCATCATTTTAAATATTACTCGTAGTGTATGTCATGTTAGTTGTACATGGAGCATCTTTGAATTCATACCAAGTTAAAATATTGTACTTATATAATACAAATTGATCACAAGCTATATTTCTTTAGAATTTCTTTAGAATAAGGTTTAAGGATTTAGCTTCTTTTAAAAGAACAAATTTACTTTAGAATGAAAATAGTAAAAATCAACTTTAGAGTGCATTAGTTAACATATTATTAATCCAGATCGGACGATAGTTCTCAATAGTGATTTTCTTATCTTTAAGCAAATGTGGTGAGTAATGAATTTTTTCCCATCATTTGTGAATTTTTAAACTACTCCAAAGATGGATATTTTGAATTTCTAGTATAAGAAATGCATAAAAAATATAAATTATTAAAGATAAAATGTTAAAAATAATTTGATTGATTGATTGAATATATCTATGTTCCTTTTGATTGACTGTATTTTTAAAAATAACATAGAGTGTATAAAATGTTTTGGTGAAAAAGATGACACATGCGGGACATGATGGTCCAACATGTTTGCAATATCTACCATATACGAAAATATGGTACCACTAAAATTACATTACTAACCTTTGGGACACTTGTCGCTCTTAGAAGCCCACCTTTATTTTCCTCTTTTCTCTTATTCCAATAACAACTTTAATTCAAAAATTGGTACTTCACTTTTCTGAAATGTCACGTTCTTTCACTCTTTGTCCTTCTCTCTCTCGTCGTTTTTCTCTTTCTTTCCCACTATTGTTCCTCTTCTTCTTCTTCTTCAGCCACACACTCTCCCGTAGCCTCTCTCTTTGTCTTCTGATTCAATATTCCTCTTCTTCTTTCTTCCCTATTCCTTTTCTTCAACACTAACTACATGGTTCTGGGAGGATTTACAAAGATCTACAATCGAAGTTTTTCAAGGTAAATATTGGGTTATGAAAAATGTTAGATTTACAGAGATTTAAGGTAATGTTTGCTCGTCTTTGTTTTCCAAGTTATTCAAGTTTGTTCTTCGACTTTCTAATGCCCTTCGTATTCAACAACAACAAAGGTTTTGAAGGTAAAATAGTAAGGTATGGTTATGTGAGAAAACAAAAGAATCGGGAAAGTTAGGGTTTTGATTTTGTTGGTGTTCATAACCAAAAGGAGATAATTTGTGCTTAGGGTTTTTAGAATAGAAATCGGGAAAGTTAGGGTTTTGATGTTTGGTGCTCATAAAGCATTTTTTCTTATTATAGTGAATATGGTTTATTCAAGTAACTCAATCTCAGAATTTATGCTCTTGGGTAATCTTCTTATACCTTTTTTTTCATAAAGTTTAAATTTTTATCCTAATTTATCACTCTATGTTGCTTAATTTTTGTTGTAGCTCAAGTTTTCAATAATGGGTTATGAGAAAATTTCAATTCTATTCGAATTTTTAAAAAAAGGTTCAATTTTTAAGTACAATATTAATGGAAATTTTAATTGTAATGTTGTGTGGTTTTCAACTTTTTTTTTTTACGCTGTTAAATTTTCTGACGCTGTTAATGTCATATATCTGTATGCAATTGGTTAGTCTTTCAAACCATCCCCAATATCATATTCATATCCATCTTAGCATAAAGCCTCAAACTGTATCTCCGGTGGGAACATCTTACCTGATTTAAAACTGCCTGTATATGGAGACTGTTGTTGTCTGAAGTATTGCTCCATAGTCTGAAAAAATTGTTTTTATAGCCTCTCTTCGATGCACCGCTCATGGAATTACGGAATTGTTTAATCCATATAACCAGCTCTACATAGAAGAATAAGGTTTAATAGTTGTTGTATTTGGCGTGTCACCCTTTCGTCGTAGTGGTGGTGTTGTTTTCAGGCGGATATATTTTCATGTTTTTTGCAGGGTAAAACAGAAACTGAGAAAGCACCATGGCAGGGGGTATGTTTTACATGTTTCATTTGATATGTTTTGAAAAGAAGTTGAATTTGTTGTACATACTGATACGTGAAGAGGAAGGTAAAATCTTTTTGATTTTCTCTAAATGAGTTATTTGATTTTCTCTAATAATAATAATAATAGTAATAAATTTTGGAATGTTTTTTATTTTCCCTAATAGTAATAATAGTAATAAATTTTGGTTCTTATGACTCTGATTTTTTAGTTTCCATTATTAATTTTTCTTTGCTTTTTAATCATCTTTTAACCATAAGTATTCTATTTATCTTGAGGTACAGAAACCGATAAATAATGTTGGTTTATGATAAGCTACATCATGGAAGCTTACAAGAAAACTCTCTAAAACTATCGAAGAAGCGAAAGAAGAGATAGAGCCTTATTTTGTTAGTTATGTTTCAGTTCTGAATGATTCCTAATGTCTCAAAGAAATGCCGAAAATGAAACCGGACGGTTAGTTTTGATTATTTCTTGCTTTGAACATATTTACAATATATTGTTATTGTTAGGAAGTTCACTTTGTGTGTCAAACTATTGCAGGGCAGAAATTTTCTCTCAACTTCTTAACTTGTCTCAATCAAATTTCTGCAATAAGTCAGTTTTCTGGGACTTGCTGCCAATGATAGTTTGATGAGCTAATATCATTTTCTGGGACTTGCTGCAATAAGTCAGGTTCCAAAGTGAAGTTCATGGAGGAAACACAAAGTGTCAAGGCTATTGATTGCTTGGATTTGTGCGGGGTAAGTTATACACGTAAATAATTTGAAAATAATCTAACTACTCATGATTGTAGCGACCACTAATTGCAGCCACTAAAAATATGGTAATAATTGCTTTCTTTGTTTATCTCAATGGTGTTTGAATCTACAGTTATGTCTCGACGTGTGCGATAGTTAATTGTGAGAAACCAAAGTCTGGGTCAAAGTATCAATATACAGAGTTCAGATCGGCATGTTATTTCTAAGTTACGTGTCTATTTTCGGGTCCAGGGGAGGTTAGATCGGATGAGAAGCTGTTAGAATGATTTCATGAGGGGATTATCAGTTACCCGTAACTCATTAACTCATCAGATAGTGTAGATTTGCATATGATTTCTATCACATTAATTCTTCTGCAACCCGAGGCTGAATGTTCCTATCAATGTTTAAAGCCTGCTCTGAATCAATGTTGCATCATTTAGGCCAGTCCTTCGTGGCAGCAAGGAATTTTTCGACCGGTATTTTGAGGATGGGGATCTTTCATCAGAGTGATGTCCAGGGTCTGGCGCCTTGGTTGGGTCGCTGCAGGATTTTCTGCTGCATTGGTGATTGCCAATCTTGCTATGAATGGTGATGTTGATTATAGTATTTTTCAATTCAAACTCATGTTTTAGATAGTAAGATCTTGCATCAGACTTTGTTAACATTACAAGGTATTTGTGGTTGTGCATTTAGATAATTTTGTATTGATATTGTCTTGCTTTCTTTTGTGGCAATTCGTAAGCGAATCAAGAACTTATAATGGCTGAAGCTGACGTTTTCACAGGAATTACATGGTATATACAATGCTCCGAATGTTCTGTTTTGGCTGAATGTCTAGAGAGAGTTCTTTGTAATGAATTAACATATTTGTAACGAATACAGGAAATATCATGAAAGAAGCAGGGCCTCTTAGCATGACTTTCACTATACCTATGTACAACTCTTCAAGGCTTCAGGTAAAATGCTCAAGATAATTTTGAAACAGTTGATTTTGCAAAACGTGCTAAATCTTTCTCATTATCTAGTATTTAAACCCTGGCTTTTCTGGTGCAGGTGAAATACTTGCAAATATCCTTTTAGTCGAAAAGTCATAATCCATATCGATGGGTTACATATGTAACCCAAGCAAACTCATACGTCGCCCGGTTGTAATCCCGATATCTGCAAAAGCTAAATTCTGAATGTTTTCCAAGTCATTGATGTTATGCATAGAGACAACAAATAGAGACCTTAAGCCTGAGAATTTTTTAGAAAAGATTCTCCAATATACCACCCATTTCAACTATATTTACTAATCTCTTGGTGTTATGCATAGAGACCTTAAGCCTGAGAATTTTTTGTTTGATACTGTCGAGGAAGATGCTATTCTCAAAACTACTGATTTTGGGTTGTCTGCTTTTTACAAGCCAGGTCTTTTCTTGGTTTTGCTTTCTATTTCGATCTGATTCGGTTTGATTGATGAAATGATGAGTGATTTGATCATGTTTTTGCATATGGGTCATTGTTCTGATTTCAATCTGTTGATTTTGGTTTACTGTTTTTTTGGGGAATGGCTGTGTTGTGTCAATCTGATTCTGATTTCAGTGCTACACTTGCTTGATTATAACATGTTTCAGGAAATAAATGGATTTAAAAGAGCAATGGGATCTAGGGAAATACTAATGTCAAAGTGATGTGTATGTTTAACAAACTGATGTGTTTTTCAGGTGAAATCTTTAGTGATGTTGTTGGAAGCCCACACTATGTTGCACCAGAGGTTTTGCACAAGCATTATGGACCTGAGCCTGATGTGTGGAGTGTCGGGGTTATTTTGTACATCTTATTAAGCGGGGTGCCGCCATTTTGGGCTGGTATGTATATATTTTTCATTTATACGTTAAATTATCATCTGCGGTTGCAGGTTTTAGGTATGTTACGGTTTTTTTAATCTTCATCGTTCCTCATTGAAAATACTGTTTGTCAAGTTTTACCACCTTCAGAGAGAGAACAAGGGATTTTCAGACAGATTTTGCAGGGAAGACTTGATTTCCAGTCTGAGCCATTTCCTGGGATTTCTGACAGCACCAAGGATCTAATTCGAAAAATGCTTTATAGGAATCTGAAAAATAGGTTTACAGCTCACCAAGTGCTATGTAAGTCTAAAAATTCACATAGAGCAAGTATATTTGAACAAAGATTGGCATAGAGTTGAAACTCGGAGCTATGGAATTTAAGTGGTTTTCTGTGGCAGGTCATCCATGGATTGTCGATGATAACATTGCACCAGACAAACCTCTTGATTCTGCTGTTTTAACTCGCTTGAAGCAGTTCTCTGCAATGAATAAACTTAAAAAGATAGCTTTACGTGTAAGGCTTTCGGGAACCTTTTTCCGTTTCATGAGCAAGATATGAAGCTTGTCTGACATTCTGTCCTACTTTTCTCGACCTGATCAATTTGTTGACCTTCATGAAAAAGAGTGCCAATTTTTGCTTTTATAATGATGTCTTAGTTTGTAAATACTGGAAATTAGCTTAGCCTTATTATTCATTGCTTGTGTTTGGATCTCTATATCAGGGCCGCATTGTCATGGCTGAGAAGTTGAAAGGGATTTCATTTAACAGTCCTCCGTATGTGAACTCCTGATATGGTGTTTCCTGTTTTGTATACTTATTCCTAGGTTATTGTGGAGAGGCTGTCGGAGGAAGAAATGTGTGGTTTGAAAGAGTTATTTAGGATGCTTGATGCTGACAGTAGTGGAACCATAACATTGGATGAGCTAAAAGAAGGCTTAAAGCGAGTTGGATTTGAACTTATGGAATCTGAAATCAAGGATCTTATGGATGCATAAGATAAATCATTCGTTATAATTTGTGATGCTTTTCTCTAATTCTAAACTTAACAATATGACAATTCTTATAATTTTTCACGTGACAGGCAGATATTGATAATAACGGCACACTCGTCTATGGTGAATTCATTGCTGCTACTGTCTAGTTAAATAAGCTGGAAAGAGAGGATAATCTCTTGTCAGCGTTCTCCTACTTTGACAAAGATGGAAGTGGTTACATAACCATTCATGAGATTCAAGTAGCTTGTAAGGAGTTTGGTTTGGATGATATCCATATCGATGAAATGGTCAAGGAAATTGATCAAGATAATGTAAGTTTTCTTCTTTGTCTTGCTATTAACAGCTTGCTTGTATAGGTCTTATAGGTCATACATACGTTTTTGCAAACTCGTCTTTCAAGATTATACAATACATCGGTTGCCAAATTGTTCATTGAGTTTGATGAAAATTTGTACTGCAGGATGGACAAATAGATTATGCAGAATTTGCTGCCATGATGAGAAAGGGCAATGGCGGGATGGGAAGACGAACCATGACAAGCAGACTCAATTTCAGAAATGCTCTCAGAATCATAGGAAATGGATCCAATTAAATTATTGTACCTCAAATAACTATTTAGTGATCAAAAAATTGGACTAAGTTATAAACCATGGTCATTTTCAACATTATTTGTAACATGACCAAAATTTGTCTCTGTAAACAGACCCAAAAATGAGAAGCCAAAATCACACCATTGTGATGCTTGGAGATAAAAAATGCATTTAAGTTAAAGAAATATTTAAACAAATCCATTAGGGCAAGGTCTAAGAAATGTTGTGTATTTAAACAAATCCAGTAGAGCAAGGTCTAAGAAATGTTGTTTAGCGTTCAACTTTGAAGAGATGTGAACAAGAAAAAAAAACTCTAGACAATACTTTGAAGAAAAAACCGGCTCCTTTATTTAACAATAACGAGCTTCATTGTTTTCTTAAAACCAAATAATATCTCATCGCAATTGCTAATATTAATCTCTCGAATTTAATAAAGACATTGACTACAATTTTATTTGATTTTTGCAAACACACGGGTACTGATTTCAAGTCAATTATTTTGTATTGTAAATTGTCAATATTATTATCACAAATTTATTTAATATCATCTACACTCATTATTATAATTACTACTCTATATGAAATAACTTTATTTTTTAATCGTTTTTAGCACAATTGTTTTTTATTCGGTGTATCATGTTTTTTTTTAATTTAGAACTAAATTTTTATATTTTCAATTTTTTATATATTTCATAATCTAAATTGTGACGTATACGTGGTCCACGTCAGAACCCGTGCGGACGCACGGGTTTCCTACTAGTTTGTCTTTTATCAGCAGGTCATGATTGTTGTTGTTCTGAGCGTGATTTTTTTTATTCTAAGAAGGTTGTTAACCCATATCAGTTTGAAAAAGGATTTTATTAAATCATAATCCATAAAGGTCAGATAAAATTGAGAAGTGGAAGAGGACTCGACAAAGACCAACTAGAGAGTTCACTTCAGATGGCTCACAAGCAGTCGCTGAGAAAACTGTAAGTAAGATTTGTTGTGCGTATGATTTGTTATGTATAATTTAAATTGATTTGTGAAGATGGCTGGTTTATACTTGAGTGAATCGCACACTCAAAGATAACACAGAGTCGCCACCGAACTTTATTTAGTCCCAAAGGACAGGGAAAATATCGATAAAACCCAAGGGGAAGAGAAACGGGAACGGGGGTCGGTTATGCGAAAGGAAGGTATTAGCACCTAACGCATTCGTCGTACTCGACGGGAACCATTTCGCTTGCTTCTAGGCTTGGATGGGTTATCTATCTAAAGGCTTCTAGCTAAAGAAGGAGAGAGAGAGAGAGAGAGAGAGAGAGAGAGAGAGAGAGAGAGAGAGAGAGAAAGAAAGAAAAGAACAGGGAAAAAAGGAAGAAAGGAAGAAAAGTGCTCGCGGAGGATTGGGGCCCTCGTACCTACGTACCCTCATAGTGCAATGAGGAAATCAGAGCGTTGTAGTTCATGGAACTAGGGGACAGAAAGGAAAGGAGGAAGGTGGAATGGTGGAAGTGTGCTCGCCAAGATCATCGCGATCACGTGCCTACGTATCTGACATTCGAACGAACGCAGAATCAGAGCTTCCGAAGTTCGTGGAACTAAGACGGAAAACCGAACAAAGAAAGGAAAGAGAGGTGTGATGTCAGAATCAAGAACAAAAGAGAGAGAGACACTCTACTGGGGAAAACCGAACAGTAAGAGCGATTGCACAAGGAATTTGAAAGAAATGGTGTCAAAACCTAGAAAGCAGGGAAGAAAAAGAAACTCCACTGGGGAATAACAAAGAGGATTGGTGTCGAAACCAAGAAAAAGAGAATAGAAGGTGTAGAAAGGACTTCACTGGGGAAGAGGATAAAGAACTGATAGGGACCAGAGGGTAAGCGACCCGACTGGGGATCGAATAAAGGGATGGTGTCAAAACCAAGAGAATAGGGAAACCCGGTATATTAACTGGCTGGCAGTGGTTAACCGAAGAGAGATAGAGATTGAGAAACTCTGTGGGGGAAAGGAGTTGGTGTCAACAGACAGACTGTGATGAACCAAAAGAGAGAGTACTGAACCAAGAGGAGGTGTTTGACTCTGAGGGAACCTCGGTATATTAACTGATAAACAGTGGTTAACCGAGTAAAGAAAGGACTACAACTCTGTGAGGAGGTAGAGGAGCAATGGTTTTAACAGAGAAAACTGTGATCAACCAGAAGAACGGGTGTAGGACCGATCGAAGGTCATAACCCAAAAGGGATGTTGGTAGTGACTGAACAAACAGCACTTGACCAACAAAAAGGATATTGAAACCAAACGAAGGTTACTAACCCAAGGGTTGCAAGTATTCGAACCAAGAAAAGGTTGCTAACTGCTGGGGATTTAGTATTTTAACAGACGGACTGTGGTTAACTAAGAAGAATGGGTGACTTGGTGTTTTAACTGACAGGCAGTGGTTAACCAAGCAAAGGGAGAAGAACCAAAAGAAGGTTGCGAACTCCTGGGGATACGATTGTAACAGGAATACTGTGTTTAACCGAAGAAAAAGAAGGAGACTCTTTTGGGAAATCGAGAAGCACTGATTGACCGCAAAAAGAGAACAGGGTATTAAAACGCAGAGAATTTGCAAACCCAAGGACAATGATCTTTAACCAAGAAGGGTGATTGATCAAAAGAGAGAGATTGAAAGAGATAGGAGTGATCAAGGATCAACCCGACTGGGGGGAAGAGGGTACACTACTGCCTGGAGATAGAGATGACTAAGCCAAGCACAGGGTCATTCGTCCCCTACCTGAAGTAGTCAGAACGAGAGTAGGAATTCTCCATTCTCATTCTTTCTCTAACACACAGGGTGTAATGTGTAACACCCCATTTTAATTTATTTAATCGTCGTGTGTTATTTCTTTTGTTTGGCCTTGGTTTAGGGTGTGTGTAGTTGAGCTAGTAAGCGTAGAGTCTAACGGGGAAAATAGAGATGTTGGAATAATAATAAGGTATTAATGAATAATGTGGGGACATATTTAGTAATAGTAGAAAAAGGAGTATTATTATTTTTATGTCCAATATTATTATTAATTATTATTATTATTAGTATTAGTATTATTATTATTATTACTATTAATATTGTTATTATTAAATAAAATCAGAATTTTAGTAATAATATAGTTAGTAGTAGTAAATTAAGGGAAAAGGGGGAGGATTAAGAATTTGGGGAAGAAAAACCACATTGCCACCAAGAGAAAGTTGGGGAGGAAGAAACTAAGCTTGGCATCATCAATTTTCACCAGAATTTAATCGAGAATTCGAGGTAAGGGGGGAATGGATTTCAATATGGGTGTTGATAACATGATAGAGTAGTGAGGAATTCTTTCCCTCATAGGAATTGTATGTATAATTCTGTTGTTGTGGATTTGTTGTTGAATGATGGGAATTATGATGGAAAGTGTGTAAATTGATTCATTCTGTTATGATATATGTAACACACTATGTTGCTGCTGCTATATGATTCTGGTATTGCAGATTTGAGTGCTAAAATTGAGCAGAAATTGGACTGGTGTGAAACCAGAAAATCTGGATTTTCGCTGCCCATACGCGTACGTGGCAAGGCAATACGTGTATTGGGTAGGGCAATACGCGTACGGCAAGGGCGTTACGCATATGGAACCCATTTGACACTGCCCTCTGCTGGAATGCATAATGGTACGCGTAGAGGGTAAGGCTTTACGCGTAAGGGGGTGGCATTACGCGTAATGGGAGAAGAGTATAATTTAACTGAAATTTTTGAGAGAAATCAGTCTCTGCCCGTACGCGTAACACTTTGGGAAATACGCGTATGGAAGGCGAGAGAGCTGGGCAATACGCGTACGGCCCAGGGCAATACGCATATGACCAGCGAGAGTGCAGAGTTTTGCCGTTTTCGCAATTTCTTTCCCGTTTTCGCGTCCGAGGCGGTTTCTTTTGGTTTAAGAGGTTGGGAATAGATGTCAGACCCTGAGAAATGTGTAATTGGTGAGGAAAATAATTAATTTAGTAATTTTAGTGAATTAATTAGATATTTAACTAAATGTCGTCAAGTGAGGGATGCCCGGTTGTGGGGTGTGTTGTGGTGAATGATTATTTTATGTGTGATCAGTAGGATCGTGGGAATGTGTAATTTTATTATACATGTGTGTTGTATGCATATTCGTTATTATGCATTTCATGGTGTCGGTGGTGATGAATCATTGCTCAGGAGGAGTGTATGTGATTCATCCGAACTCCAATATGGAGTGTGGTGGAGATGAATCATTGCTCAGGAGGAGTGTATGTGATTCATCCGAACTCTAATATGGAGTGTGGTGGAGGTAAATCATTGCCAAGTAGGGGTGTATGTGATTTATCTGGGTTCAATTGAATGAACCATGGCGTGTGGTACCACTTGCATTGCATTGCATTGTGTCATTGAGTCACATTAGCATGTATTTTACACCGTTAATTATTGAATGTAGTTCTCACCCCTTTGTTGTTTCTTGTGTCTGTGCTTCTTTGGAAGTATAGATAATTCAGGTACTTGAGTAGTGCATGGAGTGCGTGTTGCCTGATCGAGTCTTAGGAGTCGCTCTGATACGTAGCACGGGATAATGGGAACTTTATCTTTTTTTGTATATTTTGTGTATAGTGTTATGTATCATTACTCACTTTAAAACATGGTGAACCACGTGTTGATGTGGACCATGATTTTGTTGGCTAATGGCCATGTATTTTTTTGTGGGTTCGATATTTCATTCCGCTGTTTTAACTTATTTTTGAGAAACAAGAAGTGAATGAAGTAAATAGTGAAATTAAGGTTATGTTTTTATTGTGTGACATCCCACTTATTAAGGGAACTCTGATTATATTTGTAATATTTGTATAATTTTGTGATAATGGGATAGTGGGGTGTTACATAATGCAGAAGTTGAAACGGACAGCACAACAGCTCCAACTTGTACAATGCTCCACGTGTGTTGTGAAATGGACAGCGTAACAGCTTCAGTTTGTACATCGCTCCTCGGCTATGCGTAGCATGAAACTCCAACTCCGCAGGGGATCCAGGAAGAGAAGCTCTAAAGAAATCCTATAGAGAGGGAAGGGGAAGATCAACTCATCGAAACATGGTTTCGATCAATTAATCAAGGGGAAATGCCATGCTAACAATTTTCCAAAGAGAACGGAAAATCATTAAAGCAAAAGGTGGGAATTATTGATTATACAAAATTAAATTTGCTCAATCAAGAACAAACTTAATGCAATCAAGAAACCAATATGCAAAACAGTACCAAATGCCATTTAGTATGCAATGCAAGAACATGTTAACAAGTGATCAAATGGAATGCAAGATGTTCATGAACAAACATTGCTAAAAATATGAATAAGTTGAATAATTGAAATCGTGCATCGAAAGTTTATAAACATGCTTCAAACAGAGGTTAAATGACACTTAAAACATCCATAAAATCAAGCATATTAATCCATGGAAGTTAGAGGAAGAAAGAATGTCAAACAAACTTAAAAAAAAAACTCAAAATTGGCCATTCTGTTCAGTGGTAACCGGTTACTGCATATCTGCTAACCGGTTACTTACTTGAAAATCAGGGTTTTTGGTGAAATTTACACTGAGTACCCGATTACAGCATATCTGCTAACTGGTTACTGGCTTGAAAATCAGCATTTTTGGTAAAAATTGAACTGAGTAACCGGTTACAGCATATCTGCTAACCGGTTACCACTGAGACAGTGGCAACAATAACTGCAAAAACAGCTTTTCAAAATGTGATTTTCTGCATTTAATCACTTATACCAACCACCACATGCTAGATCATGAATTTGTGCACGAAATTTACATCATGTGAGTGCAATTAACACACATTACAAGCATTAATCATGGAGATCAAAGATCACGCAAATGCATAACAAATCGAACCGAAAACGATTGAAATTACATCATAAATGCGCGTAAACGATCGAAACAGTGAGAAAAGTAAGATCTACCAACCTACAAGGCGGAGATGTGCCTTGGTAATTGTTACAAAGTGTTCTTGATGCAGAAAATTAAAGAAAACCAGAGGAATCTTCAATTTATTGACGAAACGTATCGAAACTGAGCAAAATACGCTGAAATTCCGAAATGCGAATTCGAACCGTTGAAACTTGCAGCGAATACTCAAGGTTAATCCAAAAGCTGAAATAACTCCAGAAATCCAAGTATAATAGCAAGAATGATGAAAGTCGAGCTCAAGAAATAATCACTTTTGATGTAAAAGTGATTATCCTTCAATGTAGAAATTGAGCTTTGGTGAGGGTTTTGGAAGAGAATTGAGATGAAGATGGAGATGTAGCAGTGAAAAATTAGAGAGAATGTGAGAGAATTGAGAGTGAAATGTGAAGAATTTGTGTGAGAAATGTGGGAAAGGATGGAGAGAATTGAAAAGTGAGTGAAGGTGTGCTTATATAGATTTTTGGTTTGGAGTGTGAGAGGCTTGGAATTAGCTTTAGACTTAGCTTTGGGAGGTTTGGAGTTAGGGTTGGAGTTAGTTACACCTGACTCACTGAGTCAAGGTGGTTAACTCGGTTTGTTAGAACCAACTCGGTACCAATCCCAATGTGAGCTCCAACATCCAAAGGTTGATAGGCTTGGAAAACAAGGAACATGGTGCACTGAATTTTGAGTAAAGCATTAGAATAAATGCACTTGGAATGTCTTGAAATGTCTAGGGATGTCTAGAATATTCCGCACACTGCTAGAATAATGTAGAAACAAAGGCCAAAGAGAGTGCACCCCTGCTGTCCCAAAAATGCAGCAAAATCTGCAACTTTGTAAGAGTAACCGATTACTGCATATCTGCTAACCGGTTACTTCCTTGAAAATCTGCATTTCTGGTGAAAAATACACTGAGTAACCGGTTATCAGATATGCTGTAACCAGTTACTTCAGCCAAACTTTCCCAAATTTGCTTGGAAAATGATGTTGAAGCCCTGGTTTCGGTTTTCCACCTCTTGTTTTGATGAGTAAACATGGAAACCTTTATTTTAAGCTTGTTTTGGTGATGATATAATCTTGAGAGGATGCGATTAATCGGGCAAACAAACCTGAAAATCCTGCAACAAGAAATACAAAGAGAAAAGTGTGAATGCATATGCTGCCGATGCGAATGCACATGCTTATGCAAAAGGCAAAAGAGGGAGGTCAAATTTCGGGTTATGACAGCTGCCCCTATTTAATCCTCTTTGACCTGAATGTACGAATTGTGCTAACTTTTCGATGATTCGAGGTAGAAGGGGATTAAATAAAAGAGTAGCTCGAAAATTTGGCCGACGACGACAAAAGAAGAATTTTGTTTTGAGGGTTGATAAGTGTGAAGTTTGGCTGAATATCTGCTAGAAAGATGAATAAGGCCAAAAGAAAGAGAGTATGCTCGATGCATATGCTAGTATGTATGATCTACATAATGCTTGATATCATGCAATGCAAAAGTGTAGGTTAAGGTATGATGCGACGAGCTAGGCGGAGATTGTAGAAAAACGATCTCGACATCCTCGGTTGGGGAGAGAACCCACCGACGAAGGCCAAGCCTGCCAGGGGGAAAAAGGCCCTCAAAGGGTGATACTCTTGCTGGGGAGACCCAAGAAAGATGGTGAAGACTCCGTTGAGGAGGAACCATCACCAATGATGTTGCAGGGTATGAAAGAAACGGGCCAACTGTCCCACCACGATTTCATCTGCTTGGGGAAATGAAATCAGAAACTCTGATTTCTAAGCTGCCACTGACTCTGTTGCAGGGAATTCACAAGGCCCAGAGGATCTTCTCTGCTTGAGGAAGACAAGGAACCAAATCGCACAACTGCGGGTGCGTGACAAACTGACATGCTGCGGATAACGCACGACCCGTGCTGGGGAAAAGAACACGCCTGTCTCTTCTCAGGGTACATCATGACAAGTTTGCTGGAGACATTATGGATTTGTTGGGGAATTGGAAGGTCATTAACCTTTGTGGGGAACCATAGTGGCGATTGCTGGTGAAGGGATGACTCCGCTGAGGAATTGCTAAGGCAACAACAACTTCTTTAAAGAGCCATCACATTGTCGACCGGGCGTTTAAGCTTACCATAGGATATTACAAATTATCCTGCAGGAATCACCAGTAACATATGCAATGCATAATGCTTTCTCGATTAATTTAGCTTTTTATTGTTCTCAACGTTTTATGGTATTATGTGATCCCAAATAATTGTTTATTTTGCAAACAAAATACTGGAATGAACACAATTGAGATAACGAATGATTCATTTTATTGAATGTGAAAATTTTGTACATAAGATGTGTACAAGGATGCAAAAATCCTTGATGAGGAGATTTGCAATAAAATTGAAAAACAAGTGTAAATGGCAGAGGGAAATCATGTTTTGCATTGATTACAACATTGGTTACCATCCACTGTAAGTCTAGGTTCCAACGCCTTGCACCAATTGATGATGATTTACCCGCTCTGTTACCGTCTGAGGTCCAGCTATGACGAAGAGAGGCTCAAGTGTTCACAGTCAATGCCTTTATCCCTAATTTTTGCCTGGACATGTTTTCATTTTTTTTTTCGTCCACCGGGATACCCATTTTTACCTAAGTCGCCCTTTCGGGTTTTCGACTTAGCGGGCTATTATTGTTTGTTTTTTTTTTTTCATTATCCCTAACTTTTGCATGGACATTTCTTTTTTTTGGTCCATCGGGACGTCCATTTTTTGCCTAGATTGTCCTTGCGGATGTCAATCTAGCGGACTCTTATCCATTTTTTTTAGGCATAATATTTTTTGACTGCATCGGAGTTCACGGGTGATGGCAACTCCTCCCCATCCATGGTGGTGAGGATCAGGGCTCCGCCTGAGAAGGCCTTCTTGACAATAAAAGGTCCTTCGTAATTAGGAGTCCATTTGCCTCGTGGATCCGAGTGAATAGGTGAATACCTCTTGAGCACGAGCTCGCCTTCACAGAATGTTCGAGGGAGAACCTTCTTGTCAAAAGCTCGTTTGAGGCGTCTCTGATACAATTGACCATGACAAACGGCTGTAAGGCACCTCTCTTCGATGAGATTTAGCTGGTCTTATCTGGATTGGACCTATTCAGCTTCATCAGGACCTACTTCCATGATGACTCTGAGCGAAGGAATTTCAACTTCAATGGGTAGAACCGCCTCCATACCATACACAAGTGAATACGGAGTTGCCCCAGTAGAAGTGCGAACTGAAGTTCTTGTAAGTCTTGACCATTTTCAGGACAATCCTCTTGATATTCTTATTTGCTGCTTCAACGACGCCATTCATCTTGGGCCGATATGGTGAAGAGTTGTGGTGCTCAATCTTAAATTCTTGACACAACTCCTTCATCATCTTATTGTTCAGGTTGCTTGCATTGTCTGTGATAATGTTGCTAGGAATGCCATAACGACAGATTATCTCTTTCTTGATAAATCTGGCAACCACTTGTCGTGTAACGTTTGCGTAAGAAGCAGCTTCAACCCACTTGGTGAAGTAGTCAATAGCAACTAGAATGAATCGATGACCGTTGAAAGCCTTCGGTTCGATCATTCCAATCATATCTATACCCCACATAGAGAATGGCCAAGGCGAAGTCAAAATATTCAATGGAGTTGGAGGCACATGGATCTTGTCTCCGTAGATTTGGCATTTGTGACATCTTTTGGCAAATTTGTAACAATCTACCTCCATTGTTGTCCAGTAATACCCAGCCCGAATGATCTTCTTGGCCATAGCAGGACCTTTAGCATGTACACCCTCGCAGCCCTCATGTATGGATCTTATGATCGTGTTTGCTTCGTGTCTATCCACGCATCTGAGCAACACGGAATCATAATTCCTCTTGTATAGTACACCACCACTTAAGAAGAATTTGGCGCAAAGCCGCCTAAGAGCTTTCTTGTCAGTGATAGTGATACCCTCGGGATATTCCTGTTTTCCAGATATCTCTTAATGTCGTAGAACCAAGGCTTGTCATCAGACTCATCCTCGATTGCTAAACAGTGTGCTGGTTCGTCCAAATGATCAATGCGGATAGAAGGGGCTTCATTCTTCCACTTGGCCTTGAACATGGATGCTAAAATGGCAAGTGCATCAGCTAGTTATTTTCCTCTCTTGGGATATGATGAAAAAAAATCTCATCAAAGTAAGGAATCAACTTCGCAATGTGTTGTTGGTACGGGACCAGCTTAGAATCCCGAGTCACAAAATTCCCTCTGACTTGACCGATGACCAAGTCAGAATCTCCATAGACCTCAAGAATCTTGATTCTCATGTCAATAGTCGCTTCAATACCGTAGATACATGCTTCGTATTCAGCCATATTGTTGGTGCATGCAAAGCATAATCTGGCAGTGAAGGAAAGGTGGAAACTTGTTGGAGAGATGAGGATAGCACCAATTCCACGACCTTTAGAATTGGAGGCACCATCGAACATGAGCATCCATCGCGTCCCTGGTTCGGGTCCTATGTCAGGGTCTGGAGTCTCATAATCTCTGATAAACAGAACATCCTCATCGGGAAAGTTGAACATCATTTGTTGATAACCCTCTATAGGTTGATGAGCCAGATAATCAGACAGGACGCTCCCTTTTATTGCTTTCTGGGTAACATGTTGGATATCATACTCAGTTAACAGCATCTGCCACCGAGCAATCCTTCTAGAGACAGCAGGCTTTTCAAAGATGTACTTTATCCAATCTATTTTGGAAATCAACAAAGTAGTGTGGAAAATCATGTATTGTCTTAGGCGTCGAGCTGACCAGACCAGATCACAACAAGTTTTCTCTAAGAGTGAGTATCTGGTCTCACAATCAGTGAACTTCTTGCTCAGATAGTAAATTGCATGTTCTTTTCTGCCAGTGTCATCATGTTGACCCAATACACATCCCATCGATTCATCGAGAACGGTGAGATACATGATTAAAGGCCTACCAGGAACCGACAGTACTAAGATCGGTGGTTCTTGCAAATATTGTTTTATTTTGTCAAATGCTTCTTGACAATCATTGTTCCACTCAACCGATTGATTTTTTCTTAGTAATTTGAACATTGGTTCACAGGTAGCCGTCAAATGGGAAATGAACCTTGAAATGTAATTGAGTCTGCCCAGAAAGCCACGAACTTCTTTTTCTGTTTTGGGAGGCGGCATGTTCTGAATTACCCGAACCTTGTCAGGATCAACTTCAATGCCCTTCTGACTCACAATAAAGCCCAACAGTTTACCAGATCGAACTCCGAAGGTGCACTTCGCAGGATTCAAACGCAATCTAAACTTCCGGAGTCTGTCAAATAGTTTCTTCTGATGAACCAGGGGATCATCCTCAGTTTTGGATTTAGCAATCATATCGTCCACGTAAACCTCAATCTCTCTATGAATCATATCGTGAAAGAGGCTTGTCATGTCACATTGGTATGTTGCCCCTGTATTCTTTAAACCGAATGGCATGACTTTGTAACAATATGTACCCCACGGAGTGATGAAAGTAGTCTTCTCCATATCAGCTGGGGACATTTGATCTGATTATATCCTGAAAAACCGTCCATGAAAGAAAAGACAGAGAATTGTGTTGTGTTGTCTACCAAGACATCAATATGAGGCAAAGAAAAATTATCCTTCGGGCTTGCCTTGTTGAGATCTCGATAATCCACACACATTCTGACTTTACCGTCTTTCTTTGGAACTGGGACGATGTTGGCAATCCATTCAGGATATTCGGAAGTGGCGAGGAACCCAGCATCAAACTATTTCTTTACCTCTTCTCTGATTTTGAGTGCCATGTCGGGTCTAGTCTTCCTGAGTTTCTGATTGACATGAGGACATCCGGCCTTGAGTGGCAAGTGATGTTCAACGATGTTGGTATCCAACCCGGGCATATCTTGATAGGACTAGGCGAAGATATCAACATACTCTTTCAATAACTTGACCAACTCGGAGTGTACATGCTCTGCGAGGGATGCGCCAACCTTGACTTCTCTTCTGACCTCAACAGTACCAAGATTGATCACTTCTACTGGCTCTTTGTGTGGCTAAATCTCTCTATGTTCGTGCTCGAGGAGCCTTGCTAGTTCAACCGGTAATTCGCAATCTTCCTCACCTTCTTCTTCTGCTTGGTTAATTGGAATTCCAGAATTACAATGGATGTTTGCCATGTTGTTATCAATGCGTTTATTATTTCTGTATGTTTATGAATATGTTTAGAATGAGCTATTTTGAAAGGTGAAAAATAAAAGAAACTTTTGCCATTTGTTTGTGAAAAAGTAAAATAACGAAAGAAATAGAGCATGATTTTGAATGCAAAAAACTTTTATTTATTGATCACATAATATTGCAAAAGCGTGAGGCCCTTTACAAGCTATCCACTCGTCTCGGGCGAGGACGAGGGAACAAGAAAGCAAAATGCATTACATGTTATATGGGAAAACCACAGGAATCACGATAGATGTCCAATTGTTGAGCTTGAAACCCGGCGGACACTTGCGCATAAAGCTTGAAATCTGGTTACTAGGACCAGCGTCATTAAGGGCTGCCACAATGTCACCCTGCTGGAAACCCGCACTATTGAACTTGATCAATTTGAACTGCTTTGAACCATGTGAGTCAGATTGTCGACTAGGACGGTAACCCAACCCAAATCGATTATGCTTCTCAACCACATCAATCACATGCCCCCAGCCTGACAAGGTACCTCTCTCCATGGTCTCTTTGGCACTCTTAGCAGATGCTAAAGTCATTTGTGGTGATTTACTGTGACTAGTGGAAGCAGAGCTGACATCTTCGAACTCGAGACACTGCAACAGTACCTCAGTTATACCTTCTTCGGTCTCGACGTATCAAAAATGATAACTCGCTCACAATCAGATCTTCCTCACCACAGACGATGACTAGCTGATCGTCGAACATGAATTTCAATTTCTGATTTAAAGTGGAAGTAAGTGCCCCTGCGGCGTGGATCCACGGGAAAATTTATATCCATCACTTATAAGGTAATGGTAAATAAATGTGGCCCAACCTTGATGGGTAAGTCCACTTCTCCGATGACCTGCCTTCGAGAACCATCAAAGGCTCTGACAACTAAGGAGCTCGGCTTCATCTCGCTCCCCTCTACCAGCAATTGACTCAATGTGCCCTTAGGCATCACGTTAAGGGAAGAACCGGTGTCTACAAGAACACGAGATATGAGGATGTCTGTACAGGTTACAGATATGTGCAGTGCTTTGTTGTGGGCATTTCCTTCAGGAGGTAATTCTGATTAATTAAAACCCAAATACCGACTTGCAGTTATGTTGCCCACTACATCATCAGACTCGAAGACGGATATATCATGCATAACATGGGCAGCGTTCAAAACCTTCAACAAGGCTGATCTGTGCGCGGGCGAGCTCATGAGTAAGGACAAGATGGATATCCTCGAGGGTGTTTGCCCCTGCTGATCCACAATCTTAAAGTCACTTTTCTTGATCAACTTAAGGAACTCTTGATCATCAAGTGTCTCTTTGCTCTTTGAAACATCCTCAGACAGAATAGTCGGCACTATAATGGCAGTAGATGCCCCTTGTTAATCAGCGAGGGTTGCAGATGCAGGCGCTTCCTTGGGAAGAACAACAGTTGGAACTTGAACAGGCTTTGTAGTGACCTTCGGAGCAAACACTCGTCCACTACGAGTCATGCCTCCAGCTGCTGTAACATTTATGATCTCAGATTCAGCAAACCTTATCTCTTGATTACCAGAAAACACTGTAGATCCATACTTCCACGGTACCTCCTTAGAATTCTGATATGGAAACGGCTTTGGCGCATAAACAACGATTGGTTGCACCTTCTTCTGTTTAGGGGATTCGACAGGAACCTTCCTATAGATGATGGTGAATGGCTCGATAACAGCAACTTTCTCGACAGGTTTAGACTTTGCAAATTGGACTTCACCACGGTTCATCAAAATCTGGACACAACCCTTCAGCCTTCGACACTGGTTGGGATTATCGTCGCAAATTTGACATTTACCATGCAACCCTTTTAACAACCCATGCTCATTCAATTTCTTAAAAATCATAGTCATCGGGGTCTTTACCTCGTCAACATCCATAATCAATTCAGCCCTAGAATTGTCCTCCACCATGTTAACCACAGGTCCACCGTGATCTGGCAACGGATTATTCTGAATGTTGGGTCCTTCCTCAGCAAAAGTCAAAATCTTCTTATCAATGAGTTCCTGAACCTTGGATTTGAAAACAAAACAGTCCTCTGTCACATGTCCTATGTATCCAGCATGATAAGCACATGACGCATTTGGATTATGCTTCGGGCCAAATGGAGGAATTGCAGGTGTGATATGCTTGGGGACAATTACCCCTTGGTGAACCAAGTAAGGAAATAACTCGGTGTATGACACCAGAATTCTGTCAAAATTTGGATGCTTACAGTTCCCTTGATTGTTCTGACGGTCTTGATTCTGCTGATTTTTGTTGTGTTGTTGAGTCTGTTGCTGATTCTGAGCATTCTGAACTGGTTGTTGCGGATGATACTGATATGGAGGTTGTTGATATTGTGCAGCGGCAATATATGGATATGGATAACATGGCATAGGCGCCATGGGTGCTTGATACTGAGGAGAAACTTGAGCTATCACAGCATTGGCTTCACCTTCCTTTTTCTTTGACTGACTGTTCTGAGATTTTCTGGCCGGCTGCTAGGAAGCGGATCCAGGAATCTTTCCAGTCTTCAAACTGTTTTCAATCCGCTCACCAATGGTTACAACATCAGTGAAGTTCGATGAAGAACTACCCACCATTTTCTCATAGTAGGAACCTTGTAATGTACCCATAAAGATGTCAACCAACTCGTTGTCAGAGAGAGCGGGTCGCACACGAGATGCCATCTCACGTCATCTTGTGCATATTCTTTGAATGTTTCAGCTGAACGCTGGGACTGATTCTGCAACTGCAATCTAGTAGGTGCCAGATCGAGATTATATTTGTATTATTTCACGAATGCTTCAGACAAATCCCTCCAAGTACGGATTTTGCTGCTCTCCAGGCCCATGTACCAATCCAATGAAGCACCAGACAAACTATCTTGAAAATAATGAACTAGCAATTCATCATTATCAATATAGGATGCCATCTTCCTGCAGTACATAGTGACGTGACTACGCGGGCAACTCAAACCTTTATACTTTGGCAGCTCAGGTATTTTGAATTTCTACGGCAGCACAACATTTGGAACCAAACACAAGTCTTTGGCCTCCATGCCAAAAGCAGAAAACCCTTCAATAACTCTGATACGGTCTTCCAACAACTTGTAGTCAGCAGGTCTACTTTGATTAGTGGGACTGACAAGAATCTGAGGATTTGGAAACTGAGATGCAGCGGGAGCATTCACCTGCGGAGTAGCAAACTGAGACGGATACACCAAACCCAGATTAACCATTTGACCAGCATTCTGACCCATCTGTACACCAAACGGATAAATCGGAGGAGGTATCACATCCGCTGAGGAAGATGCCCCAGGATAGAACATCCCAGGATGAACATTCTGAATAGCAGTTTGAGCAACTTGAGATAAAACCGGAACCTGGAAAGGAGGACCCCTATACACATGTTCTTCTTCATCAGGGGTTTCAATGTCAACCAACCCGGAGGTTTGGCGAGTCTGAAGCTGAAGATTCTCAGGATCATCATTCACCACTGGAGGTGGGACTGGAGTAGACATGACCCATGGATATGCAGCAGCATTCCCATTAGGCATGGGCGCAGCAAAAGGCTGATATGGTATGAAGGCACTACCATTATTTGCAATCTGAGGAGTGTAATTCGGAGGCATGCCCCAAGAAAAACCAGCGGGCATCTTGTTCACATTAGGCTGAACAACAGGCTGATTCATAGGCTCAATTGGCACTTCAACCATAGCAGGAGAAGGAACGACAGCAGGAGTAGTTGTAACAACAGGAGAAGTAGTCACAACAAGAGTGACAACAGTTGTGTCAGTAGCAGTTACAACAACAGTGACAGCATCAGCGGCATCCCTCTGAGTGCGAAGGAGTTCCATAATGGCATCCATGTTCGTCTGAAACTGATCCATCCAACCTTGGAATTGAGCCAGAGTTTCCTTATAAGCAGCGTTCTCAGCTTCGAAGTCAGCCATGATTCTGGATTTGTTTGAGTGAGTAAAATACCGATGTCGAGTCGTCGTCTTGCTACAAAGAAGGCGGACAAGGATGAGCAACGACTTCGAATGAAGGGACGTGCATATGTGTGCAAATGAATGTATGATATGCATGCAAAAATAAAGTTTTAAATTCCACTAATTCTTAAACTTATCTTTGTTGACAATAATCATAAAGCATACAAGTAAAGGTGCGAAAGATAAAATTCGCAAGCAACTTCATTCATTCATTCGACAATAAAGGAAAGAAGTATAAGTCGAGTACTTATCAAATATCTGCCTTTTGGGCTACAACAAAATCCGCATGGATCCTATCAAATACTACCCTGCAAACAGACAAGAAATGGAAAACAGCCCAAGGAAGCTAGTGTGGCAATACATCATCATATGCATCCCTCAACAACCCAGGTAAGTCCTCTAATGTATGCTCAGCAAATCTGGCTAGACGACCATGCCTCTCACTCCAATACATCGCATCCTTCATGAGGTTACGCAACAAAGAATGGTTAGGTCCCTAAAGTACATCCTGAAGAAAGGCCTCTTTCTGATCCAGGAGGTTTTGCAGATGACGGCTTTGATGCTCCCAATGAGTACTCTCTGTGTTGAGCTGACTAATCTGTTCTCGGCTTTGATGTGCTTGATCCTGCAGCTTCTGAATCTCACCGAAGACTTTGTCTAGCTGGGTTTGACAATGAGAAAAGTCCTTTGCTAACTGATTAGCTCGGTCTTGCTCACTTTGCCACTTTGTCTTGAGCTCGGACAACTTCCCTCGAAGCTCTTCAAGTTGCTTGTTGTAGCTCAACTCATCTTTGTAGGCTTGATATTGGATATCGGCGAGTTGTCTCTTCTTTGAAGCAAGTCCCTCATAGGTTCTCTTCAAAGCATCACCCACCTTTCTACGCTTGTTCTGTTCAACCTCCACCTCTTTGAGCATGCGCTCGCGCTTCTGGCAGAGCTCAATCTATAGATTATCCTTCTCGAAAGTGACTCTATCAAGGTTGAGACAAAGATCAGCATTCTCCTTCTTCAACTTCTCAATAATCAGCTTGAGTTGGTCGACCTCAGATGGAGGAACAATGGCAAGTTCAGGAGGCTTGGCATTCATGGAAGGCTCGGGAGAAAATGGAAACAAAATCTCTTTGACATGCTCTTTAACCCAAAGTGTGTAAGCTTCCTTGGCTATGCAATTCTTCTTACCCAAATCGGCTCTTCCTTCAAGGTGAATCTGAGACCAAGCGGCACTAAACCTCTTCAGCAATCCCATGTCATCAACCCCTTCATGAAAGATGAATTCTTCCACTACCTCAGGATCAAGTTTGGCAACCATAGGGTATCCCAACTGTCGGAAGGCCATTCTCGGATAGTAGTTAATTCCACCCTTTGTACCTAGGAGAGGTACATTGGAGAATTTCCCACAATGAAGAATGATCATAGTATCATCAAAGACTCGAGAATACCAAGAAATGTCATCAGCAGTAAGAGACATGATTCATTGAGACCACTTGAGATTACCCTTATTCTCAACAAAGAGACCCTCCTACGGAAGGTGAGACATGAACCATCGGTACAACAGAGGAGCACAACAGACAATGGTTCCCTTCTTCTTTTCATTCCTGGAATGAATAGAATGGTAGGTATCACCAAGAAGTGCCGGAACAGGGTTCTTGGACAAGAAGATACTGATGGCAGCCTGATCTATGAAATCCTCCATGTTCGGAAATAAGACAATCCCATATATCAGCAAAGCAAGAACGGCGTTGAAAGCCTTCTAGTGTCCATCCTTAGCAAAAGAAGTGGCCTTGCCAACCAAGAACTTTGAAGCAAACCCTCGAATACCTTTCCCTTTGGTCTTGAGATTATCCTCCACGTCCTTCTTACTAATGCAAAGCGCATCAGCAATAAGGGGAAACTTCGGATAACTGCTAGTGTAAACATAAGGAACCTGCTTCTTAATCTCAACCCCTAGAATATAAGCATACTCCTCGAGTGTAGGTGCTAGCTAATGATCCTGAAATGTGAAGCACCTATACGGCGGATCATAGAACTGAACCAAAGTATGAATGACGGTGATGTTCACTTCAGTATTGAGGATGGTCAACAGATTACCATAAGTATCCCTGAAAATCCCTCTGTTATCTTCAACCACACGAGATGCTAGACCTCTCAAAATACCTAGCTTAGGCTCCACAAACTTATAGCTGAAAATGCCTCGACAACCAGTACTTATCTCTATGATAATGTCAACAAAGAATAAGTCTTCGAAAACCTGGAAATGCACATGAAAAAATTAATTTACATGATGAAATGATATGCAACACAAACAACAGAAAGCCAGCACTTTATGAATAATCAAATCTAAATAATCTGGATATCTGCATATAATTCTGTGTCGGTGCAACATAGTCTGTTGTGTGTACCAAATCTGACGTGTGTGAGAACAAAGGTATGAAGTGGCTTGGTTTCCTGCAAAAAACCCATCCCCCTCACAGGTGTGATCTAGACACAACAAGGTGGTCCCTAGAAAGGTCGCCCAAACCATAGGACTCAGAGTGAAAACCCCCCGCCGTAGTGAATTCTCATAGGCCGGAAGTATTCTCAAGCGAATCACGATATGGGATGTGGCTCTCGTGATAACCCAACGCGCAAAACTCAGGCCTCACAACTATCCACGTTCTAGCCTATGTGTATACTAGGCCCGGTGTTAGGACCTTTCTCTCCAATAATATCTACCCATCCCAACAACAACAGAAAATATAGCAGATATCCAGAGTATACAGCATATGAATATTCAAAGCAGTAAAGAAATGCGATAAATAAACATAAAGCTAAAACATAAAGATAAAGCGCGAAAGATAAACACCCAAGCAAGCAAAAAAACAAACAAAAATAGGCGAGACCCCAACTTGCTAGAGCAAGGACTCCCCAGCAGAGTCGCCAACTGAAGATGGTTGATTTATACCTGAGTGAATCGCACACTCAAAGATAACACAGAGTCGCCACCGAACTTTATTTAGTCCCAAAGGACAGGGAAAATATCGATAAAACCCAAGGGGAAGAGAAACGGGAGCGGGGGTCGGTTATGCGAAAGGAAGGTATTAGCACCTAACGTGTAACACCCCAATTCCCATCGTGAATAAATAGTACATAATTAAATCAGAGTGAATAAAAAATTTTCTTACGACAGAAATAAGGATGCCACATTTGAGAAAAACATAATTCACCTGCTCATAACTTTGATACATAACACAAAATGGAATAAATAATAATAAGAAACTTTTTCCAACAAAAGGAAAGTTCAATTATGGAATAAAGCGGAACGATCCATAATTGACTCATTTTACAAAATAAGTTGCTTCATAACATCAAAATATACATACGAGTTATCAAAATATATACGTTCACATATACAAACATAAATAACAAAAGCGTTCCCCCGACTCCCGTGTTACGTGTCAGAGCAGACACCAAAGATCTAAGCAAAATGAAGATCTAACTCTTCCACTTGCCTCCACGCCTCTACAACGACTAATCTGCACTATGCCATAAAAGCATATTCCAGCAGAAGGGTGAGAAATAACAACTAAATCAAGATTGCATAAATATATGTAAACATATAATTCACATATATTATTCAACTCACCCACACACCACATACTAACACATATAACATATAATTCCAAAGGCCTAAATATTCTCACCACAAGCATATACTTGAAACACAAGCATAACATCAATAATTAATGCACCAATCACAAGATATATCAATTTATCAAAACCATTTGCAAGTTCAACACATAATCATTTGTAACGACTTATGCAAATGCACAGAGACCGACACAACGACTCTATGCATGCGGTACCACAATCGATCCCTGTTTCATGATCAAGTATGACCCCTATTTCATGATCATACCAACGACCCCTGTTTCATGGTCACGTACGACCCCTATTTCACGATCGCACCAACAACGACAACATGCACCAACATAACATTAAAATACATGTTAAGGAATAGTAATCAAGCAATCACACATAATGTGCACACATTCATGACACACTTGTCACTTTCATTCATAATTCAACAAAGACATAATAATGCAATGTGACTCACTGACACAATGCAATGCAAGTGGTACCACACACCATGGTTCATTCAATTGAACCCAATTCATAATCGAATCCGGATAAATCACATACACTCCCACTGAGCAATGATTTATCTCCACAACAACTCCACATTGGAGTCCGGACAAGACTAGGCACCCATCATGGATTCCCACCTAGCTGTCTCCACAATATGGTTCATTGAATTGAACCCGATTCTTAATCGAATCCGGATAAATCACCTACACCCCCACTGAACAATGATTTATCTCCAAACAACTCCACATTGGAGTCCGGACAATACTAGGCACCCATCATGGATTCCCACCTAGCTGTCTCCACATGACACAACATGAAATGCACGACACAAATGATGCACAAAACACATGTATAATAACAACTATACATATTCACGATCCTAATGATCACACGTGAGATACATACTCACCGTAATACATAAAAGTATTACCACACCTGTCTAATCAATTCAACATAACACATACATAATAAAAATTATACACAAAACATATATATAACAATCAGTTATACATCTACACGATCCTCCTTGATATCACGTAAGCCATACGCTTACCGTAATTCACACTGGAATTACCTCACCTGCAACACAGCATCATCACACACAAATTATGCACAAGAGACTATCATCAAGTAAAATACACGATCCTCATTGATCCTACAAGAGTCATACACTCACCGTAATTCACCAAGAATTACCTCTGCTATCCCAAGACAGCTTGTGCCTCACACAAACAGTGCCACACAACACATTCTGCACACCTCACCGGGCACTCGTTATCTAATTAGCTAATTACTAATTAATTCACTAAAATTACTAAATTAATTATTGTCATCACCAATTACACATTCCTCAGATTCTGGCATCTATTCCCAACCTCTCAAACCAAAAGAAACCGTATCGGACGCGAAATCGAGAAAGAAATCGCGAAAACGACAAAATTCTGTACTCTCGCTGGCCATACGCGTATTGCCCACGCCCATACGCGTATTGCCCAGACCCATACGCGTACCATTACGTGTTTCAGCAGAAAGCCATGTAAAAAGGGTTCCATACGCGTAACGCCCACATATCGCCCTTGCCATATGCGTAATGCCTTGTCCAATACGTGTATTGCCTTGCCAATTACGCGTATTGCCTTGTCCATTACGTGTATTACCTTGTCCTTACCCAGAATTTTCCTGCATAATCTCTCCAAATCTCATCTACACATCAGTATACTACCAATTAAATGCACAGCAACCTATATCTATCAGGTATCAACAATTAGGAACCTTAAATCATGATTTCCAACACAAAAGTTGTATCCAAATCTCACAATCTCAACATTTTAATTGTTGTAATTTTCCATTCAAATTCAACCACAATCAAACCAAACAAACACATACATACACATATACAAGCATGATAAAATTGGAACTTCTCACCCTTACCCGATTAATCGCGATTGAGACGGAGATTTTCTTCCATTTCCTCTTCCTCCTCTTCTCTCTTTTCCTTCTCTTCTTTTCCTTCTTCCCTTCTTTTCTAACAAATATATATATATATATATATATATATATATATATATATATATATATATATATATATATATATATATATATATATATATAATATAATCCAACAGGGTAAAATACCTCCAATCGATATTTTGTCATCTCAACCCAATAATTGGTCAATTATTAGAGTTACCTTAAAATACTCTCTTGGACTAATAATTATTGATCTGTCTCTTTCATTTAATAATAGATCTCTTTAGAGTTCTCCAGTTGCTCTATTGATCCCAATCCGTTAAGGACACTACGCCTCCGCACTCAACTCCACGCACCCTAAACAGGCCAAACAAATAAAATAGCACACGACGATTAAATAAATTAAAATGGGGTGTTGCAACTCTCCCCCACTTAAAATATTTTCGTCCTCGAAAATGTTACAGAGACGAACAACTCCGGATACGACTCTCGCATCCGACTAACCAACTATCATGCCAACACTAGGCACACCACGAATAACACAAACTGACAAACCACCTTGCTAACAGCAACAACAACGACGACAAGATGCAATGCCCATACAATTCACTTGACAACTAACTCACGACTCAAAGAATACCCAAGTTACGAACACATAGGTTCACTCTAGAACCAGAACACCACAAGATCGTTACCCTCACCATAGGTAACACTCCCCTAATTCCCCACATAGGAATTAGCTACTCGCACTCGAACCATCACGATGGAAACGAGGCAACAACAAAAACAAGAACATAAGGTTCCACGACACAACATCGTTTCAACGACCTCTGCATAACCATAATACCAACATCCTTGTCACACAAAATTATTACAACAATGCTACGATTCACCAATCAAACATAACACCAAAACATCCATCTACATAGTAGCCGAAGAATAATATTTAAACCTTTCACCTAACACTTCCATTCTGAAACATCCAATGGTCTCATCATTCCTACATGTTTCCAATGTTCAACCTATGAACTCTTACAAGTCACACACGCATATACAAAATGTGCCACATCACGCTTTCGATGCGCACTCTGATTACTCGCAACCATCAATTCTACCAATTTCATATCCAACTTCTGACTCTCTCTAATATTCACCAGAAAAGCATAGTTCATTCTAACATACCCAACCTCACACTCTACTGTGTTATTTCACACACCGGACACAAGTCTCTGAATTGCTCAAATAATTCTAATCCTCTGACCATCAAAACAGATATGTATAAAAACCTTCGACTTCACTTCACCAATAGGACAATTCCAGCTAAAGTCATAACTCATTCAGGAATTCTAACCATCCTCACTGTCTCATACCCTATTATTTCCGACCAAACAAGTACTCAATATTCTTGTGATTATTAAACACTTCGAACTCAAAACCATAAAAATAATACCTCCAGATTCTCAACACAAAAGTAACCGCATCCATCTTGAAATCATGAATTCTCAATTATCGTAAAGCATAAGCCACAAATTTACCATTTTGCATTAACATACTGACTAAACTCATCATAGACGCATCCCAATACCTCACAAACGGTTTATTAGGATCACGCCGAATTAAAACTGGAACCGTAGACAATTCTACTTTAGCCCTCTAAAACTTTCCTCACAATGAACATCCAAAACAAACGACTTACCCTTTGCAAGTCAACTGAAATAACGAAAATTCTAACTTGAAAAAGCCTTCCATAACCTCTGGTAATAACCAACTAAAGTCTAACAAGCTTCTAATCACCTTAACCGACTTCGGAGCCTCTCATTGTAGAACTGCATCTACTTCCGATGGATCCATAACAATACCATCATCATAAATCACATAACCAAGAAAACTAACCTTTTTCAACCAAAATTCTCACTTGAATAACTTAGCATAACAATTCCTTCTTTTCAACACTTGCAACTTGATTCTCAAACACCCTACATACTCTCCTTCTGATTTTATAATAGATCAGAATATCCCTAATGAACACCACTCCTATCAAACGTTCCAAACCATTGCAATTTTAATCAAACTCAACCAAACCATTCTAGTCATCTATTCTTGAACGCGGACACTTATTCTCAATCGTTACCTTATTCAATTGTCAGTAATCCATACACAATTCCATTCTCTAGACAATCCAAATTCCACAAATGCCAACATGCATCAACCATCAACCAAAAAGAACTCTCGAAGCACATCAAAACTCTAAGTTTTGCTTTCCATAGCCTCAATACCATTATACATATCATGCTTGTTATTCCATTCAATCATCCATCCTTTTTGTTACTAACAATACTGGAGCTTTATAAGGCGACACACTTGGTCTCACAAATCTCTTTTCCAGTAACTCTTCCAACTGCTCTTTCAGTCCGGGTAATTCTAACGCTAACGTCCAATATTCCATCCGGAACCACATCTAGAAATCACGCACAACTGGCAGCCCTTCACTGTAGTTTTCCTGTCAATTCCAGAACACTATTATTACCAACGTAACAAACATCTTAGCCTCATCTCCTAAGAGTTTCTCTACTTACTTAGCAGATATAAACCTTAACTATACACCTTTGTCCAATTTAAGTTCACTCTCTACTCTCTAAGGAGCAACCATCAATAATACCCGATCGTTCTCCCCCAGAGACATCCCGATTCGACCAACATACCAAAGCCTCTAATCCGCCTCTGCTTCCAATATAAGAATCTTCACCGACTCATTAAAACAATTTGTAGTCATTTCCTTAATTCCAAACAATTCATTGCACCCACTATCAAAGCCGGGAAGATACGTCTATTCCATCCAACATAATTCTGTCTACTATTAACAAGAGATTAAGGGTGATCAGTTCCTCAATTTGTGAATAGACAGCCGACAATCATGATGGGGCATAGACCATCGTTACCAAACCATAATAGCATTTCTTGCATCTTGTGCACAAGACCACCTAAGGCACAAATCCTCAGTCAACCTAACCCTTTCCTCCGCATTCCCTCTGGAATCGGGAACAACACTGTCCAAACAACACTTATAATCTTGCAAACAATGACTCACTAAGCCAATGCTCCACAACTGAAGCAATTTGGAGAAGCACCAGCTTCTCCCCCACTTATCTCATTCTCAATCCTGAAGACAAGGGACTAGAAAACCAGAAAGCACTGACAGTGTTTCACACACATATCACGTACTAAGGAACAAACAACATCGACAGTATTCAACTGTCATGCCACACCGACTCAACAACTTGGCCGGACGGACCGACCTGCTCTGATACCAATTGTAACACCCCGATTCCCATCGCGAATAAATAGTACATAATTAAATCAGAGTGAATAAAAATTTTTCTTACGACAGAAATAAGGATGCCACATTTGAGAAAAACATAATTCACCTGCTCATAACTTTGATACATAACACAAAATGGAATAAATAATAATAAGAAACTTTTTCCAACAAAAGGAAAGTTCAATTATGGAATAAAGCGGAACGATCCATAATTGACTCGTTTTACAAAATAAGTTGCTTCATAACATCAAAATATACATACGAGTTATCAAAATATATACGTTCACATATATAAACATAAATAACAAAAGCGTTCCCCCGACTCCTGTGTTACGTATCAGAGCAGACACCAAAGATCTAAGCAAAATGAAGATCTAACTCTTCCACTTGCCTCCACGCCTCTACAACGGCTAATCTGCACTATGCCATAAAAGCATATTCCAGCAGAAGGGTGAGAAATAACAACTAAATCAAGATTGCATAAATATATGTAAACATATAATTCACATATATTATTCAACTCACCCACACACCACATACTAACACATATAACATATTATTCCAAAGGCATAAATATTCTCACCACAAGCATATACTTGAAACACAAGCATAACATCAATAATTAATTCACCAATCACAAGATATATCAATTTATCAAAACCATTTGCAAGTTCAACACATAATCATTTGTAACGACTTATGCAAATGCACAGAGACCGACACAACAACTCTATGCATGCGGTACCACAATCGATCCCTGTTTCATGATCAAGTATGACCCCTATTTCATGATCATACCAACGACCCCTGTTTCATGGTCACGTACGACCCCTATTTCATGATCGCACCAACAACGACAACATGCACCAACACAACATTAAAATACATGTTAAGGAATAGTAATCAAGCAATCACACATAATGTACACACATTAACGACACACTTGTCACTTTCATTCATAATTCAACAAAGACATATTAATGCAATGTGACTCACTGACACAATGCAATGCAAGTGGTACCACACACCATCGTTTATTCAATTGAACCTGATTCTTAATCGAATTCGGATAAATCACATACACTCCCACTGAGCAATGATTTATCTCCACAACAACTCCACATTGGAGTCCAGACAAGACTAGGCACCCATCATGGATTCCCACCTAGCTGTCTCCACATGACACAACATGAAATGCACGACACAAATGATGCACAAAACACATGTATAATAACAACTATACATCTTCACGATCCTCATGATCACACGTGAGATACATACACACCGTAATACACAAAATTATTACTACACCTGTCTAATCAATTCAACATAACACATACATAATAAGAATTATACACAAAACACATATATAACAATCAGTTATACATATACACGATCCTCCTTGATCTCACGTAAGCCATACGCTTACCGTAATTCACACTAGAATTACCTCACCTGCAACACAGCATCATCACACACAAATTATGCACAAGAGACTATCATCAAGTAAAATACACGATCCTCATTGATCCTACAAGAGTCATACACTCACCGTAATTCACCAAGAATTACCTCTGCTATCCCAAGACAGCTCGTGCCTCACACAAACAGTGCCACACAACACATTCTGCACACCTCACCGAGCACTCGTCCACTAATTAGCTAATTACTAATTAATTCACTAAAATTACTAAATTAATTATTGTCATCACCAATTACACATTCCTCAGATTCTGGCATCTATTCCCAACCTCTCAAACCAAAAGAAACTGCATCGGACGCGAAATCGTGAAAACGGCAAAATTCTGCACTCTCGCTGGCCATACGTGTATTGCCCACACCCATACGCGTATTGCCCAGACCCATACGCGTACCATTACGTGTTTCAGCAGAAAGCCGTGTAAAAAGGGTTCCATACGCATAACGCCCACGTATCGCCCTTGCCATACGCGTAATGCCTTGCCCAATACGCGTATTGCCTTGCCAATTACGCGTATTGCCTTGTCCATTACGCGTATGGGCAGCGAATACCTAGAATTTTCCTACATAATTTCTGCTACGGGTTTCACTCAATTCCTCTCCAAATCTCATCTACACATCAGTATACTACCAATTAAATGCACAGCAACCTATATCTATCAGGTATCAACAATTAGGAACCTTAAATCATGATTTCCAACACAAAAGTTGTATCCAAATCTCACAATCTCAACATTTTAATTGTTGTAATTTTCCATTCAAATTCAACCACAATCAAACCAAACACAACCACAATCATTCCAAACAAACACATACATAGACATATATAAGCATGTTATAATTGGAACTTCTCACCCTTACCCGATTAATCGCGATTGAGACGGAGATTTTCTTCAGTTTCCTCTTCCTCCTCTTCTCTCTTTTCCTTCTCTTCTTTTCCTTCTTCCCTTCTTTTCTACCAAATATACATACATATATATATATATATATATATATATATATATATATATATATATAATACTTATTATATAATATAATCCAACAGGGTAAAATACCTCCAATCGATATTTTGTCATCTCAACCCAATAATTGGTCAATTATTAGAGTTACCTTAAAATACTCTCTTGGACTAATAATTATTGATCTGTCTCTTTCATTTAATAATAGATCTCTTCAGAGTTCTCTAGTTGCTCTATTGATCCCAATCCGTTAAGGACACTACGCCTCCGTGCTCAACTCCACGCACCCTAAACAGGCCAAACAAATAAAATAACACACGACGATTAAATAAATTAAAATGGGGTGTTGCAACGCATCCGTCTTACTCGACGGGAACCATTTCGCTTGCTTCTAGGCTTGGATGGGTTATCTATCTAAAGGCTTCTAGCTAAAGAAGGAGAGAAAGAGAGAGAGAAAGAAAAGAACAGGCAAAAAAGAAAGAAAGGAAGAAAAGTGATCGCGGAGGATTGGGGCCCTCGTGCCTACGTACCCTCATAGTGCAATGAGGAAATCAGAGCGCTGTAGTTCATGGAACTAGGGGACAGAAAGGAAAGGAGGAAGGTGGAAGGGTGGCAGTGTGCTCGCCAAGATCATCGCGATCTCGTGCCTACGTATCTAACATTCGAACGAATGCAGAATCAGAGCTTCCGTCGTTTATGGAACTAAGACGAAAAATCAAACAAAGAAAGGAAAGAGAGGAGTGGTGTCAGAACCAAGAACAAAAGAGAGAGAGACACTCTACTGGGGAAAACCGAACAGTTAGAGCGATTGCACAAGGAATTTGAAAGAAATGGTGTCAAAACCAAGAAAGCAGGGAAGAAAAAGAAACTCCACTGGGGAATAACAAAGAGGATTGGTGTCGAAACCAAGAAAATGAGAATAAAAGGTGTAGAAAGGACTCCACTGGGGAAGAGGATAAAGAACTGATAGGGACCAGAGGGTAAGCGACCCGGCTGGGGATCGAATAAAGGGATGGTGTCAAAACCAAGAGAACGGGGAAACTCGGTATATTAACTGGCTGGCAGTGGTTAACCGAAGAGAGATAGAGATTGAGAAACTCTGTGGGGGAAAGGAGTTGGTGTCAACAGACAGACTGTGATGAACCAAAAGAGAGAGTACTGAACCAAGAGGAGGTGTTTGACTCTGAGGGAACCTCGGTATATTAACTGATAAACAGTGGTTAACCGAGTAAAGAAAGGACTGCAACTTGGTGAGGAGGTAGAGGAGCAATGTTTCTAACACAGAAAGCTGTGATCAACCAAAAGAACGGGTGTAGGACCGATCGAAGGTCGTAACCCAAAAGGGATGTTGGTAGTGACTGAACAAACAGCACTTGACCAACGAAAAGGGTATTGAAACCAAACGAAGGTTACTAACCCAAGGGTTGCAAGTATTCGAACCAAGAAAAGGTTGCTAACTACTGGGGATTCAGTATTTTAACAAACGGACTGTGGTTAACTGAGAAGAATGGGTGACTTGGTGTTTTAACTGACAGGCAGTGGTTAACGAAGCAAAGGGAGAAGAACCAAAAGAAGGTTGCGAACTCTTGGGGATACGGTTGTAACAGGAATACTGTGTTTAACCGAAGAAAAAGAAGGAGACTCTTTTGGGGAATCGAGAAGCACTGATTGACCGCAAAAAGAGAATAGGGTATTGAAACGCAGAGAATTTGCTAACCCAAGGACAATGATCTTTAACCAAGAAGGGTGATTGATCAAAAGAGAGAGATTGAAAGAGATACGAGTGATCAAGGATCAACCCGACTAGGGGGAAGAGGGTACACTACCGCCTGGAGATAGAGATGACTAAGCCGAGCACAGGGTCATTCGTCCCCTACCTGAAGTAGTCAGAACGAGAGTTGTAACGCCCCGTTTTGTCCGATTTATTTAATCGAGTCGATTTAATTATTTTTGTTTTTATATTATTTTATTCTTGACTTTTATTTGACAATATATTATTTTTCATCGTTATTATGCTTTATTGCGTTTTGAGAGCGTTTGCGAGATATTTGAGCTGAGGGGTAAAATAGTCTTTTTAGGGATTAGATATTTTTAATAAATAGAGATTAGAGAGAAATAGAAAGAAAAGAAAAAGAAGAGAAAGAAAAGAGAGAAAGAAGGAAAAGGAGAAGAAAGAAAGAGAGAAGAGGAGAAAAAGGAAAATCGAGGAAAACTCTGATTCAAGCGCGATTAATCGGGTAAGGGTGAGAAGTTTCGATTATATCTTGCTTGTGTATGTATATGTGTTGTTTGTTGTAATTGTTTTGGTTGTTTCACAACTTTTCCTCATTGATAAATTGATGAACAAATGAATAGAAATCGATGTTTTCGCGGTCGGAAATCGATATAAATCGCGTTGTATGATCACACTGTGTTTATGAATAATTGCTGATACTTGTTTTGCTGTTGGAATTGATTTGGGATGAAAAATGGGATTTTTGGGGGTTTTGGAACCATTTAACCCGCAGCAGAAAATTCTGGTTCTGGTGCGATTCGCCAGGCGAATTAGGTCTCGCCACTAGTTCGCCAGGCGAAGTGCTGGCTAGGGATGGCAATTTGGCCCATCCCCAGTGGGTACCCACAAAATTACCCACAACGGGTAGGGTGAAAACCCGCAAAAATGGGTACGGGCACGGGCTCGGGTAATTACCCACTTAAATAAGTGGGGATGGGTGCGGGGATGGGCACCTTAGTACCCAGCCCGCCCCATACCCGCACAATATATATTTATATATTTTAATTTATATTTTTATATAAAAATAAATGTTTATAAAATTTATTAAAAATAAATCAATTTTAAACTACTATATATTTAATATAAGTGATCATTTGTTTCATAATTCAACAATACAAATTTTTAAAAACTTTTTAATATTTTTAAAAACTTAAATTATTATGATATTTTATACTTGATATATTTATTTTTATTAGAAATGCGGGTAACGAGTACGGGTACGGGCACTTATATACCCATAGGGTACGTGGACGGGTGCCAATTTTGATACCCAAGCGGGTATGGGCTCGGGTACGGGGATTTTTTTCAACTGCGGGTATGGGGACGGGTACTATAGTACCCCACCCATACCCTGCCCATTGCCATCCCTAGTGCTGGCGAAGGAGGATTCGCCAGGCGAAATCGTAAGTCGCCTGGCGAAAACGGAGAGACAGAAATGTGTTAGCTTCTGTAACTCTTGGGGTTTTTCTAAAATTGTGGTTCACCACTAGTTCGCCAGGCGAAGTGCTGGCGAAGGGGGATCCGCCAGGCGAAATCCTAAGTCGCCAGGCGAATCCGGCTGTTTCTCAATAAATTCTTTTCTTTGAAAATTCATAACTTTTGATCCGTAACTCGGATTGAGGCGAGGTCGGATGCGTTAGAAAGCTTATGAAATGTTTTTTCTTATTAAAATGGTTTAGGGATTAGTGGCCGAATTAATTATGTCGGGAATTTGGAAAAGTGTCGTTTTGTCGACTTTTACCGTCTTAACTGTGTGTATTTGATGTGTTACCATGCAATATGCTTTTGATATATAATGTATGACTTATATACTGTGGTATGATGTAAATGCATGTGATGAAATGTTGTGACGATGGTTTGTGGCCTAAGGGCAAATAAATGCAATGTGTTGTGTTTGATTGTGTATGCATGATTATGGATGTTGGAGTGATTCACATGGATGTGTATATGTATGCATTTGATTGTCATGAGTCATTGTATGCCAAGCATCATGATATGCATTCTTGTGATGTCGTGTGCCCTAGTGGGTGTGAGTGACGAAACGATTCCAGAGGGAATCTGCTATAACGGTCGTGAGCCTTATACAGAGAGGACCTAAAGCGACGTTATAGACGATCGTGAGCTTTATACAAAGAGGACCTAAAGCGGTTGGATCGTGAGCCTTATACCGAGAGGACCTAAAGCGATCCATAAACGTCGTGAGCCTTATACCAAGAGGACCTAAAGCTACGGGGAACATCGTTTGCCCGACGGGGAGTTACACTAAGTAACAAGCGATGATTCCAATAGTTATTGAGTGAACTAATGATGAGAATGATGGATGGATGGTACCGCATTGCATTTGCATAGAGTCGTTGTGTCGGTCTCTTTGCATTTGCATAAATCATGAATGGATTGATTATGTGTGGGAAATTGTGAATTGATTAAGTATGTGTTGAGATTTATGATTGGATTGGTGAATTGATGTGCATATGTGATAAATGCATTGGTTATGGATGATATGTTTTATGTATAGACATATGCTATGTGATGTGGTGGTGTGTTTCCATATGTTATAACTTTGGTAAGCCTTATGTGCGAATATGTGATTATGTTGGTATAATTGATATATGATATGTGGTTGGATTATTAGAATATGTTATGTAGCTGTGGCATGCTATATGAATTAGTATGTGATGTTTGTGGTGAGAATAATTATGTATGTAAATTTGTATGTGTTGCATATTATTATGCAATCTTGATTTAGTTGTTATTTCTCACCCTTCTGATGTGGTTTGTTGCTCTATGAGGCAATTGCAGATTAGTAGATTTGGAGGCTTTTGTGAGGATTAATTCTCCATCCTTTCGTCGGTCTATCTGCTCTGATACGTAACACGGGAGTCGGGGAACGCTTTTGTTATATATGTATACATTTTGTTGGATCTATTTTGTATTATCTATGTATGTACATTTTGATGTTATAAAACAATTTATTTTGTAAAACAAGTCAGTTATGGATATTTCCGCTTTATTCCATAATTGAACTTTCCCTTTGTATGGAAAAAGTTTCTCTTTGATGTTTATCCCATTTTGTGTTATGTATCAAATATATGAGCAGGGATTGTGCTTTTTTTTCTTTAAATGTGGCATCCTTGTTTCTGTCGGAAAAATAAATTTTTATTTACTCTGATTTAATTATGTATTATTTATTCGCGATGGGAATTGGGGTGTTACAAAAGTGGTATCAGAGCAGGTTGGTCCGTCCGGCCAAGTTGTTGAGTCAGTTGGTGTGACAGTTGAATACTGTCGATGTTGTTTGTTCCTTAGTATGTGATCTGTGTGTGAAACACTGTCAGTACTTTCTGGTTTTCTAATCCTTTGTCTTTAGGATTGAGAATGAGATAAGTGGGGGAGAAGTTGGTGCTTCTCCAAGTTGCTTCAGGTGTGGAGCATTGGCTCAGTGTACCGTTGGTTGCAAGAGTGTAAGTGTTGTTTGGACAGTGTTGTTCCCGATTCTGGAGGGACTGCGGAGGTAAGGTTTATGTCGACTAAGGATTTGTGCCTTAGGTAGTTTTGTGCACAGGATGCAAGAAATGCTATTATAGTTTGGTAAAGACGGTTTATGCCCCATCATGGTTGTCGGCTGTCTATTGACAAATTGAGGAACTAATCACCCTTAATCTCTTGTTGATAGTAGACGGAATTATGTTGGATGGAATAGACGTGTCTTTTCGGCTTTGATAGTGTGTGTAATGAATTGGTTGGAATTGAGGAAAGGATTACGGATTATTTTGTTGAGTCGATGAAGATTCTTATATCGGAAGATGAGACGGATTAGAGGTTTTGGTATGTTGGTCCAGTTGGGAAGTCATTGAGAGAGAACGATTGGGTATCGTTAATGGTTGTTCTCAGAGAGTAGAGTGTAAACTCAAATTTGACAAAGGTGAATAGTTGAGGTTTGTATCTGCTAAGTAAGTAGAAAACTCTCAGGGGATGAGACTAAGATGGTTGTTATATTTGTGATGATAGTTTCTAGAAATTGGCATAAAGGCCACAGTGATTGTCTTCCAGTTGTGCATGATTCCAGATGTGTTTCCGGATGAAATATTGGATGTTAGCGTTAGAATTACTCAGATTGAAAGAGCGGTTGGAAGATTTACTGGAAAGGGGGCTGTGAGACCAAGTGTGTCGCCTAAGAGAGCTCCAGTATTGTTAGTAACAAAAAGGAAGGATGATTGAACGGAATAACAAGCATGATGTGTATAATGGTATTGAGGCTTTGGAAAGAAAAACTTAGAGTTTTGGTGAGTTCTGGAGTTTTTAAAGTTTTAGGCCATTAATGGAAATCTTGAGAAAACCCTTAGGTGGGGATGTAATATTTGAGAGTTCTTTTTGGTTGGTTGTTGCGACATGTTGGAATTTATGGAATTTGGATTGTTAAGAGAAGAAATTGTGTATGGATTACTGACAGTTGAATGAGGTAACGATTGAGAATAAGTGTCCACTTTCATGAATAGATGACTGGAATGGCTTGGTTGAGTTTGAGTGAAATTGCAATTGTTTGGAATGTTTGATAAGAGTGGTGAATTGTGTGAGTTGAGGCTTTGATCGATTTAATGTGACTGGTTATGTTTGTTATCATCGGGATAGGCTATTATTTACTCGGTTAAGCTTGTGTGTAAGTAACCAGTTACCCAGTGAAAAGTTTTGCAAAAGCTTTAAGAATTTATATCTTTTGGAATTTGGTTGGGCATTACGACGTACAGTGATGTTATTTGGGGTTAGTAATGCGTCTGTAATGTTTGTGGAGTAGAAGAATCGTATCTTCCATATTTATTTGGATAAGTTCGTAATGGTTTTGATTGAGGATATTCGGATCTGTTATAAACTCAGAGAAAGAACAGGTAGAGTGTTTGAGAATTGAATTACAAGTGTTGAAAAGAGACGAAGTTTTATGATAAGTTATTCAAGTGAGAATTTGGGTTGAAAAAGGTTAGTTTTCTTGGATATGTTATTTCAGATGAGAGTTTGGTCATGGATCCATCGGAAGTAGATGCAGTTCTACAATGAGAAGCTCCGAAGTTGGTTAAGGAGATTAGAAGCATTTTGGACCTAAGTGGTTATTACCGTAGGTTATGGAAGGCTTTTCCAAGTTAGCGTTTTCGTTACTTCGATTGACTTGCAAAAGGTAAGTCGTTTGTTTGGGATGTTCGTTGTAAGGAAAGTTTCAGAGAGCTAAAGTAGAATTTGTCTACGGTTCCAGTTTTGATTCTGCGCGCTCCTGATAAACCGTTTGTGAGGTGTTGGGATGCGTCTTTGATGAGTTTAGGAAGTGTGTTAATGGAAGAGGGTAAAGTCGTGGCTTATGTTTTACGACAATTGAGGATTCATAAAAGGATCTATACTATTCCGGATTTGGAATTGGTTGCGGTTGTATTGTGTTGGAATATTTGGAGGTATTATCTTTATGGTTCTAGGTTCGAAGTGTTTAGTAATCACAAGAGTTTAGAGTACTTGTTTGGTCTGAAGGAATAGAGTGTGAGATAACACAATAGAGTGTGAGGTTGGGTATATTAAAAATGAACAGTGATTTTTGGCGAATATGAGAAAGAGTTAGACTTTGGACGTGAGATTGGTAGTTTTGATGGTTACTAGTAATCAGAGAGCGCAGCGGAAGCGTGTTGTGGCACATTTTGTATTTGTGTGAGACTGGTAAGAGTTCATAGGTTGAACATTGGAAACATGTAGGAATGATGAAACCATTGGACGTTTCAGAATGGAAGTGTTAGGTGAAAGGTTTAAATATTATACATGGGCTACTATGTAGATGGATGTTCTGGTTGTATGTTCGATTGGTGAATCATAGCATTGTTGTAATATTGTTGTGTGACAAGGATGTTTGGTATTATGGTTATGTAGAGGTTGTTGAATCGATGTTGGGTCGTGGAACTTTATGTTCTTGTTTGTGTTGTTGCCTCGTTTCCATCATGTTGGTTCGAGTGCGAGTAGCTAATTCCTATGTGTGTTCGTAACTTGGGTATTCTTTGAGTTGTGAGTTGGTCGTCAAGTGCATTGTATGGGCTTGGCATCTTGTCATTGTAGTTGTCGTCGTTGTCGTGTCGTTGTTGTAGCTGCTGTTAGCAAGGTGGTTTGTCAGTTTGTGTTATTCGTGGTGTGCATTTTTTTGGCATGATAGTTTGTTAGTCGGATGCGAGAGTCGTATCCGGAGTTGTTCGTCTCAGTTATATTTTCGAGGACGAAAATGTCTAAGTGGGGGAGAATTATAACGCCCCGTTTTGTCCGATTTATTTAATCGAATCGATTTAATTATTTTCGTTTTTATATTATTTTATTCTTGACTTTTATTTGACAATATATTATTTTTCATCGTTATTATGCTTTATCGCGTTTTGAGAGCGTTTGCGAGATATTTGAGCTGAGGGGTAAAATAGTCTTTTTAGGGATTAGATATTTTTAATAAATAGAGATTAGAGAGAAATAGAAAGAAAAGAAAAAGAAGAGAAAGAAAAGAGAGAAAGAAGGAAAAGGAGAAGAAAGAAAGAGAGAAGAGAAGAAAGAGGAAAATCGAGGAAAACTCCGATTCAAGCGCGATTAATCGGGTAAGGGTGAGAAGTTTCGATTATATCTTGCTTGTGTATGTATATGTGTTGTTTGTTGTAATTGTTTTGGTTGTTTCACAACTTTTCCTCATTGATAAATTGATGAACAAATGAATAGAAATCGATGTTTTCGCGGTCGGAAATCGATATAAATCGCGTTGTATGATCACACTGTGTTTATGAACAATTGCTGATACTTGTTTTGCTGTTGGAATTGATTTGGGATGAAAAATGGGATTTTTGGGGGTTTTGGAACCATTTAACCCGCAGCAGAAAATTCTGGTTCTGGTACGATTCGCCAGGCGAATTGGGGATTTGCCAGGCGAATTAGGTCTCGCCACTAGTTCGCCAGGCGAAGTGCTGGCGAAGGAGGATTCGCTAGGCGAAATCGTAAGTCGCCAGGCGAAAACGGAGAGACAGAAATGTGTTAGCTTCTGTAACTCTTGGGGTTTTTCTAAAATTGTGGTTAGCCACTAGTTCGCCAGGCGAAGTGCTGGCGAAGGGGGATCCGCCAGGCGAAATCCTAAGTCGCCAGGCGAATCTGGCTGTTTCTCAATAAATTATTTTCTTTGAAAATTCTTAACTTTTGATCCGTAACTCGGATTGAGGTGAGGTCAGATTCGTTAGAAAGCTTATGAAATGTTTTTTCTTATTAAAATGGTTTTGGGATTAGTGGCCGAATTAATTATGTCGGGAATTTGGAAACGTGTCGTTTTGTCGACTTTTACCGTCTTAACTGTGTGTATTTGATGTGTTACCATGAAATATGCTTTTGATATATAATGTATGACTTGTGTACTGTGGTATGATGTAAATGCATGTGATGAAATGTTGTGATGATGGTTTGTGGCCTAAGGGCAAATAAATGCATTGTGTTGTGTTTGATTGTGTATGCATGATTATGGATGTTGGAGTGATTCACATGGATGTGTATATGTATGCATTTGGTTGTCATGAGTCATTGTATGCCAAGCATCATGATATGCATTCTTGTGATGTCGTGTGCCCTAGTGGGTGTGAGCGACAAAACGATTCCCGAGGGAATCTGCTATAACGGTCGTGAGCCTTATACCGAGAGGACCTAAAGCGACGTTATAGACGATCGTGAGCCTTATACAAAGAGGACCTAAAGCGATCGGATCGTGAGCCTTATACCGAGAGGACCTAAAGCGATCCATAAATGTCGTGAGCCTTATACCAAGAGGACCTAAAGCGACGGGGAACATCGTTTGCCCGACGAGAAGTTACACTAAGTAACAAGCGATGATTCCAATAGTTCCTGAGTGAATTAATGATGAGAATGATGGATGGATGGTACCGCATTGCATTTGCATAGAGTCATTGTGTTGGTCTCTTTGCATTTGCATAAATCATGAATGGATTGATTATGTGTGGGAAATTGTGAATTGATTGAGTATGTGTTGAGATTTATGATTGGATTGGTGAATTGATGTGCATATGTGATAAATGCATTGGTTATGGATGATATGTTTTATGTATAGACATATGCTATGTGATGTGGTGGTGTGTTTCCATATGTTATAACTTTGGTATGCCTTATGTGCGAATATGTGATTATGTTGGTATAATTGATATATGATATGTGGTTGGATTATTAGAATATGTTATGTAGCTGTGGCATGCTATATGAATTAGTATGTGATGTTTGTGGTGAGAATAATTATGTATGTAAATTTGTATGTGTTGCATATTATTATGCAATCTTGATTTAGTTGTTATTTCTCACCCTTCTGCCGTGGTTTGTTGCTCTATGAGGCAATTGCAGATTAGTAGATTTGGAGGCTTTTGTGAGGATTAGTTCTCCATCCTTTCGTCGGTCTGTCTGCTCTGATACGTAACACGGGAGTCGGGGAACGCTTTTGTTATATATGTATACATTTTGGTGGATCTATTTTGTATTATCTCTGTATGTACATTTTGATGTTATAAAACAATTTATTTTTTAAAACAAGTCAGTTATGGATCTTTCCGCTTTATTCCATAATTGAACTTTCCCTTTGTATGGAAAAAGTTTCTCTTTGATGTTTATCCCATTTTGTGTTATGTATCAAATTTATGAGCAGGGATTGTGCTTTTTTTTCTTTAAATGTGGCATCCTTGTTTCTGTCGGAAAAATAAATTTTTATTTACTCTGATTTAATTATGTATTATTTATTCGCGATGGGAATTGGGGTGTTACAAGAGTAGGAATTCTCCCTTCTTATTCTTTCTCTAACACACAAGGTGTAATGCAGAAGTTGAAACGGACATCACAACAGCTCCAACTTGTACAGTGCTCCACGTGTGTTGTGAAATGGACAACGTAACAGCTTCAGTTTGTACAGCGCTCCTCGGCTATGCGTAGCATGAAACTCCAACTCCGCAGGGGATCCAGAAAGAGAAGCTCTAAAGAAATCCTATAGAAAGGGAAGGGGAAGATCAACTCATCGAAACATGGTTTCGATCAATTAATCAAGGGGAAATGCCATGCTAACAATTTTCCAAAAAGAACGGAAAATCATTAAAGCAAAAGGTGGGAATTATTGATTATACAAAATTAAATTTGCTCAATCAAGAACAAACTTAATGCAATCAAGAAACCAATATGCAAAACAGTACCAAATGCCATTTAGTATGCAATGCAAGAACATGTTAACAAGTGATCAAATAGAATGCAAGATGTTCATGAACAAACATTGCTAAAAATATGAATAAGTTGAATAATCGAAATCGTGCATCGAAAGTTCATAAACATGCTTCAAACAGAGGTTAAATGACACTTAAAACATCCATAAAATCAAGCATATTAATCCATGGAAGTTAGAGGAAGAAAGAATGTCAAACAAACTTGAAAAAACTCAAAATTGGCCATTCTGTTCAGTGGTAACCGGTTACTGCATATCTGCTAACCGGTTACTTACTTGAAAATCATCGTTTTTGGTGAAATTTACACTGAGTAACCGGTTACAGCATATCTACTAACCGGTTACTGGCTTGAAAATCAGTGTTTTTGGTAAAAATTGAACTGAGTAACTGGTTACAGCATATCTGCTAACCGGTTACCACTGAGACAGTGGCAAAAATAACTGCAAAAACAGCTGTTCAAAATGTGATTTTCTGCATTTAATCACTTATACCAACCACCACATGATAGATCATGAATTTGTGCACGAAATTTACATCATGTGAGTGCAATTAACACACATTACAAGCATCAATCATGGAGATCAAAGATCACGCAAAAGCATAACAAATCGAACCGAAAACGATTGAAATTACATCGTAAATGCGCGTAAACGATCGAAACAGTGAGAAAAGTAAGATCTACCAACCTACAAGGCGGAGATGTGCCTTGGTAATTGTTGCAAAGTGTTCTTGATGTAGAAAATTAAAGAAAACCATAGGAATCTTTAATTTGTTGACGAAACGTATCGAAACCGAGCAAAATACGCCGAAATTCTGAAATGCGAATTCGAACCGTTGAAAGTTGCAGCGAATACTCAAGGTTAATCCAAAAGCTGAAATAACTCCAGAAATCCAAGTATAATAGCAAGAATGATGAAAGTTGAGCTCAAGAAATAATCACTTTTGATGTAAAAGTGATTATTCTTCAATGTAGAAATTGAGCTTTGGTGATGGTATTGGAAGAGAATTGAGATGAAGATGGAGATGTAGCAGTGAAAAATCAGAGAGAATGTGAGAGAATTGAGAGTGAAATGTGAAGAATTTATGTGAGAAATGTGGGAAATGATGGAGAGACTTGAAAAGTGAGTGAAGGTGTGCTTATATAGATTTTTGGTTTGGAGTGTGAGAGGCTTGGAATTAGCTTTGGACTTAGCTTTGGGAGGTTTGGAGTTAGGGTTGGAGTTAGTTACACCTGACTCACTGAGTCAAGGTGGTTAACTCGGTTAGTTAGAACCAACTCGGTACCAATCCCAATGTGAGCTCCAACATCCAAAGGTTGATAGGCTTGGAAAACAAGGAACATGGTGCACTTAATTTTGAGTAAAGCATTAGAATAAATGCACTTGGAATGTCTTGAAATGTCTAGAGATGTCTAGAATATTCCACACACTGCTAGAATAATGTAGAAACAAAGGCCAAAGAGAGTGCACCCCTACTGTCCCAAAAATGCAGCAAAATCTGTAACTTTGTACAGAGTAATCGGTTACTGCATATCTGCTAACCGGTTACTTGCTTGAAAATCTGCATTTCTGGTGAAAAATACACTGAGTAACCGGTTATCAGATATATTGTAACCGGTTACTTCAGCCAAACTTTCCAAAATTTTCTTGGAAAATGATTTTGAAGTCCAGGTTTCGGTTTTCCACCTCTTGTTTTTATGAGTAAACATGGAAACCTTTATTTTGAGCTTGTTTTGGTGATGATATAATCTTGAGAGGATGCGATTAATCGGGCAAACAAACCTGAAAATCCTGCAACAAGAAATACACAGAGAAAATGCGAATGCGTATGCTCCCGATGCGAATGCACATGCTTATGCAAAAGACAAAAGAGGGAGGTCAAATTCCGGGTTACGACACTTTGGTAACAATATATCGTATTCATATTGTGTAGGATTCGTTGATTGACATGGCTAGTAAAGGTACATTTGTTCCACAACCATGACATGATATATTAGTTGAAGTAATCAAAACAAGAGAGCATGGTGGTCATGTACGTGGTGTTGGAGAAAATGTCAGTTTGAGATTCTGGTTTAGTATATCGATAAAAAGCACACACTATAATGAGATATTGGCTCCTTTTGAACATTCAATTAACCAATTAGTATGTCATGTTATGGATAAGAAAGATCTAATTCGTCTTCAATTAGATCAAGATCGAAAGTTAGAGGTTTTTTATGCCTATCCTAAAGATGTAAAGGATTTTTATGTCTGCAAATTAGTGGCTAGACGTATGAATACTAAATTTGTGGTGCACATAAGAATATAATTAAATATCTCATCATGGTACATTCATCGTGTTTTTATATAACTAATTCCTCACTTATTTATGCATTTTGTTCAACCATTAGGCACTTTGTCGCGGCGCAAAAAATACCTAGAGCGCTCGCAAGCTCGAGATGATTACAGAGTCGCCGTCAATATTTATTTGTTAAAAAGGAAAGGAAAAATATCGATAAAACCCTAAATGAAAAAAGAAAATTATCGTCGCAACAAAATTTGGATTCGAGAGTCGATTATGCAAGGGGAAGGTATTGAAACCCCTCACATCCGTTGTACCCAATGGAACCCATTTAGTTAGATTTTTGAATAGAATGTTAGCTTTTATTATTTTCTTTCTTCAATTTATAGAAAAGTTAAAAAGGAAAAGGAAAAGGAAAAGGTTGCAAAAATGTTTTTTAATAGTGTACTTGACAAGATAACGGGTTTTGCTCCTACGTTTCCTTAGGTGCGATGAGGATTTCAAAGATAGGTAGTTCTTAGCAAGAAAGAAGATATTTTTGGATTTTTTTTGTTATCGTGCTTGATGAGACGTTGAATCTCGCTCATACGCATCTCCGGGTGCGATGTGGAACTCAAAGCTATGTAGTACCACTACAAGAAAATTGGCAAGTTGCGATGGTTAGTTTGCAAGTTGCGAAGATTTTGTTTCTGCCGCAAAAACGTGTATCTCCAGGCAATACTGCGACGGATTCTAAAACCGTCGTTCCAACTATCGTTGTAAGTTGCGACGGTTGTGAAACTGATGTAAATTTCAAAAAACGACGGTTCAAACTGTCGTAATTATATTTACTAATTCTATATAATTTATGTTGGTTGCGACAGTTTCAACTGCCGTAATTTTATCTATAGTTTTTTTTATTATATTCTTTTTTTATTTAAACTAGTAGGATACATGTACGTTCGCACGGATACTGATGTGTTACGCGCATTAATTTTTTTAAAATAAAATAAGAATGTAAAAAAGAAAAATAATTTTTTTTAACAAAAGAGTTGATTATTTTTAAAAGAAAGATATATTTTGATTTATATATGGATCATAAATATAATTTTTCCATATATAAAATTATTTGGATGAAAGATATATTTTTTTGTATGTAATATTATTTTTGTTTTGATAATATTTATAAAAAAAAATTTTAATAAAAAACACTTATTCCCATTTAAAAAAAATTAAGATTCACTAATTAATTTTAAAACAAAATTTTCCATTAATAACATATATTAGTGAATTAATTACATCAATAATCTATAGTTCACTTTTCCATATATTTTCTTAAAAAATATAATATCTTAAAAGTAATTTCAAAATAAAAATATTAGTAACATAAATAATTAAGACATAACACATTTTCCCCGTGTTTGGATTCGTACATTATTTTAAATATATTAACTTTAATTTTCTTTAATTGTACAAAAAAATATAATAACTAGTGGGTTCGCACGAATTCTGATTTGGATACCCGTGTATTTGCATTGGTACTGATGTGTTGCGTGCATTTGTTTCTAGAATGCAATTAGAATGAAACAACAGAAAGACAATTATTTAACTAAGAAAGTTTATTATTTTAAAAAGAAAAACGTATTTATATTTATATTTGGAGCATAAATATAGTTTTTCAATATAAAAAAATATTTGAATCAACCATATATTTTCCCGTATGTAAATATTAATTTTATTTTGACATTTTTTATTAAAAAATTTATGCAATCATTTAGTTTTATAAATAACAAAGAATACCATATTATTTGTAAATATTATTTTAATTGTATAAATAAATATTAGTAACATAAATAAATGCATATTGCCCGTGTTTGAATTCATACAATATTTTTCATGTAAACGATTTTGACAGGTTTTACTATAATCATATCAATAATATCAATAATAATTATAACAATGATAATAAAACACATTAAATTAGAATAAATAATAGAAAAATTTTCTTAAAAAATATGACAGGTTTTAGTGAATAATTTATGAGAAAAAAGAAAATGCATTGACAGTGTAAAATATTTTACACTGTCAACCAATCACAACCATGTATCAGAATAAAACATATTTTTTATTTTAAAAATACTGATATTACATGGCAATTGTAAACATTTTGATTGGTTGCATGTGTAAAACTGTCTTACACTGATAGTGCACTACCATTAATCCCATAATTTATAGGAAAAATGTGAATAAAAATATTTGTTTTAATTGCATGTTTAAAAAAATGATAAGTTATGATAGGATTACAATTTAGTTTCTATAGTTATCAAAATCATCAAAAATATTAATAACAATAAAAATTTTAAATTGACGAATAAAAATAGATACTAAAATTGGTAATGAAATATTTAAATACCAATATTTTTTAAACAAATTTAGAGGATTAAAAATGAAAGTTATTATACTTAGAAGATCAAAAGCATATTAACTCTATAATTTAATTTTATTGAATCAAATTCAAATTAAAAATAACTATTTTACAAAGTGTGATTATGCATAATATTGCTGATGAAAAGTTTGTTTTTACTCATTTTATTGAATTTTTAATTAAAAAATGTTACTGAACCAGCAAGTAAAAACAAAATAGAAAAATTATTGAAAAGTTTAATTAAATATGTTTTAATTATTAATGTACTGCCATAACTTATAAAATGAGATATTAATTATAATGTAATATACAAATAATTTTACCTTTAAAACACATTTTTTAAACATATAATTAAACAAAATTAAAATAAATTTTTTATTTGCATCAATTACAATCACTTGTTTATATTTAAACCAATTTTCTTTCTAAATTAATTCTTCATATGTTAAATAATAAAAAAAAGTTAGAAATGACAATTATATTATTTATTTTATATTCAAAATTGATATATATATATATATATATATTCTTTACTATATTATAAGAAAAAGTTCATATTTTACCTAATAAAAGTAAATATATTTAACATATAAAAATTAATAATAAATAATAAAATAAATGCTTAAAATAAAATTAAATATTTTGTATAAAACAAAATAATGCTAATAAAAGTGATAATGGTATTACCAAAAAAAAAAATAGAAGTGATAATGGACTTTAAAAAAAACTACAAAGGGTTGGCCCAGTATAAATAAAATAACCCTAATTGTTAGTTAAAACACATAATACGTATCAGTTTTTCTTCTTGAGCGCCGTTCTAATTCTTTTCTTCCTTTTGTTTTTGTGATGGACAATTCTTGTTTTCCATTTAATTGCAATTTGTCTCCTTCAGCTTCCATATTTAAATGAAGTTATGTCTTCTCTACCTTATTCAATAAGTATGCATTTTGAAAGGAATTAACTTGAATTTGAGTCCTCTAAGGTGGCGTTAGATATGTTTTATTTGTGATATAATCTTTATTTTTGAATATGTATAGTTTAGATCTACATATTTTATTTATTGATTTTTTTATGGTAGAAAAAATATAATTTTTGTTATCTTTTTAATTTTTATTGTAGATCTGGTGGTGAAATTTGTTTGGTTCTTATCATAGATAGCAAATAATAATGGTAAATTAAAAGAATAATAAATTTTTATTGTGATAATTTATGAGATAAATCAAAAGAATAATATTTTCTATGGAAATAATTTATAAAAAATAGTGTTTAAATAAAGATAAAAGTCGACTTTGGTCAATTTAGAAAATATATTTATTTTCTTTTCTTTTATATACTCTTTAATATTGTTTCTAAATTTTACTTTTACAACATTTTTACATTTTATTTTAAATAAAAAACAGTACATAAATTGAGGTTGAAGTCATTTTTTATTCTCGTATTTCATAAAAAAATATATTTTCTTTCATTTTTTATCTTTTTTATACCTATGACATAAATTTGAAAAAATAATTTATAAAATTTTCTTGTTGGTTAGTTTAAAAAATATGATATATAAAAAAAAAAGTTATAAATTTGTGCACTCAAAAATGATTATTTATCAAACAAAAGTTTTAGAAGAATAAACTATGAATGTTTGGCACACCTTGTCAAATTTATATCATATTGATGAAGCTGAAAACAAAATACAAAATATATAGTGATTGAAAAATTAATTAAAATTTCAACTATGAAAAAATAAAATACGAAATTACTCATTTTTCTTTTTGAAAACAAATAAACAACATATTTGAAAAAATGCAAAAGTATCACAAAATTTATACTATTTCAAATATGAAATTGAAATAAGAACAAATGAGAAATTCAAATAAGAAGAAGAATTTTTTTACAGAAAAAAGCGATGAGCGAAGTGAAGAGAGGAGAGATTCATTAATCACATTTATAGGAAGGAAATAAAGAGATAAATATGAATAAAGGGGAAATTTGAATTCAAAATAAATGTAGAGAGGGAAAATTGAGAAAAAATAAATTTAAAAAAAAATGTTGAAGTGACGTGAGAAGAAGAAAAGTTGATGGATATTGACAGAATTTATGAAAAGGTAATGTTATTCTTTTGTCATCATTTCCTTTTAGTTATAATTTAAATTCATTTGTGTAAGTTGAAGCAAGTATTAGTTAGACATACAATTTAGTTAAAAATAATAATTTTTGGACCAATTTTACCTTTTATTTGCATTGTTGTCAACTTTTAATACTGGGGTAGATTATTCAAAGAACAATCAGTTTTCTTATATTATAGATTATTATTATCTCAATTTTTTTATAATATTATTTTTTATTTAAATTATTATTCTTTTTTGTTAATATTTCTATAATTTATAATAACATAGGATGATAACAAAATTTATGGTAATATTTATTTATTATTTAATTTTTTTTATAATAGTATGATAACATATTAAAATTCCAATCACAAACATCTAATATCAAATAACCATCATAATGTCATATAGTAAAGTAACTGAAAACATATAAAATCTCAATATTATAATAATGAGCATCATAATTCCAAAAATACAATGAAAAATAAGCATCATAATGCCAAAAGTTTATAGTATAGTCTAATTTGTCCTTCTAGATGATCCATTATCTGCAATTCGGTAGTTAGACTCAGAAGAACGCCTACCATCAACGGGTGATTCCAATCCTTGAAAAAAAAGTATTAAAATAATAAACTCTTTAAATCAATACTCATGATCTTTAACTTTTAATGTATCTAAAATAATATACATATCTTCCACTAGAATTTTGCATTTGCATTAAGAGTTCAATTTTCTCTTTCCTAACATTGTCCATTTGCTTTAAGAGTGCGATTTCCTCCATCAATTCTTCAATTTTGGAATTATTTTATTTAAGTGCAATAATATCTTCTTGCATTTCCTTTATTCTCTCATTTTCTTCAGAAGAAGACGTCGATCTTGTAAATTTATTAATCTGAGATGACGTAACTCCAAGTCTCATACAACAAACATATCCAGGATGTTCTTTTCCAGAGACGTTCTAAAATGTCTCGTTTTCAGACATAGAGTCCTTAATAGCAACTTGTAATCTTTCCTACACATGCAAAAGAGAAAATTGAGCAAGGAACAATTAGCAAGCAACATGATTATCTCACAATAACTACTACAAAGCACAATATATATATATATATATATATATAGAGAGAGAGAGAGAGAGAGAGATTAATTACTATGCACTGACAGTGTAAAAAATTTTACACTGTCAATACATCACCATCATCCGTTTGAATTACTTTACAGATTATTAAAATAAAAGTCAAACTTCTATTTACATCCAACGGTTATAATTAACTGACAGTGTAAAATCCTTTTACACTGTCAGTGCATTTCAATTAAATTCATATATATATATATATATATATATATATATCAAATAAGAAATGGTCAAATTGTTTATTAACATCCTGGATATATTAAAAATATAAGTTACCAAATAAAAATAGTAATATATCATCTTGGAATAAAAATAGTGATATATCAAAAATAGAATATATCAAAAATAGTTATAACACACTGGATATAATGATAATTTCAATTTGTTTCCACATCGAGCATAAGTTACCAAATAAATTACCGGACAAATGAATTTTGTATCAATTAATTTCTTTTGTTTATGGGGGCTGGCTTTGGTGTGAAACTAATTTCTGATATATTTTTCCCCCTTGCAGCAGGACTCTATAAAAGGTGCCAAATGGAGTGGCGCAACTGAGATGACAGAGGAACAGGCATTAGCAGAGCAGCAAGCATCTTTGACTCTTCCCTATGGGTAATTTAGATCGATTTCACACAACACATTCACTACTTTGCTGGCCTATTGTGAATGTGCTCCCCATTTTGTACTATTAGTGATCAATATTTGTAAGTTAATGTAATTAATTAATGGAGTTCATTCAATCTATTTAGAATTGTATGTAAATTATTTCATTTAGTTGTATCTTCTACACTAATAGCCCTTGGCTTAGTTTTTTTTTTTATAAGCAACTTCATTAATAGGAGATTAAGGAAATCTCAAACCAAGGAACTACAAGCACCAAACAAACAAACGATTACAAAAAATCGAACGGATACTTATACCACTCGTACAAGCTACACTTCTTGCTATCCTCATATCCTAAAATCAACCAATTCCACGAAGTGACTTTAATATCAACAACAATATCGTCAACGTTATCAATCGCATCATTGAACAAAATATTATTTCTAGCCCTCCAAATATTCCAACAAGTGATAAACCAAATTGAATTTATCTTACCCACTATGCTTCGACCTTGAAGGCGCGAGTACCAAGCCTTCGCATGAAGACTAAAATTAGATTCCGATATTCTACCTATATCCACCCACTCGCATATCTTACTCCAGACCAATGACGATTTATGACACGAAAAGAATAAATGAGTAGAATCCTCAATCTCTTGGAAGCATAACATACAAACCTTATTGTGCTCATTCTCAATAATACATCTAGCCACCAAGTTCGATCTCGTGGGCAGCCTATCTAACACCATCCTCCAAGGAAATACTTGGACTTTCACCGGAATAACAGTCTTCCATAATATCTCCAGCAGGCCTGCAATTTCTACCTCAACCACATTTAAAGATTCAGCATAATTCAAAAAAAGAATAAAAGGAATTCACAATGAACTCCATCGAATCATTTAATGGCCAAACCCACTCATCTTGCTCGCCTTGCTTAATAGGAACCGCTTCCAGCAACTGGCAGCACTCTGTCCACTCAGGTTCCAGCATACTAACAGGTACTACCATCGACTGTCACAGCTTCCATCGCCACTGTTCCTCTTCCTAAACACACATCTCTCTGATAGAACAGTAGGAGCTCCAGCAGGCTTGGTACAGAAGAGGAAATCTTTGTTTCAAAGCCAATTGACCAACCCAAACAGACTGCCAGAATGCAATGCAGGATCCGTCTCCTACCGAACACTCCAAAAGTTTACTAAAGCTTTCATGATTCTCAGTAATAGAAATGGAAAAAATGTCCTTTAACCATAACGAATCATTCTTCGAACTACCTACATCCAAGAATGTTTGCACCTTCATACTCAAGTTACTGTATCTATTAACAAGCGTCTGCCTCCAAATTTCATTACCTCCACGGGACAACTTCCATAACCATTTTACAAGAAGGGCTCGATTAAAACGACCAACATGTTTAATTCCAAGCCCTCCGCAATGCTTCGGTTTACAAACGGACTTCCAAGATATCCAAGAAACGAACTTGTTATTTGATGCCCCAGCCCAAAGGAAACGACGTTGGATTGCTATGATATCCTTCACAACTTTCTTAGGAGCCTTAAAGAAAGCCAAATGGTGAATTGGAAGGTTAACGAGAACCGAGTTTATAAGAGACACTCTACCCCCAATTGATAAGTTCCGTCCAATCCATCTAGATAGTCTATTCCTCAAGCAAGTAACGACCGGTTTCCAAAAAGAACATCGGTGATGATTACCTCCAACCATTAATCCAAGGAATTTGAAAGGGAGACTACCAGATTTGCAATGTAGAAATTGTTCTGCTGCAGTAAGGAACTCAGCCTCAACTCCAATCCCGTACAAGCAACTTTTAGAGAAATTTATCTTAAGAGCGGAGATCAGTTCAAAAGCCCGAAGAATTGCCTTGAATGCCCAAATGTTTGTAACTGATCCATCCCCGAAAAGTAACGTATCGTCAGCAAACTGTAACACACTTATAGTAGGACAATCATGAACTTTAAACTCTGACATCATATTATTAGAAGTTGCATTTCTTACCATACTAGCCAAACCCTCCGCTACAATTGCAAACAGATAGGGGGATAACGGATCACCTTGTTTCAATCCCCTTCCTGCCTTGAAATCCTTCGATGGGCTGCCGTTAATTAAGATCGACATAAAACTATTGAAGACAGATCCTCTAATCAATTTCAACCAATTATTCCCAAATCCCATCTTAACAAGCATTTCTTCTAGGTACGACCAATCCACGCAGTCATATGCCTTCGCAAAGTCTACTTTAAAAAGTAAACAATTCTTCTTAAACCTTTTAGCATAGTCAACGATTTCACTAGCCATCAACACTCCGTCAAAGATTTGTCGCCTAGGAATAAACGCAGATTGAGAAGGAGACAGTTTGTGAATTACCTTACCCAATCTACTAGCAAGCATCTTGGAAATCATTTTCAGCACACAACTAACCAAACTGATAGGCCTGAACTCTTCAAAACTTTGAGGATTATCTACCTTCGGAACTAACGAAATAAAAGAAGACGCAAACATCTTGGACAAATATCCTGTTTTGAAAAATTCCAGAATGCAGTTCGTAAAATCAACACCTATAATATCCCAACAAGTCTTGATAAATTTGAAATTAAAGCCATCGACCCCTGGGCACTTGTTTCCGTCGCAGCTGAAAACTGCTACTTTCACATCTGCAGCAGCAAAATCAGCTTCTAACAGGTTTTTGTCTACCTCTTCTAGATTTACCAAACAATCAGAGTTGCTCCTAAATCTGATCAAGTCCTGTTTCTGAAACCTGCCCTCGAAGAATTTCATCGCTTCACGTTTAATCTTTTCAGGATCTTCCTCTAAATAACCTTCCACTTTGATTGCAAAAAAGTTATTAGATCGATTCCTCATCTTTAAGGAGTCATGGAAGTATTTGGTGTTGAGATCGCCATCTGAAAACCATCTCACCCGTGAATTCTGAACAAGCATACTTTCTTTTAACCTCAAATTCATCCACATCTCTTCCTGAACCCTCAATCTATCCTTAACTACTTCTTCGTCTTGGCTGCCACGCTCCAAATCCGAATACAACTCAATTTGATTAAGTTATTGGACATTGTCTTCAATCTGAAGCTCTAACCACCCAAAAACGTTGATATTCCATCTTCTCAAATCTGCTTTAAGAGCTTTCAACTTATTGAGTAAAATGTTGCAGCAAGAACCAGTAGAAGAATAGGAGTTCCAGGATTTCTTTACAAAAGGGAGGAAATCGTTATGATTAAACCAACAATTAAAAGTCCTAAAAGGTTTAGGACTCCAATTTACGTTATTGGATTTCAACCACACGGGCTGGTGATCCGACACGTCTCTATCTCCCACCACTTGGTTCTTCAGAGACAACAGAGAAATAGCAATATCATCCGCCAAAACTTTATCCAACCTACTTCTACTTTTGCCGTTAGAATTGAACCAAGTGAATCTATTTCCAATAGCCAGTAAATCAAACATATTCAACTCATCAATGAATAAGCAAAAATCCCTCATTTCACCACTATTAGAACTAAACACACCTTTCCTTTCCTCCCCATTTTTGACAGCGTTGAAATCCCCGCCAACGATCCAACCACCACCAAGGAAACGCCTCTTCGCTTCAATCAAATCCCTTCAAAGTCTCCTTGGCTTAGTTTTGAAATAGTGAATGTATGAAATTGTAACCGTCTGTTATATTCTATCACCTGTCATATCTAAGTGTGATTTGAATGCAGCATGTTTTGTTTTGTCCTTTCTTGCTTATTGTTTCCTTGTCCTTACTAAATGCCACCCTCTAATTTGCACTTCTTGAAACATTTAAGCTAATAGATAATCCCTCTTCCTTAAACCAAAGTTGTTACTGGTCTTTCTCTTCAATGTTGTTAAATGGTGGCCATGGCGGATTATTTTTTATAACTGCTACAGGCAGTTTGTGAAGGGATGTCAGCCATGACGCCGTCATAAGCCACAATGGCATGGCATGCTTACAGGGCTGTTTTTTTCCTATCTCCATATTTTGCATGCCATTTGATAACATTGATTCCCTTACATCATATTATTGTTTCCTACAAACTGTTGATAATTGATTATAAATAATATGTATCTTAAAAGGTTATTTTTTGTCTGAATTCCTTTTCAATTCCCGAGGTAACATGTTCCGAATACAACATATTTCTGTTATCTAGTGTTATATCTCATGAAAATGAGATTGTCAATATTACAACATGCTTGTTCTTACTTTTTTTTATTGATTTACTCACGTTTATATCGGGTTCTTGGATTTGGCGATTACAATTTGTTTAGAAGGGAATGAATATGAATAAAATATGCATGAATTCTAGTTGTCGTCGTACAAAACTAAATTAGTCTAAGTAAGTCAGAAAAAAAGGTCCAACTATCAATTAATGCAAAGCATAGTACTTAGCTTCATATTACTTTCAAACATAATCACAATTATCAATTTATTTTAACAAGTTTTCAGACATATTCTCCCCACCTCTAAGAGATGCCAAAAGGTTCGATTTTTTCTCAAACCTTAAGGAGACTAACAAATATTTTAAAAGAATTAACTTGCAATTACATTATTGTTGTATAAATCTTCATTGACAAAATACCCGTCAGATTTTTTATGAGACACTGCATACATTTCTCCTCTGCTGTATGGTCGTCCATCTCTCAATTCCTACAAATAAGCACAAATACTAACTATTTGTACTATTAGGCATACAATCAACAATATATAGATTTAGACATACCAACTCATGTTGCTTCCTTGTAAGCGACTTAGATCCGAGTGTATGTGGATTCTTCAATTTTCCTCTATTTTGGGCTTCTTTTGTTTGCTATTTTCTACATTAGTAACAAATAAAAACATGCGTTATAGATAGCGAAAAGATATATTGCATTACTTATATATTAAAAATACAATTATACGAGTGAAACACTAAAATTACCTGTGTTTCTTCCTTCCGCCTATATTGAACAAAAACATCCCAATCGTTTTCATAAATTCCTTTTGGATAATTTGCAAGATTTTACTCTAATGTGAGATCCCATCTATAAAATTTATGAAACAAATGATGTCGATATTCCCTCCATTTCTTTGTAGCAGAAGCGAGTATGAAATCTTTGTCACGCCCATCATCAATAAGAAAATGAAGCTAACCATAAAAATAAAATTTAGTTGACAAAGCAAATAATAATCACCATGAAATTAATTTTAAAAATATGTAGTTGTTTATTAATGATACCTTTATCTTTGCAGCATAAAACTTTGTTTTTCTATCAGTTGGAATTTTCTTCCAATTTTCAAAAATAATGGGCAAGTCTATAAACATTCTAACAATTCTACCCAAATACCCTGCTAACAACGAGAAGCTGCTCCTACTGTGCGATGGCTTTTATCCCATTCAAGTATTATCCATGTTCCATCTGACTCTGTTTTCACAACCAAGTCTTTCACACATAAACGTGTGTTTGAAATATGACCCACATCATCTATCACAAAAAGTTATCAAAATAATATTATAACTCAACTATGTAAAACATTTAAATCATTTAAAGATATTGTAACCTTAAATTACTTACTAATGACATTTACATCCCAATACACAGAACTAGGCACTTGAACAACATCTTCGTTCTCATCTTCTAACACAACATCTTCAACCTCATCTTCTACCACAACATCTTTCGAGTGAGGGGATAAAATGTCATGGTGAGGAAATTTCTCGGAAGAAGGTGATGGTTTTGCAGTTTGAATTGACGGAGGGGTTATTGTAGTTTGGATTGGCGGAGGGGTTATTGTAGTTTGGATTGGCGGAGGGGTTATTATAGCTTGGATTGGCAGAGGGGTTATTGTAGCTTGATATGGCTGAGAGAGATTTGGCTTTTGGATTGGCTGAGGGGGATTTGTATTTTGGATTGGAAGTGGGGTTATTGATGATTTTGGAGTTGTCGTTGAATATAGGCGCTTCTTTTTTACTTCAAGCTCTCCAGGTTGTACAAACCTCGGACGACCCTTCATAGACTAAATAAGATGCACCAGTGAATATTAGTCAACAATCAATATAATTAATTTGTATAGAGTAGTATTGAGAATTTATTACTAACCGATGATGGTTGTGAAGAAGACGAAGATGATTTGTAAAGGGATTGAGAAAGTTTAGTAAGATTGAGAGCCTGCATCTTTTTCTGATTCTCTTCAATTGTTTTGCGGCGAATATACTCATATGATGAATTCATTCTTTCACAGCAGACTTCAACTGCAAGTATAGGTGATAAACAAGTCAGTACTCTAAAATATAAATTATGACTACAAATTTAATAAATATAACATAAACACGGAGTAACATAAATTATGACTACAAATTTAATAAACATAACATAAATACAATAAATTAAAAGATAAATTATGCAATAAAACATAGAGTAACAAACTCATACATTAATTAGGGATAAGAAACAAAAAACATAAGTCTCATACGGGTTACAAACAAGTTAGACTTCGTATTAATAAAAAACTATATCTTAATTATTATCATCATTTGCCGCTGAAGTTCCAGGATCATCGTTAGAAAAAATTTGATCCAAATTTTGTGATGGATATGGCTCAATGGGTGTCATAATTTCATCATTTCCACCCATGTCATACAAGTCTCTTGGCTTCAAATGAACAGGCACTACTACGAAAAACCCATTTAACAACGGTTGGGAATGACATATAATGACGCGGGCGAGGGCGTTGTTATGTAGATTGTCGTTGTATATATGATACTTACAACCACGACCTAGTAGGCGTTGTAATAAATTGGAAAGCGCGCTACCTATAATGACGGTTATTTTAAATACCCGTTGTTGTATGTCTTTTAATAAAATAAAATAAAAATTGCAGCATTAGAACAAGAACAACAGCAAGAACAAGAACAACAACAAGAACAACAAGAACATCAAGAACAAGAACAAGAACAACAACAACAACAACAACAACAACAACAACAATAACAATAACAAAAAGAAGAAGAAGAAGAAGAAGAAGAAGAAGAAGAAGAAGAAGAAGAAGAAGAAGAAGAAGAAGAAGAAGAAGAAGAAGAAGAAGAAAAACAAGAACAACAACAACAACAATAATAATAACAATAATAACAACAAGAACAACATTAATAAAAAAGAGCAACAAGAACAACAATAATAAAAAAGAACAACAAAGAACAAAAATAATTAAAAAAGAACGCCAACAACTAACATTGCTAACTCGAGTTCTGAAATTTGTTCTGAAATTTGGTTTAGTGGAGAAATAGAGTATCGTAAATGAAAGATGATGTTTGGAGGTAGAAGATGTCTAAGTTTTAGGTTTCACGCGGATCACTAATAGTATTGTCTTGGCCGTTGATAATCACTAAATTGACGACCAAGATTTGTTTAAGGATAATGAATAAACTCAATATACACGCCACCTATAATGTTGGTAATGAGACTTGAAAAATGCTGGTGTTGGGACTTGAACCTGTGACAAGACGCTACCTATAATGACAGTTGGTTTAAATTACCCGTGGTGAAATGTATGTAAGCATTTTGAAAAAATAAGTAAAAAACGCTACCTATAATGACGGTTGGTTTAAATACCCGTAATTAAACGTCTGTCAGCATTTTGAAAAAATAGGAAAGAAGTAACATGATTAAAATAAATTCAGAAAAATCTAAAAACAGGAAATTTAATCTAATTAGGTAAAATAAGAATTTTGATATTTTTTTTGGAATTTTTTGAGAGTATGAAAACAGTAAAAAAATCATTAAAAATAGAAAAAAGATGAATTTGGGGTTTTGAGGGTGAAGTCCCGTAACTTAGCTAAAGTACGGGACTAATGACCGCATGATTTTTCTGCTTCAGATGCACGAAACAGATCTCAAAAAGGAGACGATTTTCCCTAAAACCAATTTTTTGAAGAGCAAGACCTAAAACTAAACTATAGGCTATAATGACGGTTTTGCAAATACCCATGGTGAAAGGTTGTGGGCAGTTTGAAAAAATATGTAAAAAACCATAAATGTTGGTGCTGGAAATTGAACCCATGACCAGGCGCTACCTATAATGACGGTTTTTTAAATACCCGTGGTGAAAGGCCTCACATTTCACCACGGTTGGAATATTAACCGTCATTAAAAACCTTTTAATGAGATTAAAAAAAATGCGCGCATCTATTACAATGGTGTATAGTCAAGCCGTTGTAAGCCTGGCAATGTTATATGCGCGTTTTGTAGTAGTGAGGTATGCTTCATCCTTGTTCACTCTCATCATCGACATATAGAAACCATCTGAGCTTCTGACCCTTGAATGTATGGCTCATTATCTTCATGTTCCCCAGTATATAGTAGTCTTGCAAAGTTTATAGAGGTAAAACCCAACTTATTCATCTTAATATGCCTCTTGAGTTTGTGGTATTAGCCCATTCACATTTAAACATTGGCACTTTGAAGCCATCATAGGAAAGCACAATAATGTCTACTAATTTTCCATAGTAAGGAACCCCTCCAAATCTCACTTGGGTATCACTATTGCTTGAAAAACTTCGTGTCCCAAACATGCCAAAAACTCCACTGTTTTGAATTTTTAAATAGTTGTCTCGTTATAACGTTCAAAACTTGAATCTATTGATATTGAACGCGGTAAACCTTTTAACTTTATCAAGAGAGCCATGAGCAAGACTAATGAGAACATCTTTATCTAGTCCATCAATGTTGTCAAGATTGTTGCAACTCTATACACGAAACAACATCCAATTAGTCTTATTATTATTAAAAACCAATTCAATACAAATATCTATTATTTTACGAAAACTCACATGATTGTGGAACCAATGAGCAAACTCTCTATGAACCATCTTGTCTATCTCAGCAGCACTTCTTTGACTGCACTTCATTTGGTTCTGAGTAATACTTCGAAACTGCCTATTTGGTTATTCGATATTAGATGTAAGAAAATATTAATAGTGTAGATAAAACCACTTAAATGGAATAAAACTACTTACTTTAGATAATCGTCAACTATTGTACAATTCGTTAAAACGTTTCTATGAGCCTGCAACTTTCAATTGATGTTAGGGTGTAATATGAAGATCCACCCACAGGTTTTCCATCTTAAGGAAATAATTCTGCTACACGTGAACCTGTTTGGATATTACCAATAGGGTCATCATCTGTACGTCCATGTTGATTCCATCTAGTTTCGATGTTTTCTAGATATCGTGAACAAATGAAAGAATCTCTTCAAAATGGTATCCTTCCGAAATAGACCCTTCTGGTTTTGCCTTATTACGTACATGCGATTTAAGTTTTCCCAAGTACCTAATATTGAACCACAATAATATTGGTTAAAAAAACTTTCTACTTTTTAAGTTAGTAACATGAAAACAAAATCACATTGTCTACCTTTCAACAGGATACATCCATCGATAATGAACAAGACCTCCAAGTTTAACTTCTTCAATAAGGTGAACAAGTAGGTGAACCATAATCGTGAAGAATGAGGCAGGAAATAAAATTTCCATGTGGCATAAAGTGAGGACAATTTGGTTTTGCAATTTTTCCAAGACTTAAATTTTCAATACCTTCCCACATAATTGTCTAAATAATGAGCACAATTCGATAAATACTGCTGAAATCTCATGAGGTAATGTTGTGTAAATGGTTAATGGTAGAAGTTGTTCCATTAATATATGACAATCATGACTCTTCATCATTCCATTCACCTTTAGATTTACCAAGTCAATGCATCTAGAAATATTGCTTGAATAACCATCAGGCACCCTAATATTCTTTAAAGTTGTTAAAAAATTCCTTTTATCTTTACCCGTTAGACTAAAGGTCACCGGAGAAATTCTACCATTTTCATCAGGCCAAAGATTAGGTCTTATGCCCATATTTTGAAGGTCTTCTCGAGCTTTAAAATGGTCTTTACTCTTTTTCCTATCATTTAGTAAAGTAAATATGAAATTATTGCACACATTTTTCTCAATATGCATCGAATCAAGATTATGGCGCAGAAGATTATCCTTCTAATATGGAAGTTCAAAAAATAAGCTTTTCTTTTTCCATTGTTGAGGATGTCCTTTTGTAGAATCACGCTGTGTACTATCATCTTCTATAGGTTGTCCCTCACGTGTTCTTTTTATCGATTTTTCTTTCACTGGCCTTTTACCAAATATGACTTCAACGTCTTTAACCTGTTCAAAAACTTGATGTCCAGATAATGTTCTCGGTGGACTCCGCATTTCTTGTTCACCATTAAAGCGGATCATGTTCAATCTAAATTTATGTCTACGATCAAGGAAACGACGATGACCCATAAAACACCATTTACGACTGGCTTTAAGACGGAGAGATGTAGTTTCAAAGTTACACAATGGGCAAGCAAGTCCTGTGTATGTGTTTCACCCAGAAAGTGCACTCAAACGTGGAAATCACTAATCGTCCACATCAAATTTGCATGTAACTTGAACATCTCTTTCTTGAAAGAATCATACGTATCCACACCATTTGTCCATAACTCCTTCAGCTCTTTGACTAAGGGTTGTAAGTGGACGTCAATATTATTTCCTGGTGCTTCTTTACCGGGAATTATCATTGACATTATAAACGATGTCTGCTTCATGCAAACCCATGGAGGAGTGTTATATGGATTGAGAACAACTGGCCAAATACTATTATTTGTACTCATCACAGCAAATGGATTAAAACCATCACTAGCCAATGCAAGACGCACATTTTGCGGATCTAATAAAATCAAGTATGTGTCAAGTCAAATTTCTTCCAAGCTTCGGAATCTCTAGGATGCCTCAACATTCCATCATTGTTAGTATCTGTTGCATGCCACCTTATATCCTCGATCGTCTTTGATGACAAAAATAATCTCTGTAATCGAGGTTTTAATGGAAAATAACGAAGAATCTTGGCACGAATTTTCTTCACTTTCTTGTTAACACAGACCTTTTCATTTGTTTTCCATTTTGAAGTGTTACAAGTTTTGCGAGTCTCCCTCTCTTCATCTTCTCCCCAATAAAGAATACAATCATTTGGACATGCGGGTATCTTTACATAATTCAAACTAAGTTTTGTGATTGATTTCTTGGCTTCATAGAACGAACTTGGAATGTTTTCCTGAGTTGCATTTGGCATCACATAATCTTCTTGGTCAATCTTAAAATTTGATGCAGATGGTATTTCATTAACATGATTTCTATTAACTCCAAATGCATCGTTGATCATGTTCTGAATAAGATCTTCGATAGTGAGAGTATCTTCAACTATATTTGGAGTAGTACTAGGGGAGATACTACTAGATAGTACAAAGGACTCTCCATGATGAATTCACATGGTGTATCCCTTCGGAAATAGTGATCACATTAAGTAGTCAAACATGTCACTCCTACTCTTTGATTTTCTGAAACCATAATGTTTACAAGGGCATATTACTACGTCATTTTCTTTTGCATCTTTAAATGCAAAATTAATAAATTCTTTTATCCCTTGCTGATTCGCAATCGATGATTGTGGCTTCATAATCCATGACTTGTCCATTACTTTAATAACCCTTTCCTAACTACAAAGCATATTGACAAAGAAAATGTGTGGTATCAGTAATAATGTGAGAAAATGCAAATTGATACTATGAATAATACTATGCCAAACTAATATTACATAAAATATAAGAAAAATGGAACTTAGCAATCAAGGAATAATTGCATGAATATAGCATAAAAAATCAACAAATTATTTTTATATAATACAAAGTCTTGTCAATGACTCTTGCTATATTGAGATTCTTTACTTGGAGGAGAAAAAAGCTCAAGGAGTGTTGAATCAATCTCTTAATATACAAGATCAATTTTTGATGGATAAGGCATGAAACGATTGGTTTAGTAATGGTGAGAGAAAAGAAAATTATTTTCATAGCGTGACCAAAATATGATAATCTACCAACAAGATCACAAGACTAAAGAATGGTTATCTTTAGATTGAAGCTAGAGAAGATAGTACACTACATATTGTAAATTTCTACATGAATCTCTTCAACATTAATAAAATTTATAACTTCATTGTTTTGGTGGATATATCTATACCTAGCTTATGAAAAATTTATACTCCCTCCGTCTCACAATAGGTGTCCTCTTTCTTATTTTTATTTGTCTCAAATTATTTGTCCCTTTAGAATACCAATGTGATATTTATTATTTTTTTCCATTAACTTACCCTTATTTATTACATTTTAATTCATTTAACTATTCCACTATGTATTATTAATAAGGTTATTTTAGTAAATAAAACTAATTTTATCATTAAAATCAACACAATTAATCATTATCTTAAAAAGTGTGAAAATCTCAAAAAGGACACCTATTGTGAGACGGAGGGAGTAACTAGCTTATGAAAATTTTATAACTTCGTAAAAGTGTATATCTATAACCTGATTACAACCTGCTCCAGAACTGAGATCCAATCTAAAAAAAAAACGGCAACATCGCACCACCTTCCATACAAAGCGACAGAAGCGAAAAGAAGCAATCCAAACACCACAGAACAGAAAAAGCAAGGGAAGCGCCAACGGTCACTGGAGGCTTGAAAGAACAAAGCCTTAGACCTTTAACCTTGGTGATCAACTTCCAATTAAAAATCATAACCAAAATTCTTATAGATAGACTGGCCACTATAGCTCCTAAAATCATATATCAACACCAGAGAGGATACATTTAATATACAAAGTTATATATATAAATGAAAAATTGCAAGTTTTTTTAATAGAAATTGGATTCTCATAATCCTCAAATCAGCAACATTATATATTCTTATCAATGGAAAAGCTGTAAGTTTTTCTAATTGTTCTAGAGGTGTGAGAAAGGGAGATTCTTTATCTCCCATTCCTTTTTGCATTACAGAGGATGCTCTCAACAAACATATATTCAAATACTCAAGTTAGTGATTGGTTTGATTTAGCAATAATGTAGAACAATGCGTGTTCCTGAGGGAGTGTGTATCTTCTCTTTACAAATAATAATTTACAGAAGGATTGAAGGATGCCATTAATATATTTATACTAGCTTGGCCATTCAATCTTTTGTTAATGGATTAATCAAATCCCAACACCATGGAGTATTACAGTAATAATCTGTTACAATGCATATTTGTACTAATGTTCTTTAATGCTCATAATTAGTTTCAAAAAAACAAATCTTTGAAGGAGCAGCTTGGAGAAGAATTGATTCCACAAAGAGGTGGATACCTAGAGTTGGATACCGACTGAAGAACACAACTGAAGCTACCTTCTCTTTAATCTATACCTATATATAAAGAGGATAGGTAATTTTGGTCTGGCCTATTTTCTATTCCATAATTACCCTTCACTTATTCAATATTTTACAACACAAAACATCAATTTAATTTAAGTAACTTCCACTTACATTAACCACTTAGAAATTATAAAAAAGAGATGGATATGAAATAACCACCCAGAAGTTATAAGGGAAATAACCACCAAGAAGTTATAAGGATGAGAGAGATAAATAACACTTTAGAAGAAGTAAACTTCATAATAATGGATTTTTTTTCTCTAAATCTGATACACTTTTTTCCATATGAAAATTCATATCATAATATAATCATATTCATGATAAACGAAATGAAATACATCAAGTGAACAATGTTATCATGTCATCATAACAATAACAAAAGGTAGTGTTCAATCAAATCTTAAGATTTCTCCTCCTATTTAACTTTTTTATTATTTATGTTGCTTCCATTTCTTTATCGTTTTATTTTTCTATCATTAAATTAATATTGAATTATCAACAAGGATTTATAGTCAACACATTTAATTTTTGTTTAATTTTACCACATAGATGAAGAAAGAACAAGATACAGCCAAAAGTCTATCGGGTTTCATTGTGGCTGTGAAGCATATGTACAATGTAATTATTATATCTTCTTTATTCAAAGTGGTACACAACAACATCAGAGATATGTTTCATCCATAATTTGGGGAATAAAATACATTGTGTTGAATTTTTATTTTTATCATTTTTTCTTTTCATTTGTTTTTCAATCTCTCAATCTTCTATCTTCTACCTATTTTGTCATTTTTTTCTATTGTTTTTGCTCAGAGTGTAATGAATTTTTTATATAAGAAAAAAAATATTTTCTCATTTTTAAGTATCTTATTTTATATTTTATTTATTTGTGTTTTGCTAAAATGTGAGACAACTATTAATAATCAAATTCTTTATTTTGAAGGTTTAACTGGATTATCTACTGAAACTATAAAAGCAACTAAATTTTTAGAATTATATATTATATTTTTCGAAAGACAAATATAAAATGAAAAAAAGAAAACATGACTACATGCTCATGTGTATTAGGATATTGTATATGTGTGAGAGAAAAAGAAAATGGAAAAATGAGTTTAAATTTAAGTGAGCGGATAATTACAATTTCTATTTTAATAGTTAAGTAAAATTATAATTATTTAAAGCAATAGTTTATTTATATTTATACTTATATGTAAAAATATCTATTTATATTATTTGTTTTTGGTTAGTAATTTAATTAATTTAATTTGTAAGAAATATTTATGAATATATTTACTTTAAGATTTTAGATATTTATAATTTCTTATGTGTGCACATTAAATAAAGTGGGTGGACGGCCGTTGCTCATCATAAAAATTTCATACAAAAATGTTCGTTCATGTTTTGATTTGTATGTACACTAAAAATGTAGATAAACGAGCACGAGTGTGTCAGTTCAGAATTAAGTAAAAAATACATTTGTGTTTTTAGACGTGTGTACATTAAAAAAGCGGACCGTGCCCGTTTGGACGCTAGTATAAATAAACACAAAATGATGATATTAGTGAGTGTCGTACTGACGATGTCATTCAAAACTTACTACAGTGAAAAAATACACAATAATCGAAAGAACTTAATCGAAATTTACTGCAGTGCGAAAAAACTAATAACGTTATTAAACATAGTTGTACCTAATCTATGTAGCTGACATGTTATTTGTGGAACATTTTTTACTCGTGTTTGGGGAAGCTCTTCTAAGCTTTTTAATTACACAAACTTTGTGCTTGTTGCAATAGTTTAAGGCATAAAGTGTGACATTGTATTTTTCACTAGGAATTTACAGTGCATGAGTTTAATATCGTATAACAAATATTGATGTCAATGATAAACATTTCATAAAATTCACATTCTACTGAAAAAAACTAAAAGCACTTGTTGTATCAAAATTCTCTGATCATGCATGCAAACAAACCCCTATTTTCCATTTTTTGTAAATCATAGCCCATCCTAAACTAGTCTTCTATATGCCTTTAACAGGATCTTCTGCAGAATACCACTCACTCCAAGAACAATTGTCATCCCACTGTGTCACGTTGGATATTTCTTCAGAAAGATTTTCCCTTGATTTGATCATTTTAGCATCAAAGTCTTTCATATAGTCGTCATCAAAGGGAAGTGTTCTGAATGTAAGCTTCATTGTTATTCAAACTTTAAAATTATGAACATATAGATCCAGTGTGGAGTATGCAAACATAGATACAAATAAATCGTACAGGCCCTCCAAATGCATAAGTTTTATATGAACTTGACTACCAATTCGATCAGCTTCAAACCTTCTAGTAAATACATGGGCCATGCTCTTAATTTCAATATAAGCATTTCTTGAAGGTTCGTGAACCTGAACAAATGCTGGCCACAAACTTGGACAATTTAACAAAGCAATCGCAACAACACTCAACAGTTTGCTAGCCTCTGGCGCATCAAGAACCACGCCGCTTGCACTCTAAGGAGCAATCACGAAAAACTCCTTTACGCCGAAACATAACTGTAGGTCGTTCAAATCAAAATACCAATTTGTAGCCTTGCCTACGTCAACAACAGAGTTCATCTTAAAGTAATACTCCATGCTGTAACTTTTCGACGCATACTTTGTCTCAGATGTCACATTGTACAAATTAGCAGAATCTCCCAAGAGAACTGCTCCTTTTACTAGTAAATTCTCTGGACCATCAGACATCCAAAGCTGGAAAACTGCCTCTATTTCAGAAATAAATCGTTCCCACGACATCTAAAGCATAACTTCCTGTTAATTTTTTGTTTTTACATCATGGTAATTATAGAACAGAATGTGGAGCAATTACTCTATATACACTTGTTCTTCCATTCATTTGGTTCTATTTGGATGCAAATTACTACACTAACCTTGATTCAACTAATACTGGATGCATAAAAACAAGGTGTAATCACAAAAATGCTCCTATAATTCAATACCCTTTTAGACTTCAAAACATTCAACCCCAAAATTGTGGAAAAATGGGTTTGATCTTTCATGCAATAAGAATCACCAAACCATACTAAAATTGCAAACTTCAATCAATTTTATTATCAACATTGTGGGTTTGTTTCCCTTCTGAACGAAACTTGCACACACAACAATAGTCATCAAGCACAGAGCAATATCATAATGTGATTCAAATCATCACCAAGATAACTCAAACAATTACATCAAATTCTAAAATAAACAGAAAAATACATTTCTAATAAGTGATTAATTTTTCTATATTAATCAAATTAACAACTGCATAGAAATTGGAGTGTGAATCATTAAACCTAATAGCAACACAGAAAAAAGCAGGGGATGAATCAGAAGGGAAACAAAGAGAATCTGATTTAGGGAATTTGAATTGAAACCTATCAAAAATGAGAAAGAGAGAGAAATTGATTTAGAGTTTAAGAATACTAACCTGGCAAGATTGGTTTGGGACTGGTGGTGTGGAGTTTTTGCAACGACGTTTAGATAGAGATTGATCCCAGTAAGGCGTCGCCGGAGGAGTTATGGTTTTTGTAGTGGTGTGGTGGTGGTTGTTTCAAGCTTTTCAGTTATGAGAAGAAGATGATGAAAAGACATAGTGAATAACTTTCTCTTTGGTCTATTTCAACTTTAGCCCGTGCTGATTCTTTTAATTTTTGGGTGACGGCGGTTCTAGAAATGTCGTAGCCCTAATTTATTTTTAATTTTTTATGATTCCCATAATTAATTTTTTCAAGAAACACGTGTTTTTTTAATTTCTGTGGGGGAGGCGGTTGTTGCACCGTCGCAGACATCTTTTTAAGGCGGTTAGGCCTACAACCGTCGTAAAATGTTTAAAATTTTTTAAATATTTAACAAGGTTGTCCAAAACCTTCATAATATGTTTCAAATTTTTAAAAAATTTAATGGCGGTTATCTAAAAGCGTCGTGGCAACCGTCATAACTTACCAAAGAGGGCGGTTTTTATGAAACTGTCGCAACCTATATGTCGCAAAATACTATTTTTCTTGTAATGTTCTTGGTATAAAACTACGCATTTGTTGGTTGATTTTAATGAATGAATGTTTGGGTCACTTTCTAGCGGTTGAATGTTGCTTGTATGCTCGCAATTTGAGTCTTAAGGGTCCGTTTAACGCGCAAGATAAGAGACAGGATATGATATTTGTATCATATCCTATCTCAATCCAGTGTTTGATGATACAACAAGATATGATAAGTTAATCTTGAAACTTATCATATCCTGCCTCACTAGTTCAAATTTTATACGGAATATGAGTTGGGTTAGAATTCGGCATAATAGGATAAGAAAATAATTTACAAATTTACCCCTATAAATTATAATTTAAAATAAAAAATTAAATATGATAAAAATATAATTAAAGATTAATTTGATATTCAATTAAAAAATATCAATAAATAATTTGAAAAAAATATTTATGTTTTTGTCATAAGGGTAATTTTGTAACTTTACATAATATAAAAATTAAAACCTAATAAATTTGAAGTATTAGAAATAAAATAGTTACTATAATTTTAAAATATGAATACTAATTTTCTTTTTTTATGAAATTAAATATATTTTCTTACAAGAGCAATTTTGTCATTTAAATATATATATATATATATATATATATATATATATATATATATATATATATATATATATATATATATATATATATTTGTTTTGTTTATCTAATATGTATAAGAGAATTCATGATCTTTAAAAAAATCAGAAATTGTTTATTCAGTAGTGTTAATGAGTTTTTTATTTTTATTTTTCAAATTATATAAAATTATTAATTTTTTTTCAATTTATAAATTTTAAAACATTTTAAAAAATAATTTGGAAAAAATGTAATTGATTTACATATGTACATTTTTCACACACACACACACACACACACAAATATATATATATATATATATATATATATATATATATATATATATATATATATAATGTTATTATATTTGATATCCTGTGTGAAACAAACACATGATAGGATAAGTTTAATCATGTCTATATCATATCTTATCCTTATTCTGCTTTATATCCTGTCATGTGTCTATCATATCCTGCGCACCAAACGGGCCCTAAGCGGTTTTTTGTATCGCAATAGAACAGACTAAACATTGTTCATTTGTGAAAAGGTTTTTTATTGCTCGGGGTCGAGAAAAGATAAGTTTGATTGGTTGAAGTTTTGTTTAGGAGTTGATGAAGAATTCTCGGATGGTCGAGCTATATCGATCATATCCAAACAATTTGGAAAAGAATGGTATACACCAAACCGTTACTTTTTCACCTATTTAGTTGTGAAAGGGTTAGATATGTGTCGCGGTGAGAATCAAATATCAATCTATTATATTAACTTGAATCACAAAACATTGATTGTTCACCACCGAACTTTAATTTATCCAAAGGAAAGGGAAAAGATCGAATAAAACCCTAATTTTGTAATGTAACAACAATGCGAAGAGATCCAAAGGTTCGGGGGTTGGTTATACTAAGGGATGATATTAGCACCCTAAGTATCTATAGTATCTTATAGGAACCTCTTGAAAGTATTTGTGTTATGATAATTGGCTTGATAATGCTTGGAAATGTTCTACTTTTGGGTTTATGAGATAGGGAAACTAAGGAGGTTTATTTCTAGTGTCCTCGCCAAGACTTCGCAGCCTTATGCCTACGTATCCTAACAAGGATGGAATCAGAGCAATCGTAGTTCACCTGACTACGGGTGAAGAACTCTTGATAGTGATCAAGGTTCCAAGGGGAAAGTAAATGTTTATAACAATAACAATTATATGATTTAACAAAGTCAAAGAGTTTACAAACTCTAACCTAAGGCTATGTTGAGAGGTGAATGACTTAACAATGTCAAAAGGGGTAGTTGAGGGAATTCTATACTACCTATGACATAAAGTCAACAAAAGAAATCTTTCCTTTGGATTTTGGAAACAAAAGAAAAGAGAATAAAGAGAGCTAACAGGCTAAGATCATTAGGGGATGACTTGACAAAGTCAAAATAAACATGAGTATATGGGTGATAATGGATGAGATGAACAAGAATGAGATTCAAACATGATATCAAAGTAAACAACACATGGCAAAGGATGACATTCAAACATGATATCAACTAAAAGGGATAAAGAGTGACAAAGATGATGTTCAAACATGACATAGATCAAGGTGAATAATAAATGATAAAGATGATGTTCAAACATGACATCAAACAAAGACACACAACTCATGGCAAAGATGGCATTCAAACATGATATCAATTAAAGGATCACATGAGAAGAAATGAGATATAACAAAGTCAAATGAACATGGTAACAACCAACACATGAAGGTATATATGACAACATCTAAGACAAGACTTAACAAAGTCATAGATAATCATGGTAACAATCAAGGTAAACAACACATAAACATAGATGTGACAACACCTAAGATAAGACTTAACAAAGTCATAAATAGTCATTGTAACAACCAAGGATAAACACATAAACATGGATGAAAAGTTCAAGTATACATGAGACATGGTTCTAACAAGACCAAAGTAACAATACAAGTATGGCATATCATAGCATGTTCATAACAATAAGATGTGAGCATGGAATATAAACACATAAATAACAACATGTGATCATGGACATAAATGTAACAACATCAACAACATCATCATGGACATGAAGGATATGACAATATCAATCATAAAGGGAGGATATAACAATATCATGGTCATGGAAACAAATATCAACATATGAATCATGGATGAAAAGTTCAAGTATTAACAATTAGAGTAAGCATGAACTAAGGTCAAGATTGTGACATGGTTTAGGGTTAACAGTAACACCACTTAATAATGAAAACAAGTTAAAACAATCATGGACAAGTTTAAGATACCACTCAATAATGAAAACAAGTTAGACATGGTTCAAAACATAAGGGTAACAACCAAGGTTTCATGTCAAGGTTTCATTGTGATTACAACAAGTCTAAGCATTTCAAAAGGTTTGAATATAATGAACATGAAGTCAAACAAAGACATGATATCAAAACTTTAAACAATATGGACATGTTATCAAGAATATAACAATCATGTATCAAATGTTCATCAAAGGTTCAATGTGGTATGAAAAGGTAAGCAAGTTTATTTGCATCACACATCAAAGGCAAGACAAATGTTCATAATTAAACATTAGAAGTTCAAGGCATATACACATAAAAATCAAGTATTAAAGTGTGCCAAACTTGGGAAAAAACCAATTAAAAAATATTAACAACATCAAACAAGGTTCAAACAAGGTGTATCATATTCACAACAATCACCAAGATCAAGAGGAATCTTGAAATAAGCCAAAGAAAATCAATTAAATACCTAACAAACATTAAAAAGTCACTCACTTTGACTAAATAAAAATGATTGAAAATAAAATATTTTTGGGAATTTTTTCACATATTCATAAAATAGGTATAACAAATAATAAGTGTGCAAAAAATTAGCACAAAATGACAAGTATAATGAGAGATATGATTGAAACAAAATTGAAAAAAAAAACATGAAAAGACAAGTGCTAAAAAAGAATGGAAATGGTCCACATATGGGTTGAATCCACGCACCCTTGGTTGCAGCTTAAAAGACTAGCCACTGGGCTACTTTATTGGGCTTGATAAAACACGCGTGCATCACATTATATATTAAGGCAACATGAAAAATATGAAGAAAAAAAAAGAACCAAAAAGTCTGGGGCGAGGGGGATTCGAACCCCAGACCATAGCACATAACACACTCCAAACACACGCTCTCTCCACCATGGCGCGCCCAAGTCATGAGTAAAATGGAAACAAAAAAAAAATATTAAAAAAGGTTCAGAAAACTGAAAATGGCGCCATCTGATCATCATCTTCAACCTCCATTTTTGAATTTCTCAAAATCGTATCTTCCTCAAAACTTAATGAAATGGAAAACTGCAAACATGAAACTTACTTGGATTTTCACAAGGGATAAGATGGTACCATTTGATTTTATTGATTTTTAACACACAACAAATAATCACGCAAGAACCAGAAAGAACCCTAATATGGAAATTCAAATGGAAATCACACACATCAATGATAAAAACCAATTATCATAGTGTAAATGACCTATATATCATGGCAAACATGTTTGTAATTAAAATGCATGAGAATGATGTTAGAATCACACAGTTGCAGAGGCTATGGACTTACCTATTGGAGTAGGTCCAATGCCTCTTCAATCCAAATTCCAGAAGGTGATTGATGATATAAAAAGCTTCTATGAACCTCCAAGATGATTTTAGGATGCTTAGTTTGCACTGAAACAACTTCTACTTCCTTACACGATCCCTCTTGCAAATGTGAAAAATGGGAATTTGATCTTGATGTAAATGAAGTTACAGTTGCAAAATGATGTTATGGACAATTTTTGGTATGTTTATGGAGGGTGTTTGAAGGCTTGGTTGGATTGGAAATGGATTATGTGAAGAGTTGTGATGTTTTGTGTAAAAAGTCAACCAAATGAAGGTTTAAGGTTGACTTTCTGATCTTGAGAGTTTTTGATGAAGATGATGATCTGAACACCTGTGTTATGTGTTTTGGGATGTGTGTGGTTTTTGTGGCTGTGGAATATTTTGGACAGATTTGTGGAAAATGAAGGTTTTTTGGCACAATGAAGGTTTTGATGCAAATTCTGGTGTAAGGGGTGTTTTCTATGCTTTCTTGTGTGATTGTTATGTGTTTTGGACTGAGGAATTGGTCTCTATTTATAGGGAAAGGTTGAGGGGTTAAGGTTATGCAGAATGCAAGATTGGTGAAAATGGTTTGGTTGGATTCAAAATGGTAGTTTCATTAGTTCTTGTGGTTCCAAGACATAGTACCATGCCTTTCTAGAGTAGTTAAAAAGTTTAGAGGTGTTGCTTATATGCCAAGAAGAGTTTGTGTGCAGAAGAAACAAGGTATGGGCTCAAGACAAGTTGACTTCTTGATTAAAGCAACTTTATAGAAATGGCATTGTAAACTTTCTTGCAAAACAATCCATAAATGACATTACAACTTGGTTAATGGCTCAAATCTTTGGATAATGCATCACAAACTTGTGTGAAATTCTGATTAGAGGAAGATTTGCAAGTGACATGACATGAACCAAAATTCAGGTTTTGAAGGCCAACTTCATCTCTTCGAAACTCCCAGGTCAAATATGATAAAATCGTGTTCTTGGACTTTTTGGAAAGCTTGAAATGTCCTCTACAACTTTCATGTTGATAACTTTTCTTGAATCAAAAGGAATCATGGTGAAAAATGGCCAACAAGTAGGCTCCAAGACAAGGCAGATTTTGTTGAAAAATTTCTAAGTGTTTAGGTTCCAAAAGTAGTGAACCTCCCACTTCATGGCCTCATATCCCTCAATCCATGAATTTTTTGGGAAATCATCCTCTAGGAAAAAAGTTGTAGTATGGAACAAGCTCTTCAATTTTGTCTTTGGAGCAAAGAAAATGGTTACTTGATGAGGAAGTTATGAGCTTGGTGTAACACCTCAAAATTTGCCCTCATGCTTTTAACACTAACTGGCTTATGTTTCATTTCATTTTTGCATAATCATCTTTGCATATCATTTGGTTCATAGCATGGGATCAAGGTACATGAGAAATCTCAAGTGAATCACATTCTCCTAACCAGTGCAAAATTAGGGTTTTGGTGAAAAGTTAGTGCAAGTGTGTTTTTGAGCCAAGGCTTGATTTCAAGGTTTTCCATATGGTTTCAATTGTCCAAGGATGAAATATTGGCCATTGGTTCATTCCAGAAGATCTTCAATTGATCAATTGGTTGAGAATCAATCAAATTGGGTAAAAGTCAACTATGCAGAGGAAAAAGTCAACTCCTGACTTTTTGAGGTCAAATTCATGTTCCTCATGTCAAATATGTCCATTGGTGGAGGTTTGATCAAGAAATGTAAAGTGATTCATCAAAAATCAAAAGATATGGAAAATTGCTAAAAATAGAAATTAGGGTTTCCTAATTTGGCAAGTTTTGGCAAGTTGAACACCCATCTTTGGAGCTCTCTTTCTTCATGATGCAAACTTCAAATGGAAAATTTCAAGAGGCCTAATGAAAGTTCACATTCTAAGCTTCAAAACCATAACAAGAACTCCTTCATTGGATCAAAATTGAAGGAGTTATGATTGATTAAAGTTGGAGGTTTGTAAGGCATTTTGGGTCAGGCAGGCAAGTCATGGACGAGCTGGCTCGGAGTAATTTGATCAAACACCTTGTGTGCAGCCAGTGTCAATGTTCATGGCCAATTATCTCTATGATGGATACTTCAAATGAAAAAATGTTTAACATGAGTTTTGTTCCTCTTAATCTCCTCTACAACTTTGATTTTGGGGAATTTTTCATATGATCAACCATTTGGGAGATATGGTGAGGCAAAGTAGGGTTCCAAAATGATTCATTCACATGCATATGGGCTGGGCACGAACCAAGGCAGGTTGGCCTGCCAACTCAGTCATGACCAAGCATTTTCATGAGCAATCTTAAGCATGTTAAAGGATTCTAGTGTGGTTGTTCTCAACACCAATCTTGTTCTCCACCATGAGCCCTTTCCAAAGAGCCAAAAATCTTGTAATTTCATCCATTATTCTTGCAATTATTCTTCATCAAAGTCATCACCATGAGTGTATGTAATAAAGTGAGGAATTCTTGATATGTCGTTCCAATCCAAAGAGACACTATGCTACATTGTGTTTGCTTTTATTTCCAGCCATGTGCATGTCACCATACATTGTCGTTTCAAGCCATGCAATCCCTTACATGCATACATACTCATGCACACTTTTTCCTCATTTGTACAAACCAAGAGAAAAGAAACTTGTTGAATAAGTTGTTGTGCTGCTATGCTTCATCGCCACCTTCCATTTAATCCATACCATAAGCCTTCATACTCCCTCCACACGTGAACTATGACCTAAGTTTCACCATTAACCTCACTCACTCTACATTTTCAATTCACTTTAACTTCACTCACTTCTCTTAACTCAGCCACACTTCTAACTGTAAACCACAGTGGTTAGAAGTTAACTCACCATATATAAACAAAACTCTAACTGAATTGCGGGGGAACTTCATCATTCTTCACTCTTTCTCCAATTTTCACACACTCTCTCTCTCGAAGCTTCATTCACTTCGCTTTGCATTCTTCACCATTATTCTTCATCAAGAATCATCAATGGAGTAGGGAAAGAAATTGAAGTTGCGACATCAAGTTTGATTTTCACCTTCTTCACTGTGATTTGCAATTAATTCCAAGCTTGTTCATAGCCTTTATTTGGCCAATATTAAGCTCTAAGGATCAAGGAATCTTTCTCCATTATTCTTGTAGTGAAAAGCTCATTCAATAAGCAGCTTTCATTTCAAATTTCTTGCTTTCTTTACACTCTGATTTAAGTTGTTTTTGCCTATTTTGGAGCTCAATAGGAGCAATGTAACCTCTGGCTAGTTGATAGGCACCTTAGGTGCATAGATCTCAAAATGCTAGGGCAAACTTGAGACCTTCGATTTGCTTCGTACATGCTTTGTTTGTGAATTCTAAGGTCAGATTCATGTTCTACATGTTGAGAGGAAGAGAATGGTATAAGGCTTATGCATTTCTGTAATGTTTGGAACCTGAGCACGGTGGATGCTCGCCGGAGAAGATGACCGGAGTCTACTCCGGCCGCCTGAGAGTTCATCCTCTATAAACTCTAGGTTTCCTTAGTTATAATCTCAGCCATTCGTTTCTTGTGATCTAACGCACATAATTATGCCAACGCATTAATGAGAGAGGCTCTCATACATGTGCCTCCTTTTTCTGATTTTATTTGGATTACTTGCTCACGTGTAGCTCTTGCATGTTAGCTTACCATATGCACGCATTTTGATCCATTTGATGTGTTTACTTTATCTGATCATCATGAATGACCTGATCTGATGGTTCTCATTGAGTCAAGATTTTTGACTGAGAACATGGCATACACCTCAGACCCCCACGCGTGTGGGCTGGATCTTGGATTGATATCCACACCCCCTTGTCCTGGGCCCAGTGCACCTTTGAACTAAGAAATTGCTATCTGTGCACCCCTGCTCTATTTCTCTTGTTTTTTTTATTTCTTTTCCTAATTGTTTGCATTTTCATTTTTAAAAAAAATACTTGTGAACACCTAAAAATTATAAATAAATTCATGGAGTATCCTCACACATTTAAATAATTTTTGATATTTTTATTTTCCATTTTCGGATTATTTCTCTATTTTTCATGAATTTTTCATTGTGTTGCATTTTGGTTGGGCTTTGTTCATGACACATGATGCATTGATGAATTATTTGACCTACTTATGAGTTGAATTTTGACATGAAAATTGATACATGCCTTTATGACATATTGAATCACTTCATTTAATTTTTGTGGATTTTTGGGATCATTTTTTATTAATGTTTGAATGCCATATTCGTGCACATTTCTTGTGGTACTTGTGTGATCTTGTGAAACATGTTTGTGCATGATCCTTAATGAGTTTTAGTCCATTCCTTTGAGGAATGCTTACTTGATCTTTTCACTTTAATGTAATTGCATCTTTCAATTTGCTTGGCCTCTTACCATGTTCTTTAGGAACTCATAAATGCATCCTTGTTTATGTGAATGTGAAGGACCATATGCTAGGGTTTTGATATGCATTGTATGCAATCCTCTTTGATACTTGTTGAGACCTCTTGATACATGTTGTGTGAACATTATAGGTCATTTTTCTCATATTATAGGTCATTACTTGTTCATATTGGATTGACTTGTGTGCACTTATTCGAACTTGAATTGTTTTGTGGACTTGTGTTTATCTTCTTACACACTTTGATGGCTTGATTTCATTAATGCTTGTGTGATCTTGATTGTCCATTTAAACATGAGTCACATGCTGTTTGTGATCATTCTCAATCATATAACATGATTTCTAATTGCATCTTGCATCTTGCATAAGTTCATGAACACTTAACACTTGTTTGCACTTAGTTTGCTTCTTTTCTTCAGGGTGCACTAACATGAGACTTGTATGAACTTTGTATGCTCATTCTTGCATTTTAAAATGTCATCCCACATCTCATATGCCACTGACTTGCATTCATTTCCAAGTATGTTCATCTTGCATCTTCATTCTTTACTTGCATCATAAGTATGCATGTTTGATTGAACTTAAGTGTTGTTTGTTTTCACTTCTTCTTGCTTCATCTTCTCTATGCTTGCATTCATGATTTATATGCCATCTTAATGATATCTCCATACATTTATAAATGTCATTTACTTATGACTTTAATGTTTGCATGTGCATTTATTCATGTTTATGAATCATATGCATTCATCTTGCATAGTTAGTGCATAACTTGCATTTGTATGATCTTTTGATGCATAGTTTGACATTGATTGCTTTCTTTTGGCATGTTAACCTTAGTAGGATACCTTGACCTATACCTACTGACCTTGTATGGTCCTTAACCCTTAGGACTCTTTTATTTTAGTTTAAACCTTGTTTGCTTCTTAAGTTGTCTTCTTAAGACAACTAGCTTTGTTTGGTTTACTTTTTTGTCATCTATATTCAATACTTATGTTGATTTGGTACTAACCTTTTATGTAGGGGCAGAGGTAAGACATATGAGTATGTGGATGTTTATCCATGCTCATTTCTCCTTTCATCTCTCATTTCTTTTACTTCTATTTCTCTTTTGTGTGTGGATTACATGATGTAATGCTTGATTGTGTAGAACTTCTTCACATCCCTTTGGGATCCTAGCTCATCCTTAATTTTTGATTAAGGTGAGGTAGGATAAGCATTAGATAGTGCTATCCGTCTCTCTTATTTAGACTTAGGTTGTTCTTAAACCTCCCCTTAGGGCCATCTTTTGCATGACAACATTAGGATAGAATCCCCCTTAGTGTTTTCTTTTCCTTTAAGTATTCTCTTCTCATCTCATAACACTTCTAAAACACTTAATAAAATTAACGTGTATTGTGCATGAGCCTTGTATGTGGGAAGTAAGGAATGAGGGGTCTCCCTTCATTCTTCTAGGGTGTTTAGCATACGTCTTGTTGGAGACGATATGCGACGCATTCATTCCTATGTTGTAGACTTGGGACAATGCAAGTTATGAACTAACTTCAATCCACTTCTGCCTAAAAAACACAAAAACAAACTCAAGTCTTTTTCATCCTTCGGGATTGTTAAGTTTCAAATCCTTTTTCAGAAAAGGGCACGTTACTTCCGTCTCGTCGCAAACAGGCATCGACCCTAACTGCCGGACGCGAACTTAACGTCACTCATAAAAAACACAAACCGACCCGTTAGGTCGAACTAAGACTGCTCTGATTTCCTCCTTCTGGTTAGATTGAGGATACGTAGGCACAAGACGACGATGTCTTCGCGAGCAACCTCCCCCCTTAGTTCGTGTCCGAACTACGTTGACTCTGACTTTCTCATTGCACGAGGGAATACGTAGGCATAGGACGCCGATGTCCTATCGAGTCACTTCTTTTTCTTTTCTTCCTCGTTTCTTCGTTCTCCTCCGTTCCCGTTCCTTTTCCTTTCCAGTAGCAGTGGAGCTCCATATGACGACACCCTTTGATCGAGACAGCAAGCGTGGATCCCATAGAGTACGATGGACACGTGGGAGTGCTAATACCTTCCCCTCGAGTAACCGACTCCCTTACCCATTTATCTTGGTCGCGAGCCCATGCTTTTCCTTTCCCTCAGGTATACGTAGTGTTTCCTTTCCCTCTCTTGGGATAAATACACATTGCTGGCGACTCTGTTTCCGTGCCACTTTTGCGTTTGTACTTGGATGAAAATCCCGGGAGTGACAGCTGGCGACTCTGCTGGGGAATCCACTGGAGAAGGGTTGACCTCTTGCTGGTTCATCCCCTTTTGCCAGTCAATCCTAGCGCTTGGTTGTTTATTTTCATTGGGTGTTGATTATGGTGCTTTATTTTGTTGTATATTACTATATTATTGTTTTACTATTTTACTATTTTACTGTATTTACCGCATTTATGGCATTGCATTTCATTACTACGTTGGACTGTGTTGTGCTGTATTGGATTTTCTGTTTGGTAGGTTGGGATTTCTGAGAGATAAGCCCACTACCCAGGCTTGAGCATACACATAGGTATTAGCGTGGGCAGGCGTGACGCTCCCGTGGTGTTGGCCACGTCGGGTGTTCACGAGACCTACAGCCAGACGAGGTTCTATCGGGAGATATCTGCTACTGTATATTGATACAAGCCAGTAGTTATTCTCTTGAGGAACTGTCGACTCTGGTGACCCTTCCCGAGGACTCAGTAATGGCACTCCTCCTGAGATGTGATAATGGCATACCAGAAATGGAAAACCCATTACACTTCTCGATCCGAGGACCCAGTGCTGGGAACTTGCTATAGGATATCCTTTTTGAAAGTGAATCAGTGGAGGCACTCCTTGATTGGCGATAGTACTGTACCCCGAGGGATGAATGTACTATTGCTTCTCGACCTCAGTGCCAGAAGCTGAGGACTTTTCGTTTTCTAGTACCCACATGTGAGAGGGGTAGGTTGTTTACAGGTTTGCAGGTAACCTTGACTTTCAGCATACCCGATACTTTGGATTTCTTATCAGTATGGATTTATCAGTGTGGTTATTCTGGTGTTCTGGGTATTTGTGCAGAACCTTGAGATTATTCATTCAGTTCAGTGCAGTAGTTGTCCAGTTTGTGTGGCAACCTTGATCCCATGTGTGCATCTGCATCATCATTTCGCATTTTGACATACATGTTCTTGTATTTCCAAGGGATATTAACTTTGAAACTCGTTGTTGAGCACTTCCGTCTATTTCTTGTGGTTCTTTTGTCAAAAACTTGAATCAAAGTAGAATGATTTCTTGGAAATATTCGAACATGGCATTTGCATTGCATTTCCATACTCATATGCATGGTAGGTGTTTGAGGTTGGTCTTTTGATCCCGAGCGGGTTTTCTTCATGGTTGCAAATTCAATCTTTTTAAGTCGTGTCCTACTTGAGCAAAATCAGAAGAAAGTCATGGATCAGGTGCAAGCCGAGTTGATTGAGATGCGGACTCGCATGGCTCAGTTTATGGAGTTAATGCAAGGTGTTGTTCAAGGTCAAGAGCAGTTAAGGACTCTGGTCCAGCCTCTGATTGCTAGAGTCGATAAGGATGTGGTTATGCATGGAGGTGTTCATACTGGTGCTATTCCTCCGGGGGGAGGTGTTAACGGTAATGGTGTCCATACTGGTCCTCCGGGCGGAGGTATTCCCATTCCTTCTGTTGTTATCCCTCCGGGCGGACGAGAGAATGTTGTGATTCCTCCTATTGTGGGAAAAGGAAACAGTATCTGTGCAGTACATGGTCATCGCTATGATGATCAACAGGATGATGTGTTTTCTCTTCTAGGTGGGGATGCTGACCCCCGACTTGACAATGATCAAAGAATCAGGATGATTGAAAAGCAGTTGAAAGGAGTTGTGAATAGAAATTCCTTGGGTATGGATTTGTCTGATTTGGGACTGGTCCCTGGTGTCAAGATTCCGTACAAGTTTCAGGTGCCTACTTTCGAGAAATATAATGGTGCTACTTGCCCAAAGACTCATGTTCGGGCCTATGCGAGGAAAATGGCTGCATATTCTAATGACGAAAAGTTATTGATGCATTTCTTCCAAGATAGCTTGACTGGGGCGTCTTTGGAATGGTACATGCAGTTGGAGAGTCCCATGTTCGAAACTAGAGGGAGTTGGTAGAAGCTTTTGTTAAGCACTATCAGTACAATACTGATATGGCTCCAAATAGGACACAGTTGCAAAACTTGTCACAGAAGAATAATGAAAGCTTTAAGGAGTACGCCCAGAGGTGGCGGGAATTGGCAGCAAGGGTACAGCCTCCCATGTTAGAGCGGGAGATGATAAGTATGTTTATGGCTACCCTGCAAGGTCATTATTATGAAAAGCTGGTACCTTGTATGCCCGGAAAGTTTGCCGACTTGATCTTAGTTGGAGAAATGGTCGAAAGCGGTATCAAAATGGGAAAGATTCAAGTTGCTCCCAGTTATTCTGAAAATGCAAAGAAACGTTATAGGGGGAAGAAGGAGAGACTAATGTCGTTCAGTACCAACAACCTTATGCTCCTCAACAACAGAACTATCGGCGTCATAATCAGCATAGGCCTCGCAACAACCTGGAAAGAAGGAATGCTCCTCTTCATCCAGTTCCCATGTCGTACAGTCAACTCTTGCCACACCTGGTTCAAAATTCATTGGTGGAGCCTAAGACTTTGAAGCCTGTTCTAGAGCCATACCCTCCGGGGTACAATCCCCATGTGCAATGTGGATATCATGGAGGATCTATGGGGCACTCAACTGAAGATTGCAAAGCCTTCCAGGCCAAAGTGCAATAATTGATTGACAAAGTGTACATATCCTTTCCAGAAGGAGACTTGGTTGTGCATGTCGACCTCTCATCTGTTTGAAGACTTCAAGGGTCATCTCCTAAAGCCAGTAGTCCAGGAGGAGTCAAGTCTCCTCAACAATGGCAATCTTCGGATTCTTTACTGCATTTTCATATGTAGCTTTCATTTGTTTGTTTAAATAGTGTTTGCATGAAAAAACTTGTTTGTGTTTTGAATGTTGATTTTAATGCAATGAATGTGTTGTTCTTGGAGTAATTTACTTTTATGCACTCATATCATGTTTATATGCATTGCAATACCAACTTTCTTGCCCTAAACTCTTGGAGGGAGGATGATGAGATGAAAACGCAAAATATTTGTTGTATGTTCAAGGATAGAACCCTGTTGAGGATGTACAGACATTGTTTCAAATCCCTAAACACTGGAGATATAAGGGAGATAGACCCTCGTTAACCCCTTTTGAGCCTTGAAGTAGGAGTTTCTTTCGTACGAAAAAACACTCACACTTAACCCAGGGGCAGAGTAGGCCTCAGTTAATTTGACCGAGTGTTCAAATTTCAAAAGGAGTGTGCATCTAAGGATCCATTACCTTTCTTTCCTCACGTAACAGGAGGTCAAGGGACGTGAGACCACATTGGTTATCCCTCACCGTAAAGAGTGAAGTAGTCACAGCCCTTTCAAACAAGTCAGACAGGCCAGTGTCACACGATTTGTTCAAAAAAAAAAGAAAAAAAAGAAAGAAAGCCCGTTAAGTCGAAAACTGGAAAACAAGCGACTTAGGCAAAAGTTAGGGTATCCTGCTGGACTTCAAAATCGAAAGATAAAAAAAAAAGAATCAGTCCAGAAAAAATCAGGGAAATCAAAAACAAAAGAATGAAAAAAGCTAAAAAGATTACAAAGAAAAATCCTCGATAAGAACAAAGTCGTGTGGCTACAAACATAAAAGACAAAAGGGGGTGACTGTTGCTCCAAAACCTCATCAGATCTCAAACCATCAATCGCATGGGTTCCATAAAGATCATAAAACCTTTTGAGAGATGAGCGCTTGTGTCAGATTAGCTGAACATAGGGCTAGAGAACATCACGAAGAGTGGGTGGGCACCGATAAACTTTGAGCCTTAAATCCTTTTTTCTCAAAATCGTGAACCAGGCCACGTTACAACCCTTAAAAGTCCTAATTGAAGCAGGGTTTATTCCGAAAGCGTACTTCGGTGAGATAGCGTGCCTGACTCCTATGGGTTATGCTAATAAGATTTTTGTTGGTATTGCATGTGCGTATTGTTTTCCATTCAAAAATCAATGTCACATCCCAGCCAGTGATTCGTTCACAAGGCTTGGCGACGCATTTTCAATAAAACTTCAAGGTTAACATGTGTGTTACATTAGAATTGTCATTCTCATAATAAACATTTTCTGCTTGCATGTGCTTAAGCGTCAGGGAAGCTTACACAATGAACGTCAGTCGAGAAGCTAGATCACGCCAAGTTGAGATGGTGAAAATTCTGAAGGACAGTCATGTCAAGGGGTATGTGGCCAAGAGACTGTGCGCAGCCTGGGGGTTCCCGATCAATGGTGATAAGATGCAGCCAATCTGGAGCAGTCACACTGAAAACTCTCCCTAAAGCAGCCAAACAGGGGCAATTAGGTCGATTTGACATATCTCTGTAAGATCAGTCAGGGGCAAAGTTTCTTCAAGACTTGGGGCAGGCCACCTCTAGAGCGTAAGAAGTTGTCCACTCCTGATGAAGGTTAATTGAAAACACCTCTTCAAGGTTCAAAATACTGGGGCAGAGTATTTTCAAGTCATTATAAATTCTTTCCAAGTAATTTACTTCATGGATTATGAAGTCAGGGGCAGTTGTGTCGAGATCTGATAAATCTTTCCAAGAGTTTGAAGACCCTGGGGCAGTGTGAATGCCTGGTCTTCTATAAAATCCTCTTGAGATTATTTTTTTCTTTAGACCTGGTGGTCTGGGGCAAGTGGAGAGTTCAAAGGGCCATTTATGACCATAGAGACAGGTCAGGCTGTGTAACAAGTTTGTTTTTCCCCAGTAGCGTTACTCTCCCCATCACTGAAAGTTCATCATCCTCAGCAGAACTTATTCTCCCTAGCAAGAGTACAGAGGATTGTGTTCCCCAGCCGAAGTCATGGTTGGTTTATTATTCCCCAGCAAGCAGTCTGAAGTGGATTGCTCCAAGGTGAATCTGGTTGTATCTCTAGCAGGAGATGTGTTGGATGTCTCTGAAAAGACTTTATTTTCCCCACAGAGTCTGGTACTCACTTTCCTCAGCAGGTCAGGAAGTGTAATTCCGTCAGCAACGGCATGCTTTAATCCCTAGCAGGGTAAATTCTTTCCTCCAACAGCAGGTTAAGCTCAATGATATCCCCCGGCAGGTTTCGTTGACTTTCCTCCCCAGCAGGGTTATTCTCCCTAGCATTGAGGTTTCATCATCCTCATCAGACTGTCACTCTCCCTAGTCAGAGTACAAAAGATTGTTCCCCAGCCAACATTTAAAGTGGGTTGCTCTAGGGTGGATGTCGTTGTATTCCCGCAGGAGATTCGTGGAAGGTATTCCCGGGACAAAGATGTTGTCTTCCCCACAGAGGCTTGGTGCCTACTCCCCTCGGCCAGTCAGGAAACGTATTTTCACCAGCAACAGCATGATCCAACCCTCAGCAGGATAAGGGCGAAGTCATTTCCCCAGCAGCGGGTTTAAGTTCAGTGGTGACCCCAGCAGGTCTAGTATTTGTGATTTGTCTCCCCATATGGTTGACATCCCTAGCGGTTTTTAAGTCCAAGTGATATTTGGCACTCTTCCGATTAAGGTCTTGGTTTCCTTTTTCAAAGAGTTATATGTAATCCCCAGCAGGGTGGATGTTCTTTTGGATTTCATCTCCAGCAGAAGTTGTTGATCAAAGGAGTGTTCAGTGTGATCCTTCTCAGCAGAGTTCTTGGACTCAGAGGACAATTTATTTTGTCACCCCCGGTGGATCCGCCTTCGTTTTTAGCATTTATTTTGCTGGAGCGTTTCTTTTGCATTGCATAAGCATTCTTGCATGGCATCCTCCCAAACGCATAGCATTTCCATTTCGTATGGAGCATTACGCCATAGAAAAATTCAAACATATGCATTCGAACCATAAACCAGGTTTGATATCTTTTACGAGATTCTTTCCCCAGCAGAAAGTGATGTAACTCGGGAGATGTTGTTTAACATTACACCGCAACCAGTGGATTCGTCCTTCTTATTCTTATTCCTTCATATACTCCCCTACAGAGTTGTCTGTTTAGATTTCTCTTTTCCCCAGCGGAGTCATCTTTGTAGATCTGTTGATTCTACTAACCTTAGGTTAGCACGCCTTCGGTCGGTCTTCCTTTTCGAGTTCGCCTTCGGTCGTCCTCGTATTATCTTGGGTTTGAAAGTCCACATTCGGCCTGGTCTTTCTTTTCGAGTTCGCCTTCGGTCGTCCTCGTATCTTTTGTTTGAAATTCCGCCTTCGGCCGGTCTTTCTTTTTCGAGTTCGCCTTCGGCCATCCTCGTATTATCTTAGGTTTGAAAGTCCACATTCGGCTTGGTCTTTCTTTTCGAGTTCGCCTTGGGCCGTCCTCGTATCCTTTATTTGAAATTCTGCCTTCGGCCGGTCTTTCTTTTTGAAACCTAGTTCTCGCCTGGTAGTCAGTTCTCGTCTGACCTATTTTTGTGAAATCCAGTTCTCGCCTGGTAGTCAGTTCTCATATGACTTATTTCGTGAAACCCAGTTCTCGCCTGGTAGTCAGTTCTCGTCTGACCTATTTTTGTGAAATCCAGTTCTCGCCTGGTAGTCAGTTCTCGTCTGACTTATTTCGTGAAACCCAGTTCTCGCCTGGTAGTCAGTTCTCGTCTGACCTATTTTTGTGAAATCCAGTTCTCGCCTGGTAGTCAGTTCTCGTCTGACTTATTTCGTGAAACCCAGTTCTCGCTTGGTAGTTAGTTCTCGTCTGGCTTATTTTGTGAAATCCAGTTCTCGCCTGGTAGTCAGTTCTCGTCTGACTTATTTCGTGAAACCCAGTTCTCACCTGGTAGTCAGTTCTCGTCTGACCAATTTTTGTGAAATCCAGTTCTCACCTGGTAGTCAGTTCTCGTCTGACTTATTTCGTGAAACCCAGTTCTCTTCCTCAGCAGAGATGGCATAACTCAGAAGATTTTGTTTCACTTTATCCCCAGTGAGATCTCCAGTGGATTCGTCCTTCATATAGTTGTACATTTTAGTACACCCCTGCAGAGTTGTCTGTTTAGACTTCTCTTTTCCCCAAATTTGATTCCAGATGAATTCGAGGGTCGTAAAATTGTGGTTTTTACCCTTGGCTGTCCTGCTATCCCCAGCGAAGAGCGCCTTCGGTCGGTCTTTCTTTTCGATTTCGTCTTCGGCCGTCCTAGTATTACTTTGTTGGGTAGAGCGCCTTCGGTCGGTCTTCCTTTTTGATTTCGCCTTCGGGCGTCCTCGTATTATTTTGTTTGGTAGAGCGCCTTCGGTCGGTCTTCCTTTTCGAGTTCGTCTTCGGCCGTCCTCGTATTATTTCGGGTTTGAAAGTCCACCTTCAGCTTGGCCTTTCTTTTCGAGTTCGCCTTCGGTCGTCCTCGTCGTACCCTTTGTTTGAAAGTCCACCTTCGGCTTGGTCTTTCTTTCTCGAGTTTGCCTTTGGCCGTTATCGTATTATCTTGGGTTTGAAAGTCCATCTTCGGCTTGGTCTTTCTTTTTCGAGTTCGCCTTTGGTCGTCCTCGTGTTACCCTTTGTTTGAAAGTCCACCTTCAGCTTGGTCTTTCTTTTTCGAGTTCATCTTCGGTCGTCCTCGTACTATTTCGGGTTTGAAAGTCCACCTTCGGCTTGGCCTTTCTTTTCGAGTTTGCCTTCGGCCGTCCTCGTCGTACCCTTTGTTTGAAAGTTCACCTTCGGCTTAGTCTTTCTTTGAAAGTCCACCTTCGGCTTGGTCTTTCTTTTTCGAGTTCGCCTTCGGCCGTCCTCATATTATGTTGTTTGTAAGTCTACCTTCGGCTTATTCTTTCTTTGAAAGTCCACCTTCGGCTTGGTCTTTCTTTTTCGAGTTCGCCTTCGGCCGTCCTCGTATTATGTTGTTTGTAAGTCTACCTTCGGTTTAGTTTTTCTTTTTGAGTTCGCCTTCGGCCGTCCTCGTACCCTTTGTTTGAAAGTCCACCTTCGGCTTGGTCTTTCTTTTCGAGTTCGCATTTGGCCATCCTCGTATTCTTATTTTGAAAGTCCACCCTCGGCTTGGTCTTTCTTTTCGAGTTCGCCTTCGGCCGTCCTCGTTTTATTTTGTTGGTTAGCCCGCCTTCGGCCGGTCTTGTCTTCTCAGCATAGTCCGCCTTCGGCCGGTCTTTCTTTTTAGAGTTCGCCTTCGGCCGTCCTCGTGAACATTATATTTTCATTTTTCCCACAAGTTACAAATTTCCAGGTTATTTTGGTATTCAATCTCAGTGTATCCCGATTGTCTGGATGCCTTTGCTCCCATACCCTCGGATCCAAGAAGTTTGAATAGGGGCAGCTGTAACACCTCAAAATTTGCCCTCATGCTTTTAACACTAACTGGCTTATGTTTCATTTCATTTTTGCATAATCATCTTTGCATATCATTTGGTTCATAGCATGGGATCAAGGTACATGAGAAATCTCAAGTGAATCACATTCTCCTAACTAGTGCAAAATTAGGGTTTTGGTGAAAAGTCACTGCAAGTGTGTTTTTGAGCCAAGGCTTGATTTCAAGGTTTTCCATATGGTTTCAATTGTTCAAGGATGAAATATTGGCTATTGGTTCATTCCAGAAGATCTTCAATTGATCAATTGGTTAAGAATCAATCAGATTGGGGAAAAGTATACTGTGCAGAGGAAAAAGTCAACTCCTGACTTTTTGTGGTCAAATTCATGTTCCTCATGTCAAATATGTCCATTGATGGAGGTTTGATCAAGAAATGTCAAGTGATTCATCAAAAATCAAAAGATATGGAAAATTACTAAAAATAGAAATTAGGGTTTCCTAATTTGGCAAGTTTTGGCAAGTTGAACACCCACCTTTGGAGCTCTCTTTCTTCATGATGCAAACTTCAAATGGAAAATTTCAAGAGGCCTAATGAAAGTTCACATTCTAAGCTTCAAAACCATAACAAGAACTCCTCCATTGGATCAAAATTGAAGGAGTTATGATTGATTAAAGTTGGAGGTTTGTAAGGCATTTTGGGTCAGGCAGGCAAGTCATGGACGAGCTGGCTCGGAGTAATTTGATCAAACACCTTGTGTGCAGCCAGTGTCAATGTGCATGGCCAATTATCTCTATGATGGAGACTTCAAATGAAAAAATGTTCAACATGAGTTTTGTTCCTCTCAATCTCCTCTACAACTTTGATGTTGGGGAATTTTTCATATGATCAACCATTTGGGAGATATGGTGAGGCAAAGTAGGGTTCCAAAATGATTCATTCACATGCATATGGGCTGGGCACGAACCAAGGCAGGTTGGCCTGCCAACTCAGTCATGACCAAGCATTTTCATGAGCAATCTTAAGCATGTTAAAGGATTCTAGTATTGTTGTTCTCAACACCAATCTTGTTCGCCACCATGAGCCATTTCCAAAGAGCCAAAAATCTTGTAATTTCATCCACTATTCTTGCAATTATTCTTCATCAAAGTCATCACCATGTGTGTATGTAATCAAGTGAGGAATTCTTGATATGTCGTTCCAATCCAAAGAGACACTATGCTGCATTGTGTTTGCTTTTATTTCCAGCCATGTGCATGTCACCATACATTGCCGTTTCAAGCCATGCAATCCCTTACACGCATACATACTCATGCACACTTTTTCCTCATTTTTACAAACCAAGAGAAAAGAAACTTGTTGAATAAGTTGTTGTGCTGCTATGCTTCATCGCCACCTTCCATTTAATCCATACCATAAGCCTTTATACTCCCTCCACACGTGAATTATGACCTAAGTTTCACCATTAACCTCACTCACTCTACATTTTCAATTCACTTTAACTTCACTCACTTCTCTTAACTCAACCACACTTCTAACTGTAAACCACAGTGGTTAGAAGTTAACTCACCATATATAAACAAAACTCTAACTGAATTGCGGGGAAACTTCATCATTCTTCACTCTTTCTCCAATTTTCACACACACTCTCTCTCTTAATCTGTTCTCTCTCTCAAAGCTTTATTCACTTCGCTTTGCATTCTTCACCATTATTATTCATCAAGAATCATCAATGGAGTAGGGAAAGAAATTGAAGTTGCGACATCAAGTTTGATTTTCACCTTCTTCACTGTGATTTGCAAGTAATTCCAAGCTTGTTCATAGCCTTTATTTGGCCAATATTAAGCTCTAAGGATCAAGGAATCTTTCTCCATTATTCTTGTAGTGAAAAGCTCATTCAAGAAGCAGGTTTCATTTCAAATTTCTTGCTCTCTTTACACTCTGATTTAAGTTGTTTTTGCCTGTTTTGGAGCTCAATAGGAGCAATGTAACCTCTGGCTAGTTGATAGGCACCTTAGGTGCGTAGATCTCAAAATGCTAGGGCAAACTTGAGACCTTCGATTTGCTTCGTACATGCTGTGTTTGTGAATTCTAAGGTCAGATTCGTGTTCTACATGTTGAGAGGAAGAAAATGGTATAAGGCTTGTGCATTTCTGTGATGTTTGGAACCTGAGCACGGTGGATGCTCGCTGGAGAAGATGACCGGAGTCTTCCCCGGCCGCCTGAGAGTTCATCCTCTCATAAACCCTAGGTTTCCTTAGTTATAATCTCAACCATTCGTTTCTTGTGATCTAACGCACATAATTGTGCCAACGCAATTAATGAGAGAGGCTCTCATGCACGTGCCTCCTTTTTCTGATTTTATTTGGATTACTTGCTCACGTGTAGCTCTTGCATGTTAGCTTACCATATGCACGCGTTTTGATCCATTTGATGTGTTTACTTTATCTGATCATCATGAATGACCTGATCTGATGGTTCTCATTGAGTCAAGATTTTTGACTGAGAACATGGCATACACCTCAGACCCCCACGCATGAGGGCTGGATCTTGGATTGATATCCACACCCCCTTGTCCTGGGCCCAGTGCACATTTGAACTAAGAAATTGCTATCTGTGCACCCCTGTTCTATTTCTCTTGTTTTTTTTTTATTTCTTTTCCTAATTGTTTGCATTTTCATTTTTAAAAAAAAAACTTGTGAACACCTAAAAATTATAAATAAATTCATGGAGCATCCTCACACATTTAGCTCATTTTTGGTATTTTTATTTTCCATTTTCGGATTATATCTCTATTTTTCATGAATTTTTCATTGTGTTGCATTTTGGTTGGGCTTTGTTCATGACACATGATGCATTGATGAATTGTTTGACCTACTTATGAGTTGAATTTTAACATGAAAATTGATACATGCCTTTATAACATGTTGAATCACTTCATGTAATTTTTGTGGATTTTTGGGATCATTTTTTTATTAATGTTTGAATGCCATATTCGTGCACATTTCTTGTGGTACTTGTGTGATCTTGTGAAACATGTTTGATCTTGTGAATCATATTCATACACATTTCTTGTGGTACTTGTGTGATCTTGTGAAACATGTGTGATCTTGTGAATCATATAACATGATTTCTAATTGCATCTTGCATCTTGCATAAGTTCATGAACACTTAATACTTGTTTGCACTTAGTTTGCTTCTCTTCACTATAAGAAAATTGGTAAGTTGCGACGGCTAATTTTGGTAGATTACGGCGGTTTGAACCGCCACAATTTACTAGTCGCGGCGGTTTTGCTTCTGTCGCGAAAACGTGTGTCGGTAAGCTATATCGCGACGGTTCCTAAAACCGCCACTCTAACCGTCGTTCTAGGTTGCGACGGGTAAAGAATTGTCGTAAATTGAAAATTGCGGCGGTTAAAACCGCCATAAATAATTTTTTTTATCCAAAAATAAAAAGCCATAGGTATTTCCAAAGGTAAATCCGCAGGAAATATAAAATCCGCAGGTAATTCCGCAGCTAATATATTTCTAAAATTAAAAAAAATATATCAAATGAACTTTTACCACACACAAAGCTTTGTTTTCAATTACAAAAATAATCCATACGAATACCAATACATTTCAATTCTGACAATACAAAATACCATGAAATTTTGAAAAGACAAGTTACATCATCACCATTCCCCTCAACCTAACACAATTCAACATCAACCACTTTACTAAAAAGATAAAAAGGACAGAGCTAGAGAGATATAACAATGACTCTTAGTACAATCTTCCCTTCATCTTTTGGAACTGTATCTTTGACTGAGATATCAGGCCCTAATGGTGCTATATCCCACTTTGATAAAAGATCACCTTCTTCATCCTGGCCTCCCTCAACAATGGCGAAGAAATCTTCAGTCCCAATGACATCATCCACAGGTATAGGCCCAATCTACAAATGTATAAATAGATGTAAGATGCAAATCCTCAACTGTTTGAGGCAAATATAATAAGCAAAACTATCAGTTGTTTTGACAATCAGAAAACAAGGAAGATAACTTACAGTGAACTTAACTTCAGCATGCTCCTTTGCCTTATATATTCTCATAATCTGTACAAGAAATCAAAATAAGATTTCCATGCTTAAGTTCGATGGAAAAACAAGTTTTTATTTACTAAAATTTGAGGAGCCAGGGGATGCAACCAATAGACAGAGTGGTGTTAATATTAGTAACAAAAAAACTATTCACAGTTAAATGAAATATAATTTACCTGAGATACCGATGGATTGAGCTGTTGATGTACTTCATCCAATATCGGACCACGCAGGACAGTAAAAGATCCCTGAAAAGTCAGTGCATAAATTAAACATATACTAAGTCATAAACTAAAATTATCATTAGCTGTTGAATTTTTTAAAGGAAAAGTTTGTAACCTGCTGATCAGATTTAATGGGAAACGAGCCATTTGGACGGAAGACGTAAGCCCCGGAAGCCTTAATAAAAAAAACACGGTTTGCAATCAAAAAATAACATAATTGGGCTATGGCAAGATGTATTTCATTACTGAATCTTTCTATGTGCATATGACTACCTGAGAATCTTTATCATCCCCAATATTTCCAGAATAAAAACTGTATGATTGTTCAACTGATGCTGTAACCTTCAGCCATAACCAAAACAAAATAATAAACTCCAGCATTACTAACTTTATGCTTCAATGCAAATTGAAATTCAAAATTGTTGGCATCACATATTCAGATAAAATTTGAACATGGAATGTATGTTTAGAAAAACTAATACATTGATAATGAAAACTTACTAGATTTCTATTGTTAACATAATGAGTTAATTTTCCTTCATTTGCAGGATAGAGCAGCTTTAGATTCCCCTGTCCAACTTCTATGTTGTTATTAGTACTTCCTTCTGATCTGAACTCCTTTGAGATAGTTGAAATATGACCTTCATCATTTGAAGAGCCATAAAAGTGTGAGTTAATAAGTGTAATCTTTCAGTCCAATATTACCCATACAGAGAGAAGAAGAGATAATGTGTCGAGTTATTATTGATTATTCTACCCTTATTCACATGTTGTACATGTTCATAACTTTGTTTTCTCTTTCAAAACAGATTTATTGCTTTATTCACTCCAAATCTACTATCAGCTGAAAGTTAAAAGAGAAAGCAATATCACTAACCTGTCTGTTTAGGCCTTGATACTACATAGGTGCTGAAACCAATGGGGGGCACTGATATCGGAAATGCAAGCCAGTACTTGAGTTCCCCGGCAGGAGCTGTTCCTATATATGCTTTGACATATTTTTTCCTTATGCTCTAAGTAATATTAGATATAGGCAAAAGCTGATACTCAATTTCCTTCCTAGCAGAGTCCTGGACAAAAATTTCTGCAGTTGAAACCTATGGAAAGTATGTTCTGAAGTCAGTCGCCTACAAGTATAAATCAATGTCTAAAGACTTCAAAATTTGATCAACTTAACTTGTCAGAATATCATATCTAATATGTGTTCTATCTTCATTAGCATGCTCATTGGAAGATGGATGCATTAGTGCATAGATTTATGAGATAAGAGGGAAGGACGAATCATATAAACCTTAAGAAGTAAACGAGTTCCTAGCCTTGTACTGAAACTGCAAAGGAATGGACTAGCTTGTAGGTGCATGTTAAGAGTGAACTGTAGCTTAGAAATATTTCTCTTTGATCTGTAATCTGATCCATGCTTGTCTACTTGTAGTTATTAGTTTCTATTATTATGTTAGAAAATAAAATTAATTAACTGCAGGTTAGTACGGATTGATATAACTTTCTGGACATTATAAGATTTCAAATGGCTATAGCACTTTTTTTCATAACTCAGTTTCGGATCAAACACTATCTTTCCCTGAGTTTCTCTAAATTCATCATGGTATCAGAGATGTGAAGAAAGAGGATGTCATAGAATAGAAGACAATGTGTCCATCTGTCGACTGTATCCTTTTTACAAGCTGGAACTGCACAGCAGACAAACCTTTTGCAAGGTATATAGCATAATTTTGGCATTTGCCAAATTAAAAATGCCTTACAAATATTCCATGACAAAGATGAATTGTCTTTTAAAACTTCGCAAGAACAACATATCTAGGAGAAATATGAAGTCATATAATTACCTGCCATATCAACCCTTTGAAGAAAAACTAAAGGGATATAAAGAAAAAGGGAATGCCGACATACAAACATAGATTAATTATGGATACATGATACATCTTCATAGTTAATATTTTTCTCTTTTGAATATTGTTTTTATTAATTCATACTTGTTAAATATAGATAACTTTAAATATCCATTCCTTCGATATTTAAGATACTAGTTACTTACCAAAAAAAGTACATGCTATAACCAGATAAAAAAGAGAGAAAAAATAAAGAGGACAAAATTCAGAGAAGGTAAATTCCAAAGTAGCTCCATCATTTATTGGAGAAGAAACATGGACAATTACCGCATACCACGAAAGAGGGAACAAAAAGGATTATAATGAATTCAAAAGGATGAGAATAACTTACATGAAAGATAAAGACAGCCTCTAAAAGCAATGGTCTAGTTTCAGGAGAAGCATTTTTTTCACTAAGAAGCCTCCAACTCACATACCATAGATCATCAGAATCCACTGGTACCATCTGTGTGTATATAAAAAGCTTGTTAACATGTTTTTAACAGTCAAATACCTCTAATAGCAGGTAAAGATTCAAAATAACGTAAACATGAAATCAAATTCAAGCTAGTGGTAATAGCCACATAACAATAATCATCGACACAAGAATGAAAGTTGTGAGATAGAGAAAAAAATACCTATCCAGATCGACAAATGTAGACATCATCAGTAAGCTGTGCGATTTTATCAGATGCGTGATTTACAACATATACACCTGAAAGTGAGGTTGATCAATTCTAACATCATTCAAAAAAGAACATCAAAAACCATCAATCAAACAGAAATTATCTACTTAGATGTAGTAAGACCCAAATTTTCAACTACGATTTTATGTTTATATGTGTGAAACAAATTGATTTAGATTAGGGTTTATGAATGAGTGTACCAGTGCTAGTTCGAGAATCGGCTCCAAGAACGACTCCACCGTTGTAGCTAACACCGATGATAGTGGTTTCCATGAAATAGGGAGCATTGAAATCAACGTTATCCATGATTGTTGGTAGATTCGCAACGAAAATGGAGAAGAAAGAAGGTATGTGACTCGGTCCCTAGCACAGGGTTGAACTACTTGAATGAGGGGCAGGCGTGAGAGGCTCGGCGTGAATGAAGGGGCCGACGTGAGAGGCTCGACGTGAATAAAGGGATCGGCGGGAGAGGAACGGTGGGAGTGTGGATCCCGGCGTCAGAGAAAAGACCTTTCACTTTTATTCTCGTTCTATTTTGTTCCTTTCTTTTTTTTCTTTTTTTATACAAATATTTTCTTTTTATAAATAATTTATTATGTTTATTATATTTGATTGTTTTTTTTTATAAATTGTATATTAAAAATTTAAAATATACTATATAGTTATTTAAAGATTTGAATGAAAATTTTAAAAATACTAAAAAAAATTTAAAGATAATAATGAGGGAGATGAGAGAAACAAGTACTTTTGATGAAGTTTGATGAGTTTGAGAGGGAATAATAGCGCTCAAAAATTTCAGAAAGGGAACGATAATTTGTTTTAGCGCTCGTATGAATTACGAAAAAAACTTTTTCACATGGATTAGAGAATATTTGTTTAAATAGTGAGTATGAGGACGAACTTGAACCTCATTTTGTTTTCCCAAATAAAATTTGTTTTAATCAAGAAAAGGATGACAGTTCATATAATTAATATTTATTAAAATAATTAATAATTATAACGACGGTTTTGTGATAACTGTCGCGACAACCGTCGCAGTCCAGTCTCTAACTGTCGTGACAACCGTCGCAATTCAGGAATAAGGACGGTTTTGTAATAACTGTCGCAAAAAATCTACGACAGTTGACCCTAACTGTCGTGACAACCTTCGCAATCCAGGAATAAGGACGGTTTTGTGATAACTGTCGCAACTCAAGTGTCGTAAATTTCATTTTTTCTTGTAGTGCTTCTTTAGGGTGCACTAGCATGAGACTTGTATGAACTTTGTATGCTCATTCTTGCATTTTAAATGTCATCCCACATGTCATATGCCACTGACTTGCATTCATTTCCAAGTATGTTCATCTTGCATCTTCATTTTTTACTTGCATCACAAGTATGCATGTTTAATTGAACTTAAGTGTTGTTTGTTTTCACTTCTTCTTGCTTCATCTTCTCTAAGCTTGCATTCATGATTCATATGCCATCTTAATGATATCTCCATACATTTATAAATGTCATTTACTTCTGACTTTAATGTTTGCATGTGCATTTATTCATATTTATGAATCATATGCATCCATCTTGCATAGTTAGTGCATAACTTGCATTTGTATGATCTTTTGATGCATAGTTTGACATTGGTTGCTTTCTTTTGGCATGTTAACCTTAGTAGGATACCTTGACCTATACCTACTGCCCTTGGATGGTCCTTAACCCTTAGGACTCTTTTCTTTTAGTTTAAACCTTGTTTGCTTCTTAAGTTGTTATCTTAAGACAACTAGCTTTGTTTGGTTTACTTTTTTGTCATCTATATTCAATACTTGTGTTGATTTGGTACTAACCTTTTATGTAGGGGAAGAGGTAAGACATATGAGTATGTGGATGTTTATCCATGCTCATTTCTCCTTTCATCTCTCATCTCTTTTACTTCTATTTCTCTTTTGTGTGTGGATTACATGATGTAATGCTTGATTGTGTAGAACTTTCACATCCCTTTGGGATCCTATCTCATCCTTAATTTTTGATTAAGGTGAGGTAGGATAAGCATTAGATAATGCTATCCCTCTCTCTTCTTTAGACTTAGGTTGTTCTTAAACCTCCCCTTAGGGCCATCTTTTGCATGACAACATTAGGATAGAATCCCCCTTAGTGTTTTCTTTTCCTTTGAGTCTTCTCTTCTCATCTCATAACACTTCTAAAACACTTAATAAAATTAACGTGTATTGCGAATGAGCCTTGTATGTGGGAAGTGAGGAATGAGGGTCTCCCTTCATTCTTCTAGGGTGTTTAGCATACGTCCTGTTGGGGACGATATGCGACGCATTCGTTCCTATGTTGTAGACTTGGGTGTAATGCAAGTTATGAACTAACTTCAATCCACTTCTGTCTAAAAAACACAAAAATAAACTCACGTCTTTTTCATCCTTCGGGATTGTTAAGTTTCAAATCTTTTTTCAGAAAAGGGCACGTTACTTCCGTCTCGTCGTAAACAGGCATCGACCCTAACTACCGGACGCGAACTTAACGTCGCTCATAAAAAACACAAACCGACCTCGTTAGGTCGAACTACGACTGCTCTGATTTCCTCCTTCTGGTTAGATTGAGGATACGTAGGCACAAGACGACGATGTCTTCGCGAGCAACCTCCCCCCTTAGTTCGTGTTCGAACTACGTTGACTCTGACTTTCCCATTGCACGAGGGAATACGTAGGCATAGGACGCCGATGTCCTATCGAGTCACTTCTTTTTCTTTTCTTCCTCGTTTCTTCGTTCTCCTCCGTTCCCGTTCCTTTTCCTTTCCAGTAGCAGTGGAGCTCCAGATGACGACACCCTTTGATCGAGACAACAAGCGTGGATCCCATCGAGTACGATGGACGCGTGGGGGTGCTAATTCCTTCCCCTCTCGTAACCGACTCCCTTACCCGTTTCTCTTGGTCGCGAGACCATGCTTTTCCTTTCCCTCAGTTTTACGCAGTGTTTCCTTTCCCTCTCTTGGGATAAATACACATTGCTGGCGACTCTGTTTCCACACCACTTTTGCGTTTGTACTTGGATGAAAATCCCGGGATCGATACTTGGCAAGTTGAGTAAAAATCGTAGAATTTCATAACTTAGAAAAAATCGTGAAACCCTAATTTTCCCAAATCTTGGTTCTTTGATGTTTTCCTTGATTTTCTTGATTGATCATGATTCAAATCCCATGTTTTTATGATCTTTGACTTGAGAAGTCGATGTTTGAGCAAAAAGTCAAAAGTCAAACTTGACTTTGATCAGTGGTTGACTTTTGTATCAAATGAAGTCCAAATTGCATACTTCAATGAAATCAAACTCTTGAGCTATTTGAACACTATGGATGGACTCCAAAGGTGTCCTTGAGTCTCTTGAATCATTCCCTAAGGCTTAAGATCATGTCTTGGTCAAAAGTCAAAGGTGCAGTTGACTTTGGCTCAGAAACCCTAATTTGTGGACCAGATGAATTTGAAATTTGATAAACTTGTAATGAGGCCATAATACACTTGATTGTTGATGTAGGGAAACTCTTGATCATAATGAACTTGATATATTGATGATCAATCCAAGACTTTGTCTGATCAACCAATAATCTCCTAGATGCAAAACCCTAATTCACAAACAAAGCAAAGCAAGACAATATTTTGATAATTTGAGGGTTAGCTATGCATGAATGAGACACCTAAAATGTGTTGGATGCTATGCAAATGACGATGGAATCTAGGGGTATAATTTGGGGTATAATTGCTTCCCCTATTTAAATAACTTTACCGGATGGCATGAGTGATGACAATCCTCATGAAATCTGGGAGAAAGGTATTTAAATATAGAAAAACCGAAAATTTTTCCCCTAGAAGCAATGGCATGCCATGCTATGGACAAATGAACTCTCTCTGCACATGCTGGGGACAATGCTGTGAAATGCAATGAACCGTATGGCAACTTATGATGAATGATAAATGTGATATGATGAGAATGATGAAAGCAAAGAATAATGTCAACGACAATGGGTAACAACTCACTGGGAATGACATACACTGGGGAAACAAAAACAGACTGGGGGATATCCAAAGTGGTTGGTCAACAAGTTCAAACATGACCAGGTGACACTCTAGAATATAATTGACAAGAAAGAGATCCTCTAACAAGAGATCAAACCAAACAAGACAATATCTTTTAACAAGAGATCGAACCAAACAAAAAATGATATTCTAACAAGAGATCAAACCAAACAAGAAAGATCTTCTAACAAGAGATCAAACCAAATAAGAAAGATCTTCTAACAAGAGATCAAACCAAATATTAGAGTTTTCTGACTAGAACACATCTAAGCTACTGGAAATTGCTTAACATGAAGAAGTAAAAAATGTTCCTCAGGAAACATCAAGAGAAAACAGGATAATTAAACTCTTCCATATATGCCAAATAATTGGATTTAGACCGCAACCAAAGGTGACAATCAGCTTCTAACAGATTGGGGGCCAGTAACTATTGGACTTCAAAGGGATGTTGGTGATAACCAAACTTCAAATACCAAAAACAGTTGGATAATACTGCCAATAACAATTGGACTTTGGATACAAATAATAATTGGATAACAATGGGATGTCAATAATGAACGAACTTCAAAGGTCATAGACATCAGATACCAATAACAATTGGATTTTCAAAGAGCGCGCAAGTAATAACTGGACTTCAAGAAGGGACTAGTGACAACAAGATTACAAATACCAATAACAATTGGATTTTAATAAGGGACTGGTGACAACCAGATTACCAATACCAATAACAATGTGATTTTCAAACAAGAATGTCAATGAAAACTGGACTTCAAGAAGGGACTGGTGACAACCAGATTACCAATACCAATAACAATGGGATTTTCAAACACGAATGCTAGTAACAACTGGACTTCAAGAAGGGACTGGTGACAACTAGATTACCAATACCAATAATAATTGGATTTTAGAAGGAAATGCCATTGACAACTGGGCTTCAAGAAGAGACTGGTGACAACCAGATTACCAATACCAATAACAATTGGATTTTCAAACAAGAACGTTAGTGACAATTGGACTTTTAAAAGATACTGGTGACAACCGAATCTTTAGGGTACCAATAACAATTGGGTTTGAAAACGCCAATAACAATTGGACTTGTAAACAGTGCCAGTAACAACAGGACTTTAAGGAGAGTGAATGCCAATAACAATTGGACTTTACAAGAAATCCAGTGACAACCGGACTTCAAGATGCCAAAGACAATTGGACTTTAAAAAGAGTGTCAGTAACAACTACACTTTAAAGAACAGAATGCCAGTAACAAGTGTACTTTAAAAGAAAGTCAGTGACAACTGGACTTTTAAAAGAGGATTGGTGACAACTAAAGATTTTTTTAATAAGATGCCAGTAACAACTATACTTGGGGTCAAAAGGCTACAGCCAACAACAAAGACCTGGGTTAATGCCAAATACACATGATTAGGCATGATGCGGATGATCATGATATGCAAATGCCAACTCTGCAGAGAGACAAGGCTGAATGACTGATTCCTCAACATGGAGATCACTGCTACTCGGCTTGGGAACTAAAGGTGCTATTACTAAGCACATCTCTACCACACCGGTAAATTGTATCAAGTTGAGGATCCTTGTATGAAGGATGAAGAGCTGCTTGGAGATTCTTCATGTAAACTGCCCTAGATTAGCTGACTGTTGTAAGTGAGCTGATCATTGCTTCCGCTGGAATGATTCTGGGGATGACTACCTTACTGTGCACTTGGAAGGCTTGCCCCAGTCTGAGACTTGAAAGGTCTTCTGAATCAACTTATTGCGAGAAAGACTTGCACTGAGCAACAAACCTTGAACTAATTCTCAACAGGATTTGGAACGAAACTTGCCCCTGATTGGATGACCGACCAAGTTTCTCAATTGTTTGAAAATTCCTTGAGAGGAAAGCCAGTTTGCAAATAAAGTTATTCATACAAACATGGTAAATGCAAAGTTCATGCAACTTTTGCAATCAAAATCATTTTTGGAATGATGCAAAGCATATGAATCATTAGCAAATCTTGATGTAACTGCACCATATTGACTGTATTCTGTATAACCGAGTCTTCAAACCGGCCCTTTAGGGATGGTCAGTCTGTAAAAGCAACAACTAGGAAACAACTTGCCCTGTGTAGCAGAGTCTTCAAGCAATATGCCTTTGGATATGATCATCCTTTTGAAATGATTGGCCATTTACTCATCAGAGTTTCGAGTCCCAAAAGATTAAACTCATCACTGATGTCCATATGCAAGCTTCTATGATATCAAGCAATGTTATCATGCAATAAAATGTTAATTCTAAAACTGCTAATGCAACACAAATGTTAGTCTTAAAGTTTTTATTAAACGGGATCGCAATAACTTGTGACCGAATCACTAGTTAGGATATGACGTTTACAAAGCCAACACAAATTTTAAGCATAGCTCATAGGAGTCAAGACATCTTATCTCATCGAGTATGATTTCAAAATGAATCCTGCTTCAATTAGGTCTTTTGAGGGTTGTAATGTGGCTTGGTTCACGGTTTATGAAACAAAGGATATAAGGCTCAAAGTTTATTTGTACCCACACCTTCTTCGTGATATTCTTCAATCCTATGTTCAGCTTAACTCGACGCGAGCGCACATTTTTCAAAAGGAGTTTTGATATGGTTGAGAAACCACTAAGGCTTTGGACATGGAAATCACTCACCTTTCTATTTTTATTGTCTGATCACATGACTTTGTTATTTGTTTAGGATTTTTCTTCATAATCCTTTGTTTTCGCCTTTCGCATTTTTTCATTCCCTAACTTTTGCCTGGACCGAGTCTTTTGGATTTGACCTTGAAGTCCAGCAAGATGCCCTAATTTTGCCTAAATCTCCTTCATAGGTTTTGGATTTGTGGGCTTTCTCTTTTCACTTTTGATTTATGAATAAATTGTGTGACTCTAAGTCATTTTGGCCTATTGAAATGATTATGACCGCCTCATTCCTTAGCTAGTTGAGGGATAATCATTATAAATTTGACTCCTAGACTCCTAATGTGTGAGGGATAGGTGAAGTGGATCCTCGGATATTCACTCCTTTTTTGAATGTTTGGGCGCTTAATAAACTTAACTGAAGACTACCATGCCCCAGGTTAAATTGAGGGTTTTTTGTATGAAAGGAAACTCCTAATTCAAGGCTCAAAGGGGTTGAAGAGGGATTATCTTCCTTATAACTCCAGTGTTTGGGAATTTGAAACAATGTCTTACATCATTAGCAAGGTTTTATTCAATAGCATACAAGAAGAGATCCTGCGTTTTCACTTTCGTCATCCTCCCTCCAATTTTCTGCCTAAGCAAGAGATAGGGCAGTATTGGCATTATAAAGCATAAAAGCATTTAAATGAGTGAATACGAATAGATTTCTTCAAGAAAAAAACATATTCATTGCATTAATCATTCAAAATAAACAAGTTCTTACATGCCAAAACAAAAGCACTAACAAACAAAGAGAATTACACATGGAAAAGTAGCAAATGAGCTAAATATTTGAAAAGGCGTAGGCCTAAAGAACAGTCTTTATATTCCACAGCATCAATCCACCATGTGCACAGAGGAGCTTATTCCACGTTCTAGCATTAAGCTGACTTGAACCTCGACTTGAACCTCGACATCGGTAAACTATATCAAGTTGAGGATCCTTGTAGGAAGGATGAAGAGCTGCTTGGAGATTCTTCAAGTAAACTGCCCCAGATTAGCTGACTGTTGTAAGTGAACTGATCATTGCTTCCCTGGAATGATTTTGGAGATGACTGATTTACTGTGCGCTTGGAAGGCTTGCCCCAGTCTGAGTCTTGAAAGGTCTTCTGAATGAACCAATTATGAGGAGGACTTGCACTGAGCAATAAACCTTGAATTGATTCTTAACAGGATTTGGACGGAAACTTGCCCCTGATTGGATCACCGACCAAGTTTCTCAATTGTTTGAAAATTCCTTGAGAGGAAAGCCAGTTTGCAAACAAAGTTATTCATAAAAACATGGTAAATGAAAAGTTCATTTAACTTTTGCAATTAAAATCATTTTTGGAACGATGCAAAGCATATGAATCATTAGCAAATCTCAACGTAACTGCCCCAGATTGACTCTATTCTGTATAACCGAGTCTTCAAACATGTCCTTTAGGGATGGTTAGTCTGTGAGAGCAACAACTTGGAAACAATTTGCCCTGTGTAGCAGAGTCTTCAAGCAATATTCCCTTGGATATGATCATCCTTTTGAAATGATTGACCATTTAATCATCAGAGTTTCGAGTCTCAAAAGATTAAACTCATCACTGATGTTTATATGCAAGTTTCTATGATATCAAGCAATGTTCACAAAGGAGCTTGTTCCACGTAATAGAATAAATAAAATATAAATAAATAAATCAAACTTAATTTATTTATTTATTCTCATTTATTTTCCTTAATTATTTTGAATTAAAAAACAAAAACAAAAGAAATTAAAACGAATAAAGAGCGGACGTGCAAATGTCCAAAAAAAATGAATGCACAAAAATAATATACATGAGACCTTGTTCAGTAAAACATTAAGTCCTAGATCAAATCTCGCAGTTAAAATTAAAAGGATGAAAAGACTTACACTGATTAAAATGCGGACCCGCACGAATGTGAATAAATAAAATCAGCACACCAGATTAAACTACGCGTAAGGTAGGTCAATTAAACAGACACTTGCAGGCCCAAACCTAACAACATTGTTCACTGATTTTACGCGCGGTTAACTGATATGTCTATCAAACCAAAATTTTACTATGGACAAAACAAAATAAAGTTGGTTACCTGAAAACTTAAAATGCATCGACAAAATTGGGGCATGACACACCTTCATTGTGTTTGTATAGAATTAAATAAATCGGATATATATGGATTCTTGGATCCATTTAGTATTCGATTTATAAATAATTCTTCAAACCATTTATCGATGAGTGAGTAATTTTAAAATTGTTGTTTCTTTATTATAATTAGTTTTCATGTTTGAAAATTTTATATCCGATGAGTGAGTAAAGGGAATGAAGAATGTTACATAAAAGCATTTATCTATGAGTGAGTAATTTTAAAATTGTGGTTTCTCTATTATAGTTATTTTTCATGTTTTACCAAATACCTACTAATTATGCTTGTGTTCATTTAGTGGTCATTGGCAATTGATTGATCATTGTCTCTCTTTGGAAGAATATGGTAGTTACCCTAAGTTCCTTAGGCAAACCACTTGAACCAAAGACGAAACATATTATTTCTAGGTAAGTTTATATTTATGAGTAGTATATAATTTTTGTAATAGTGTACTTAGCTTAGCGTGTAATATCTTTAAATCATTTTCAATATACAAAGTTGTGGAGCGACACAATATGTTGAAAGTATTTATAAATGAAAAAATTGCATTTTGTACGACTTCGGTAAGTGGATTACTTGTGACATTTATTTATCTATAGTAACATACATGTACGGTTCTAAATTCATGAAATTTTAAATTTTTAGACGAGGAAACATAAAGGAGCATACAAGTGTGGTTTTTGTTGTTGTCATGAAACACATGTTAAACATTGTCTCTGCCAGCATTGTTGATTCTCGGGATCATATATATATATATATATATTAAGTTTGTTATAATTTCAAATCATGTGATCTTCAATTTTCGTTCACTTTTTATATAGATGTTTAACGACACTACACCATTCTTACAAGAAGACTTTAAAAACGTTCCTACACGTTGGGCGTTTTGCTTAAATGTGCTTTATACGCAAGGTTGATCACACATGAGTTTATAATATAAGTTTGCTATATTTTAGTGTTTGATGTAAAGAATATTTAGGTTGGTTACATTTCGGTATAACCATGTTTTGTAATTATATGTGTTATATTTTTGGGTTTGATATAAATAGATGATACAACCATATTTTGATTACAAAGATATGTGTATTTGGTGGTTCTATTGTGCTAAAATATAACGTATAAAATACATGTACTAAAAAAATGAGCATAGATGCAATAATTAGAAAAACTATTTAAAAAAACAATGTATTTCATTACGGTTAATTAAGATGACTGTTGTGATAGGTAGAGCATCAATATTATATACCATGATATGGCTGAGAATCGAACTCATAACCTTTATATATTTCACCACGGTTGTTTAAAATAACTGTTGTGATAGATATCGTGTGACATAGTTTATAATTACAGTCACAAAAAAAAGCTATTTAATAGCGTTTTTTTTTGCTTTTTGATAGCGCTTAAAAGTGCTATTAACCAGTCTGCTATTGTAAATATTTTCCTTTGATAGCACATTAAAAGCGCTATTATAGTTCAGGTAATTAATAGCGTTTTTCCAAAAGAGCTATTATAGTACCGATATTTAATAGTGTTTTTCCAAAACCGCTACAGAAGTAGACATTTTGCATTTTATAATACGTATTTGGCTTTGATTTTGATAGCACTTTCAAACAAAGCGCTATTATAAGGCACGGGTTTGATAGCGCTTTTCCATAAAAGTGCTATTATATTATGTTTCATTAATAACACTCTCTACAAAACGCTATTGTAGTACACTTATATATATATATATATATATATATATATATATATATATATATATATATATATATATATATATGGCATTTGCATTTTACGACATAAGAATTCATAAAAAATAATGATTATAACCAACTAAAATATTTGAAAATGAAATAAAACCACTTATTCAAGAACAAGTGTGAAACTATATATATCTACCACTGCCATAATAAACACGGAAGGAACTGGATGGTCAATCTACACTACATAATAGTGGTAATTAATAACAAACAAATTAACAAACCATATTCAACATTGATCTCAATGAAATTAAGCTGAAACTTTTGCCACAAGTTATTAATTTGGTCCAACTAAGAGTACTTTCAAACCAAATTCCCAAAAAAAAGTACAATCACTTAGCTAGGCATATTCTCTAAACTAAAGAAAAACATCTAAAAAGACAAGAAAGGACAACAAAACAACATCAAGTAGTAACCACTTCGCGCACCAAAGCACCAAAGCACTTCGCGCTATTAATGCCCTTTATTTATTCATGAGATTTTGTAACTCAATACTACAATAAAAAAACACACATTCTTCTCAAAATGCAAATATTGACAATATGACACATAAGACATGGTCAATTAATTTGTATTCAAAATAATTACAAATAATAAAAATTAATTATACAAATGTTTGAAGGCGGTTACCACAAAGACTACTTCAACACTCAAAATGCTGAACTACAAAACAATATGATGATAATAGTTAGTATTTTGAAGACACATGGAAAAGGTGAAGGTTACAAGAGGAAAAGTCTAGAGGTGTTCATAAGTCAAAACCCACCCCCACCGATGGTTTTGCCAAGTACCAACAAAAACAACAAAGAACGAAAATATATTAAATGCTATTGGTCAAAGTAATAACCTGGATTTCTTGTGGCGATTCTCCATAATGATTTAGCTTGTTTCTCATAACCCGCAACAAGTCTCGAACACTGTTAAACTTATAGCACCAATAACGACCAATGTTAGCAATGAAAGTTGGTTCCATCTTTTCATCCCACTTACCACCTAAGGCTGTTGTGACAATGCTTTCTAACGCCCACAAAATATTAGAACTAATCTCTCTATCTTCCAGTTCCACCCTATCACTAGTTCCACCTAAGAACTGAATATATCTACAGCTCGTGTTTGACGTCCTTTAACAAGCTGTTCTGGGGCTTGCCAACCTCAACTGCCCCCACCTGCAATTAAGCTATTAAGCCTTAGTACTAAAACAATAGGCTGAATAAAGTAAAATAAGGCTTTGAATAATATGGATTGAATCAATACGGAAACAAATTTGAAAATAAAACAAAAGTTAGGCAACAACTCCTAAGAGCCTGTTTGGCTTAATGTTTTCTATATTCATTCGTCCAACCTTGGACAACATTTCATCAGTATAGCATGTCTGGTGTTGGCATTGTCATATCAGGACAGTGCATATAGATCTACTACCAAAGCCTCCAAGCTAGCTTTAAGTATTGCGGGATACTTACTTCAATTTGATTTTAAATATTTATATGAGTTTACATGACTAGCCTTACGTCAACTAATGAAACTAAATTTGTACCAAAAAAAAACTAATGAAACTAAATTGAACAGCCAAAATTGATTGTACGCATTGGAGATAGATAGCATGATAAATAAGCATAAGCAAAGTAAATCCATCATTGACTCCAAATAAAAATACTTTTAACATTGAAATGGTATGTACTGTTTGTATCTTTTGGCTTAACACCTTCGATTTCATGTCTCGCACCAAACTCTGATTGAAATGAGGAATCAGCAAGCCTTACGATAATTCCTACTAGTGTCATTTTTGTCTTTTCGTTTCAAAATATTTAATAATTTTAGTTAAGTAGTATCATGGAAAAATAAGATTATTCAATCATAGTCATGCATAACATAGGAAGAAATGGCACTTGTGTATGTGTCTGGTTGAGAGTGAGACCCAAATCATTTATAGAAGCAGAGCAACAATAGTTTGAGGAGGTGTAGTAATCTCATAAGAGTAGAAATAAGCAAACCAGAAAATATGTAACGTGAGATTTGACCGTTAGATTTGGTAGTCTCAAACTAGGAATGTAAGATTCATTAACCACGATAGTGACTAAGAAGACCAGCCAAACGTTCTTGGAATAACTAACCCAACGTTCCTTGTCACAAAGTCTAGAGAAGCCTAATAACTAACAGTCCAATTCAATGAATATATATGAATCAACAAAACTATTAGATAGTCAGTCAATAGTAGTGAACATTGTTGGGTTTAGAATTTCATCCAATTGGTCTTTAGACAATTCTAAGAGATCTAATTTTAGCAGGATCAGTGACAACAACACCCTCAAAATAAAAAAGAGCTTTGACCAATAATTAAAGTGCATTCAGAATACAAAAGTAAAATTATAATCTTTATCCTCTCAGAAAATAGAATTAAGAAAAAAAACGCTGGAAACATGTTTATGTAATTAAGAAATCATACAAATATAAAGTTGTGGTTGCTTCCAATACCTGCTACAGCGACATGATGACTATCCAATGTTAGATCAAAACTAGAATAACGCGGCAAACGATTAATAAAGTGTGAAGCTAAATCAAGAACTGGATTAACATAAGTCTGTCAAATTACTACGATATTTCAACACAGTATTGTTTAAATATGTCAAATCACATCTCTCAGCATCTATGGTTAGCAAATCATTAAATTCAATTGTTCCCCTATTTTAATTTAACTATCCTTAAGTTTTTTTATGTATTTTAATATGCCTCCCCCCTTTAGAATGAAAGCGGAATACAAAGAATAATGTAGATTATTTCTATCTCTTTATAGCTACTGCAGCAGGAAATATAATTTTTGAATGAAATTCTTCATTCATCATTACTCCCTCACATTTCATATCAATCCATGACCTTTACCATAGTTCATACAAGCACATTTGACCTATTATGCCTATGAGACACATCTACCATAGTTCACACAAGAAAATTTAACCAATTATGCCTATGAGACACATCCTCTACTAATTCCTTATTTTTTCTCTTCTTTTCCCCTTATTACCAGTTCAATCCCTACGTTGGTGCAACCGATGCAAAGAAACTGAAACTATGTTGAATGACAAAGACCAACAATGAAGAACAACATATAAATGTTTGTATTTCATTTTATAATTAAACTAATATAAACCTGACCTGCATCCATAACCATAGCCTTAACCTGTTGGACATTTGAACCTTCCAGTGGCCTATATGTTACCCTGTTTGGACTTTGCAACCATATAGAAACAAGTTCATTTAGGTTAAAAAGCTACAACAAAAAACACCATGACACCATAGATGAAAATCCAAAATTTCAAAGACTATACGTATTACTTAAAACACCACACATGTCAGTTTTAATTTTTTATCATTTTTCCGTTTTTTATCTCTAAGTTAAGAAATTAAAAAACAACCAATGGGTAAAATAAACATACAGGCACGCCTACGAATTAAAGTAATATATTTATGAATCAAATAATAGAAGAACAATAAATTAGACACTTCAATATTCCACTTCCAATAGACATTTTCAGTGTTGTTAAATAGAAACTATAGGTGTTCTAAGCTGAATTTAAAGAAAAATGTTGCTGCTCAGCATTGCACTTTTTGCAATTGATAGTCCTACTACCAATAACTCAAATAGAAAAAATGTAATCACTATAAATTACTCTTTTTCAATAATCTCTTTAATCATGACATATCAATTCTTTTCATAACAATGCTTAAAAGACATGTGTTATTTCCATATCGTTAAAACATACTAGAAAGTTAAAAGTAATTATTGTTATTGAGCCTGGAAAAGCATAAAGTAAAGTGTAATTTGATTATTATAAACATAATTAAGTATAAGTTAAAACTAGATGTTAATGAAGACAAACACACATAGGTTTCAAATAAATGTATTTGACTGTGATCTGGGCAGCAACAAAGATTTTCAATGTTCGTGACACCGCACAAAACTGAAATTAAGGTCATAACAATTAGTGATTTAAGTAATTCTTACATTTAACTGCACATACATAAGGGAAAATATTAGGAATTGTAAACTCTTACACACCCAAAGATCACATCATTCCAAAGCATGATAATGTTGTTTTGGGGAATCCCATCAGAAGGATCTTGTTATAACCTCTTAAAATTTCTCATCAAACTCTTTCTTGGAGGAGATAAATCCCTTCAACCTATATCTCAATCAAACACAATCAATAGTTATCATATATCTAAGTATACTTTCTCAAAGCTTAATAGTTTTAAACCAGAAATAACTCTCGATCAAAGTCTATAGAATTTTCTAAATCCAAATACATCAAAATAACTCAAATCCAAAAGTTTTATTGAGCTCACAAGTTAAAAATATTACACAAGGTATACATCAGCTACTTAAAATATGGCTTCATTTCACACAAACTAGGACAAAAAAAGTAGGGTTAAGTAATTTCATATTTTCATACCTTGAAATTAACCTAAAAACAAGATGAATAAAATTAAAATAAAAAGATTCTGATGAAATAGACATCCACTTACTTGATATCATCGGGAACCACAGTGATATAGATTGACGATGGTGAATGGTGGGTTTTAGGGTTCAATGAGCTCGGGAACAACAATGAACGATGGAGAAAGATGGTTTTAGAGTTTAATGAGCTCGGGAACAATGTCGAACGATTGGGGAAAATAGTTTTAGGGTTCAACAACACATGAGGAATGAATTTTAGCAAGGATTCCATCAATTTTTGTTTTCAATTCAACAATTTCTGAAGAATATTAACGATGGTGAACCATTGAAAGAAGAAGGTTTTTAGGGCTCAATCGATTGTTTGAGAGGGAACAATGAAGTAGAGGTGGGAATGTAGATGTAAGAATCCTCTTCTTAACATTGGTGAACGATTGTGTGGAGGAAGAAGTTTCACAAAACACGCCATACACAGTTTCATCGCAAAAAGAAATTAGTCCTCGATATACTTTTTTTTTTAAATTCGTGTAATAGCATATTAAAAAAAAAAGAAGATATTTTAGAGGTAGCCTATAATATCATTTCAAAAAAAGCGCTAACGTAGGACTATTTTTTTATTTTATTTTAAAATTTGTTAACATCCTATAATAGCGTTTTCTAGAAAGCGCTATTATAAGGTGACCTATATAATAGCACCCAAAAGAAAGTGCTATTATAGATCTGCGTGTAAAGTTTTTAATAGCATTTTAATAAAGTGCTATCTTAGTGAAGAATATTAATAGTGTTTTAAAGAAAGCGTTATCTTAGTGAAGTTTAATAATATCATTTTTTTACAAAGTGCTATCAAAATCACATTCTCTGTATCCTATAATAGCACCCGACCATAAAGTGCTATTATAGATGTGTTTGTTTCCTTTTTTATAGCACTTTCTTTAAAAGTGCTATTAAATTAGGGGATACAAAATATCAATTTTGGCGTAGTGACACTATGGTGGAAAACAACATACTTACTACCATCCTCTACCTTAATATGATTGATCAATCGTAATGGTATATCTTTTCTAAATGTGGTGAAAGGCCCTATACGTAGTAGTAAAGTAAACAATACAGTTTTGTTATTAAATATGATGTTTTAGTTTAACCTGGGTTGTCTTTATAAAAAATAAAAGCATGAATCCTTTAAAGCTTTTTTTTAAATAAACTTTAAGAGCTCCTCCGATCGTTTTTGGACAAGGTAGTTTGAGGCTCCATTTCCAATTAAACAAGTTACCATAATGTAGTCTGTAACGCCCCATTTTATTTTAATTATTATTCGTAATTATATTTATCTGTTGACGTGTGTAATTGTGTGATTTTGCGTGCTTCATCATGTTTTGAGTACCCTTGGTGGTGGGTAGTGGTCTTAAGAATTGTCTTTAAGGTAGTAGGGGTGTGTGGCCAAAAGCGTAGAGGTTGGTGGTGTGGGGAGTAAAACTAATTAGATTATTTTAGTTAGTAATTATTTAATTATAATAATAGTTGAATATTAATTTAAATATGTGATGAAAAACTATTATTATTGTTATTATTTTATTAGTGGAATAAGTGATAGTAATAATAATAATATTATAATAATAAGAAAAAGGGGATTAGAGAAGAGAGAAATCATTATACGTGAAAACAAGAGAAATGAGCAAGAGGGAAGTCTAGGGCTTAAGGGAGAAGAGGAAATCACCATTGTTTGAGGTAGAAGAGAATCTTGCAAGAACTCTAAGGTAAGGGTGGGGTTCTTTAATCTCTTAAGGGATATATGATATAAGTATGAGGGTAGATAAATCATTAGGTTTGATTCTCGTATTCTGTTGATCGTTGAATGTTTCTGGTGAGAAGTTGAAGTTACGTGTCGGTAATAACGAAAATGCTCTAATTGTGTGAATTTCTTGATTGAATTGGTGTTTTGTTGTGTTATAAGAGTTCATATTATATCTATAATGTTGCATACTGATTTTGGGGGTTAAATTATGTGGTATATGTGGTTTGGGGTTATTGGATTGGGGTTGAAAAGTGATTTTCGTAACAGAAACAGCAGAGAATTGATTCTGCAGGTCAAGTAACCAGTTACCGTGTGGGACGTAACCGGTTACCTAGTACAAATTTGGGGTTTCTGGGCAAATTTACACAGAGTAACCGGTTACTCTGTGGGTGGTAACCGGTTACCCCTGAACGTGACAGTTTTTGTAAATTTTCAAAAATTCATAACTTTCAAACCGTGAGTCCGTTTTGGGTGTCGTTCGAAGCGTTGGAAAGCTAGTGCGATATTCTTCTCAATAAAAATATTTTTGTTGGCATTAGGTGAATTAATTAATGCGTGGTTATGTAAAATGGCATGTACTTTTGTGTTGTGTTGCTTATGAGGTGTATTCACAATGCATTTCCATACGGTGTGCTATGTTCACTTAAATATCGAGTTCGTATACTATTTATATGATGAAGAGTGGCTGTAATTGTGGTTGTGTTAAGGTAGAGATGTTTGTATGTTGGTTATAATGATTTGTTAAACTCAATTATGTGTTGTGATAACATGCTTGGTGAAATATGATACCATGATGTTGTGTTGTTGTGATGTCGTTTTATCGTTATTGATTATAACATGATGTGTTGGATAATATGCATGTTGTTGTTGTGGATTGCAATGTTTGCATGTTTGAACAGATGTATAATGTATGTTGGAGAATTGTGAGGTAATGTATTGGTGATATGTTAGTCTTATGCATTGTTTCGTTATTGTATGTTGTTGTTTGAGATGCATAACATATTGCATGAGTTGTGGGATAAGATGTGTGCCCATGTGGGGTGTGAGTATTTATCCGGATTCTTCGTAAGCGAATCGTGTTGTTGTAGTTGTTGAGGTGATTGTGTGCCCGTGTGGGGTGTGAGCAATCACGGATGTCGTGTTGCCCATGTGGGGTGTGAGCGACCTATAAAGAAATTCTGACGGGAATTATGATCATGAAAAAAGGGATCGAAATTGGTACCACATGCATTGAGTCAAGTTGGTGTCTCATTGCATCATATAAGAGTTGTGTTGCATTATGAAATGTGTGATTATCTGTTTGTGTTAAAATTAATGAAAGTTGTGTTGAAGGGTGAATTACTTGATGATTTGATGCTTTCATATTTATATCATCTATTTATTTTGTTGATTTGAGAATCTCACCCCTTCTGTTTGAATGTTGCCTCCACGTGGGTAACGTGCAGATAATCCGTAGTATGAGATCTGATGTGAGTGGAAGATGGAGTCATCCATTTATGCCTTGTGTCGGTGTCTGCGCTGATATGTAACACTGAGGTCATGGAACGCTATGTTTTCTTAGGCTATGTTTTGCTTGAGATTTTAGATATCTCTTAATTTTAGTTATTTATTTAATTGAATACTATGCTTACGTTATAATGAATATGTGTTGATGTTTCCGCTGTTTTAATAAAAAGAAAATGAAGTTAAAGGTCTTTTATCATTATCATTGTTGTTAAAATAATTTTAAAATGATGTGTTGCATGTCAAGTATATGAGCAGGTGTTTGATGAAAGTAGCACCCTAAATGTTTGATATTTTATTTTACTATGATTTTATTTATATTACGCGGGGGATTATTTAGGGTGTTACTTAGTGGTATCAGAGCAGGTCGGTCCGTTCGGCCAAGTTGTTTAATTGTGTTGTTCCCTAGTATGCGACATGTGTGTGAAAACACTGTCGGTGCTTGTTTTGTTTTCCATTTACAGGTTAGGAGTGAAACAAGTGGGGGAGAGGCGTTTGCTTCTCTTGGATATTCCAGTTGTCGAGAGATTGGATATCGTGTCGCTGCAAGAGAGAGTGTTGTGTTGGACTGTTCAACTATTTTGAGAATGGTGTGATCCTTGAGGGAAGATGGTCAGGTGTTCTCGTTTTTCGCTTCCTTGTGAGAGGAAGGTGATGTTTTGGCTGGGGATGGGCCAGTGATGTGTAGAGTATCCTGACGTGTTCCCTAAGGATAGACACGATTGTCTTTAGTTGGAATGAGATGATGTGGTTCTTGAGACGGATTAGTAGGAGTTAAACTATGTGTTTACCAATCGTTTGGATGATGGTGTAGTGTGTTGTTGAATGCTATTATAGCTTGGTAAGGATGGTTTATGCCCCATCATGATTGTCGGCTGTCTATTAACAAATTGAGGAACTGATCACCCTTAATCTCTTGTTGATAGTAGACGGGATCGTGTTGGATGGGATAGACGTATCTTGCCGGCTCAGATGTTGTGTATGGTGGATTGTTTGTAGTTAAGCCAAGTGCTTGCAAATTGTTTTGATGAGTCGATGCAGATTCTTATATCTGAAGATGAGACGGATTCGAGGTTTTGTACATCGGTCAAGTTGGGATGTCTCTGAGAGAGAATAATCTGGTATTGTTGATGGTTGCTTCTCAGAGAGTAAAGGGTGAACTTAAATTTGACGAAGGTGAAGAGTTAAGGTTTATATCTGCTAAGTAAGTAGAAGAACTCTTAGGAGATGAGGCTCCGATGTTTGCCATGATTGCGATGATGGTGTTCTGGGAATTGGTAGTAAAGTCACAATGATGAACTGCCTGTTGTGCGTGAGTTCCAGATGTGTTTCTGGGTGACATATCGGATGTACCGCTAGGAAGAGAGGTGGAATTCTCTATTGGTCTAGTCCCTGGTACTAGATGTTTCTATGGCACCACACAGGATGTCGGTGTTAGAATTAGTAGAACTGATAAAGCAGTTAGAAGATTTACTAGAGAGGAGAATTCTGAGACCAATGGTGTCGCCTTGGAGAGCTTCAGTATTGTTATTAAAGAAAGGGATGATAGCATGAGGTTGCATGTTAATCGGTGAGTAGTATGGGAACTCACAGTTGTGTTCTGGATAACTTGAGTTTTGAATTGTGACGAATCGCGAATGATTTAAAGTTCCTAGATGGTATCACTTTTGTTATGGGTTGAGGTCTCGTGTAAGCAGAAACCTTGAGTGAGTCGGAACCCCATAAGAAAAATTGATATGGGATGTGGTAACCAGAACCAGAGGTTGTTAAGCTATTTTGTATAAATTGTTTCGAGCTCAGAATGGATTTTGAAGGTTGTATACGTTATGGTTGTAGTAGTATAACTCCTACATCTCTATCGTTTGGAGAGTGACGAACATATACTCAACTGCTGTATGTTGAAAGGGAGGTTATTCTACTAACGGACATAAGTGAGATTCTTATACCGGTTGATTGGTAGGCACTCCAGTGGATAAGTGTGTTTTTATGCAGATTGATAACTCCCCAAAGTGCTTAAGAATGAGTGTCTGGTTTCAATAATAGAGGACTTGATGGATCAATGGGTGAGTGCGCGTGTGTTTAGCACAAATTGACTTGAGATCGGGTTATCATTAAATTCGAGTGAAGAATGAGAATGTTAAGAAAATGGCCTTTAGAACTCGGTATGGGCATTGCGAATATATGATGATGTTGTTCGGAGATTGTAATGCACCCAGGAAGTGTGTGGGGAATATGAATCGTATCTTCCATACTTAATTGGATAAGTTCGAAGTGGTGTTCGTTGGGGATAGTCTGATCTATTATAAAACCAGAAGAAGAGCGTGTAGAGTATTTGAGAATTGAGTTACAAGTATTTAAAGGGATGAAGTTTTATGCTAAGTTATCGAAGTGTGATTTTTGGTTAGTAGAGGTGAGTTTCTGGGTTATGTTATTTCAGATGAGGGCATTGTTGTGGATCCATCCAAAGTAGATGCAGTTCTACAATGAGAAAGCTCCGAAGTTGGTTAAGATGATTAGAAGATTTTTGGACTTAGTTGGTTATTACTGCAGGTTATGGAAGGCTTTTCCAAGTTAGCACTTCCATTATCTCAGTTGACTTGCGAAAGGTAACTCGTTTGTTTGGAGATGTTCGTTGTGAGGAAAGTTTTAAAGAGCTGAAGTAGAAGTTGACTACGGCTTCAGTTTCGATTCTGCCTGATCCTAATAAACCGTTTGTGGGGTATTGGGATGTGTTTATAATGGGTTTAGACAGTGTGTTAATACAATACGGTAAAGTCGTAGTTTATGCTTTACAAAAATTGAGGATTCATGAAAGGATCTATCCTGTTCAAGATTTAGAGTTGGTTGCGGTTGTACGTGTGTTGAAAATATGGAAGTATTATTTTTATGGATCTAGGTTCGAAGTGTTTAGTAATCACAAGAGTGTAGAATACCTGTTTGATCGGAAGAAGTAGAGTATGAGATAACGGGGATGGTTGGAATTTATGATGAGTTAGGACCTTGGCTCGAATTATCCCATTGGTAAAGTTAATTTAGTGCCTGATGAGTTAAGTTGGAAGTCTTTTCATATGTCTACTTTGATGGTCAGAGAATTAGCATTGAGTTAGCAGTTCAGAGACTTGTGACTGGTGTGTGAGTTAACGGAGTAGAGTGCGAGGTTGGGTATATTAAAAGTGAAAAAATGATTTTCTGGTGAATATTAGGGAGAGTCAGAAGCTGGATGTGAATTTGGTAGAGTTAATAGTTGTGAGTAATCAGAGTGCGCAGCAGAGGCGTGATGTAGCACAGTTCGTATGTGTGTGTGTGACTTGCAAGAGTTCAAAGGTTGAACGTTAGAACCTGCAGGAATGATGAAACCATTGGACGTTCCAAAATGGACGAGATATGGTGAAAGGTTTAAATATTAATCATGTACTACTATGTAGATGGATGTATTAGTTACAAGTTTGATTGGTGAATCATAGAATTGTTGTCTTGATGTTGTGTGACAACGAGGTTGGTATTCTAGTTATGTTGATGAGGTTAAGACAATGTTGTGTCGTGGAGCTTTATGTTCTTATCTTTGTTGTTGTCTTGTTTCCTATAGTGATGGTTCGAGTGCGAGCAGCTAAGTCCTATGATTGGGGATTAGGGGAGTGTTACCTGTGGTGATGGTAATGATCGTGTTGTATTCCGGTTCAAGAGTGAACCTGTGTGTTCATAACTCGGTTAATCCTTGCGTCTTGAGTTGGTTGTCGAGTGCAATGCGTGAGCATCGCATCTTGTTGTGTCGTTGTTGTTGTCGTTGATGAGGTGCTTTGTTGTTTTGTGTTATTCGTGGTGTTGTCTTTTGTGACTGGGGAGTCGGAGAGCGGGATGTGTGAGGCGTGTCCTGAGTTGTTCATATCAGGTAAATTTTCGAGGACGAAAATATTCTGAGTGGGGGAGAGTTGTAACGCCCCGTTTTATTTTAATTATTATTCGTAATTATATTTATGTGTTGACGTGTGTAATTGTGTGATTTTGCATGCTTCATCATGTTTTGAGTACCCTTGGTGGTGGGTAGTGGCCTTAAGAATTGTCTTTAAGGTAGTAGGGGTGTGTGACCAAAAGCGTAGAGGTTGGTGGTGTGGGGAGTAAGACTAATTAGATTATTTTTAGTTAGTAATTATTTAATTATAATAATAGTTGAATATTGATTTAAATATGTGATGAAAAACTATTATTATTGTTATTATTTTATCAGTGGAATAAGTGATAGTAATAATAATAATATTATAATAATAAGAAAAAGGGGATTAGAGAAGAGAGAAATCATTATACGTGAAAACAAGAGAAAGGAGCAAGAGGGAAGTCTAGGGCTCAAGGGAGAAGAGGAAATCACCATTGTTTGAGGTAGAAGAGAATCTTGCAAGAACTCTAAGGTAAGGGTGGGGTTCTTTAATCTCTTAAGGGATATATGATATATGTATGAGGGTAGATAAATTGTTAGGTTTTATTCCCGTATTTTGTTGATCGTTCAATGTTTCCGGTGAGAAGTTGAAGTTACGTGTCGGTAATAACGAAAATGCTCTAATTGTGTGAATTTCTTGATTGAATTGGTGTTTTGTTGTATTATAAGAGTTCATATTATATGTATAATGTTGCATACTGATTTTGGGGGTTAAATTCTGTGGTATATGTGGTTTGGGTTATTGGATTGGGATTGAAAAGTGATTTTCGTAACAGAAACAACAGAGAATTGATTCTGCAGGTCAAGTAACCGGTTACCGTGTGGGACGTAACCGGTAACCTGGTACAAATTTGGGGTTTCTGGGCAAATTTACACAGAGTAACCGGTTACTCTGTGGGTGGTAACTGGTTACCACTAAACGTGACAGTTTTTTTAAATTTTCAAAAATTCATAACTTTCAAACCATGAGTCCGTTTTGGGTGCCGTTCGAAGCGTTGGAAAGCTAGCGCGATATTCTTCTCAATAAAAATATTTTTGTTGGCATTAGGTGAATTAATTAATGCTTGGTTGCGTAAAATGGCATGTACTTTTGTGTTGTGTTGTTTATGAGGTGTATTAACAATGCATTTCCATACAGTGTGCTATGTTCACTTAAATGTCGAGTTCGTATACTATTTATATGATGAAGAGTTGCTGTAATTGGGATTGTGTTAAGGTAGAGATGTTTGTATGTTGGTTATAATGATTTGTTAAACTCAATTATGTGTTGTGATAACATGCTTGGTGAAATATGATACCATGATGTTGTGTTGTTGTGATGTCGTGTTATCGTTATTGATTATAACATGATGCGTTGGATAATATGCATGTTGTTGTTGTGGATTGCAATGTTTGCATGTTTGAACATATGTATAATATATGTTGGACAATTGTGAGGTAATGTATTGGTGATATGCTAGTCTTATGCATTGTTTCGTTGTTGTATGTTGTTGTTTGAGATGCATAACATATTGCATGAGTTGTGGGATAAGACGTGTGCTCATGTGGGGTGTGAGCATTTATCTGGATTTTTCGTAAGGGAATCGTGTTATTGTAGTTGTTGAGGTGATTGTGTGCCCGTGTGGGGTGTGAGGAATCACGGATGTCGTGTGCCCATGTGGGGTGTGAGCGACCTATATAGAAATTTTGACGGGAATTATGATCATGAAAAAGGGATCGAAATTGGTACCACATGCATTGAGTCAAGTTGGTGTCTCATTGCATCATATAAGAGTTGTGTTGCATTATGAAATGTGTGATTATCTGTTTGTGTTAAAAATAATGAAAGTTGTGTTGAAGGGTGAATTACTTGATGATTTGATGCTTTCATATTTATATCATCTATTTCTTTTGTTGATTTGAGAATCTCACCCCTTCTGTTTGAATGTTGCCTCCACGTGGGTAACGTGCAGATAATCCGTAGTAGGAGATCTGATGTGAGTGGAAGATGGAGTCATCCGTTTATGCCTTGTGTCGGTGTCTTCTCTGATATGTAACATTGGGGTAATGGAACGCTATGTTTTCTTAGGCTATGTTTTGCTTGAGATTTTAGATATCTCTTAATTTTAGTTATTTATTTAATTGAATACTATGATTACGTTGTAATGAATATGTGTTGATGTTTCCACTGTTTTAATAAAAAGAAAATGAAGTTAAAGGTCTTTTATCATTATCATTATTGTTAAAATAATTTTAAAATGATGTGTTGCATATCAAGTATATGAGCAGGTGTTTGATGAAAGTAGCATCCTAAATGTTTGATATTTTATTTTACTATGATTTTATTTATATTACGCGGGGGATTATTTAGGGTGTTACATAGTCCTTTTCCTTCTAATTGTTTCCCCTAACCTAACTGGTGTTGATAGCTTGTGTTCATCATTTAATTTTTGTTTTCATGATTTTCATTTCACTATGTTTTCTCTACAATTCTCTCTACTCTCTTTCAATAAATGAAAATGGAGTATGAGGTTGAGTTCGCCTTGATGAGATGGTTGCAATGATGGTGGTCTTGTGCCCTAACTTTACCACTTAGCAATCACCAGTGAGCATCTCACTGGAGAAGATGACTGGAGAGGTGAGCTGTGGTTTTCAGAGATGAGACACGCTGGCATTTTGAAAGGTTTCTATTGGTTTATTTCAAATGTGATCCTATGTGCATTTTTCACTAATTTCCATCATGCTCCATTATGTGAAGGCCATCAGATCTGCCACGTCGATTAATCAAGTCAGATCTGACGTGCCTTGTTTTTTCTCATTATTTTCTTTTTTCTGATTTTTATTTTAAATTACATTTTCTTTCTAAAAGTCATAGAAATTTCATTTTAACTCCAAAAAATCTCAAAATAATTTCTAAAATTCTCTTTTATTTTTCTCTTTCTGATTTTATATTTTTCATATTTTATTTTCATAATTTTCTATTTTTCATGATTTTTCTCATTTTTGAAGCATTTTAAATAGTTTAAAATAATTTTATGCATTTTAAAATTCTAAAAAATTTTATATATCATTCTTGACTTGTTTCTGACTTGCATGAATTTTCTTGAACATTTGTGATTTGAGTTGAAGTATCATTTGCATTTTCATCTTTATTTTCATTTTAAAATTGATTTTGATGCATTTTAATTCATATTATTGCATTTTATATTTGTTTGACTTGTGTTTACTTCTGTTGGCCTTGGAAATTAGTTGATTTGATCATTAGTTTCATCATACTCAATGGATCTTGGGTGTTGATAGGGTGAAAACCCTAATCCACCAAAATGGATGATTGATTTTGATGATAATTTCATCATCACTTGGATCCAATTTGGTTTTCCTATCTTGTTTGGTCCTCTCTTATTCATCTCCTTCTCTTTTTTTTCACCCTTCTTTGGATCAATTAGAAGATGTGTAGGCCATATTGTTCATGAGATCTTGAGTGGTGCTTGATGAACTTTTATTATTTCAAATATACCATTTGATTGACCATTTGATCAATTGAGGTACTTTGGATTGATGCATAAGTTTGTCCAAAGTATCATGAAGGAATGATTGATGTAATGGATCCATCTTTACTTGACTTAGGTCTTGATCCACCTTGTTTTGACTTGTGCTACATGTTTTAGGAGTATGATCTTTATACCATGTCTCTAACATGTATGTCATATAAATTGTTATTGATCGACCTCTCATAGTATGATCTTCCTTATAGATTGTGCTACGATTGCTTAACATAGCTCTAAATTTGTCCCTAATCGAAGAGTGATATTTTGGTCCAATTTAGATATGAGTCATTTTTAGTTTAGATGTAATTCTCCTATCTCCATAGTGTGTAGATTCTTTTCCACCTAAGAGAGCTAGTGGCATACTTGTTGATTTTATTCAAGTTGAAACCCTTCTCAAAGTATGATGCAAAGTTATCATACTTGTTGGGTTGATTAGTTGAGTAATCTACTTTAAATAACAAAATGTCTTCTTCATTAATTTTAACACTAACACTAACTTTAATTATGCTAACTTTTACTTTATGCCATTTATTTTTATGCACTTTTATCTATATGCTCTTCATTTCTTGCTCTTTATTTTATGCTTATCATTTCTTATCATATTATCATTGTTTATGTTTATGCCTTTTTCCCTTTATCCAATTGGACTTTCTTTTTCCTTTCCTTAAGACATTAATAAAGGCTTAAACTATTAAAAGACTCTTATTGTTCCTTGGACTATTTGGTGACTTTCCTTTGCTTATGGACTTATGGACTTAGAATTAGGTTCTTTGCCCTATGCTTTGGAGTTGTGACTTGAGACCTTGGATCTTATCTGGTGCTTTCACCTTGAGTTGACCTCTTTTGAAGACTGGGCTTGGATACTTTGTTTTCATCTGATGCTTGGTTATTATTGCTTATCTTGTCACTTGAGTCCAAAGGATGAGAGATTTGGCTTGTTTATGTTAAAGGCTTGTATCTTGGTTAGATCTTTCCTTCCCTAGATTTTATTTAAATGCTTTAGGATAGCCTCTTCATCTCCTCCCCTTCTTAAATTTTCAAAATCTTCTCCCTTTTTCAAAACCTTCTTTTTTACAACTAGAACCACTTTCTTAATAAACCTTGACTGTTTCTTCTTAATAAACCTTCTTTTTTCAACACCTTTTAAAGTTAAGCGCTAGATTTTCAAGAGGTTCCTATAGAGTACTATAGACATTTTGGGTGTTAACACCTTCCCTTTGCGTAACCAACCCCCTTACCCTTGTCTCTGTTTTTATTAGTTTTGTTTTAAAACTTATTTAGGTTTTGTTCGCTCTTTTCCCTTTCCTTTGGAAAAATAAAAGTGCAGTGGCGACTCTTGTTTTGCGAGTTAAGTTAATCAATAGCTTAATCTCAAATTTTCCCGCTGCAACAAGCTTCTTAGAACTCAGATTACCTAAGCTTTTGAAGTTTAAATGCCCTAATCACTTGTGCCACAACTCACTGTCACCTTCAACACCTTATGCACTAAGGCATTTAGTTTCAGATGCTTCCACATTCACCTTGAATGTTTTGTTACTTCCCTGTTAAGATTGCGAAATCAGCTTTTGATCGGAATCATACAACTTCAAGATATTTCCCTTCATAGTAATTGAGAAACCTTTCTCAATTAGCTGATCTACACTCATCAGATTGCTCTTCATGCCAGGAACATGCCAAACATCCTTGATTAGAACAGTTTTACGACTGTTCACTCTGGTATAGACATTTCCCATTCCTTCAGCATTAAGATACTTATCATCAGCACATCTGATCTTTGTCCACTTTCTAAAGTCGAAATTAATCAGCCATTGTTTATTTCTAGTTAGGTGATTTGAGCAACCAGTGTCCATATACCACCAGTCTACCAAATATCCACCATTAGATTCAAAAGCCATCAATAGAAAAAGTTCATCGTAAGATTATCCTCTGGCTATGTTTGCTTCTTCTGATTTCCTTTCCATCTTTCACCAACAGTCAGCAGCAATCTAGCCAAACTTCTTACAACAGTAGAAATGAACCCTCTTCTTGTCAAACTTCTCCTTTCCCTTCTAATGTTTCTTCTCATCAGAGTTGGAGGCTTGTGACTTCTGATAACCACCACCATGTCTCTTCTTAGCCTCTGACCAAGACTACTTCTGATTCTTCATACTAGAAAACGCCTTTAGAGCCTGTTCTACCTCTCTTTCAGAGATTCTCTCAGTCAGAGGCAACTTTTGTGCCTCTAGACTACTTTTGCAACTCTTCATTTCTCATGGTGATGAGGTCCTTATAGTGTTCGATTACTACAACAATGTAATCAAACTAAGGAGTAAGTGATCTCAATCCTTTTCAATGATTACATGTTCAGACAGAGTCTCTCCAAAAGATTTCATCTCATTTATGATCAGAATCACTCCGGAGATGTAATCAGGTACCTTCTCATTGTTCTTCACGTTGAGATTCTCATACTGCTTACGTCGAGACTGAAGCTTAACCTTCTTCACTGATGCATCACCGTCATAGCACCATACCCATGTGTTCGCGCAACCTTCGTCGTTATTGAATCAACAATCTTCTCAAACACATTTGTATCCACACACTGATGAATATAGAACAACGCCTTCTAATCCTTTTGTTGAGTGCAAGTGTGAGTGGTTAAAGTCCCACATTGCATTTGAATGGGTGAAATGTTGGATTTATGAGAGAGAGAGAGGACCCATTTACCTAATACCTTAAGGTTTTGGGTTAAGATGCGGTGTCTCCCTATCTTGTGGTCCTAGAGCATTAGTCCCATTGGTGCTCTCAACTCTCCCGGACTCCCCATCAGTGGTATCAGAGCTGTGGTTTAGTTTTGTGGGGAGCGGGAGCTGGATTCGATATCGGATCCTGTTATAGAATGTGAGGGACTCACACTTGTGGGGAAGAATGTTGGGTGTAGGTGTGAGTGGTTAAAGTCTCACATTTCCTATGAATGGGTGAAATGTTGGATTTATAAGAGTGATGACCCATTCACCTATCACCTTAAGGTTTTGGGTAGAGATGTGGTGTCTCCTCTCTTGTGGTCCTGGAGCATTAGTCCCATTGGTGCTCTTGACTCTTTTGGACTCACCAACATCTTCTTCCTCGTTTCTCTATGCACATTTTTCTATGCTTCAGTTGCATTTGTTGCAACCGTTGCATAACCTTCATTGACGAGATCAAGAACATCTTGTGCGCCAAACAACACACACATCTAAATCATCCATCGATTCAAATTCTTTCCATCAAAGACTTGAAAATTGGTGTTCAAGCTACCGTTTCTGCCGTTCATCTTCGATCTTGTGCAAATTCACTCAAAAATCTCACCAACACTCGTGTTTTCCAATCCATTAGAATCAAGAAATGTGATTTTATTTCAATTCAGATCTTCAATTCACTATAAATTGAATGAGGCAAATCAATCATACACTTCTCACATACACTTGTGTTTCCTGTTACTGAATCTGAACCATAGCTATATTTGCTAATTGTTGAAGAACAAGGTTGAAGATGAAGAAGATGAGAGAGAGAGAGAGAGAGAGAGAGAGAGAGAGAGAGAGAGAGAGAGAGAGAGAGAGAGAGAGAGAGAGAGAGAGAGAGAGAGAGAGAGAGAGACTAACTAACTTTTTTTTCACAAGAGAAAACAGTTACAATGAAATGATTCATCAAAATGAATTTGAGTTCAATTTATATACTATAAAAATAATTAAATAAAATTCGAATTTAGATCTAAATGCAACTTAAATGCGAATTTATATTATACTTTAACAAATATTACAACTAAATTTTTCAATACTTATGACTTTGTCAAACTGAAAATACGTAAAAACAAAGATGTTAACAAAGTGTAAAATATTTGCAAATACAAGATCTGCAAAAGCATGTGCAACTATAAAAAAACAATTACTTTTTTATGAAAGTATCAATTTATATCTAAGTGGTTTTTTTGTCTTGTCTGTAATGCCTGTTGCCATTCATTAATTAACACAAAACATTGACAAACATCTTTGTCTTTATTTAACCATAAACTCAAAACAAACAAATTAAAAACAAGGCACACACATTAATGTGCATTGACGTAGACCACGTAAAGCCTAAAGCACATGTAGACACCAACTCTTTTATTATAATGTTTCAAATGAAAGTAAAAAGTAAATGAAACACCTGATTCATCATTTAGACATCTTTGCAGCCAATTCTCTGACCAACTTAGCGGTAACAAGTGCAGTCATGTTATTGATAGCGTGGATTGTATTCAACAACATCTCCACCAACAATATTACCTTTGAGATTGTGAAGAATGTTTAGAATATCTCTTACAGAAAGACCTCCTGATTCAATGTGAGACACTCCATGAGCATAGGCCGGATCAAGAGAATCCACATCTATTGATACATATACACCTTTCACACCTTCACCTGTACCAAGTGTCTGCACATATAAATTTATAAAGGTTTAATGATAATGTTTATTTATATTTATGTAAATATAATAAATTGTTGATATTTATAAATCAATAATATTTAAATTTTTTTTTAATATATTAAACATTATAAATATCGAGCATAACAGAAAAAATAAAGCAAAAGAGAAAGAGACCAAATTCTCTAAATAATCGCGTTCTTTTGCAAAATTTCTCATTTCATGTATCTTTACTCCATATTTTTCGCCATGTTGTCTTGCTTGAGCTGTTATTGATCCTACACCAACCAGTGATAAATAAATTAACGAGTTAGAAGCATGAAAAAACATATATATGCAATACAATTTACAAATTGTAATCGTAATTTATAATTATTGCAGGTGTTGTGAGGCGCAATTCAGTCGTTACAATGTGAATATTAATCTGAAAGTATTTGGATTACATGGTTAAGAAACCGTTAAAGTTACAATTTGAAAAAATACCTGCACTAGTCGATTGACATATTTACCCTCCATGATTCGAGCAAATTGTGAAGCATGTGAATAATAATTATCTTCAAAGTTTTCAACAAGATCAGGATGTGCATCAAAATGAAGAATATCAACTGGTCCTCAAAGTTTCTCGGAGATAGCTCTAATATGATATGATATTGAGTGATCTCCTCCCAAAATCAAGGGACGTAATAGAGCCTGCAAGAATATTAATTAATGAAAAAAACACGAGAATATAATAAATTAGTGTAATTAATACCATAAAAATGAAGAATATTATTAGTAAATATACATGATCCATCACTATCTCGACAGAATCACTAATCAAATTCATTAATCTATCTTCATCAACTCCCAAATTTCGCATATCTTGGAGAGGAATATCACCCACATCAGCGAACACACGCGGGTCACTTAAATTCTTGCCTGCAAAAAAAAAGTGATTATCTGAGTTCAAACCAAAAAATTTATTTACTAAACTTCTAAACTGAAACAACAAGTACTATATACATATATACCTTCTTCGGTTGTTGGGTTTTTGTGTACATCACAAATGGCCTTCCTAATGAGAGGAGGAGCAAATGTGACGCCTTCATAACATGATGCATTGTGTCCCAAAGGCACTCCAATAAGAGTTGAAGTTGCTATAGCTCCACCTAGTAGAGTTCTCGCAATTTCTTCCTAAACAAAATAAATAAATTTTGAGGGTTTCTTAATACACCACCCATGTTTCTTAGACACCACGTGAAATTTCGTTTTTGTCCCCAATTTCTGGATGTGCAAATCCGGACACACCGTTTTTTTTTAAAATTTTCAGTTTTTACCGGATGTGCACATCAGGAAAAATTCCTGATCTGTAAATCCGGAAAAAATCAAAAGAATTCCATAAAATCATTTACTTCTAAATATAATTAAATCCAATATAATTAAAATCCAACATAATTAAAATTAATATGCTTTTTTCAATATAATTAAATTCAATATAATTAAAATTAATATGATTTTTTTTCTAAATGATTAATATGGTATTTACTTCTAAATGATTTTTTTATATTGAAAAAATTAATTTAATTATATTGGATTTAAAATTATATGGTATTTACTTCTAAAATTGGATTTAATTATATTGGTATTTTAAAATTATATGGTATTTACTTCTAAATTATAATTAAAATTATATGGTATTTACTTCTAAAATTAATTTAATTATATTGGATTTAATTATATTGGATTTAATTATATTGAAAAAATTATATTAATTTTAATTATATTGGATTTTAATTATATTGGATTTAATTATATTGAAAAAATGATATTAATTTTAATTATATTGGATTTTAATTATATTGGATTTAATTATATTTAGAAGTAAATGATTTTATGAAATTCTTTTGATTTTTTCCGGATTTACAGATCAGGAAATTTTCCTGATGTGCACATCCGGAAAAAACTGACAAATTTTAAAAAAACGGTGCGTCTGAATTTGCACATCCAGAACGTATGAATATTTTCGTCAGTGCACATGATGCCTAAAAAAGTTGGGTGGTGTGGTAAGAAATTTTCTAAATTTTCTACTTTTATAATGTGTTTAAATTTAGTGACGAAAAAATATTCTTTCTCTAAGTATCCGTTACAAAATTTAATGACGAAATTGAAAAGAAATTTAATATTTTTTCTCTTTAAATAAGTCAGTTGAGGAAATAACTTACCTTAAGCTTTGCTTTTTCTTTAAGATATGTAAGTGATGCATTCATGACACTTTCTTGACCATCTTTTGTCAATTTAGCTACTGCTTCTTGAGTATGGAAGAAATTTGAGCATAATGCTGCTTCTTGAGCTTGGAAGAAATTTGAGCCTAATGCTGTTATACTTGAGATCATCTTCAATAACAAATGAACAAATAAAACATTAAGCATTTAATTTAAATATAGAAGTCAACGTGACCGTCCTTTAAGGTGTGTCAAGTGGATTAGGTTCAAAAAATTTCAGTTAAATAGTTAATAAATAGAGTTTTGTAAAATAATATGACAATTAAACTGCAGCTAATCTATACAGTCTCTTAAAATTTGAGACGTGCTAAAGATATCATTATAATAATTTATTTTGTACTCCCTCTGTCTCATAAAAAGTGTTTTATTTGCATCTTTTTTTTATCTCAAAATAATTGTCCATTTACATTACCAATGTTGTAATTATTATTATTTTTCCACTACTATACCCCTATTCATTAAATTTCACTTTATTCAACTACTTTATCAACTACATTTAATAGGAGTATTTTAGTAAATGACATTAACTTTTTCATTATAACCAATACATCTAATCATTTTCTTAAGAACCGCGCATTGTTCAAATAGAACCTTTTTATGAGACCGAGGGAGTACCATTTTTTCAAAAGTCTATATTAAATTGACCTAATTTATTTTGGTTTTAATATATATGAACTAAATTATTAAAATATATAATGCTTTTACTTACTTTACAATTTGCTTTTCCATGAAGAAGTGAAGGTGAAGGATCTACCAAACGAGTTGCTCTGTCTAGTGTCTGCTTGAAGCCTCTGCGTGCTACAATTGACATCATTTTCTGCATCAAAACAATTAACATATATTATAGTGTTGTTAAAGATAAAGAATTTGTATACACTTTTATGAAATTTGGAATATTAGTTTGTTAAAATATTTTTTTTCATCTGACAAACATATCAATTTTTCTTTTAGTTTCTATAAAAAAAATATTTTAATCAATCTTGCAATATCCTTTTTTTAATAAACAAATAATTAAAATTATTTAAAACAAAAAAATAGAAATCAAATATAATATTTTATTAAAATTTATAATTGAATCAGATTCATATTAGACTACCTCTGATTTTAGTTCATCCAATACCAAATACATGCATCAGAAATAATTTTTTTTTAATAAGCAAATATATTCAAGCGATATAAGGGGTATCCTAACCCACATACAAAAAAGACATCGAACGACGTATAAGCCAACCCTACATAAAATCGCAAGGTGACTTATACCAATCATAATAATTACAAGTAATCGAATGCTTAAATTTTTTACCAATCCACCACCAAGATAACAAAATAATCTTATGCACCACAGCGTCGCCGTCCCAAACCCCGTCATTAAACAAGATATTGTTCCTAGAAGTCTAGAGACACCAACACGAAATAAGCCAGACCCATAGCGATGCTATTGTTGACATGTCTAGAACGAAACGCCTCCAACCAACCTCTTAAGTGAGCAAAATAAAATGCATCAGAAATAAAATAAATATTTAGTTAGAAAAAAGTAAACTGAATAATACACATATTTTACAAAGAATAAATTCTAAATAATCAAAATAATGAATAACAATATATATATATATATATATATATATATATATATATATATATATATATATATATATATATATATATATATATATATATGATTTTTTAACTTTTGTAATAGGGTTGAGATCCCTCATACCCTTATTATTATATAATTTGCTTGAAAAAAAATATAATATATAAATTTAAATGCTATTTGAAGTATATTTATAGACAATGACGTCTTGTTATTAAATATCAAAGAATGATATTATTGGAGAAATTAAAAAAAAAACATTTATAGTTGAGTAACAAAAAATGCATTAAACACAATACAACAAATAACTTTGTTAACCCTAAAAAACTCGATAAAAATGTAAATTTAACCTAAAATATGTAAATCTTAGAACTACTTACCAATTTCTCTACTCTCTCCGTAGGATATAACGAAAAAAGGCTATAACTTGAATGACCAATTTATGAAACTCACTATGTTAAGCAAATGCAATAACCTAGCTATTTCTAATGGGAGATCACTTGCATTTGTAAAGGACTCACCTACCTTAATTTATTTAACAATTAGTTATTTATTTAAAAATTTGCATGTTTAGATAATGTCGTGTATTTTTTAACTTATCATTACTTGGATCATGTGGAGCATTTAAAGCTTATATATATTGATTTCTCATTGACAGCTGTATACAATAGTTTAAATGTTGAGGATGGAAAGTTTTACCTTCCCGTTTCTAGAAAAAAAATGATTATTGATTGTTTTTTTTTTTTAAATATATTGAATTTTCTAAAAAGAGAAATCGGCAGTGTTAAGTTTTTTTTTCCTATCAAATATGAACTATCGAATTTTTTAAGAATTTGAAAAATTATAAAAGATACAGATTTATCAAAAAATCCAGCAGTGTTACATGTTTTTTTAAAAAAAAAAACTGGCAAAATTGTATACCGAACTTTTTAAATACACTACTGAATTTTTAACTTGTATCACATAATTTTTTGTTCACTCTTTTTTGATGAAAATTTGACAAGCGTAATTTGGATATTATAGATAATTGTAATTTCTTTTCTCACCCTTATATATTCTCCCAGACCATTAGCGTAATGTCAAAAATATCCCCAATTTTCTAAGATGCATCTTCGAACATATTGTTTCTCACTTTTCCAAATTTAATTCGGAGATGCTTCTTTGTATTTGTTTTTGGGTTTGTTCGCATACACATCTCCGAAATGACCCTTAATTTCAAATTCAAGGGAAAATTCAGAGACACGTCTCTAAAAGTGTTTAATGTATATATAACGCACACCAGACTCTCCCTCTTCTCCTTCTTCATTTTTTGAAACTTTTTTGAGGTACCTTTGGAGCTCGTGAGCAACATACATACGGTCCATTTTTCAAGCTTCTTCAAGGATGAACACTACCTTGAAATCAAATATTTTAATCCCAACTAACTCCACTCATTCATTCTCAACAATTTTTTGAGCAAGTTTCTCATTTAACTAATTTTGAGTTTTGCTTAATGTATTAGGTAAAATAGTTTGTTATATTTGCATTAAGTAGTAGTCAAATTCATAGTAGATAGATTTTAGAAACATGCACTGTGAATTTGGTTGTGTTTTTGGTTGTTAGGGCAACACTGGTATCAGTTTTTGCCATTTTTGCAGGCACGCGTTTTTTCGGAGATGCATCTTTGACTTTCATCCTCATTGGTTTTTGGAGATGCATATCTGAAACTTTTCTGGATGTTAACTGATGTATTTTTCTCGTATTGTGTAAGGAAAAATGGTTGCAAACAACGACGACAGACCGAGACTCGAGCGTGAGAGCCAGCACGCATATGTTCGATTGAGAGGGCTAGGCTTTAAAGTGAGCAGGCGAGAGTTAGGTGGGGAACCTTCCCTAGACCTCGTGAGGGGAAAGCATCTACTTCTAGGAGCTATCTGTCACATGGGTCCTCATCCCAGGGGCACATCTCCCCTGATAACATAGATTGGGAGGACGTTCCTGCTGCTGCACATGATGGTATTCCTCCACTTGCAAACCCTTTTCGAGGAGGGCCCTTTGGCACCTCCTTACTGATATACTATAGAGATCATGTTCTTAAGGATATCTGGGCTAGAGAGGTATTTTTGTTAACGATTTAGTTATATGTTTTAAACATTTTCCCTACGATTGATATTTTATTTTTATTTATTTTATGTTTTAACAGGTCATATCCCACTTTTTTTACACTTGTTACTGATACTTTTTCTTATTCATTTTCAGGGATGGAGCCTATCTCACTTTCACCGCATCCACGGATTTGATCGTGTGTTAGAGTATATTAGATGTTTTTTAATTAACGCATTACCATGTTCTACAATATCCGTGTTTATTAATGTTTGAATCAAATAATGACAATGTTAGTCTAATTAAAATAACTTTGGATTCATAAAAAAAATACAAACTTAAGACAATGGTTCTGCTAAGAAACATGCAGAGAAGATTTCGGAAATGCATTGGCAAATTCACCTAAGAAATCTTTGCAGATGCAACTCCAGACTAAATTTTGAAAAAAATGGTATGTGGTGCATTCAGAGATACATCTCTGAAAACACCTGAGGTCATTTTTGTGTTTTCAAAGGCGGGACCCACACCATAAAGGTGGGAAAAGAATTGCCAATTGTAAAAGCAGGCAACACGTGGAAATTGAACCAACAAAAATGGAATTGGTCTAGATATAGGAGTTAATGAGAAACAAGGAGATACTAGGACTAAACTGTGTCAAGATTAAAATGTGAGCAATAGGTAAGGTTCAGTTAGAAAATGTGCTAGGAAGTAGAAATAATAACGCCGCAGAATCAGAAATAGAGTACGTAATTTTGTGAAATGAGGTTTACACAAATGGATAAACACTTGACCAGAGAATCGATGTAATAGTAGGAACGAAGAGGTGGGTATTAAATGAAAGAAGTTTACGAATTTACATATATCTTAAAGCAAAATAAAATAGTACAAAGTGTAATCAACCAACAATCTCAAAGTCATCTTGAATTTCAGGATACTTGTTATAAGAAATATTTGAAGTATCATACTACCTCCTCAGACAATTAGTCTTCATAACAGAAGTTGAGCTCTAATTCCTCTCGTTGATCAAGGGACTCCAAACACAATAGGAGGGGTGAATTTTGATATTCAAAATTCCAAAAACTCAATTTATAAAAACTTTGATTTTTCAAAACTTTTATGTTAGAAAAGGTAGAGAAATAAGCAACAAAAATAAAGTACATAATAGAAAATAAAATAGATAAGGGATAGAAAATTCACATCAAAGAACTATCATGGTTCTACCTAAATCATTTGGCTTACTCAAGTCCCCAAGATCTTCCCTTTGCAATTTCCACTAAAGTCAAACTTGTGTTTTTCAGATGATCAACCCAAACAACCTTACAAAATACATTAAACTTTTACAGATGAACAACCCTAAAACCTTTTACAAAATGAACAGAGCTTTTACAAAGGCTCGACTCAATAACCTTCGCCAGATACTTTTAGACATATTAACTCAATAACCTTGAACAAAGCTTTTACACATGATTAGCACAATAACCCACATCCAAGTTTTTTTTTTCAAGTTTAGTTTCTAAGCTTCAATTTATTAACAAGAGATCCCAAGAGAAGTATGTCATTGGATAAATTATTTTAGTACACGTCAATATAATTCAACTCTCAGTTTACTCTCCTAGCACTAAGACAACTCTTGTGAAAAAATAACTTATAAATGAATGAGAGAAAGAACGATGGAAGAAAGCTTATATTAAAAAAATTGGTGTATTTTGAAATGAGGAGAATAATCTTTTATATAGGAAAAAATATGGGTCCAAACGGAAACAACTCATGAACCTTTTTAAATGATTTAATTGATTAAAAACATGTGTTAATCGATTAACTATTCTAAAATAGGTAAGTTTGATTTTCTACGTCACTTAATCAATTATCATCCTCCTTAACCGATTAAGAGGTGTTACATTTTGATTTAATTGATTAGAAGGATATATTAATCAATTAGCCAATGTACTTTTACCTTCCTAATTAATTAAACAAGCTTATAATCAATTACGTGCTTGACTGTTCCTTTTGATTGACTGCATTATGCAAAACAACATGGAGTGTACAATATATTTTGGTGAAGAAAGGACACAGGTGGGACACGATGTTCTAGCATGTGTGCAACATCTGCCCCTTATCAGCAAGTCTATGTTGGTGTTATTCTGAGCGAATTTCCAAGATATGTGCAACTAAGATTTGTTGTTATTTTTTAGCAATATGCTAATTATATTTGTTAGCATATTAAATAAGATCAAATATAATTAATTGAATATTTAAATTCAATTTCAAATAAATTCAAATCAATTCTTATTAGAAAAAAGCTGGGAAGTTGTATTTCTCCTAAGTTAACCATTTACCCTTGTGGGCTTCCAACGCTCCTGGGTCTAGCGCTCAAGGCTTCTCACGCCCCAATGTTGCTTAAGCCCAATATATTCTACTTCTATTGTAAAAATTCAAAAAAAAAAAATACACTTTCTTCTTATATATATATATATATATATATATATATATATATATATATATATATATGGTTCATATCCTATGAGAATGTCATTTTTATGTAAGAACATGAGAATGAATCTAAATCATAAGATTTTAAAATAAATGGTGAAGATTATTTGTGATTTTTGTTTTTCTCTCTCCTTCATTATTAAAATAAATGATGGAGGAGAGAGAAAAAAAACTGACACATAATCTCCACCATTTATTTTAAAATCTAATGGTTCAGATTCATTCTCATGTTCTCATATAAAAATGACATTTTCATATGATACGTTCCCTATATATATATATATATATATATATATATATATATATATATATATATATATATATATATATATATATATATATATATATATATCTTCTTGCATACAAATTAAAACAAATAAATACAAAAAAAAATAATAGTAATCAATTGTCTTTTCTTTTGTAAATAACTTTTTATGTTGTACAATGATTCTGATATGTTAGATGAAATCTTGGAAGTTAGGGAGAAGTCTAGGAATATGAAGGCTATAAGGTTTGACTACAATTCCATGAACAAAAAGATAAAAATTCTCACTAAGAAGTTTGTTTCTCCTAAGAAGAAGACTGAGTTTCAAATGTTGGACCACATGTCTCAGCCATCCTGCTCAACATGTGTATCCTCATAACAGTGGAAACAATCACCAATCTTGGAGGTGTCACTACTATAAAAGATATGGTCATATAAGACCCTTTTGCTATAGACTGTATGGATATCCTCATTCTTATATTCAGCCAAGGTTTAACATAAAGAAAGGGAAGAAAACTCAAGCAATGAAAGAGTGGAAACCCAAAGAAATTGTCACTTGTTTCATAGCTCATACATCTCTTAGAGTTTTCTCAAGAGAAGGTTGTATTTTAACATTGGATGTTACAAACAAACTTTGAGTTTTACACTAGCTATCCTCCAAACCAAACACGGGTTTTTTACCAGGTTGATCTCGAAAGAAATGAGAGCTTTTACACAAGACGCAACTTATAAACCAAACAATGATTTTAATAGACAATCTCACAAACCAAACAAGAGCTTTTATACGAAGGGAAACTGACAAACCAAACAAAGATTTTAACGAAAAATCTCACAAAATAAACAATTGCTTTTATTGGCTAAGCACACAAAGCAAACACATAATTCTCACAAAAGACATTCCATAAAAGATATATTTCACATATTACAATATTACCCTTACATTAGAATACACAACAAAAACCTCACCAATATTTTTCACTACTAAAGTACTAAGAAAATTTTAGTGAAATGAGAAGAAAAGAAGTAGAAAGTGAGAAGGAGTGTTAAACCATATTTTCTAATGTGTTTTGAAAGTGAGGAGATGTCGCACCTCAAAAAAATATGGCCTAGCGAGAAAAGCTCGCCGCGATTGGACTTGACAAAAGAGTCGCCACCAAACTTTATTTATTCTTAAAAGAGGGAAAGGGAAAATATCGAGAAAACCTGCGGAATCGAAAAAAAAAGGATAGGACAAGGACGTCGCAACCATTGTTTGGGTTCAGAAATCGGTTATGAAAGGGGAAGGTATTCGCACCCTTCACATCTGTTGTACTCAACGGGAACCATCTAGGATATCTGCGCATGAAAAGGTGTCGTTTATCTAAAGGTTTATCTGCTGAAGGGAAAAAGGATGTTTTTAATTAGGGTACTTGCCTCGGCGTTTGCCTCGTGCCTACGTACCCTCATGGTGCAATGAGGAATTCAGAGCTTCATAGTTCAGCCTAAAAAATGTTTGTTTGTTGATTGATTTTACCTTAAAAAAATGATTTTCGGAGGGTGGCCCTAAGGAGAAAAAAGAGAAGTTTGATTAGTTGATGTTGTTTTTATGATTTTTGAAAGAGATTGTTCTTGATTAGGATTGCACTAAAGACAATGGGTAGAGGCAATTTTTTCAAGCAACCAAGTCGAACGCCTTGTGTCAAAATAATCATAGTAAGTGTAGGAGAACCCCATTCTCACCCGTTCTCCACCACTTAAGCCTCGGGGCGCACAATACTAATCGTATTTTATTGTGTTTTTGAGTTTGATTAAGAAAAAGCTGCTTGGTGTTGGATCAATGGTTTGTTGGATTATTTAAGAAAACTATTTTGGTGAATGGGTAGGTTGATTACGATGCATAAGGCAATCGACTTACAAAGGGTGAATGCAAATAAAGTGTGATTGGTTTAGAGGTTGATGGTGATGAAACCTATTGAATTGGTTTATTATGAAAAATGCTTGACGTTGGATCAAGCTTATTTGTGATCTTTTGAAAAAGGTGTGGTTGATTTTATTCTTGAGTTTGGGAAAGCCTAAGCAACTAGCAAGCAAGGAGAAAACGGTGAAGTTATTACACGTCATGGGAGTGGGGATACATTTTCTCAAATGGGGATGGATTAAGCAATAAGCAAACAACCCAAATGATAAACTAAACTTGTACTAGCAGAGTGGGCTAGTCTTTTAGACGGCAAACTAGAAGTAATTGATCGAATAAGTCTCATTGGAAGAAAGCCTAAGAGTAAGCTATGAATGATGTGGAAAAGTGTGTCCTTAGAAAAAGCAACACAAGAATAGAGATAACCAATCCAAATCTCCTTTGCTAGGGTTTCTGTACAAGGTCCAAATCTCCTTGATGCCAAGGATAGTAACCACAGTCCAAGCTTGAAAGTTTTTTAGGGTTTCGATCTTTTTATCATGTTTTTGTGTTTTTCTTAATGAGATGAACCAATATGAATAAGATGAACAATATGATATATTGACAATGATATATGAACAATGATATAAGTTGCGGAAAAGTAAATGACAGAATGATAAAGCAAGAGAATAATGAGCGAAAATTAAAGTTAGATGTTAGTTGTTAATTGTTATTGATCGGATGATCACTTTTCGAATCGGGTCCAATGTAGCAATATGTTAAGCAATCGTAGCATAATCTATAACGAAGATCATACTATGGGAGACCAGTCAATAACAATATTTGTGTTAATACACCATAGAGAAATGATATGTAGATCATTCTCCAAAAATCGTGCCACACGAAAAGAAAAGAGAACGGTCTCATCTTAATCAAGAACTTCCATTGATTAGTCAAAGGTAACCTATCACGATCCCAAAGTATGAAGAATGATCCAAATGATCATTCCCAACAGATTTGGAATAATGAAGGTTAAACAACTTCAACAATCAATAATCCATGATTTTTTAGACTTCAATGACAAAAATAGAAAAAGAAATAAAAAACAAAATCAAAATGGAAATAAAAAAAATTGATAACAATATTGAATGAAGAACCATTTATATCATTATAAAACAAGTATTAAGAAAAACTAGAAAATAAAAAAAGAGAATAAAATAAGTGTAGCGAGCGATTTTTGTCGGTGACACGACCACCTTATCGCTGGAGTTGGGTTTTCCTCCTCAAGGAGAAAGGGTGCTACTTTCTGATTTCTTATTTATCCCATGAAGTTGGAAGGGAAAGGGAAGTTATCTAAAACTAACCTTGCACGCGAATGTTTAACTGAACAAACACTTTAAGAGATTCGGGGAGTTAGGGTCATGTTATACAATGAGGAGTTGTCAATTACCCATCCTATATGTGGTTATCCACAGGATATTAGCTTTAGGGTTTCGCTTTGTAATTGATAGTGTTTACCTGCTGATGGGTTGGGAAAGTGTGACAGGGAGAGTGAGTTTTCTGTAAAAAATGATGATGATGATGATGGCTAAGGTATGAGACCTAAAGTTTTGATTGATATGAAGGTACTGGACCTAAGGTTTTTGATTATTATGCTCGCTAAGATTTTGCAATCTTATGCCTACGTATTCCCGTTTAATGAAACAGGGAAATCAGAGCAATCGTCGTTCCTCCTATTCTAAGGGAGGAAAAGATGTTTTGGTGTCTTGTTCAAAGCCCAAGATTGAAGCTAAAAGGTTTGACCGAGAAAGAATTTGTCATCTGTAAAGAGAGATTGGACTTCCTCTGAGGGAATTGTTGATTTTTGTGTGCCTTGATCAAAGACCAAGGTTGAAGCTAAGAGGTTGATTGACTCCACTGGGGAAGTCCTTATACAAAGCCTAAGAGGAGGCTGGGAATGACTGACTCAACAAGAGAGTGTTTATATCGGTGTCTTGATTATTCTGTTTCACACAAACTCACCCACCTTTTTAACGCTATGTATACTTTGACAATCAGGAAGGTGAAATAACATCTGCCCCAGTTGCTGATCCTGCCACACCTACGGCGAACGTTAAGAGGATGACTCCCGACGACTTGACTGATTGAAAGGTGAAAGCTATGAATGAAGGTGACCTTTCGTCTACTAAAATGAAGAAGGTGACGAAGAGGGGTAAAAAGACCGGAGTTTAGGATTTCGCTTCTGCTGCCACATAACACCTTTTTTTGGCTCCAAATACATATCAGTTTGTAAATATGGAGAATGTCAAAGACTTGACTATGCAGCATTCCAAATGTCCAATTTTTTGTTAACCTCATGAATTCAATGTTTGTCTCTTCGGATAAATTTTATGACAACTAATGCTAATAGATGTGTATGTATTTGCTTCAGACATGATCCTTCCTGTATTACATATGGGCTATGTATTTCAACTATTATCTTGGAAGAACTTGTGTTAAATTCTTAAAACTACCATCTCTATGTTTGTACCTTACATAGTATTATATTGTTTCACCTTTTGATACACCGGAGTTTATTAATGTCGTTTCCAGCCTATACAATTTATTTCCCTAAATAAAACACATTATTAAACATATGCAATACTTTACAAAATACGTCACCTACAACATTATTCTTAAGTTAATGTCTCACTCTTAACTTAATAGGTGGGATAACTGTTACTCTTCCTACTGCCACCCAATCGTACCTTAAACTTATATTAATATTTTAACCACATGGTTTCTTCTTCAAACCTTTGGATGTTGTGCTACCAGCAACTCACCTCCAGACCTGTCCCACTCATATTAATTGCTCTACCTCAGTAGGCATGGAGAAACGCATCAAAGATAATATATCTTCTCTTTTCCAACAATGTCTCAGACATGTCAACTCAACCATTAATGCCTCACTCTCATTGCAAACTCAATAACTACTGATATTTTTTATCACATTCTACAATAGTACAAACTTAAACAAACTTTCTATTTAATATATCTATTTTTTTCCAGCTGCCATACAGCTCCAAAACTGTGAGTTCGTATACGTTACATTCAAATTTCCAAACTCCTTCTTTTACTGTTTACAACACATACACTTCTCCATTACTTTATAGGTGCATACTCTGTCATATTTAGTCAGCTATGCACATAAGTTTTATGAATTTCTTGATGTCTTTTGTCTTTTCCTTTACTTTTTTTTTGTTATGTGTTTATGTTTTTTGTTTAACTACCAACCATATACTTGGCTGAGGACCGTTTCCCTTTGACATTAACAGCACCCCAAACATCATGCCTAATTCTAAAGCGTCACCTGCTGCCATTGCGAGGAAGCGAAGGAAAACGATTTTAACGGATAAAATTCTTACCAAATACAATGCCAACAAGGAGAACGAAAGTGGTACTTCATCAACGTCATTGCTGCATGTTTCTACTTCTTTTCAACGTCACCATTCGACGCCTCTATCCGAGATAGGAAACAATGCGAATACTGCACCGTCTAACCAACATATCGGAGAATCTGGCCAACTAAAACGCAGACGATTTCAAATGCAATCCGGTGTCAATTTGTTTGATTCTTTCAATAACGAGATGCCCCGTCATGTTCAACCCCATGTGGCCATTTGCGCAACCCCTAATGAGCATCTAACACCCACATCTATCCTTGGACAATCGGCAATTCCAGCTCAGAGCTCTCTGCAAACAAGTCCCAGACATACTCTGCGTCAACCACGGTCATTTGTTGCATCGCATTTAACTAACACCGTTAGCAATAGCTATGGCACTACCCGTACGAAAATGCCTTCAGCTATCCACCTTAATTCATGCACATCTTGCATTGGACACCCCGAAGTTCCATCCCTCCCACGACTGTTTCCTCCGGCAACTTCAAACTCACCTACTGCATCTCACACTCCAGGGGGATCTTACATTATTCCATTGATTCCCAACCCTCACAGCAGTACAAGTCAACTGTACAATATGCCTGAATGTTCAACTTCTGTTCCTACTAACGTTACACAACTAACGTCCGCTGTTTATTCTTCAAATGATGAACATTCTGATTTGGATTCTAATCATTCCTTGGGAGACACTTCCGATTCTGACAATGAAGCCTATGAGGACCCTGCTGACTCCTACCTCCAAGGTTCTGTCATCCACGCATCTATTTTTATGTACTTATTCTGCAACTATCATCTAATATAAATCTTCATCCTTACATATCTCTTATGAACGTAGAGTATGCTGACATTGGTGCCCCAGTTTGGGAATGCCATCATTGTAAGGCTTCTATATGGTATCAGGAGCATAAACAAAAGCATAAACATACTACTGTTCCAAAGTTTCATGTATGCTACAGGAGTGGCAAGGTGGTCTTGCCACTGATGAAAAAGCCTTCTCCACTGTTACATCAACTTCTGTATGATAGAACATCGAAACATAGTAAAAATTTCCAAGACAACATTAGAACTTACAACGCTATGTTCTCCTTCACTTCTCCCGATATGAAATTTGACACAACATACTCCAAAGGGATGGGTCCTCCTACGTTGCGACTTCAGGGTCAAACTTGTCACAGAATCAGAACAATGCTTCCAGAAATCGGCCAACCTCCCCAGTATGCTCAGCTCTACATTTTTGACACGGATAATGAGGTCGATAAAAGATTATACTATTTTAGGTGACAACGCAGGAATTCCATATTATATTACTGATATGTTGCACCCATTATCGGTAATTGGAATACGTTTGGCTAACTTTACTATTGTTTTTGTTCTGTAGGGATAATAAAAAGCTTGAAAAGGATATAGTTACCAACTTGAAACATATGTTGGACGAGAACAATGTACACGCAAAAGCGTTTCGAATGGCAAGTATTGAGGGAAAGAAACTTCCAGGATTTAAGGCTGAAACTCATTTCAACTAGGCCAGGTGATGGTCACGTGTATAACACACCCACGGTCTCGAAAGTCGCTGCTCTCATTATCGGAGATACACACACTGCTGAAATGAGGGATATCAAAATCCATGAGCAAAATGGTGGATTACAGAGGATCGATGAGTTTTACCCGACATATCTTGGTTACCAATACCCTCTGATTTTTGCATTCGGGGAAGATGGTTACAGAGAGAATATACTTCACAAATATAGACACGAACAAACTGTCACCAAGCAGAACCGCCAAACCATAAAGGATTGGCTGTGCTTCCGACTACAGGAACGCATTGTTGAGCCTACAACTTTGCTTCACTCAAGGCGTCTCTTCCAGCAGTTTTTGGTTGATGGCTACACTATGATGGAGACGGAGCGTCTTAATTGGTTGCAGAGAAATCAATCTAAATTGAGGGTTGGAAAGTATAGTAACTTACAACAACATGACGCAACTGATACATCCGATTAATGTAGCAAGCAAGGTAAGCGTGTCGTTTTTTCTTCTACATTTGTCGGGAGCAAACGCTACATGGACCAACTGTATTTTGACGGCATGGCAATCTCAAGTAAATTGGGTTTTCCTGACCTTTTTATAACCTTTACGTGCAACCCAAATTGTCTTGAAATCAAACGACATTTGGATACAAAAAACTTACATGCACACGAGCGTCCGGATATTATATCAAAAGTTTTCAAAATCAAATTCGACCAACTAATGCGCGACATAACAAAGAACCATGTCCTGGCCGCGTGTTTTGGTATGTAAGGCAACTACATTAATTTTTTTCCTTTAGCGCACCCTAATTCTTATTGTTATACTCATGTTGTCTGTTGCACTTTGCCCATATTTCAGTTATGTATAAAATTGAATTCCAAAAGAGAGGCCTCCCGCACGTACACATACTGGTTTTCTTACATCCAGAAAGTAAATACCCAACCCCAACAGACATTGACCGTGTAATAAGCGTGGAAATTCCTGACCCTGCACGCCATCCCACTTTGTACAACTTGGTCAAGGCACACATGGTCCACGGGCCTTGTGGTTTGTCTAATTAATCATCACAGTGTATGAAAAATAGAGAATGCACTAAATTATTTCCAAAGCGATTCATTGAGAATACAATTGTTGATGCTGAGGGTTATCCTCTGTACAGAAGAAGATCGACATCGCACACTATCCAGAAAAATGGAATCCCTTTGGATAACAGACATGTGGTCCCCTACAACACAAAGTTACTATTGAAATGCCATGCTCATTTCAACATGGAGTGGTGTAATCAGAGTACTTCTATCAAATATTTATTCAAATACATCCACAAGGGCTTTGACAGAATTACCGCCTCCGTTGTGCATGCTACGCGTCCATCCCCTGATGGTAACGAAGTCGTTGATGAAATACAGAAATATCTTGATTGTCGATACGTTTCCCCATGTGAGGCATCATGGAGGATATTCGGTTACAACATTCATGGAAGGAAGCCCGCGGTTGAGCGTATGTTTTTCCACCTCATCGGTGAGAAATCACTTTTCTACACCGATTATGCCCGAATGGAAAATGTTTTAGAGAAGGCTAGCATGATGGAGTCTATGTTTTCTGCGTGGTTAATTGCAAATCAGACTTATGAGCAGGCTAGGCAATTGACTTACGGCCAATTCATCGGCATGTTTGTATACCATAAAAGATTAAGAGTTTGGTGGCCTCGAAAAAAGGGTTTACCATTGGCCGTTTGATTTGGGTTCCTCCATCTATGGGAGAACTATATTTTCTACGGATGATGCTGACAGTTGTGAAAGACCCTAGGAGTTATGAGGAAATACGAAAGGTAGGCGATGCATAGTACGATTCATTTAGGGATGCATTTTTGCCATGGGATTCCTTGAAGATGACCGGGAATTCATTGGAGCCATTATGGAAGCAAGTGAATGGGGGTCAGGTCATTATCTTCACAAGCTTTTTGTGGTGATGCTTCTCTCAAGTAATGTGAACAGGCCTGCCCATGTCTGGAATGAGTCATGGGTTTTACTCTCTGATGGTGTCTTGCACCAACAGAGATAGTTGGTGAATGACAAAGGTACGACTTACAGTACACTAAACATGCACCTCATCCTTTTCTTCGATTCAAAGCATCCACATGATAAATTCGAAAACATGTGCATTTACCAACACGATCGCCTGAATATTGTTTTTCTTTCACATAACTTTTGTTGACGGAGGCACAGCTGATAAATCTCACATTAATGGAGATTGAAAAAATTCTACAGCTAAATCGGAGGACTCTCAAGGACTTCAAACCTATACCGTATCCGGACGGATATGTGCTACAGCAACTCGGGAATTGCCTCATCTACGAGGAATGCAGTTATGACATTCAAACCATGAAGGATGAATTTCAGTCACATCATGCCGCTCTCACAGGTACTTCCACCTAACATTGAGCATGAAACAGCTTTTCACATGCACATTACATACATGGACGCTTATACTTTTTTCCTTTTAAACAGATGAGCAGCGCGGTATCTACGACATTATAATGACTGCTGTTACAAGTTAGAAAGGAAGCATTTTCTTCCTGCATGGTTATGGGGGGTACCGGCAAAACATACATGTGGAAGACACTCGCAACTGTCCTACGGTCTAAGCACGACATCTGCTTAACCGTTGCAACCAGTGCAATTGCATCGTTTTTGCTGCCCGGTGGGAGAATCGCTCATTCAAGGTTCAAAATACCTGTCCCAACATTGGATAACTCAACTTGCAATATTTTTTACAAAGATGAGGCGGCGGAACTTCTTCGGCAGGCGAAGTTAATTATTTGGGATGAGGCTCCTATGGCGAACAAATGGTGTTTCGAAGCACTTGACAGGACATTGAAGGATCTAATGAGTGTCAGTGGCAACTCTAGTGAGGTCTTTGGTGGCAATGTTGTAGTGTTTGGTGGAGACTTTAGGCAGATCTTGCCTGTAATCCCCAGAGGATCAAGATCTGACATTATACATGCTACCATTAACGCTTCCTACATTTGGCACTCGGTTCAGGTGTTGACGTTGACCAAAAATATGCGTCTGAACTATGGTCCAACGGACCACGAACATAACGAAATTACTGAATTCTCTGATTGGCTTCTCAGTATAGGGGAGGGTAGACTGGGAGGTCCTAATGATGGGACCTCTGAGATAGACTTTCTACCTGAAATTCTAATAACATAGTTCGAAGATCCTATTGTAGCCATTGTCACGAGTACTTATCCGGATTTCCTCAATAACTACCGTGACTACGGCTACCTAAATAGTAGGGCTATCTTGGCATCAACCATCGATATGGTTGACAAAATCAATGACCATGTTTTGGCCATGATGCCAGGTATTTTTACATCCTACACTATTTTTGTCAGACATTTATACAACTTAATTATAATACATAAATGTTTCGCATTCTTTTCCTATAAGTGACTTAAGGGATTACTATAGTTGTAACTCAGTTGACCAGTCAGAGATACATGACAGGGACATGCTTGATGTTCTCACTCCAGAATTTCTTAGCTCTTTAAAAACTTCTGGTCTGCCAAACATCACATAAAGCTTAAGATTGGAACACCCGTTATGCTGATGCAGAACATTGATCAATCCGAAGGGTTGTGTAATGGTACGCATCTAATTGTGATGAAGATGGCGTCGTACATACTGGAGGCACATATAATGGGGGGAAACGACATGGTAACGTAGTCTATATTCCCCGTATGGATATGTCGCCTTCTCAATCTCCTTGGCCTTTCAAGCTAAGTCGGAGACGGTTCTCAATAATAGTCTCGTACGCGACGACGATTAACAAATCACAAGGTCAGTCGTTGGATTGGGTCGGGCTTTATATTCCTCAGGATGTATTTACTCATGGATAGATTTATGTAGCCCTTTCAAGGGTTACCAGCAAGAAAGGTATCAAAGTTTTGGTCCACGATGAAAACAACTGTGCCAAAGTGTCTACAACTAACATGGTTTACAAGGAGGTTTTCAATAACGTTTGAGTAGGAATGTATTTGATACACTCGTAACATAATGTTTTTGTACATTCAATATGGGGTTACTATTATTGCAGTGTGTCTAATCTTCAGACCATTACACTGTTGTGCTTAATCAAACGAAGAACTCTTCATGATTGTGTTTTGGTATTTATGTTCTTTTTTGGCAAACATATACACAAAAGTTTAACTACATGTCTAACTCATATAACATGTTGTATTCTTTATTACTGACGTTATAACACGTTCAGACATAACATGGCAGAATTTGTATTAAAATACAAACATATTCACAGGAATCATAATACTTGATTACGAATATTATGCTACAACAAAATATAGTTAACGCATGTTGTTTAAGGATGACAAACCTTATATACGTGGCATAATTTATGTGCATCGCTTACATCCAATCTAAATCTAATTCTATCTCCTGCTCTTAGATGGTTTGACTCACAAAAATCATCCCATTCATACCCTATCTTTGTGCGGTTTGAATCATGTATGTTCACAATTAAGAGCATTTACGTCCGACCGTTGTCTTCGCACAATGTTAGAACCTGATAATTGTTGTCCCTCAAAATACATCCAAAATCCGCCGGCAATTTCTGCATACATAACAGTTAACAACACAAGTCAGTGACCTAACACATAGCATGCTAAAATAAATCTTATGTATTCTTTTGAAACACGGTCCCGACTCAACTAATTTTGGTCTAGCCACACTCCCTGCTGAAATATCGACATCAAACGCATATATCCCTTGTTGGTATATGAACCTACTGTGAAAGTTTGGTAGCTCTGCGAAGTCACTGATCTCTTTAAACCTGACAACCTCAAAATTGTTGTTCCCGTAATACCCGAAAACGACAACGACGTCATCTGGTAGTGCGTACAAATGTTACAGCTCTGTCCAACCACCGACCACAACTGGTAGATCTTCATTTTCGTTAAATACTAATTCTTGTTGTATACCTTCGTTGTTAATTATTCTCCATGTTTTTCCTAGATCTGCTATGTGAGTTCTAACAAACAACGACTCAATCACGCCTACAGTTAATATGTAACGAGTTGCCTTACAATTACTATGTTATTCATATAATGTTAGGCATGGGAAACAGATTGAGAAAATTAAACACAGAAAAAATTACTTGTATGACTATCTTAGCAACTGCTAAAGTGTCCACGAGGTCTGCTTGATTCAGATTTTCGGTCCTCGCCATGGTGGTAATAGATGGACAACAGCAGCTCTGCAGGTGATGCGTTACCAAGTCTTCTATGCCTTCTGCCCTGTCTCTACCATTGTTCTTCCTATTTTTTCCTTTACAATTATAGACAAGGTTCAAGGGAGAGACAAAGGGAAGTAGGTGGGGGCAATTACTAAACCGACACTCACATCTTTATTACTGCAAAGTTTTTGTCCACTACCATCTCTCATTCACATGTCTACAGTGCTAGGATGCTTTACTTAAATCTACTATCCATTGCCATGTCACTATATTCTTACATGTGGGGTACGCTTCTACACTGCAACCTATTTAATGCTGCTATATGTGTTTTTCTAAGTCACAGAAATAACTCTTTATGAAATTACTTGGCCCCCACCAATAATGTCCTCATTTTCTTAATGTGTGAAATATTATATGTTACCAGTATGCTTTCCAACAGACTTCACACTTACTTTCCTTATTACTTACCCACTGTTGTACACGTATTACACCGAATGCACATTGAATGGTTCACATTAGCAAGCCACTATTACGAAAACCAGTGTGAAATGCCGTCATGCACAAACCAAAACAAACCACCCAGTCAACACTAAATGACAGTAACGTACTCTACCCATTTATTTTAAGAAAACCAGTCAAAACCATTGTGAAGTGTTATAAATATAAGCAACCGCAATCATTAACATTAGCAATACACAATTTTCAGCAGAAAACAATCAAAACCATTAAACGCCTGCATTGCTTGGTCTGCAGCACAGCTGCTACAAAATGTTTAGTACCACCAGTTCTTAAAACAGGAACATAACTAACCTATAATACTACAACTCCACACTAATAAAACTACAAGGAAACAACGTCACCACAATACAAAATACATCCAAACCCCCTTCTGATATATACTACCCTTTCACTAATGCACATTTCCACGCTTCACAGAAACTAGAATCTCGCTTGCAGGCGGATGTCTGATGCAGACCTCCAACACATCTCCACTCCTTATCATCCTGTCTTTTGCAAAATCGTACCACCCACCAAGAAGATACTTCTCCATTTTGCCTCACCTCTTTTTCAATTCACAGTAATACGCACAGGATTTGTCTGTGTCGTACAGGAAAATGGAGTCTTGTGGTTTATGAAGGCAGCTACGGATAACATCACGCGGTATTTACTGCACCAAACACTACAACAACTTAATCCACCAAACCTTTTTGATCCTACAAGTAGGCTTAGTAACGACACTCTAAACGACTTACCAGTACATTAGAATGCAACGCCTTAGCATCTCTAACCACCCTTATCTAGTTTTCTTCGAACTCCTCTTCAAAGATGGGAGTGAATTCCCTACATTCAATCAAAACATTGCAGAATATCACTAACCCATGCACGGTCGGTTACAACGTCTTTGTTGCCTACGATAAAAATGCCAATGCATTCATCTAATTAAATTTTACCTGTCGCTATCAGATGAAATGGTTATGTAGTCCTCCTCAGTTTTAACTTTCACGGCACCTTCATCGGATGAATGGACAGCCTTGCCCTTGATTTGTTCAACACACACCCCTCATTTCCTTTTGTCAACAACAACTTTCTGGCTTTTGCCCTTCAAACCTACGACATTCACAACCCGACATGGTCTCTTTGGCTCTGTTGTAAACTCCTCTACCTTAGCTTTGCCCTTCCACACACCGGTTTTGGCATTCCCTGCCTCACGGTTTTTCGGAACAGCACCCTGTACTCTAGCAGTTTTCGCGTTCATGACCTCAGCCCCACCCCCCTGATGTTCACCCCCTTCTGCTTCTTCACACCATGCAACTCCTCATGTAACAAGCCATCCTTGTCATTCTGCATGCGCTTCAGGGGGCATGACTCACATCCTTTGCCAGCTTTGATCTGTAACAATAGTTTAACAGATTTCAGAATAGAAAGTTCATACACACATATCGTTGTGCATGCAGCGTACAAATAACAGGGAACAAAATCACCAAACATTTAAATAATACTCAGATTTACAAAAGACACAGAATCATCCATGCAAGCTGGACGACGTCGAACTTCATCCCGCGCAATACACACTCGAAATATCATACGACATTTGTTTGTGGGTCTTACCTTGCCGGAGTGACGTCGTCCAACAATGTTGTCTTCGCAGGAGCAGCCATGGAGAATCAATAGAACCGTGCTTCTGTTTTGTGTTGTGGTTCTTTAGGAATGCAACTGCGTGTGTTATGAGTATGTGAATTGTCTTCCCTTTATGAGTCCAAACGTTTACTCTTTTCCATAAATAAATATTAATTCTTAATATTTTTAACTGCATATTATTTTTTCTTAATCCCATTCCAATTTCTAAATAGGGTCTGTTTAACACATTTCCCACCAATCTTTCACAACTACTTTTACCACTTTATGCAATTTTTTTTTTCAAATACACACTTTTATACAATTTTTGATACTCTCTATCTTGGTTTTTAAAATTTTTTTTCCTCCTTCCATATTACATTTATGTTTTTTTACTTATTATTTTTATTGAATTTTCATTTTTCATTTTATTTTTTTTATACCCTTCAGCATAATTTGTTTTATAACATCTCAATTTAATTATTCATATTGCATAATTGAATTAAAATTTCTTACTGGTGACACTTCCACAGACCACACCAGTACCCGTGCTTCTATACCTTAAAAAATGGTACATTCTTTTTTTTTAACCTAATTGATCCTGATTGTTCATGTGAATGATATGCTTTGTCTAAATCTTGTTCAATGTACATAACATGTTTATCTTAACTTAAACACCATTCATACAATGTTTAATTGATTTTCCTTTTCGAAAATACTTTTGATTAAATGTATAATTAGGGTTTTCACTTTGATTAAACTTTCAAAACATCTTTTGTACATAGTTAGGGCTTCCACTTAAGTTTGGATTCTTTAGAGCCCTTGATTCAACCATGTTTGAATGTTTGACTCCTGTACTTTTCCTCATAAACTTCCATTAGGGTTTTGTTTACCCTTTTTCATATTCATCTAATCTTTGATCCATCTTGAATATATGCATGCTTGAATTCTCCTGTGATTAAACCTTTGCTCAAATGTTCAATTATTTCCTTCATAAACTCTTACCATGATGAACATATCTCCTTGTCTGATACACTTCCACAAGTTGATATATCATGCTTAATCATTTCATGCTCATGTCATCCTCGATGACTACACTTGTTTAAAAGCTTAAATAAACTTACCTTGTTAAGTTTCTCTTGACATTTTTTACACTTCGGGCTTATGTCCGAACTACAATTGCTCTGATTTCCTTCTTAAGGATATGTAGGCATAGGTTTGCGAGACCCTAGCGAGCAAACTTTTTTTAGCTTTTTCCTTTATGTTTATACACAAAAACATTAGGATACCCTTCAGTTATAACTTAGTTCAAACAATAGGTTTCCTTTGTTGAATTTCTAACAAGAAACTTAGCCTTCTATTGGGCTTTATACAAGGAAATATTAGCCTCCTCTTGGGCTTTGTACAAAGAAATTAGACTTCATACTCAACTCTTCAAAGAAATGAGAATTCCCTTTTGGAGTCCTAAAGTCAACACTGCCTCTTATAGCTTTAAACCTTCAAACTCAACTCAAACAATAGCCAACCTTTAGCTTCAAACTCAAAACACTCCCACAGATGAGACATGAGTCATCTCTATGGAACATATGCTTCTTCTATTTCCCACAACATAAATCAAACATTTCAAACTTTTTCCTTTTAAGCGATGTAAGTGGCACACTTGTTGATTCAAAATCCAAGTTGGAGTCCTTCTCTTATTATGGCACAAAACACTATTTTCATTTAAGTGATGTAAGTGGAACACTTGTTGATTCTATATCCAAGTCAAGGCCATTCTCTTAATATGAAAAGACTCATTTAAAGGAAGATGTGGCATTACTCTGGATTTTCTACATCCAAGTTTAAAGCTTATTCCCTTATTAATTTCTTTCTCAAAAATGTTTGTAGTGAATAGGTGAGATATCTCCCTTAAGATGACAATTTGTCACATCTCAACAACCAACAAACCCAATTCCACCCATTAATAGGTGGAACTACAAACACTCTGATTTCTCAACTTCCTTTTGAGAATACGTAGGCATAATATTGCGAGATCTTAGCGAGCACAATAATAAATAAAACCATTAGGTTCCTTACACCTTTTGTCATAACTTATCTCAACAAAATCAATTAACAAATTCCCATTACACAACAAGTAAAACAACAATAACATAAGTATAAGCAAGAGGTTCCTATAGGATACTATAGATATTCAAGGTGCTAATACCTTCCCTTTGTATAACCAATCCCTATTCCCGAACTCTCAAGTGCATTGTTTTTGCATTGCACACACTCACGGGTTTATTCAAATTTTTTCCCCTTCCCTACCTTTGGGGTAAATTAAAAGTTCACATGTAAAAGGGCGAGTCTTTTTCGCGCGGCTACAGAAAAATGGCGACTTCACCGAGGAATTAGGGTTTCATCCCCCCTAAAAGGATTAAGCTTGTCTTGTATATATTTGTGATTTTTGCTGTTGATATCACTTACTTGTTGTTTTATACATCCTACTTGTTTGGCCAATTTGGTTGATCTCTATGAGTGAGACAAATCCTAACCCGAATTTGAGTGTACATAAATAAGATAGGATGTTGATATAATCAAAAGTTACATGTATGGAGTAATCCTACGCATGAGTGACATATGATATAATCACACTCAGTGGAGGCCTCTTTGGAATTACCGATGTCATGCGAGTAGTCGTAATGTCATTACTTTTTTTGACTTGGGAGCCTGCGAAGCTGAGGACCTTTAGTATCCTCTTACCCCTACTTGGCTTTTTAGGATGTAGTGCGGTGATTATCCAGGTGTAAACCTGAGATAGTTGATACGTAAGACTACACTCAGACGAGTTTCTCTTGAGAATATTATTGATTCCCGAGTAGTCAGTGTGTCGATAATATCCGAAAGATGGATCTATGACTCTGGGAACCGTATTAGAACATGTTCTATAGGTACAATAAAACCCCTAGTACATATTCTTTTGGTTTGGTTAGACCCATGACTCCATGCTCGTGACGTCGAAACCTTGAATCCATGTTTTTTATTATTTATATTTTTTTTGTATATGTGTGCAACCATACATTCATACATTCATTCAAACATCATTTTCTAAACAAAATTTTGCAAGGAACTTAAAACCTTTATGGCAAATATCATAGGGTTTTAACATGGATTTTGGGAAAAGAAATACCAAGAAGTACAACTTCAAGGATCCTAATACAACAAAATTTAGGAAGTTAGATCGTATGATCTCTTGTCCAGATAATTTCAGAAGAAGTTATGGAGGACTCTTAGGTGTCCTAAAGACCAATGTTGGAGAAGGAATTCTTGACACCCTTGTACAATTCTATGATCCTCTCTACCACTATTTAACCTTTCCAGATTATCAACTTACACCCACTTTGGAGGAGTATTCATATTGGATTGGTTTGCCAGTACTAAATAAGATTCCTTTCAATGGCTTGGAGGAAATTCCTAAGTACTCGGTTATTGCAAAGGCCCTTCATATGGAAACTTCAGATGTAAAAGACAACTTCACTTCCAAGGGTGAAATCAAAGGTTTAACTTCCAAATTCCTGATAGAGAAAGCTACAGAGCTGGCTAGAGCTAATAGTATGAGTGCTTTTGAAGCTATCTTCGCACTACACATCTATGGTCTTATACTATTTCCAAATATCAACCACTATGTTGATCTCAATGCCATCTAGATATTTTTGAGTGGTAACCCAATACCTACATTACTTGGGGACACTTACCATTCAATTCATCACAGGACTATGAAGGGTTGTGGAACAATCATGTGTTGTGCACCTTTGTTGTACAAATGGTTCAAGTCACACTTGCCAAGGACTAGACTCTTTGTTGAAAATCCTAACAAACTCAGATGGTCTTGTAGCGTGCGACTTTTATCGGTGACGCGACCACCTTAGCGCAATGGTTGGAATTGGGTGCTACTTTCTGATTTCTTATTTATCCTATGAAGCTGGAAAGGATAAGGAAGATATCTAAAACTAACCTTGCACGTAAATGTTTTCTTTAAAAAATGCTAAAAGATTGGGGGTTCGGGGTCAGGTTATACAAAGGGAAGTTGTTAATCACCCAGTGTATATATGGTTATTGTCATACCCCAAATTTTGACCACCAAGATTTCCCATCATTGTGAGGATCATTACCACAATATGGATGTACGTTCATGACTCATCAATCTTCTCAAAGATGGTTGAGCATTCACCACAATCAAGAATTAAGGTTTGGGCCCTCTCAAAGTACTTAGACAAAAGATCAATCAAGAAATAACATGATCTTCAACTTGTCTAACCTCTTAAAACATCCACAAAGGATTAAGAGGACCCTCACATCAAAAAATCAAGCACACAGTTGTGACATTCCAAGTGTTTTGAGCCTCGAAACACCCGATGTCGCCAAATTAGGGTTTTGGACGACTGAGACCTCCAGAGTGAGATTTTCACATGAGGATGAGCCAAGACTTCAAACACATGACTAAATGTGCTCAAAATAACCCTAGGGATCCATTTTCAAAGATGAATGACCCTCTGAGGATGCATTCCTCAAAAGTTGGGAATTATGGTTTTACGCGCCGAACTGCTCCGGAGCCAAAAGTCAAAACATGACTGTTTTGGCCAAAATGATCCTTATGAATCATATTTTCATAAAATATGACTTGTAATGTCATTTGAATGATTTTGGTGCCAACTTCCAAGGATCATAACTTGTGATCCAAGCAGCCATTTTGGGTGATCCAAAGCTTGATTTGTAGGTCTTCCTACATTCTACAAAAGCTTCAACTACCTCAAACTCCATTTCTTCGTGGATTTTAAGTTATGGAGTGATCAAAATGACAAAAATGACATTTTTCAACACTTAGTGAAAATCTGCCTAAGTTGCCAGCCTTGGACATCAAAGTTTATGAGGTTTTTTTAGTTGGATTCAAATAGTTTCAAGACAAAATATGATCACACATGTATTGTATAATATGAGGGCTTTCTAAAAAGCACCAGAGCCTCACATAACTCAACCTGAGAAGGGAGATACGATCCCCTCAAAATCACCATTTCCAACTGTCTTGTACAAGGCAGAATTTGGTATTTCGCTCGATTTTGCAAAATCAGACAAATTCAAGCCTTGTCATCCATTTGGACACATCAGAGGATGAAATCAAAGGGGAATGATATGATCCCCAAGCCTCCCAAGTCCAAGAATCTACATATAGCCATAACAAACCTAAAAGGGCTAAAAAGTGCCAAGACTCCAATTTTGTTTCAATGCATTCAATGGATGCATCAAGGTGGCATGAACTGGGGCAAACTTAATTGAATGAGTCAAGCCTCAAGTCAATGGCTAGAGGAGACTTGAGATTCTATTTGATCACCATTGACCACAGACCTGCTGCAGTTGCCACACACTATTGTTGCAGAAACAAACTTGACACACTATAAATAGAGCTCATTTGTGATTAGTTTGAGTAAACTAAAGCACCCAAACTGATGCTTTCCTCAAAATCCCCCTTTCACTCCAATTTTTGCCTTCTAACTCAAGTCACTATCGGGTTTTGAGATTGAGAGTGATTCCAACTAAACCAATCACACACACACCTCATAAACATCATATATGAGTGATCCATAACACAAAATCACATCTGGAACATCAAATTCACAAAATCACCAGCCAATTGCTCAAGTTCTTGACAGAATTGCAGTTGAGGTACCACAATCAGTTCCAGCTCATTTCAATCTACTCCAAGCATTCAAACACACTCCTTGGCACCTAAAGAAGCTGTCCAGATCATTGGAACCTAGCTGCAACACCTCCATCATCAAACTCGATCACCAGCTGCAAGAGGTAGGCCAGAACCCTTCAAACTCTATGATCCATGCATCATGAATGACTTTTTGAGTTACCATCTTGTTTATGCGTGTATGTAGAGTAATAACCCTCAATCAATTGCAATGAATCCATCGTGTATGGAATTTCATTGTGTTCATGCTGAAATTAGGGTTCTTGAGGTTTTCTGTTGATTTCTTCCTCCATACTTAATATAAATGCAATTAAACTATATGGTTGCGATCCTTGTTCAAAAACGAACAAGATTGGTACTTGAATCGTGCAAAACCATTGAGAAATCATGGAGAAAAGTGAGAAAATGTAAATCTGCAAAAACAGGGCACGCGGGCAAGAATTTAGTGTTCTTGGCGCCCTTTTTCAAATTTTTGAATTTTTGAATATTTTGATATTTTTGTTAATTGATTCAAAAATTAATTTCTCTCTGAATATTTGTGTTTTTGAATTAATTCTTTTTCTCAAATTCACAAAAATGTTTAAATATTTTATTTTACAAAAAAATCCAATTTATATTATTTTTTTAATATAGTTAGAATTTTTGTAATTAATTTCATTTTATTTGTTTTTAAACATTTTTAAATGAAATTCCCACTTTGATCTTTCAAAACCAATTGAATTTCAAACTTTCATGTGATTAAACATGATTTTTCAAAGTATACAATTTGTTTTTAAATATATTTATATTTTATCATTCATTATTTAAATTTCCTTTGAAGAAATGATATTTTAATTTAAAATTAGGGTTTCCTCTCGATTTTAAATTTTTAAATCACTTTGGGCCTCTTGATAGAGTGTAAGTCCCATCCCTTTGTAAATAAACCATTTTGGGCCTCAGTCATTGTATAAGTCCCGATACGTTTTTTTAAATCTCGGCGCAATCGCCGTTTTCAAAACAATTTTCATCTGGGCCTACCCTTGTGTTGTAAGTCCCAACTTTATTCATTTTTTTTCAAACACCTTTGGGCCTCTAATAGAGTGTAAGACCCAACCCGTTTTGAAAACCAAAATAATTTGGGCCTCGGTCATTGTATAAGTCCCAGTACAATTTTCAAAACAACGGTGCGATCACTGTTATTTCTGGGCCTCTCCTTGAGTTGTAAGCTCCATCCCTTGTACAAAAATAAACTTTGGGCCACTAAAAGAGTGTAAGACCCAACCAATTTGTAAATACAATAATTTGGGCCTCTAATAGAGTGTAAGACCCAACCCTCTTTTGTACATAAATAATTTTGGGCCTCAGTCATTGTATAAGTCCCGATACAATTTTCAGATCAACGGTACGATTACTGTTTTTCATCTGGGTCTCTCCTTGAGTATAAGCCCCAATAATCTTTTCAAAACAACTTTCCCTTTTGATTTAGGTTCAAATTCATAGTTCTTGAACAACTAACCATACAACTGTTATAATGGAAGCTTGCTCTCCTGTAAGTTTTAAATAGCTTTTCTTTTACATACTTGCATATATATATATATATATATATATATATATTTGTTTGTACTGAAAGTTTGCTCACCTGTAAGTCCTCCTACCCTCTTTTACATACAGTATATATTTCATCTGTATATATATACCTGTATATTATCTGCTTAGAGTTTTCCCCGGCAATTATGTCTAGAATTAGATAGAACTAGTGGTCACTCTTTCAACACAGTCAAAACTAGTTCCCCATAGAAATTCCAGATACAGTCTTGCCTCCTCTTGGGCTTATACAATATGGAACAAAGAGAAAGGCATTATTCCTGGTGAAACTTTTCTCAAACTGTCACTATTAGAAAATTGTCTAAAGAAATTCATTTCCCCCTGAGAGGATTAATTCCCGGTGAAACCTCTCTTGAATTTTTTCAAACCCTAGGATTGTTCACTAAAGAAAGGATTATTCCCGGTGAAACCTTTCTTGAACTTTTCTTAGGTTTGGACCCACTGGCTTCCTAAAAGCATCCCAGCCTCCTCTTGGGCTTTGTACAAGGACCCTTCGGCTTCTTAGAAGTTCTCATGCCTTCTCTTGGGCTTAATACAAGGACCCTAAAGACCTCTTTAAGGTGTAGGACAGAACCTAGTCATCGTTTGTTAGAGCAGTCTTTCGAAAGAGTCAAAACCTCAGACCAATTAAGGGTTGATTCTCATCCCTTAAAACACCAGCCTCCTCTTGGGCATCATACAAAGATAAACTTTTCCATACCAGTAGACTCGGGCAGTCTAATCTCCTCTTGGATCTCAAAGAGATTCTCAAGTTCCCTACAAACACAGGAAAAACCCTGGTCATTTAACCAATCTCCAGTAGAGTTGAAACCCTCACAGGATCTAAAACTCTGTCTTTCATCCTAAATTCCCCTAACTAGGGTCAGTCTATCATCAGGATAACACTATCCCAAATCAGAACTTCAAGGAATCTGATACCTCAACTCTTCTGTAAATCCTCAGCAAGAGTTGATTCCCCATTTTGGACCTGCCTATGGATCTCAATAATCCTCAGCAGAAGCCTGCCTCCTCTTAGGCTATGTATAATGATTTTCCTCAGCAGATTTAGCTTCAAAAGTACTCTCTTGTTGAGTCAATCACCCTTTTCAAAAGCACTCTCTTGTTGAGTCAATCACCTTTTCAACACTCTCTTGTTGAGTCAATCTCCTAAAAGCACTCTCTTGTTGAGTAGACCCTTTTCAGCCTCAATCTTGGGCTTTATACAAGACACCATATAAACACTCTCTTGTTGAATCAGTCATCTTTTCAGCCTCAATCTTGGGCTTTGTACAAGACACCCATATAAATATCTCTCTAGTAGAGTCGGTCATAACTTGTAGCCTCAATCTTGGGATTTGTACAAGACACCATATAAAATCTCCCTAAGCAGAGTTAATTCTCTTTTCAACCTCCTCTTAGGCTTTGTATAATGATTTTCCTCAGTAGAGTCAGCCTCAATCTTGGGCTTTGTACAAAACAAATCATACTCTCCAGCAGAGTCAATCTTCTTTCAGCCTCAATCTTGGGCTTTGTACAAGACACCTAAAATATCCTCAGCTGAGTCAGTCGAATTTCATTTTAGCCACAATCTTGGGCTTTGTACAAGACAGATAAAACCTCTCACCAGTAGAGTTAGTTTCCCCTTTTAGCCTCAATCTTGGGCTTTGTACAAGACATATACAAATATTCCCCAGTGGAATCAAAAGTTCTTTTTAGCCTCAATCTTGGGCGTTGTACAAGACAAACAAAATATTCCCCCAGAAAAGTCAACTTTCAACCTCCTCTTAGGCTTTGTATAATGATATCCCCCAAAGAGTCAGTCTCTTCTCAGCCTCAATATTGGGCTTTGTACAAGATAGATAATAAACTTCCTAGTGGAGTGAATCAATCTCTTAGCTTCAACCTTGGGCTTCGATCAAGGCACACAAAAAGTCAAATCCCCTCAGAGAAAATCAAAATCTCTCTATAGGAAGATACTTATCTATATATCACACAGAAAATCAAAACAAACCCTAATTCCAGATAACTGTTGTAAGTGGCACACTTGTTGATTCAAAAATCTAAGCTGTAGTCCATCTCTTATCCTAGTAAATCCCCTTCTTTCATCTAATTGCTATAAGTGGCAAGCCTTTGGATTATTTACATACACGCCACTGTCCCTCTCTTAGCATGAAAGATTCCTAAAGAAAAATGGCATTTCTCTACACTAAGGTAAAGTTTTACCCTTCAGGACAAATCCCTTCTCAAGGAAATTATGGCACTGCTGGATTCTCATATCCCAGTTAAAGTAATTCTCTATTATAAATAGTTACCCAACAACTGTGATAAACAGACAAGATGTCTCCCTTTAGAGATGACAAATTCTCTCCCAGTCAAACCTTTTAGCTTCAATCTTGGGCTTTGAACAAGACACAAATACAACCTTTAGCTTCAATCTTGGGCTTTGAACACTACACCAAATATCTTTTCCTCCCATAGAATAGGAGGAACTACGATTGCTCTGATTTCCCTGTTTTCTTTAACGGGAATACGTAGGCATAAGATTGTGAAATCTTAGCGAGCACACCAATCAAAAACTCTAGGTCCAGTACCTTCACACATTCATCAAAAACATCGGCAAGCCCAACATCAACAAAAACTCTCTCTCTCTCAAACACTCCCAAAGGAGAAACTTCCCAAACCCACAACAGACAAACACCAGTAAGTAGAAAGCAGTAAGGATAATTGCTAACAACCTGTAGATAACCACATATAGGATGGGTAATTGACAACTCCCCATTGTATAACCTGACCCCGAACTCCTCAATCTTTTTAAGCATTTGTTCAGTTAAACATTTGCGTGCAAGGTTAGTTTTAGATAGCTTCCCTTTCCTTTCCAGCTTCACAGGATAAATAAGAAATAAAAAAGTAGCACCCCACTCCTACCATTGCGGTGAGGAGAAACCCATGGCAATAAGGTGGTCGCGTCACCGACAAAAATCGCACGCTACAGGAAAATAGCGACTCTGCTGGGGATATTTTAGGATCTGTCTTACCTTAGTCATCATTCGTCACCATTTTCCAACAGGAAAATGTCGACTCTGCTGGGGAGAATTTACTAGGATCTATCCTACCTTAGTCATCATTCGTCACCATTTTCCAACAGGAAAATGGCAACTCTGCTGGGGAGTACATTTTGTCTGTCTAGGACTAGGATTATAGTTCCTAAGAGGTTTAAGTTGTTAGCAATCATACTATACTATATATAAATATATATACTGCTTTTCCTACTTGATATCCGTGTTTATTTTACTGTCAATGGGAATGCGAGTGATGTCGCATCTGGAAAGTTTGAGAGAACCCTAAGATAGGTGATGGCAAAGACGGGTGGACTTATAGGGAGTGATTCCCGAATAAGCGATCCTGGTAGACCATCAAATCAGGTGAGGGCCCATGTGGATACTATGTTGAACGACTAACATCGTGAAAATAGACGCTATCCCAGTGCGGCACCCGTGACCCTGAGGATTTAGTAGACATTAACCATGGGGCCATTTGGTAGTGCGGTAACTATCAGGAATAGTTGATACGCGATACTACACTCAAATGAGATTACCCTAGGATACTACAGCTCGTTCGGGTGAACCAGCTCGCTGTTGTTATCTCTAGGGGGGTCAATGATTTTGGGAACCTTAGGATCCGTTCTACAGGTACAAAAATTAACCAGAATACAACCTTTGGGAATGGGTAGAGCCACGACTCCATGCTCATGACGATTGAACCCTTAAACCCATGTTTTTTCAATGTTTTTGTGTGCTGCATTCATGCATTAATTTAAAAAACTCTTAAACAAAGAAAAAAATCTTCTTTTCTCCTCTCTCTTTTTTTCAAATTAAATTGAAAACAATGATTACAAATATCCGAGAGAAGGATTGTGTTATGGATTTCGGAAGAAGAAAGACGCACAAGTACACCTTCAAGGCTCCAAAACTAGAGGATTTAAGGGGGTTGGCAAGGATGATCACCAACCCTGATGCTTTCAGAGCTAAGTATGGAGGGTTGTTGTCTCTATTAAGGGTCCATGTAGTTGAAGGAATACTGTCTACGTTAATTCAGTTTTACGATCCGGTTTATCACTGTTTCACATTCCTGGATTATCAACTGACACCAACACTGGAGGAGTACTCTCACCTGAATGATTTACCCATCACTGACCAAGCTCCCTTTTCTGGACTGGAAGAAATTCCAAAGGATCATCATTGCAAGAGCAATCTATTTGGACGAGTCAGAAGTCAGGACTCACATGACCACTAAGGAAGGAATCCAGGGTTTACCGGCCAAATTTATGAAGGAGAAAGCCCTATACTTTGCCAGTGTAGGAAACATAATTGCTTTCGAGGACATCTTTGTCCTACTCACATACGGGTTGTTCCTCTTTCCTAACATAGACAACTTCATTGATACAAACATTGTTAAGATATTTCTGATTGGAAATCTCGTACCAACCCTGCTCGCTGATGCTTATCATTCTGTGCACTTAAGGAATCTGTACAGTGGAGGAATGATCACATGCTGTGTACCCTTGCTCTACAAATGGTTCATTTCCCATTTACCCAAGTCTGCTGCATTTTGGAATCACAAGAGTACTCTACGTTGGTCACAGAAGATTATGTCCCTTACCAACTCTGACATAGATTGGTATGATAGGATTTATGAGGGGATAGAGATCATTGACAGTTGTAGAAATTTCCCTAATGTACCCCTCATAGGAACAAAAGGAGGAATCAACTATCATCCAATTTTAGTTCGCCATAACTTGGATACCTGATGAGGCATATCCTGCATAATTCTCATCTGGAAGGTCTTTTCTTCAAGGAAAGGGAAAATGACAGGGCACTAAAGAAGGAAATAGTGCATGCCTGTCAACATGTTCACAAGAAAGGAATAGAGTCTCTAGGAAGACCAAATTGTACCTCCATGGAACCTTATCTCCACTGGGTGCAAACTAGAGCTCTCAAGCTGAAGATGCCTTAGCCTCGTCAAGAAGTTTTTCCGTTAAAGGAATCTGTCCTTTATTTCACATCTGACACGGAAAAACTCCAAGTAGCCCTCAACAAAGTTCAACGGGAGAAAAACTCTTGGAAAAACAAGTACCGTATCCTCAATGTGGAGTGTACATGGTTCAGGAATTGTTAAAAGAAAAAGATGCTCTGATTAAGATACTAGAGCAACATGTTGTGGAGACTCAAGAAGACCGAAGAAATCAGGTTGCTCCTTTCACTTGGCAAATGACTGACAACCCAACAACGGCTAAAGAGCCCCGGTTAAAGAAAAGGAATATACCAGAACCAGCATCTGAGTTCTCTTCATAGAGGACTCACGATCCATAAGCTTAGACGTTTCCTTTTACAACACTTTGTAAAATACTGTATTTTCCATTTCCGTAATCTTTCGAATACAATAAAACAGGGTCTCCACCCTTTACTGTATGATATTTGCAATCCATTTGTTGAAGTTTCTTTTTAATTAAAGCAAAAACCAAATATATATATATATATATCATTGCATTCATCATTCTCACATAACGCGTTCTTCTTATCTTCGAATCTCACGTATGTGTCGCGATTCAAGAGTCAAACTGTCTCACTCATACAATACTCGGGCCAATCGACAAAAGAAAATGGACGATCTTGTGGAAGAGAACAAAGAGCTGAGAGAAGAAGTTGACGCTCTGAAGAAAGATCTGAAAAAACTTCACAGTGACATGCAATCCCTGGCAACATCTGGAACACACACTCTATCTCTAAACATCATCACGCCATTCTCATCAATCCGGAATTCTCCTCCGTTATCTTGGTTAATCAAAGTCAACTAGTCAACCGACTTTAAGTCAGATTGCTGTCCCATTCAGATTTCTTCCAGAATACTACTCGTCAACTTCAACATTCCCAACTTCACACTGTCAGGAGTCTTCTCGCAAACCAAACTCAAATCTCAGAACTCTTCAATTAATTCCAACTCTTTCACCATAAGCATCGACATATGCAATGACTTTCTGCTCAACGCATCAGCCACTACATTTGCTTTGCCCGGGTGATAACTCAAATCAAAATCAAAATCCTTCAACAGTTCTAACCACCTTCTCTGCCTCATATTCAATTCTTTTTGATCAAACAAGTACTTCAAACTTTTATGATCGGTGAACACTTCAAATTTAGAGCCAAACAGATAATGTATCCAAATCTTCAACACAAACACCACAGCGACCAATTCCAAGTCACGCGTAGGATAATTCCTCTCATGAACTCGCAGTTGTCTCGAAGCATAGGCAACAACTTGTCCATTCTACATTAATACTCCACCAAGACCCATCTTCGACGCATCGCAGTACACCACAAAAGATTCACTCGGATTGGGCAAAATCAACACTGGAGCAGTCGTCAAATTCTTCTTTAATTCCACAAAACTCTCTTCACAAGCCACATCCCACACAAAAGCTTGACCCTTTTGAGTCAACTGAGTCAAAGGTAACGCCAACTTAGAAAAGCCTTCAATAAACTTGCGGTAATAACCCGCTATTCCCAGAAAACTTCGTATCTCAGTAGCAGACTTCAGAGTCTCCCACTGTAATACAACATTAATCTTAGAAGGATCAACATCAATTCCATCCCTTGAAATCACATAGCCAAGAAAGCTTACTTCCTTTAGCCAGAACTCGCACCTAGACAGCTTTGCATACAACTTCTTCTCATTCAAGACTTGCAACACAGTTCTCAAATGCTCAACATGCTCTTCTTCCGATTTAGAATATATCAGAATGTCATCAATAAACACCACCATAAACTTATCCAAATACCCATGAAAGATCCGATTCATATACTCCATGAACACACCAGGTGCATTGGATACACCAAATGACATCACCGTGTATTCTTAGTGACCATACCTTGTTCAGAAAGCTGTCTTCGGAATATCATCAGGCTTAACTCGAATCTGATGATAACCTAACCTCAAATCAATCTTGCTAAACACACAGGCACCAACTAACTGATCTATCAAATCGTCGATTCTCGGTAGTGGATACTTATTCCTGATCGTCACCTTATTCAACTGCCGATAATCAACACACAACCTCATGCTACCATCTTTCTTCTTCACTAACAGCACAGGAGCACCCCATGGAGAAACACTTGGTCGAACAAACCTCTTCTCAAGCAATTCTTCCAGCTCTTTCTTCAATTCACTTAGCTCAGAAGCTGACATCCGATAAGGAACCATCGACACTGGACTCGTACCTGGTATTAAGTCCACTACAAACTCTACTTCACGCTCTGGAGGCAAATCACTGATGTCATTTGGAAACACATATGGAAATTCACAAACAACAGGCAACTCCACACTCGCAGCTTCACGATTAATTTGCAACAATGCAAACATTGCAAACACCAAGGCTTCGTCTCCCATTAGCTCGTCTACTTGCTTAGCAGATAAGAACATCAACTCCCCACTATCATCAAACATGGGAAACTCTACAGTCTTGGTATAACAATTGATATGAACACAGTTGAACTCCAACCAGTTCATTCCAAAGATCACATCGATTTGGTACAAGGGTAGGCACACCAAATCCATCACAAAGTTCTTCTCAAAAATCATCACAGGACATCTCAACACACACAAGGGCAGTAGTAACAGAACCATTAGCTGGAGTTTCTATTACCATAATACCATTCATATCAGATAACTTCAAACCCAATCTATTAGTACATTCAAGCGAGATAAAAGAATGAGTAGCACCAGTATCAATAATAGCAATCAACTCGATATTATTAATAAAACAAGTACCTCGAATCAGGTTGTTCTTCTCTGGCACCTCTGCACCACTCAAAGAAAACACTTTGCCACTGGTCTGAGCGGCAGTTGCAGTCTTCTTCGGCTTCTGGTATTGAGTACTGATATGACCTTTCTCACCACAATTGAAACAGGTCGGACCCTCATCTTTGCAATCAGTAGCTCTATGTCCTTTCTTGCCACATCTATAGCACCTCAACACATTGTTGGTACACATATTAGCACAGTGACCTTGCTCGCCACACTTATGACACTTTCCAGAAGAGGGAGCTGCTCCCCCACTTGACTTTTTCCCCTCGGCAGCCTTCTGCTTTCCCTTGTCAGCTGAAGTAGTATAAGGCTTTCCCCTATACTGCCCTTTCTTCTCACTCAACTGCTTGTAGTGAGCTGATCGAGCTCGGCTATCCTCATCGTAGATTCTGCTCTTGTCAACCAACTCAGCATACCTGTGGAACTATTGGTACCCAATACCCTGCTTAATCTCTGGTCTCAGCCCATTCTCGAACTTGAGACACTTGGACATCTCAGCATCAACACGATTGTAGTGCAGACATAACTTCACCAAAGCCTCAAACTTTGTGGCATACTCTGCCACAATCATATCTCCTTGCTTCAGCTCAAGGAATTCCACTTCTCTTTTGCCACGAGCATTCTCTGGGAAGTACTTGCCCAAAAACTCCTACTGAAACACAACCCTAGTTACCACAGTGCCAACATCTGCAAGTCTCTGACGGGTGTTATCCCACCAGTCCTCAGCCTCTTCTTTCAGCATATGCGTTCCAAACTGAACCTGTTGCTCATCATAACACCCCATCACCCTGAAAATCTTCTCAATTGGCTTCAGCCACTTGTGTGCACTTGCTGGATCATGCGCACCCGCAAAAGTCAGTGGATTGTTCCCCTGAAACTTCCCCAATGCACGGAACTCATCTGGAGCTCCACCATTCAGATTCAGCTGCGCCACCACATTAGCAACTGATTCCAATGCATCAGCAATTGCACGATCATTCCTTCCAGCTATCCTACACACCACCAACAAGGTTAGAAGAACTAAAACATCGACAATATACACACACTTGTCGACTGACAGGGGACTGACAACACGTAAAAACCTGGCCGGACGGACTGACCTGCTCTGATACCACTAATGTAACACCCTTTTCTACCCCCACAAATGTTGCAGCTGAAACAACCTAATTATCAGAGTCAAACGTTAAAAACCACCTTGAAGGGTGCACATTTCTCATTTAATTCAAAATAATACGCTTGCCCTATAAACAAAGGGTTTTTCCTCAAAACAAATCAAAAGCCTTCACATGGCAGCGGAACTCAAAATTTTCAAATAAAAATGTTTTCATTCAACATCATAATAATCAAAAAGGTTTTTAATAAAAGCCCTCAAAATAGGCAGCAGATCCACCATAACCACAAATACTCAAAAAGGTTTTCAAAATGAAACCATATCATCAAATAATATCAAAAATAAGGAAACAACATAGTTCGACTCAAAGGACCCCAACCCGATGTTACACTATCAGAGCAAGACCCTCTAAATCGACCAAAAGCAAATAAACTTCAAGGTCCTCGAAGGCATCCATAGCTAAACCTGATCACCTGCATGTTACCCACGTGGAGGCAACATTCAAACAGGCAGGGTGAGTAATCACGATTCATAATAATCATTATAAAACAAGATATACATAAAATGGAATTATCTTCATATACAACATCTTCAGGGTCATCACAAGGAAAACATCAAAATCCCAAACAACATCCTAAAATACAACAATGCCAATTAAATGCAAATGCACAACAAGACTCATGCATGTGGTACCAATCGTCATAATCGATGGACACTAGGCCATCACCCCTCCAAAGATCCCCGTCAATAGGATCGATCCTGCAATTGAAACTGGAGCACGTCATAGTTACCTCATATCCGCACAATGGGAATGAAGTGTCGTCACGGAGTATGCATATGAATGTATGATACACAACATCAATAATCATCATCGTCAAATAAACATCATAATGTGCATCATCATTCATCAATTCTCATATACGTCATGTCATCACATATTCGTCAAATAAATCACCAAAACATCATCATATATTCACCAGTAACGTCATGGAAAATCATCATAAAAATCACGGCATCAAGGTATCAAAATAGCACAGCACATAAACAAAACACCGCGAACAATAGATGTTCGCTACTGAGTTCGCTAGGCGAACCAGTACGCTGGGACCTTCGCTTTGCGAAACGGTCAGCGAATCCCACAGTCACCACACTAAAACACCAGAAAACACCATTTGTCATACTCGCTGTGCAAAGCCACTCGCTGGCTCATTCGCTTTGTGAGACTTCCAGCGAATCCCCAATTCCATTCCATAATCATCCCTGTACCCACACTCATGTTATCGCACATTCGCTGCGCTGCTCGCTTTGCGAGCCTTGGCAAACATTCGCCTTGCGAAGGAATGGCTCGCTTAGCGAACCTGCGATTACAGAAAATCACTGTTACGCATCAGTAGCTCCCCAGCCTCAAAGGTACCTGCGATTACAGCCCCAAATGACCCAAAACATCCCTACAATAGTCCTAATGCATCACGGAAATCAACGACTTAAAACCTACATCTATTAGGTCGATTCAGGACACTGCGGGAACCTTAAATTCCTTAAACCTTCACAAAACCCCAATTGCCCTTACGGCCCTTACAATCCTCTTTTCTACAGGGTCAAAACAACGTCGACAGGAAATCAGCCCCAAGGTCTATTTCATCTGATTAAATTCAACCCTTAATAATCGATTCACAAAATACCCTCAAAATCATCAATTCATCACAAAACCCCACAAACCCTCAAACACAAAACATCCACTTCAATTACATCGAATCCTATATTGAAAATAATAAAGGTAATTACTCCCCATACCTTAGATTGTCGATTCGAAGCTTTTCTACCGAGCCTTTAGAAACCTTCACGAAAATCCTCGCCTTTCCCTTTTTCCTCAGAGCTCTCCTTTCCTTTTTTTCACGGTTCACCAAAAGTGAATCCTATTCTCAGAATCCTCCTTTTATATTCACCCTAACCCTTGGGCCTCAAAATTGGGCTTTCTTCATAATGCCCTCACTAATTCTCCTCAAATGTCCACTTTACCCTTAATTCCTCTAATATTATTTAAAATAAATAATAATACAATATATTCCATAATATATACTATTATTTAATTAAAAAGCCAAAACTTCACAAAACACCGACATCGACACAAATCACCAAAATTTACAGAAATTCACGAATATAATATTTAAATAAATTAAATAAATATTCTTACAAAAATTGAGGTGTTACACAATCAGCTCTACAAGAACAAATGGATCTCGGTTGGGTCCAAGATCACCGAATCTTGGAAGTCAATATGGCTCACGCAAATCCCAACATTGTTCAGAACCACAACATTCTGACGATGGACGTCAACTTGGTAGCAATTCACTCAAGGCAAAGTCAATATCATAATCTTCCACGACACGATTACAATTCCTGTCTGATCTGCTCAATAAGCAATCAGGGATGCTCTTTTGTACAAGAGGCCCTCCAGCGTCAGATGGATCTCGGATGGATTCAGGACTATCAAGAGAGAAATAATCATCAAGTCAATATGATTCAGATTTTTGACATACACTTAATGAATACCAGTCTGGTTGAATTACACGCTAAGCAAGTCAGGCTCTGTTTTCTGGCTTCACATGTTTATCAAGACTGTGAAAAGTGTCGTGAGAACGATCAAGGGTGTGCACTCGTCCAAAGAACACTTCAACACTTGTTGGACCACTGGTGGCTTCCAATCTACTTAGATGAGGCTACACAGCAGATCAGTATGACTGATGAGAATCCTACTAGATATCAAAGTCAGGATGTCCGCTCAATGGAAACAGATCTAGTAAAGATGCACTGCATACAAAGCGGACATGGCCGGGTGCAACTACACAACTACGAGCGTTGTAGAGTTTGTTTAGAGAATAACCAAGGATGTTATCTTGTACGGTCAGCTCTTCAAAACTAGGCCTTGCCTTGGGCAAGGGCCAGGCCATGGCGCCTTGGCCAGGCCTAGAACTTGGCATCCCGTATGTATTTATGGGGTGGTTTTGATACACTGATGAATCACCACCCCAGTGGTGGTAGCGGGCATGTGTGTTTGGCTTGATGGTCGTGGGTTCAACACCCACCTAGACCATCTTTTTTACTTTGCCATATTTTGCTATTTTTCATATTTTTATGGTTTTTATTAATTAATTCCTAAATTAATTTCTCTCTCAATTTTAATCATTTTTTATTGGTTTTTTTTTTAAATTCCCAAAAATATTAAAACATTTTATTCCATAAAAATTTCACAAAAATATTATTTATTTCATATATTTAGTATTTTTGAAAAGAATTATGTTTTATTTGTTTTTAAACATTTGAAAATATTTCTTTCTCTTGATCTTGCAAAATTCAAATAATTTTCAAATCATTCTATGAATGAAACATGATTTTTCAAACATTAATCCAAGATCACAACTTGTTTTTCAACATGTTTGATAAGCCCCAGTACAGCTTACAAAAACAACGGTACAATTACTGTTTTTTCATCTGGTCCTCTCCTTGAGTATAAGCCCCAACAATCTTTTCAAAAACAACTTCCCTTTTGATTTAGGTTAAAATTCATAGTTTTTATCAAAACTTTCTTTAATTTCTTGAACAACTAACCATACAGCTGTTACTATGGAAGCTTGCTCGCGTGTAAGTTTTAAACAACTTTCTTTTACATACTTGCACACACACACACACACACACAGATATATATATATATATATATATATATATATATATATATATATATATATATATATATATATATATATATATATATATATATATATTTGTTTGTGCTGGAAGCTTGCTCACCTGTAAGTCCTCCTACCCTCTCTTACATTCTTGTCTATATATATTTCATATGTATATATATGCTTGTATATATCTGCTTAGAGTTTTCCCCGACAATTAGGTCTAGAACTAGATAGAGCCAGTGGTCACTCTTTCAACAGTCTTGCCTTCTCTTGGGCTTATACAATATGGAACAAAGAGAAAGACATTATTCCCGGTGAAGCTTTTCTCAGACTGTCACTATTAGAAAATTGTCAAAGAAATTCATTTCCCCTAGAGAGGATTAATTCCAGGTGAAACCTCTCTTGAATTTCTTCAAACCCTAGAACTGTTCACTAAAGAAAAGATTATTCCCGGTGAAACTTTTCTTGAACTCTTCTTAGATTTGGACCCACAAGCTTCCTAAAAGCATCCCCGCCTCCTCTTAGGCTTTGTACAAGGAACCTCCGGCTTCTTAGAAGTTCTCATGCCTTCTCTTGGGCTTAATACAAGGACCCTGAAGACCTCTTAAAGGTATAGGACAGAACTTAGTCCTCCTTTGTTAGAGCTGTCTTTCTAAAGAGTCAAAATCTCAGACCAATTTTAGGGTTGATTCTCATCCCTTAAAACACCAGCCTCCTCTTGGGCATCATACAAAGACAAATTCTTCCATACCAGTAGACTTGGACAGTCTAATCTCCTCTTGGATCTCAAAGACATTCTCAAGTTCCCTACAAACACAGGAAAAAACCCTGGTCATTTAATCAATCCCCAGTAAAGTTAAAACCCGTGGGTTCTAAAAACTCAGTCTTTCATCCTAAAATTCCCCAGCTAATGTTAGCTTATCATCGGAACCTCAAGGCATCAGATACCTAAACTCTTCTGGAACCCTCAGCAAGAGTTTATTCTCCATTTTTGACCTGCCTCTGGATCTCAATAATCCTTAGCAGAAGTCAGCCTCCTCTTAGGCTTTGTATAATGATTTTCCTTAGCACATCTAGTTTCAAAAAGCACTCTCTTGTTGAGTCAACCCCCTAAAAAGCACTCTCTTGTTGAGGCAACCCTTTTTTTAGCCTCAATCTTGGTCTTTGTACAAGACAGATTAAAACGCTCTCTTGTTGAGTCAATCTTTTTCATCCTCCTCTTAGGCTTTGTATAATGATTTCCCCTATCAGAATTCAGCCTCCTCTTAGGCTTTGTATAAGGATTTTAAAACACTCTCTTGTTGAGTTAATTACCTTAAGGCACTCTCTTGTTGAGTTGACCCCTTTTAGCCTCCTCTTAGGCTTTGTATAATGATTTCTCTAGCTTGTTCAGCCTCAATCTTGGGCTTTGTACAAGACACCAAAAATATCCTCAGTTGAGTCATTTCCTTTTAGCCTAAATCCTGGGCTTTGTACAGGACATATATAAACTTTCTCTAGAAAAAGTCAAAATCTTCATAACCTTCTCTTGAGCTCTGGAAAAATATTTTCCCAGCGAAGTCAATTCCTCCCAGCCTTCTTTTAGGTTTTGGGAATTAATCTCCCTAAGCAGAGTCAATCCTCTCCCCAGCCTCAATCTTGGGCTTTATACAAGACAAATCATACTCTCCAGCAGAGTCAGTCTTCTTTTAGCCTTAATCTTGGGCTTTGTATAAGACAGATAAAAACCTCTCACCAGTAGAGTCAGTTTCGTCTTTTAGCCTCAATCTTGGGCTTTGTACAAGACACATACAAATATTCCCCAATGGAATCTAAAACCCTTTTTAGCCTCAATCTACGGCTTTGTACAAGACACACAAAGTATTTCCCCGGAAAAGTCAATGTTCAACCTCCTCTTAGGCTTTGTATAATGATATCCCCAAAAGAGTCAACTCTCTTTTAGCCTCAATCTTGGGCTTTGTACAAGACAGATAAACACTCCTTGGTTGAGTCAGTCTTTTCTAGCCTCCTCTCAGGCTTTGTATAAGGACTTCCCCAGTGGAGTCAATCAATCTCTTAGCTTCAACCTTGGGCTTTAATCAAGGTACACAAAAACCAAAATCCCCTCAGAGGAAATTAAAAATCTCTCTATAGGAAGATACTACCCTGTATATCACACATCAAAACAGACATTCAAAATGAACCTTAATCCCAGATAACTGCTGTAAGTGGCACACTTGTTGATTTAAATATCCAAGCTGTAGTCCATCTCTTATCCTGGTAAACTTCCTCTTTCATCTAACAGCTGTAAGTGATAAGCCTCTCGATTATTTACATCCACGCAACTGTCCCTCTCTTAGCATGAAAGATTCCTAAGGAAAAATGGCATTGCTCTACACTGAGTTAAAGTTTTCTCCTTCAGGACAAATACCCTATAAGGAAATTATGGCATTGCTGGATTCTCATATCCCAGTTAATGTAATTCTCCTTTATAATTAGTCACCCAACAGTTGTGATAAACATATGAGATATCTCCCTTTAGAGATGACAAATTCTCTCTCAGTCAAAACCTTTTAGCTTCAATCTTGGGCTTTGAACAAGACACAAATAACCTTTAGCTTCAATCTTGGGCTTTGAACAAGACACCAAAACATCTTTTCCTCCCATAGAATAGGAGGAATTACGATTGCTCTGATTTCCCTGTTTCTTTAAACGGGAATACGTAGGCATAAGATTGCGAAATCTTAGCGAGCATACCAATAAAAAACTTTAGGTCCATTACCTTCACATACCAATCAAAAACTCTAGGTCCAGTATCTTCACTCATCAAAAACCTCGAAAAGAAACTCGATATCAACAAAAATACTCTCTCACAAACATTCTCCCAAAGAAGAAACTTTCCCATTTTCATATAAACACCATCAAGTACAAAGCAGAACCAAATGCTAATCAACATGTGGATAACCACATATATATATATATATAGTATAATTCCTAAAACTAACATCCTAGACCTCTTAGGAACTATAATCCTACTTTGTCGACACCAATACCATTAAGATATTTCTAATTGGAAACCCCGTACCAACCTTGCTCGCAGATGCTTATCATTCTGTACACTTAAGGAATTTTACAACGGAGGAATGATCACATGTTGTGTACCCCTACTTTATAAGTGGTTCACTTCCCATTTACCCAAGTCTGCTGCTTTTTGGGACCATAAGAGTACTCTACGTTGGTCATAGAGAATCATGTCTCTTACCAACTCTGACATAGATTGGTATTATTAGATCTATGATAGGATAAGGATCATCGACAAATGTGGAAATTTCCTGCATAATGTTCATCTGGAAGGTTTTTTCTTCAAGGAAGAAGAAATAGACAGGGCACTAAAGAAGGAAATAGTGCATGCCTGGCAACATGTTCACAAGAAAGGAAGTGAGTCTCTAGGAAGACCAGACTGTATCTCTGTGGAACCTTATCTCCACTGGGTACAAACTAGAGCTCTCAAACTGAAGATGCCTTACCCTCGTCAAGAAGTTCTTCCGTTAAAGGAATCTGTCCTTTATTTTATGTCTGATACGGAAAAACTCCAGGTCGCTCTCAACAAAGTTCAACGGGAGAATAACTCTTGGAAGAACAAATACCACATTCTCAGTGTAGAGTGTACCAAAATTCAGGAATTGTTAAAAGAGAAGGATGCTCTGATTAAGATACTAGAAAAACATGTTGTAGAAAATCAAGAAGGCCGAAGAAACTTGCTCGCTCCATTCACTTGGCAAAGGACTGACAACCCGACAACAACTGAAGAGCCCCGGTCAAAGAAAAGGAAAATACCAGAACCAGCATCTGAGTTCTCTTCAGAGAAGACTCAGGATCCATGAACTTAGACATTTCCTTTTACAGCACTGTGTAAAATATTGTATTTCCCTTTCTGCAATCTTTCAAATTCAATAAAAAAAGGGGTCTCCCCACTGTATGATATTTGCAATGTATTTGTTGAAGTTTCTTTTTGATTAAAGCAAAAACAAGAAAAAATTAATATATATATCATTGCATATCATTCATCATTCTCACATAACGCATTCTTCTTACCTTCCAATCTCACGTATACATCACGATTCTAGAGTCAAACTATCTCATTCGTACAATACTCGGGCCAATCGACAAAAGAAAATGGACGATCTCGAGGAAGAGAACAGAGAGCTGAGAGAAGAAATCGACGCTCTGAAGGAAGATCTGAAAAAACTTCACAGTGACATGCAATCCCTGGAAACAGCTCAGAGGCAACAACAAAGGACTGTGATCTCGGAGATCACATCTACGCCCATAGGGGAGACATATGATCCTCGGTACAACATGCCTAAAGACCGTCCTTGGGGCATGCCTATCAACTTTGTCCCTGAAGGATACATCCCACCGGTCACTGAAGACCCAGAAACTGCAGCAGGAACCGCTGGGCCTGAAGGTTACAAACTTCGGGAAAGCGAGGACGTAAGAGTCACGACAGTAACTCCTGAAGGTTACAAACTTAGGGATAGGGAAGCACCAAGAGTCACCGCCGTAATGACTATACCACAACCCGTGGTACACACTATCCCAGAAGGATAGATTCCATAAATAATCTCTAGTGGAAACGAAGACATGTACGAAAAGATGAATCAGTTCCAGGAACAGTTCCTGGAAATGTAGAAGGAACTGCATGCCATTCGCGACCTGGATTTATTCGGAAAGGACGCCGCAGACCTCTGTCTAGTCCCTAATGTGAAAATCCCGCACAAATTGAAGGTGCCTGACTTTGAAAAATACAAGGGCAACTCTTGCCCTCAAAGTCATTTGGTGATGTACGCTCGAAAGATGTCAACTCAGGAAGAGAATCAACAGCTACTGATCCATTACTTCCAAGACAGTTTAACCGGTGCCGCACTCAAATGGTACATGGATTTAAACCGCACCAAGATCGTCACTTTCAGAGATCTCGGCACAGCCTTCTTCCAGCAGTATAAGTATAACCTGGACATGGCACCAGACAGAGATCAACTCAGAGCAATGTCGTAGAAGGACTAGGAAATCTTCAAAGAATACGCTCAGAGATGGCGTGAAAATGCCGCCCAGATTTGTCCCCCTCTTGAGGAAAAAGAGATGACAAAAATCTTTTTGAAAACCTTAAGTTCATTTTATTACGACCGAATGGTCGCCAGTGCGCCCAGTGACTTCCCTGAAATGGTGAATATGGGGGTACGCCTTGAGGAAGCAGTCCGAGAAGGACGTTTGGTCAAAAATACAGAATCATCAAGCAGTACCAAAAGATACGGTGGTGCTTTCCCAAAGAAAAAAGAGCAAGATATTGGTAATATCTCTCTCAGAAAGCAAAGGCGAAGGTATCAACCAGTAGCAGCAGTAACTCATGCTATCAACCCAACGTCGGCTCTAACGTATCAACCTCAGGTTGCTCAGAGCCAACCAAATCAACAACAGTATCAGTAAAGGACACAACAGCCTCTTCAACAGGCCCGTCCTCAGTACAATAACAATCGTACGACACGACCACTAGGGTTCGACCCTATACCAATGTTGTATGCAGAACTGTTTCCACAACTACTGGTCAAGGGGCATGTACAAACCAGGTCTCCTCTTACAGTACCGGAAATTCTGCCTTTTTGGTTCAAAGCAGATCAAACTTGCCCTTATCATCAAGGAGGACCGGGGCACAACATCGAGAACTATCTCAGCTTCAAATCTGATGTGCAGAAGCTTGTCAGGAATGGGGTACTATCTATCAAAGATACTAATCCAAACGTTCAGACGAACCCGTTGTCTCAACATGAAAAGACTGCCGTAAATTTGATAGAGGAAGAGATTAGTCACAGTTATCAAATTCACGATGTACTCCTATTAGGAACCAATCTGGTCAGGATGCATTGCAGACAGAGCGGGTACGGTCATGTACCGCCTCACAATTATCACCAGTGTGATATTTGCTCAAAGAATAATCAAGGATGTTCCATAGTACAATCAGCTCTACAAGAACAAACGAATCTCAGATGGATTCAAGATAATCGAATCCGTGAAGTCAATATGGCTCACACAAATCCCAACATTGTCCAGAACCACAACATTCTGGCGATGAATGTCAACTCGGTGGAAATGCACTTAAGGTAAAGTCATTACCATGATTTGCTACAACATGATTACAATACCTGTCCAATCTTCTAAACAAGCAATCAGGGATGCTCTTTTGTACAAGAGGCCCTCCAGCGCCAGATGGATCTCGGTTGGATCCAGGATTACCGTGATAGAAGTATCCATCAAGTTAATATGATTCAAATCTTTGATATTCGCTTGATGAATACCAGTCTGGTAGAATTACACGCTAAGCAAGCCAGGCTCGGGTTTCTGGCTTCACATGATTATCAAGGGTGCAAAGTGTGTCGTGAAGACGACCAAGGATGTGCACTTGTCCAAAGAACACTTCAACACTTGTTGAACCACTAGTGGCTTCCAATTTACTTGGATGAAGCTACACAACAGATCATTATGGTGTACGAGAATCCTGATAGGCATCAAAGTCAGGATGTCCGCTCGATGGAAACAAATCTAGTAAAGTTGCACTGCATACAAAGCGGACGTGGCCAGGTGCCACCACATAACTATGAGCACTATAGAGTTTGCTCAGAAAACAACCAAGGATGCTACCTCGTACGGTCAGCTCTTCAAAATCAGTTAGACCGGAGAGAGATTCGACCATGTACAAGTTCTGGTTCGATCAACGGGATACCCAACTATCTCCCTAATCAAAGGAAAGACGTTGTCATAATCTCCGATCATGGGAGGACCAAAGATGTATGCGCCATAATCCCTCTACTCCATGAATCAAGAGTTCCTCTTGATAGTAAAAAGATTCTCAACCTCGAACCAATTGAGGCTAGCTACAATGGTCAGAAAAATCAAAGGGCTCCTATGGTTATCTATCTGCCAGGACCAATACCGTACAAATCCGATAAGGCTATCCCTTACAAGTACGGTGCAACAATAATCGAAAATGGAAAGGAAACTCCATTACCCTCTGTCGTAAACATTGCCGACATCAGTCGAGTAACACGAATCTGTCGGATCTTTAACAGAGGAGTTACAGAACCCACCAAGGAGAAGGTACCTCAAACAGAAGTTCCTAATTACCCAGCCGGGCAATCCAGTAATCCCGACTTTTCAAAGAACAACGGTGAGATGCTGAAGCTCATCCAGAAGAGCAAGTACAACATTGTAGACCAACTGTTGCAAACTCCTTCAAGAATCTCTGTGCTATCTCTCTTGCTCAGTTCCGAAGCTCACAGGGAAGCTCTACAGAAAGTCTTAGAGCAAGCCTTTGTGGAACAAGATGTGACGATAAAACAATTTGACAGCATAATTTCTAATAACACTTCCTGCAATAATTTAGGATTCAGTGATGAAGAGCTGCCGGAAGAAAGCAAAAATCACAACATGGCGCTTAACATTACAGTGAACTACCAGGACGATGCTCTAGCCAGCGTACTGGTAAACACAGGATCAACTCTGAATGTTATGCCAAAATCTACTCTGATACGACTATTGTTTCAAGGATCTCCGATGAGAGGCAGCGAGTTCATCGTCAAAGCCTTTGACGGATCCAAAAAAATAGTTATCGGCGAAGTCAACCTTCCCATAACTATCGGTCCTCACACTTTCCAAGTCACTTTCCAGGTCATGGACATCCGGGCATCATACAACTGTTTATTAAGAAGACCTTGGATACACGAAGCTGGGGCAGTCACTTCGACACTTCACTAGAAGCTGAAATTCGTCAAGAATGACAAGTTAGTCATAGTATGCGGAGATCAGGCCTTAATCGTGAGTAACTTATCATTATTTTCCTGTGTAGAACCCGAGGAAGTTGTTGGAACCCAATTTCAAGCACTTTCGGTGAGCAATGAGAATCGATCAGAGAAAGGAACGTCGATTTCCTCATACAAAGATGCTCTCAAAGTGATCGAGAGTAACAACGAAAAAGGATGGGGACAGCTTGTCATTCCTACGGATAACAAGACAAAGAAAGGTCTTGGTTTCTCTTCAACCTGTACTAGGACTACTAAAGATGAAGGTCTTCATCCCATTCAGGACTTCTTCCACAGTGAAGGCTTTCTCCACCTAGTGTCTCAAGTAGTACACACCATCAATGAGGGTGACTCCTCCGATACAGATGAAGAGTGGAAGTCCTATCTCAACAAGGACATTTATATGTCTCAGGGAGAGACACATACGCCATTTTACTTTCCCACGCAGAGTCCGAGATATATACCAAGATCAGACGAAAAGATGATGTACGAAGATTGTGATCCGGAAGGATGCCGTGCTCCACCCAACTCATTGGAGGAGGACACTCTGATGAAAGACAACTTTGACTATGACTATTATGACCCAATGGATGAATTGCCTATCTGGCAGCCGTACCCAGAAGACTCGAGGCAAAAGAGTCAGCCAAACAATGCATATCAGCTGAGCAATATTGAAAAGAATACCTGCGTCCCCACCAAATCATGGGATCATTACTCAGGACATTCCGAAGATATCCATCACAACGACGAATCTGCAAAGATTACAGCACAAGAGTTCATCGACTATGCTTTTCCAGATGTCAACGTCATCGAGAAGGATGACTCCTCTTCTCCCACAGAAGTATGGGACACCTTAAGATAACCGAGTGACAAGTACGACATCTTGGTCAAGTACACCACTCCTGAAAGCTCTCGTATCAGGCTCGAAGACATCCAGCCAACTGGATGGGGAGATCCGCCTGAGAATGAAAACACTATACAAGATACAACATAAGAGTTTGTTTATGACAACTCTGCTTGGGAGAAAGACTCCAATGATCCTGATCCGCCAGAAATCAGTGTCATTTCTGAGGACAAACCAAGAAAGAAGGTACCAGACTTTGTGATTCACCGAGGAGTTCGCCGACAATGGGTTGCTGTTGATGTCCCGAAAGTTGTCCATAAGTCTAAGTAATGGCCATCTTTTTTTTAACCTTTCACCCTGCCCAGGTGGAACAGATGTTTTTATAGGGTTCACTTTCTGTAAATGTCTCTCTTCGCTTCGCCCAAAGCGACAGAGTTTTCTTTTATAGGGTTGTAGTTTCAAGAATTGACTAAATCATAAATAAATAATGTCATTCTGTAATTTCCGCATTTACTGTTGTTTTCACTTTTTCGCTTTACAGAAAATGGTAATCCTAAAAACAACCTAAAAAATATATAAAAACAAGCATTTTTCAGAAAATACACTACACACACTCTTACATTTCTCTCTATCTCTTCTAAAAATAAATCATCACGTCATGCGGATTGCTTGTTTTAAAACCCGTTGAAACATATGATCTAATGCCTTCTCCCAACATTGAATTCCCGGTATTTGAGGCTGAAGAAGAATAAGACGAAGAAATTCCAGAAGAGATCTCACGACTACTCAGACAAGAGGAAAGGTCAATTAAGCCTCACAAAGAGCCGTTGGAAACGGTCAACTTGGGTTCAGAAGAAGAGAGGAAAGAAGTCAAGATTGGGGCACTGCTCAGTCCGACTGTCAAAGAAGATTTGATAAAACTTCTCAAAGAGTTTCCAGATGTTTTTGCATGGTCCTATTAGGACATTCCAGGGTTGGACACCAGCATTGTGGAACATCATCTACCATTAAGATCAGAATGTTCACCAGTAAAACAAATACTAAGACGGACTCATCCAGACATGGCCATCAAAATCAAAGAGGAAGTACAAAAACAGATTGACGCGGGTTTCCTCGCCACCTCAGAATATCCTCAATGGTTAGCCAACATAGTACTAGTCCCGAAAAAGGATGAAAAAGTCAGAATGTGTGTAGATTACAGGGATCTGAACAAAGCCAGTCCAAAAGATGACTTTCCCTTACCGCACATAGACATGCTGATAGACAGTATAGTAAAGTTTAAAGTCTTCTCCTTCATGGATGGATTCTCGGGCTATAATCAAATCAAAATGGCGCGGAAGACATGGAGAAAACTTCATTCATCACCCCATTGGGCACCTTTTATTACAAGGTAATGCCGTTTGGTTTAAAGAACGCCGGGGAAATCTATCAAAGGGCCATGACTACTCTGTTTCACGACATGATGCACAAAGAAATCGAAGTGTATGTCGATGACATGATTGCCAAATCTAAAACAGAAGAGCAGCATTTGACCCACTTGTCAAAACTATTCGAGCGTCTGAGAAAGTACAAACTCCGCTTGAATCCCAATAAGTGCACTTTCGGTGTCCGCTCAAGAAAACTGTTAAGGTTCATCGTCAGCCGAAAGGGAATTGAGGTTGATCCTGACAAGGTCAAGGCCATTCAAGAAATGCCTTCACAAAAGACTAAAAAACAGGTCCGAGGATTTCTGGGACGTCTGAATTATATCTCAAGGTTTATATTCCTTATGACCACGACATGCGCGCCAATCTTCAAACTACTCAGAAAGAATCAAGACTATGTATGGACAGAAGATTGTCAAAAAGCATTCAACAGTATCAAAGAGTATCTGTTGAATCCACCGATTTTATCTCCTCCAGTGGAGGGAAAACCACTGATCATTTACCTAATAGTCTTGGAAGACTCTATGGGTTGTGTACTTGGCCAACAAGACAAAACGAAAAGAAAAGAGTCCGCCATCTACTATCTAAGCAAGAAGTTTACCAATTGTGAAACTCGGTATACTATGCTTGAGAAAAATTGTTGCGCTTTGTCTTGGGCAGCCAAACGTCTTCGCCAGTACATGATTTGCCACACTACTTGGTTAATCTCTGAAATGGATCCAATCAAGTACGTCTTTGAAAAGCCTGCTCTCACGGGAAGGATCGCCCGTTGGCAGATGTTGTTATCAGAATACGACATCGAGTACCATGCTCAGAAAGCTGTCAAAGGAAGTATTTTAGGCCGATCATTTGGCTCATTAACCGATTGACAATCAGGAATCAGTAAAATTTGACTTCCGAGACGAAGATGTCATGTACTTGAAAATGAAAGATTATGATGAACCGCTACCTAATGAAGGGCCAGAACCAGGTTCCCAATGGGGACTAATATTTGACAGAGCTGTCAACAATTATGGAAACGGAATTGGGGCAATCATCGTAACACCTCAGGGTACCCACATTCCTTTCACTTCCAGACAGACATTCAAGTGTACAAACAACGAGGCTGAATACAAAGTTTGTATCATGGGTCTCGAAGAAGCAATTGACTTAAGGATTAAGAACTTGGATGTGTATGGAAACTCAGCCCTGGTCATCAATCAGTTCAAAAGAGATTGGAACACATACCAATCAGGACTGATTCCTTACAAAGATTACGCGAGAAGGTTGTTACCATTCTTCAACAGAATCGAGTTTCATCACATCCCTCGTGAAGAAAATCACATGGCTGATGCACTATCCACTCTCTCTTCCATGATTACTATAAATCACTGGAACGACGTACCTAAGATTGACATAATGCGCCTAGAACGGCATGCTTACATCTTCGCGATCGAAGTAGTCATAGACGATAAACCTTGGTATCGTGATATCAAATGCTTCCTTCAGAAATAAGAGTACCCACCTAGGGCATCCAGAAAAGACAGGAAGACTCGCAGAAGATTGGCAGGCAACTTTTTCATGAACGGTGATACACTCTATAAGAGAAACTTCAACATGGTCTTGCTCCGATGCGTAGACAGACCAGAAGCAAACATGCTGATAAAAGAAATTCACGAAGAAACCTTTGGCACTCATGCCAACGGACACACAATGGCGAGAAAAATTCTGAGAGCAGGATACTATTGGTTGACAATGGAATCCGATTGCTACAAGTACATGAGGAGATGTCACAAGTGTCAGATATACGCTGACAAAATCCATGTATCGCCAACACATCTTAAATTTCATTCTTCCCCATGGCCTTTTTCTATATGGGGAATCAACATGATTGGTATGATCGAACCCAAGGCTTCAAACGGGCATCAGTTCATCCTGGTAGCCATTGAGTACTTCACCAAGTGGGTCGAAGCATCGTTATACCCCAATGTAACCCGACAAGTGGTGGTCCGCTTTATCAAAAACAATCTCATATGCCGTTATAGTGTTCCAAGCCAGATCATTACGGATAATGGATCTAACTTGAACAATAAGATGATGAAAGTGTTGTGCCCTGAGTTCAAGATCGAACACCATAACTCATCTCCCTACCGACCTAAGATGAACAGACCGGTAGAAGCGGCTAACAAGAACATCAAGAAGATCGTTTAAAAGATGGTTGTAACCTTCAAAGACTGGCATGAAATGCTGCCTTTTGCTCTTCACGGTTATCGTACATCTGTCTGCACTTCAACAGGGCAACCTCTTTCTCTCTAGTATATGGCATGGAAGCAGTGCTCCCCATAGAAGTAGAGATCCCATCAATCCGGGTATTGATGGAAGCTAAGCTAACAGAAGCTGAATGATGTCAAAGTCAACACAATGAACTGAATCCGATCGAAGAAAAGCTAATAATGGCTCTATGCCACGGTAAGTTGTATCAGCAAAGAATGAAGAAGGCGTTCGACAAAAAAGTTTGACCATGTGTCTTCAGAAAAGGAGACCTTGTGCTAAAAAAGATATAATCATTTCTCACTGATTCCCGGGGCAAATGGACTCCGAATTATGACGGCCCCTATGTGGTCAAGAAAGCTTTCTCAGGCGGTGCCTTGAGACTTGCAACCATGGATGGAGAAGAATTTGCCTACCCAACAAATATTGATGTAGTCAAGAAATACTTCGCCTAAATGAAAAAAAAACATCTCAGTGGATTGAAAACCCGAATGGGCGGTCCAGGCAAAAATTAGAGACATAAGCAAAAATCATCCCGATGGATTGGAAATCTCAAAGTACAATCCAGACAAAAGTTAGAGATTAATGGCAAGTAACTACGTCTGATCAGTTCAACTCCTCAGCAGTCATGCCATCCATCGGAAAACTCCAGTCAAGGTCATCTTTGACAGAAGCTCAGGATGTACAGAATTCAAAGTTGGTAGAAGGATAACGGTTTTTATGTTTCAATGTAGCCCTTTTCCCTTAAAATTACCATTTTCTAAGCTTTGTAAATACTCTATGGAATCACGCGCTTGGCTGATTTCCATCCTATCAATAAAATTTGAGCCCTAGCGCTTTTGTTTGCAATTCTCATTTGATTTAGCTTGACAGAATGACATTTTAAACATGATCGGTGATTCTTGAAATAAAACAAAAATGAATTTTACTTGTCAAAATTTTTCTGCTTTAAAAAATAAAGATGGCAATTCTTTTGACTATTGAACATTGAAAGAACATCGATCGCTTCTCCGAAGGTGATTGAACGTCAAAATGCAGAATCAAAGTACTCCTTCTAAACGAGTGCACTGAATGAAGGATCAACTGTGTCAGATACGAATGTCCCATCTGATATCCCCGGCAGAGTTCGTACCTCTCAAGACCGATTGACAATTCTTTCCCCTCACGGGGACCGTCTCTCCTAAGCAAGGCAGGATTGTTATCTTGGAACATTGGTACTTCTCATTCCCCGCAGTGGCCGAGTATCCAGTCGTGTTCATTCACCAGTCAGTTTTGTCAGCATCAACATACATACATCATATTATATTAATTCGCATTTATATTCATATTGCATTAATATCTCTCTAGTCCGTCTCGTTCCCAAGTGATAAAAGTCCTCACAATCGAGTTGTCAGTCCTTTCCTCGTCAAGAAATATATCGTCTAAACAATCTCTCCCCCCGGTTTATTTCTGGATTGGAGACGGTCCTCAACTACTTTGATAACTTGAACCTCTGAAAAGCAAGAAGACATTCGACAAACGTCACTCTTCACCATTGAAGATGATATTTACGCTTTTCCGGATTAAGGAAAATCCCCAGAGAAAGCCTCTCGATCGAAGACTCTCAGTAACACATTGGTTTTTCTCCCAAGAAAGTCAATGTTATTGAAGTCATCAACACCTCAAAATTGGATTACATCACATGGCATTTCTCTGAGAAGGTCTCAAAGAAAAGTATGATGAACTATCCCCAAGCAGAAAGCAGTCTTTCAAGAGACTCGTTTTTCCCAGTAGAGTCAACAAATGGCATCTCCCACTGAGAAGTTTGCACACCTCTACAGCTCAGGCAAATGGGTTTCCCCAGCAAGTCTGACATCAAAACGTTTTCCATCAAATGGCATCTCCCCAGTAAAACTCGGCGAGAAGTTTGATGAAGACCGCTATACATAGCGTCCCTTGTCAAGGAAGAAACTCAACAAGAAGAAACTGAGACCAGTTCCGTGGGTGAAGACCAGGATCGAGGGGAAGTTTATTTCAAAAGAAACTTAGACCAGTTCTGTGGCTGAAAACCAGGATCGAGGGGAAGTTTATTTCAGAAACTTAGACTAGTTCCTGTAGCGTACGATTTTTGTCGGTGACGCGACCACCTTATCGCCATGGGTTTCTCCTCACCGCAATGGTAGGAGTTGGGGTGCTACTTTCTGATTTCTTATTTATCCCGTGAAGCTGGAAGGGAAAGGGAAGCTATCTAAAACTAACCTTGCACGCGAAAGTTTAACTGAACAAACGCTTAAGAGATTGGGGAGTTCGGGGTCAGGTTATACAATGGGGAGTTGTCAATTACCCATCCTATATATAGTTATCCACAAGTTAATTAATATTAGGATCTGCTTTGTACTTGATGGTGTTATTCTGAAAATGGGAAAGTTTCTTCTTTGTGGGGATGTCTGTGAGAGAGATTATTTTTGTTGATGTTGGGTTTTCTGATGTTTTTGGTAAGTGAAGGTACTGGACCTTAGGTTTTTGATTGGCATGCTCGCTAAGATTTCGCAATCTTATGCCTACGTAATCCCGTTAAAGAAAAACAGGGAAATCAGAGCAATCATAGTTCCTCCTATTCTATGGGAGGAAAAGATGTTTTGGTGAGTTGTTCAAAGCCCAAGATTGAAGCTAAAAGTTATTTGTGTCTTGTTCAAAGCCCAAGATTGAAGCTAAAAGGTTTTGACTGAGAGAGAATTTGTCATCTCTAAAGGGAGATATCTCATCTATTTATCACAACTGTTGGGTGACTGATTATAAAGGAGAATTACTTTAACTGGGATATGAGAATCCAGCAATGCCATAATTTTCTTTATAGGGGATTTGTCCTGAAGGAGAAAACTTTAACTCAGTGTAGAGCAATGCCATTTTTCTTTAGGAATCTTTCATGCTAAGAGAGGGACAGTGTCGTGGATATAAATAATCCAGAGGCTTGCCACTTACAGCTGTTAGATGAAAGAGGATGTTTACCAGGATAAGAGATGGACTACAGCTTGGATATTTAAATCAACAAGTGTGCCACTTACAACACTTATCTGGGATTAAGGTTCGTTTTGAATGTCTGTTTTGATGTGTGATATACAGGGAAGTATCTTCCAACAAAGAGATTTTTAATTTCCTCTAAGGGGATTTTGGTTTTTGTGTGCCTTGATTAAAGCCCAAGGTTGAAGCTAAGAGATTGATTGACTCCACTGGGGAAGTCCTTATACAAAGCCTAAGAGGAGGCTAGAAAAGACTGACTCCACCAGAGAGTGTTTATCTGTCTTGTACAAAGCCCAAGATTGAGGCTAAAAGAGAGTTGACTCTTTTGGGGATATCATTATACAAAGCCTAAGAGGAGGCTGAACATTGACTTTTCTGGGGAAATACTTTGTATGTCTTGTACAAAGCCCAACATTGAGGCTAAAAAGGGTTTTTGATTCCATTGGGGAATATTTGTATGTGTCTTATACAATGCCCAAGATTGAGGCTAAAAGAGGAACCTGACTCTACTGGTGAGAGGTTTTTATCTATCTTGTACAAAGCCCAATATTGAGGCTAAAAGAAGACTGACTCTGCTGGAGAGTATGATTTGTCTTGTACAAAGCCTAAGATTGAGGCTGGGGAGAGGATTGACTCTACTTAGGGAGATTAATTCCCAAAACCTAAAAGAAGGCTGGGAGGAATTGACTCCGCTGGGAAAATATTTATCCAGAGCTCAAGAGAAGGTTATGAAGATTTTGACTTTTTCTGGAGAAAGTTTATATATGTCCTGTACAAAGGCCAAGATTGAGGCTAAAAGCGAATGACTCAGCTGAGGATATTTATGGTGTCTGGTACAAAGCCCAAGATTGAGGCTGAACAAGCTGGAGAAATCATTATACGAAGCCTAAGAGGAGGCTAAAAGTGGTCGACTCAACAATAGAGTGCCTTAAGGTAATTAACTCAACAAGAAAGTGTTTTAAAATCCTTATACAAAGCCTAAGAGGAGTCTGACTTCTGATAGGGGAAATCATTATACAAAGCCTAAAAGGAGGCTGAAAAAGATTGACTCAACAAGAGAGCGTTTTAATCTGTCTTGTACAAAGCCCAAGATTGAGGCTAAAAAAGGGTTGACTCAACAAGAGAATGCTTTTTAGGGGGTTGACTCAACAAGAGAGTGCTTTTTGAAACTAGATATGCTGAGGAAAATCATTATACAAAGCCTAAGAGGAGGCTGGCTTCTGCTGAGGATTATTGAGATCTAGAGGCAGGTGCAAAATGGGGAATAAACTCTTGCTGAGCGTTCCAGAAGAGTTGAGGTATCAGATGCCTTGAGGTTCTGTTGATAAGCTGACCTTAGCTGGGGAATTTTAGGATGAAAGACTGAGTTTTTAGAACCCACGGGTTTTAAATCTACTGGGGATTGATTAAATGACCAGGGTTTTTTCCAGTGTTTGTAGGGAACTTGAGAATGTCTTTGAGATCCAAGAGGAGATTGGACTGTCCAAGTCTATTGGTATGGAAGAATTTGTCTTTGTATGATGCCCAAGAGGAGGTTGGTGTTTTAAGGGATGAGAATCAACTCTAAAATTGGTCTGAGGTTTTGACTCTTTAGAAAGACAACTCTAACAAAGGAGGACTAAGTTCTGTCCTATACCTTTAAGAGGTCTTCAGGGTCCTTATATTAAGCCCAAGAGAAGGCATGAGAACTTCTAAGAAGCCGGTGGGTCCTTGTACAAAGCCCAAGAGGAGGCGGGGATGCTTTTAGGAAGCCTGTGGGTCCAAACCCAAGAAGAGTTCAAGAAAAGTTTCACCGGGAATAATCTTTTCTTTAGTGAACAGTTCTAGGGTTTGAAGAAATTCAAGAGAGGTTTCACCGGGAATTAATCCTCTCTGCGGGAAATGAATTTCTTTGACAATTTTATAATAGTGACAGTCTGAGAAAAGTTTCATAGGGAATAAAGCATTTCTCTTTGTTCCATATTGTATAAGCCCATGAGAAGGCAAGACTATATCTGGAATTCCCATGGGGTACTAGTTTTGACTGTTGAAAGAGTGACCACTGGCTCTATCTAGTTCTAGACCTAATTACCGGGGCAAACTCTAAGCAGATATATACAAGCATATATATATATATACAGATGAAATATATATAGACAAGTATGTAAGAGAAGGTAGGAGGACTTACAGGTGAGCAAGCTTCCAGCACAAACAAATATATATATATATATATATATATATATATATATGTGTGTGTGTGTGTGTGTGTGTGTGTGTGTGTGTGTGTGCGAGTATGTAAAAGAAAGCTGTTTAAAACTTATAAGCGAGCAAGCTTCCATAGGAACATCTGTATGGTTAGTTGTTCAAGAAATTAAAGAAAGTTTTGATAACAACTATGAATTTGAACCTAAATCAAAAGGGAAGTTGTTTTTGAAAACAATGCTGGCCTCTCCTTGAGTATAAGCCCCAACAATCTTTTCAAAAACAACTTCCCTTTTGATTTAGGTTCAAATTCATATTTGTTATCAAAACTTTCTTTAATTTCTTGAACAACTAACCATACAGTTGTTACTATGGAAGCTTGATCGCCTGTAAGTTTTAAACAACTTTCTTTTACATACTTGCACACACACACACACACACACACACACATATATATATATATTTGTATGTGCTGGAAGCTTGCTCACCTGTAAGTCCTCCTACCCTCTCTTACATACTTGTCTATAGATATTTCATCTGTATATATATGCTTGTATATATCTGCTTAGAGTTTTCCCCGACAATTAGGTCTAGAACTAGATAGAGCCAGTGGTCACTCTTTCAACAGTCAAAACTAGTTCCCCATAGGAATTCCAGATACAATCTTGCCTTCTCTTGGGCTTATACAATATGGAACATAGAGAAAGGCATTATTCCCGGTGAAACTTTTTTCAGACTGTCACTATTAGAAAATTGTCAAAGAAATTCATTTCCCCCAGAGAGGATTAATTCCCGGTGAATCCTCTCTTGAATTTCTTCAAACCCTAGAACTGTTCACTAAAGAAAATATTATTCCCGGTGAAACTTTTCTTGAACTCTTCTTAGGTTTGGACCCACAGGCTTCCTAAAAGCATCCCGTCTCCTCTTCGGCTTTGTACAAGGAACCTCCGGCTTCTTAGAAGTTCTCATGCCTTCTCTTGGGCTCAATACAAGGACCCTGAAGACCTCTTAAAGGTATAAGACATAACATAGTCCTCCTTTGTTAGAGTTGTCTTTCTAAAGAGTCAAAATCCCAGACCAATTTTAGGGTTGATTCTCATCCCTTAAAACACCAGCCTCCTCTTGGGCATCATACAAAGACAAATTCTTCCATACCAGTAGACTTGGAGAATCTAATCTCCTCTTGGATCTCAAAGATATTCTCAAGTTCCCTACAAACACAGGAAAAAACCCTGGTCATTTAATCAATCCCCAATAGAGTTAAAACCCGTGGTTTCTAAAAACTCTGTCTTTCATCCTAAAATTCCCCAGCTAAGGCCAGCTTATCATCAGAACCTCAAGGCATCTGATACCTCAACTCTTCTGGAACCCTCAGCAAGAGTTAATTCCCCATTTTTGATCTGCCTGTGGATCTCAATAATCCTCAGCAGAAGCCAGCCTCCTCTTAGGCTTTGTATAATGATTTTCCTCAACAGATCCAGTTTCAAAAAGCACTCTCTTATTGAGTCAAGGCCCAAAAAGCACTCTCTTGTTGAGTCAACCCTTTTTTAGCCTCAATCTTGGGCTTTGTACAAGACAGATTAAAACACTCTCTTGTTGAGTCAATCTTGTTCAGCCTCCTCTTAGACTTTGTATAATGATTTCCCCTATCAGAAGTCAACCTCCTCTTAGGCTTTGTATAAGGATTTTAAAACAGTCTCTTGTTGAGTTAATTGCCTTAAGGCACTCTATTGATGAGTCGACCCCTTTTAGCCTCCTCTTAGGCTTTGTATAATGATTTCTCCAGCTTGTTCAGCCTCAATCTTGGGCTTTGTACAAGACACCATAAATATCCTCAGCTGAGTCATTCCCTTTTAGCCTCAATCTTAGGCTTTGAACAGGACATATATAAACTTTCTCCAGAAAAAGTCAAAATCTTCATAACGTTCTCTTGAGCTCTGGATAAATATTTTCCTAGTGGAGTAAATTCCTCCCAGCCTTCTTATATGTTTTGGGAATTAATCTCCCTAAGCAGAGTCAATCCTCTCCCCAGCATCAATATTGGGCTTTGTACAAGACAAATCATACTCTCCAGCATAGTCAGTCTTCTTTTAGCCTCAATCTTGGGCTTTGTACAAGACAGATAAAAACCTCTCACCAGTAGAGTCAGTTTCCTCTTTTAGCCTCAATCTTGGGTTTTGTACAAGACACATACAAATATTCCCCAATGGAATAAAAAACCCTTTTTAGCCTCAATCTTGGGCTTTGTACAAGACAGACAAAGTATTTCCCTGGAAAAGTCAATGTTCAGCCTCCTCTTAGGCTTTGTATAATGATATCCCCAAAAGAGTCAACTCTCTTTTAGCCTCAATCTTGGGCTTTGTACAAGATAGATAAACACTCTCTGGTTGAGTCAGTCTTTTCTAGCCTCCTCTTATGCTTTGTATAAGGACTTCTCCAGTGGATTCAATCAATCTCTTAGCTTCAACCTTGGGCTTTAATCAAGGCAGACAAAAACCAAAATCCCTTCAGAGAAAATTAAAAATCTCTCTGTAGGAAGATACTTCCCTGTATATTACACATCAAAACAGACATTCAAAACAAACCTTAATCCCAGATAACTGGTGTAAGTGGCACACTTGTTGATTTAAATATCCAAGCTGTAGTACATCTCTTATCCTGGGAAACTTCCTCTTTCATCTAACAGTTGTGAGTGGCAAGCCTCTGGATTATTTACATCCACGCCACTGTCCCTCTCTTAGCATGAAAGATTCCTAAGGAAAAATAGTATTGCTCTACACTGAGATAAAGTTTTCTCCTTCAGGACAAATCCCTATAAAGGAAATTATGGCATTGCTGGATTCTCATATCCTAGTTAAAGTAATTCTCCTTTATAATCAGTCACCCAACAATTGTGATAAACAGATGAGATATCTCCCTTTAGATATGACAAATTCTCTCTCAGTCAAAACCTTTTAGCTTCAATCTTGGGCTTTGAACAAGACACAAATAACCTTTAGCTTCAATCTTGGGCTTTGAACAAGACACCAAAACAGATTTTCCTCCTATAGAAGAACTACGATTGCTCTGATTTCCCTGTTTCTTTAAACGGGAATACGTAGGCATAAGATTGCGAAATCTTAGCAAGCATACCAATCAAAAACTCTAGGTCCAGTACCTTCACATACCAATCAAAAACTCTAGATCCAGTACCTTCACTCATCAAAAACCACGAAAAAAACCCGATATTAACAAAAATACTCTCTCACAGACATTCTCCCAAAGAAGAAACTTTCCCATTTTCAGATAAACACCATCAAGTACAAAGCAGAACCCAATGCTAATCAACCTGTGGATAACCACATATAGGATGGGTAATTGACAACTCCCCATTGTATAACCTGAGCCCGAACTCCCCAATCTCTTTAGCGTTTGTTTAGTTAAACATTCGCGTGCAAGGTTAGTTTTAGATAGCTTCCCTTTCCCTTCCAGCTTCACGGGATAAATAAGAAATCAGAAAGTAGCACCCCAACTCCTACCATTGCGGTGAGGAGAAACCCATGGCGATAAGGTGGTCGCGTCACCGACAAAAATCGCACGCTACAGGATCCAGAAAAATAGTTATCGGCGAAGTTGGCCTTCCCATAACTATCGGTCCTCACACTTTCCAAGTCATTTTCCAGGTCATGGATATCCGGGCAGCATACAACTATTTACTAGGAAGACCTTGGATACACGAAGCTGGGGCAGTCACTTCGACACTTCACCAGAAGCTGAAGTTCATCAAGAATGACAAGCTAGTCACAGTCTGTAGAGAGCAGGCCTTAATCGTGAGCAACTTATCATCATTTTCATGTGTAGAACCCGAGAAGGTCGTTGGAACCCAGTTTCAAGCACTCTCGGTGAGCAACGAGAATCGATCAGAAAAAGGAACGTCGATTTCCTCATGCAAAGATGCTCTCGAAGTGATCAAGAGTAACGACGCGAAAGGATGAGGACAGTTCATAATTTATACGGATAACAAGACAAAGAAAGGTCTTGGTTTCTCCTCAGCCTGTACCCAGACTACTAAAGACGAAATTTTTCGTCCCATTCAGGACTTCTTCCACAGTGGAGGCTTCCTCCACCCAGTGTCTCAAGAAGTACACACCATCAATGAGGGTGACTCCTCCGATACGGACGAGGAATGAAAGTCTTATCTCAACGAGGACGATTATATGTCTCAGGGAGAGGCGCATACGCCATTTTGCTATCCCACGCAGAATCCGAGATATATACCAAGATCAGACGTCAAGATGATGTACGGAGATTGTGATCCAGAAGGATGTCGTGCTCCGCCTAACTCATTAGAGGAGGACACTCTGATGAAAGACAACTTCGACTATGACTATTTTCATCCACTGGATGACTTGCCTATCTGGCAACCATACCCAGAAGACTTGGGGCAAAAGAGTCAGCCAAACGATGCTTATCAGCTGAGCAATACTGAAAAGAATACATGCGTCCCCACCAAATCATGGGATCATTACTCAGGACATTCAGAAGATATCCAGCACAATGATGAATCTGCAAAGATTGTAGGATAAGAGTTCATCAACTATGCTTTCCCTGAGGTCAATGTCATCGAAAAGGATGACTCCTCCAGTCCCACGGAAGTATGGGACACTTTAGGACAACCAAGTGGCAAGTACGACTTCTTGGTCAAGTACACCGCTCCTGAAAGCTCTCGTATCAGGCTCAAAGACATATAGCCAACTGGATGGGGAGATCCGCCTGAGAATGAAAACACAGTACAAAATACAATAGAAGAGTTCGTTTACGAAAACTCTGCTTGGGAGGAAGACTCCAACGATCCTGCTCTGCCAGAAATCAACATCATTTCTGAGGACAAACCAAGAAAGAAGGTACCAAACTTTGTGATTCACCGAGGAGTTTGTCGCCAATGGGTTGCTGTCGATGTCCCGAAAGTCGTCCATAAGTCTAAGTAATTGCCATCTTTGTTTTAACCTTTCACCCTGCCCAGGTGAAACAGATATTTTTATAGGGCTCACTTTTCTATAAATATCCCTCTTCACTTTGTCCAAAGCGACAGAGTTTTGTTTTATAGGGTTGTAGTTTCAAGAATCGACAAATTATAAATAAATAAACGTCATTCTATAATTTCCGCATTTATTGTTGTTTTCACTTTTCGCTTTTTCAGAAAATTTATCCTAAAAACAACTAAAAAAAAGCAAGCATTTTTCAAAAAATACACTACGCACTCTTGCATTTCTCTCTATCTCTTCTAAAAAAACAAATCATCACGTCATGCAGATTGCTTGTTTTAAACCCTGTTGAAACATACGATCTAATGCCTTCTCCCAACTTTGAATTTCCGGTATTTGAAGCTGAAGAAGAAGAAGAAGCAAAAATTTCAGAGGAGATCTCCCGATTACTCAGACAAGAGGAAAGGTCTATTGAGCCTCACAAAGAGCCGTTGGAAATGGTCAATTTGGGTTCAGAGGAAGAAAAGAAAGAAGTTAAGATTGGAGCACTGCTCAGTTCGGATGTCAAAGAAAGCTTGATAGAACTTCTCAAAGAGTTTCCCGATGTATTTGCTTGGTCCTATCAGGACATGCCAGGGTTGGACACCAGCATCTTGGAACATCATTTACCGTTAATATCAGAATGTCCTCCGGTGAAATAGAGACTAAGACGGACTCATCCAGACATGGCCATCAAAATCAAAGAGGAACTGCAGAAACAGATCGACGCGGGTTTCCTCTCTACCTCAGAATATCCTCAATGGATAGCCAACATAGTGCCAGTTCCGAAAAAGGACAAAAAAGTCAGAATATGTGTAGACTACAGGGATCTGAACAAAGCCAGTCCAAAGGATGACTTTCCCTTACCACACATAGACATGCTGGTAGACAGTACAACAAAGTTCAAAGTCCTATCCTTCATGGATGGATTCTCGGGCTATAATCAAATCAAAATGGCGCCGGAAGATATGGAGAAAACTTCGTTCATCACCCCATGGGGCACCTTTTGTTACAAGGTAATGCCGTTCAGTTTGAAGAACGATGGGGCAACCTATCAAAGGGCCATGACTACTCTGTTTCATGACATGATGCACAAAGAAATCAAAGTGTATGTCAATGATATGATTGCTAAATCTAAAACAGAAGAGGAGCATATGACCCACTTGTCAAAACTATTCAAGCGTCTGAGAAAGTACAAACTCCGCTTGAATCCTAACAAATTCTCGTTCGGTGTCCATTCAAGGAAACTTTTAGGGTTCATCGTCAGCCAGAAAGGAATTGAGGTTGATCCTGACAAGGTCAAGGCCATTCAAGAAATGCCTTCACCAAAGACTGAAAAATAGGTCAGAGGATTTTTGGGACGTCTGAATTATATCTTAAGGTTTATATCCCTCATGACCGCGACATGCGCGCCAATCTTCAAACTACTCAAAAAGAATCAAGACTGTGTGTGGACGGAAGATTGCCAAAAAGCTTTCGACAACATCAAAGAGTATCTATTGAATCCACCAATCTTGTCACCTCTGGTAGAGGGAAGACCACTGATCATATACCTAGCAGTCTTTGAAGACTCAATGGGTTGTGTACTTGGCCAACAAGACGAAACAAAAAGAAAAGAGTCTGCCATCTACTATTTAAGTAAGAAATTTACCGACTGTGAAAATCGGTACACTATGCTTGAGAAAACTTGCTGTGCTCTGGCTTGGCCAGCCAAACGTCTTCGCCAGTACATGATTTGTCACACTACTTAGTTAATCTTAGAAATGGATCCGATCAAGTACGTCTTTGAAACGCCTGCTCTCACGGGAAGGATTTCCCGTTGGCAGATGTTGTTATCAAAATACGACATCAATTATCATGCTCAAAAAGCTGTCAAAGGAAGTGTTTTAGCCGATCAGTTGGCTCATCAACCGATTGACGATCAGCAATCAGTCGGATTTGACTTCCCAGACGAAGATGTCATGTATTTAAAATGAAAGATTGCGATGAACGGCTACCCAGTGAAAGGCCAGAACCAGGTTCCCAATGGGAATTAATTTTTGACGTAGTTGTCAACATTTACGGAAACGGAATTGGGGAAATCATCGTAACACCTCAGGGTACCCATATTCCTTTCACTGCCAGATTGACATTCAAGTGCACAAACAACGAGGCCGAATACGAAGCATGTATCATGGGTCTCGAAGAAGCGATCGACTTAAGGATCAAGAACTTGGATGTGTATGGAGACTCAGCCCTGGTTATCAATTAGATCAAAAGAGATTGGAACACATACCAATCAGGATTGATTCCTTACAAAGACTACGCGAGAAGGTTGTTACCATTCTTTAACAGAATCGAGTTTCATCACATCCCTCGTGAAGAAAATCACATGGCTGATGCACTAGCCACTCTCTCTTCCATGATTAGTGTAGGTCAATCGAACGGCGTACCTAAGATTGACATAATGCGCCTAGAACGGCCCGCCTACATCTTCACGATTGAAGCAGTCATAGACGACAAACATTGGTATCATGATATCAAGTGCTTCCTTCTAAGACAAGAGTACCCGTCTGGGGCATCAAGAAAAGACAGGAAAACCATAAGGAAACTGGCTGTCAGGTTCTTTCTGAGCGGTGATACACTCTATGAGAGAAACTTTGACATAGTCTTGCTTCAATGCGTAGACAGACCAGAAGCAAACATGCTGATGAAAGAAATTCACAAAGAAACCTTTGGCACTCATGCCAACGGACACACAATGGCGAGAAAAATTATGAGAGCAGGATACTATTGGTTGACAATGGAATCCGATTGCTACAAGTACATGAGGAGATGTCACAAGTGTCAGATATACGCTGACAAAATCCATGTACCGCCAACACATCTTAAAGTTCTTTCTTCCCCATGGCCCTTTTCTATATGGGGAATCGACATGATTGGTATGATCGAACCCAAGGCTTCAAACGGACATCGGTTTATCCTGGTAGCCATTGACTACTTCACCAAGTGGGTCGAAGCAGCGTTATACACCAATGTAACCCGACAAGTGGTGGTCCGCTTTATAAAAAACAATCTCATCTGCCGTTATGGTGTTCCAAGCCAGATCATTACGGATAATGGATCTAACTTGAACAATAAGATGATGAAAGAGTTGTGCCCTGAGTTCAAGATCGAACACCATAACCCATCTCCCTATCGACCTAATATGAACGGAGCGGTAGAAGCGGCTAACAAGAACATCAAGAAGATCGTTCAAAAGATGGTTGTAACCTACAAAGACTGGCATGAAATGTTACCTTTTTCTCTTCATGGTTATCGTACGTCCATTTGCACTTCAACAGGGGCAACCTCTTTCTCTCTAGTATATGGCATGGAAGCAGTGCTTCCCATAGAAGTAGAGATCCCATCAATCTGGGTATTGATGGAAGCTAAGCTAATAGAAGCTGAATGGTGTCAAAGTCGACACGATGAACTAAATCTAATCGAAGAAAAGCGAATAACGACTCTATGCCATGGTCAGTTATATCAGCAAAGAATGAAGAGAGCGTTTGACAAAAGGTCCGACCCCGTGTCTTCAGGAAAGGAGACCTTGTGCTCAAAAAGATACAATTATTTCTCACTGATTCCCGGGGCAAATGGACTTCGAATTATGACGGCCCTTATGTGGTCAAGAAAGCTTTCTCAGGCGGCGCCTTGAGACTCGCAACCATGGATGGAGAGGAATTTTCCTACCCCACAAATGTTGACGTAGTCAAGAAATACTTCGCCTAAATAAATAAAAAAATGTCTCGGTGGATTGAAAACCTGAAAGGGCGGTCCAGGGAAAAATTAAAGACATAAGCAAAAAAAACTCATCCTAATAGATTAGAAATCTCAAAGTACAATCCAGACAAAAGTTAGGGATTAATGGCAAGTAACTACATCTGATCAGTTCAACTCCTCAGCAGTCACACCGTCCATCAGGAAAACTTCAAGTCAAGGTCATCTTCGACAGAAGCTCAGGATGCCCAGAATTCAAAGTTGGTAGAAGGATAACGGTCGTTATGTTTCAATGTAGCCCTTTTCCTTAAATTACCATTTTCTAAACTTTGTAAATACTCTATGGGATCACGCGCTTGGCTGATTTCCATCCTATCAATAAAATTTGAGTCCTAGTGCTTTTGTTTGCAATTCTCATTTGTTTTAGCTTTACATAATGACATTTTTAACATGATCAACAATTCTTGAAATAAAACAAAAATGAATTTAATTGTCAAAATTGTGTCTGCTTTTAAAATAAAGATGGCAATTCCTTTTGACTGTGAACTTTAAAAAGAACATCGATTGCTTCTCCAGAGGTGATTAAAACTCAAAATGCAGAATCAAAGTACTTCTTCTAAACCAGTGCACCTGCATGAAGGATCAACTGTGTCAGATGTAAATGTCCCATCTGATATCCACGGCAGAGTTCGTACCTCTTAAGACCGATTGAACAATTCTTTCTCCCCACAGGGACCATCTTTCTTAAGCAAGGCAGGATTGCTATTTTGAACTAGTGATACTTTTCATCCCCCGCAGTGGCCGAGTATCCAGTCGTGTTCATCTATTAGTCTGTATGTCGCATCAGTTTAGTCAGCATAAACATACATACATCATGCATTATTGATTCACATTTATAATCATATTGCATCACTATCACTCTGGTCAGTCTTACCCCCAAGTGGTAAAGTCCTCTTAATCAATCGAGTTTTCAGTTCTTTCCTTGTCAGGAAATGTTGAACAATCTCTCTCCCCCAGTTTATTTCTGGATTGGAGATGGTCCTCGACCACTTTGATAACTTGAACCTCTGAAAGGCAAGAAGACATTCGACAAACGTCACTCTTCACCATTGAAGATGATATCTTCGCTTTCCAGGATTAAGGAAAATCCCCGGAGAAAGCCTCTCAACTAAAGACTCTCAACAACACATTAGTTTTTCTCCCAAGAAAGTCAATGTTAATGAAGTCATCAGCACCTCAAAATTGGATTACATCACATGGCATTTCTCCAAAAAGATCCCGAAGATAAGTATAATGTAATATCCCTAAGCGAAAAACAGTCTCTCAAGAGACTCGTTTTTCCCCAATAGAGTCAACAAATGGCATCTCCAACAGAGAAGTTTGTACACCTCTACAGCTTAGACAAATGGGTGTCCCCAGCAAGTTTGACCTTATTTTTTTCTGTCAAATGGCATCTCCCCAGTAGAAAACTCAGCGAGAAGTTTGACGAAAACCGCTGCAAATAGTATCCCTTGTCAAGGAAGGAACTTGACAAGAAGAAACTGAGACCAGTTCCTTGGCTGAAAACCAGGATCGAGGGGAAGTTTATGAAGAAACTGAGACCAGTTCCTTGGCTGAAAGCCAGTGTTGTACCCCAAATTTTACCCCTTAGATGTCATAACATCTTGCACTTAAAGTTAGAGATCAATCATCTGTGCATTATTAACTAACCACCATATCTTGCTAGTTTGTTTCTTTTGTGAAAGCCAGGGTTTGCACAAGAAAGAGAACAAAATTCAATGAGCCAGACTCTCACATGTTTCAAGGTCTCCTAAGACATTCTTTGGCTCCATACAGTCATCACAAGTATTCACCAGTTTGGGTGAGATTCTCATGAGAAGTCATCTGTTCAAGAAGAGCAACTGAGGCTCCAAAGTGCAACCATTTGGTCTTGGAGGCTAGTTATGAAGTCCTCAAATCATGTGCTATGGTCTTAATGAGACTTGGTCAAGAGGATATCATCTGGTCAAGAGTTGTGGAATTAGGGTTTTAACCTGAAGATTCATCGAAGAGCCTTGTTGTGATCAGGCAGTATGTTAGAAGGTTCATCAACCATTTGAGCTCACACACTTTCAAGAGATCTCATTCAACAAGAAATCAAGTGTATTTGGTTTCTATTACAAGTGCCATGAGCCACAAGATTCACCATGACTCAAAACTAGGGTTTTATTAGCATTCGTCAACCAGTGCCTTTGATTTTGATCAAGACCTGTTTCCAAGCTTCGGAATACGATTTCACCTGATACTGGACATCCTTAGAGGCCATCTATGAGCCTTGGAAGAGAGTGAAGAAACAAGATTCTCAAAGATCATTCAATTAGAATTCCTGAGGAAATTAGGGTTTTGACCGAAGAAATCGAGCCTCCGATTCTGACGGTTTTGGACCAAAAAGAAGCATCTGAGTCATGTCTCGTTTTAATGTAATCGACCACTGACTGAGGACACGAGGAATCGGCGCTTGTAAATTTTATTTTATTTGAAAAAGAAAGAAAAAAAGAAAGAAAAGAAAGAAAGAAAAGAAAGAAGGAAAAGAAAAAAAAAATAAAGAAAAAAAGAAAGAAAAGAAAAAGAAAGAAAAAAGAAAAAAAAAAGAAAAATGATGTGGTGGCGCCCACCACACTTAAGGTGGCGCCCACCACCACCACACCTTAACTATGGCGCCTGCCATGTTAAGTGTGTGGCACCTGCCACATAAAACCATGGCACCTGCCATGGAAAAAGAAAGAAAAATATGGCGTTGGCCACCTCACTTTTTTATACTTCAGGCAGTTTTTGGTTGCAATTAAAAAGTAATATATTTAAACGAGGCCAAGCAAGTGGATATAAAGCCATCATGATATGAAAAAAACTTTTCAGCAAAGTATGGTTTAACGTCTTTTCAGCATAACCTATTCCCTGAACCTACTTCTGTTAATGAAGACTTTTCGACCAAAGCCACTTGCAACTACACGGAGATTTGAAAAAGGGTATTCTCGGTAATACTTCAAGCTCCCCATCTTTCCTATAAATAGGACGCTCCTCTTTAGGAAATAACACACCAGATTCACCCCAAAAATAGGCTGAACACTCTCTTATTTTTCTCCCTCACTTATTCCTGAAAAAACTTCAAGTACGTTGTTGTAAGAGTTTTGGAGGAGGAGTTCTTCATTTATTTTTCAAAGCTCGTATCAGTGAAGAAGCAGTGGACTTTCTCCACTAGGTAACACCCATTTGTTTTTCGATTTTTGTTTCCAGAAGCCATGATAATGTGTAAATATTTATGAATATTATTTTGATAAAAAAAAACTAAAAAAGAAAGAAGGGAATGCATGGCGCCTGCCATGCTTTAAAATTTGTTTTTTCTCTTTCCCTTTGAAAGGTGTGGCGCCTGCCACCACCACAATGAAAGTGTGGCGCATGACACCACTATAAAATGAAGGTGGCGCCTGCCACCATGTATTTAGTACATTGTAATGAGTTTTGGTGGCGCATGTCACCATTGTGTGGCACCTGCCACAATGTTGTGGTACTTTTATGTGGCGACTGTCACTTCACCCTTTTTTATTTTATTTTATTGTTTTTATTACAATTATCATTTTGTTATTTTTCTTCCTAAAAGAATTTCAAAACAAAAAAAACAAAAATATGCATAGCTTTGTGTTAACTCCTGAACTTTTCATGTAAAGAAAAATCATCAGCCGGTTCCTAAAAGTTTTCTTAAAAAGGTTTTCTTTTGAAATAATTTACAGCAATGTGAGAATGCTTGAAAATTATTCCTTGACTTTATCACTCACCATGTCTTTAATTTTAAAACTGGAAAATGTCATCTCTGCTTTATCCATGTTCATCTGTGAAATTTCAATTGGTTAATGTTTACTTTCTTCGAACCGTTGAACTCATATTGTTCACTCAACTCTGGTTCTCAAGTTATTTCCCCTTCCTTCCAAAGGAAAGTCTCTCTATTGACTTCATTGTCATAGATAGCTCATTACCTCTTGGCCTCCTAAGAGCTATTTCCAATCTTCTAAGGATCACCCTCAACCCTACTTGAGTACTATCCTCATAGTACTCTCTTTTCCTTGGTCTCCTAAGAGCCATTTACATCACAACTTAGAACTAGGATAGAGTTATTAAAATCTATGTGATTCTCATCATCATGAGTATTCACTTCCCTTTTTACAACGTAGACTTAGAGAGTTCCTCAACTCTATATGAGTTTCACACTCGTTCCCATTGGAACTTTGGCCACAATTAATGATTCCTCCAAAAACCTTAGTTAGGTGAACTACGGTTGCTCTGATTCTTTAGTCAGATACGTAGGCACAAGATGCGACGTCTTGGCGAGCAAACTTAGTGTACATACCCCTAGGTCTTTACCTTTACCCTTAGCAGATTCTTAGCAAGCAAACATAACATAACACAAACATAAACAAGAGGTTCCTGTAGAGTACTACAGATACCCCAAATTTTGACCACTAATATTTCCCATCATTGTGCAAATCATTATCACAATATGAAGGAACCATCATACCTCATTAGTCTCCCCAAAGATCGGTGAGCATTCACTACAGTCAAAGATTAGGGTTTCAAGCCCTCTCAGAGTTTTTAGACAAAGGATCAATCAAGAAATGACATGATCTTCAACTTGTCTAACCCCTAAAACACCCACAAAGGATCAAGAGGACTCCCACATCAAGAATCAAGCACAAGGTTGCAACATTCCAAGTGGATCAAGCCTCGAGATCGCCAGTGTCACCAAATTAGGGTTTTGGTCGACCAGGGCCTCCAGAGGGAAATTTTCATCTGGGCATGAGCCAATGCTTCAAAGCATAACCTAAAATACTCCAAGGGACCTCGTGGACCCAATCATCCAGTCAATTTTGCCTCAGGGGATGCATACACGAAAAATCAGGAATTAGGGTTTCTTGACCTAATTCACCCTTAAGTTGACCTTTGGGACAAAACATGAGCCAAGGCCTCAAGGCATGATTTGAGGATCTCTAACACAATGGATTAATTCAAGAAGCTTGATCAACAAGTTTCAAGTTCATCAGAACTACAGTTAGGGTTTCGCGGAAAAAAGTCAACTGTATCTTTGACTTTTGACCCAGGCATGCTCCCAAACCTTGGGACATGATTCAATACACCCTATAACACCCATGGAACATGTCCATCAAGTTTGATTTAGATCAAGGACTTGATTTCATAAAGGATCGCACAATTTGGAATTCATCTGACAAAAAGTCAACTGTGCATAAAAGTCAACTTTGACTTTTTGAGATTTTTCACAATTATGGTTCTTTAACTCTAAAATGATGTTAATGTGTGATTTGAATCATCATTCATCAAGAAATATCAAAGAAAGTGGGATAACTTGTAAAAGGGGTAACCATAAAAAACTTAGAAATTTTCTAAGTTATGGAACAAAGAGCTAGGGTACCAACTTCCAAGGATCATAACTTGTGATCCAAGCAACCATTTTGGCTGATCCAAAGCTGGATTTGTAGCTCTCATGGCATACTTTAAAAGTGTCAACTACACCTCATTCCAATTCATCATGGATTTTGAGTTATGGGTTGATCAAAATGGCTGAAAACATGAAATGTCACTTTTTCCAACACTTAGTGAAATTTTCACTAAGTCAGAATCTGTTTCACTTTATCCAAAATGTAGGGGAATTTTTCACTTGGATCCAAAAAGTATCAAAACAAACTATGATCACACATATGTTGTATCATATGAGAGCTTTCCAAAATGGCCAAGAACCCCATCAAACTCAACCTGAGCTAAGAGTTATGACAATGGCAACATGCCTTGCTGCAACTGTCATAACAAGGCAAATTTGTGCATTTTGCTCGATTTGGGCAATTTGTACAAATAACAAACAAGTTTATCCATCTGAACACCTCAGGGGGAGACCAAGGAGGGACAAACACTGATCCATCAGCCTCCCAAGTCCTTGGAACCAAAAGTAGCATGCCAAACCTATAAATGCCTAAAAGGGGGACAAGACTCCAATTTTGTTTTGGAGCATTCAATGGAGACACCAAGGTGGCATGAACTGAGTCTCTTGCAACTGAATGAGTCAAGGATAAGATCTGAACTAGGGAACCACATGCCTGTGCTCTAACCTCTAGTCAATGGCTAGAGGAGACTTGGATTCCTATTGATCAACATTTGCCAAACTTCTGCAGAAGTTGCCATTCACTATTGATGCCAAAACAAACTTGACACACTATAAATAGAGCTCAATTGTGATCAATTTGAGTACACCAAAGCCATTAAACATATGCTTTCCTCAAAATCTCTTCCTTCACTCCAAAATTGCCTTCCAAAGCAAGTCACTATCGGGTTTTGAGTTTGAGAGAAATTCCAACCAAACCAATCACACACACACACCTCATAAACATCATATAGAAGTGATCCAAACACTTAAACAACATCTAGAACACTGATTTCACAAAATCACCATCCAACTGCTCAAGTTCTTGACAGAGTTGCAGTTGAGGTACCATCTCAAGTTCCAGCTTATTTCAAACCACTCCAAGCATTCAGACACATCACTTGGCACCTAAGGAAACTGTGCAAATCATTGGAACTAGCTTGCAACACCTCTAACACAAAACACGATCACCAGCTGTAAGAGGTAAGCCTGAGCTCTTCTAACTCTATGATCCATGCATATTTTGCTGCACAATAATTTGGCCATATGTTCATAATCATGCATAGAGTGTTTACCCTCAATCAATTGCTTTGTTTGAATCGTGTATGGAATTTCTGAGCCTTCATGCAAATTTTAGGGTTCTTGAGGTTTCTCTTTGATTTCTTATTCCATGCTTAAAATAAATGAAATTATAGACCATAGACATGATCGTGAGGTGAAAACGAGCAGATTGATATCTAGATTGTATGATTTCATCAAGTATTCAGTGAGATTGGATGGAAAATGAAAATCTGCAGAAACAGAGGGGTGGCGCGTGTTCTTGCCATGTTCTTGGCGCCATTTTTGAATATTTGAATATTTGAATTTTGTGATTTTATTTAATTGATTCAAAAATTAATTTCTCTCTGAGTTTTAATGATTTTGAGTTGATTCTTTTTTCAATAATTCACAAAAATGTTAAAATATTTTATTTTACCAAAAATTCCCAAAAATATTATTTATTTCATATATTTGATATTTTTGCAAAGAATTAATCTTTTATTTGTTTTTTAACATTTAAAATATTTTTCTCTCTTGATTTTCCAAACTTAATTGATTTCCAATCATTTTGTGGATAGAAACATGATTTTTGAAACATTGATCCAAGATCACAATTTGTTTTCACACATGTTTAACAATTTTGATCATTTTAATTGAATTTTTATTCAATTAAAATATATTTTGACAACAAATTAGGGTTTTGATTAATTTAACCCTCATCAAACTTTTTCAAACACTTTGGGCCTCTAATAGAGTGCAAGACCCAACCCCTTTTTAACCAAAACCTTTTTGGGCCTCAGACATTGTATAAGTCCCATTGTGTTGGAAAAAATCTTGGTGCGATCGCCATTTCGAAACGAAAACCTTTTTGGGCCTACCCTCGTGTTGTAAGCCCCATTCCTTTTCTTTAAACAATCCTTGGGCCTCTTAGCAGAGAGTAAGTCCCACCCCTTTGTACAAAAAAACTTTTTGGGCCTCAGTCACTTGTATAAGTCCCTGTACAAATTCAAAACGACGGTGCGATCATCGTTAAAACTTGGGCCTCTCCTCGAGCTGTAAGCCCCAACAATCTTTTCAAAGCACTTTCTCCTTTGATTTTGAATCCAAATATATAGTTATTATCAAAAACTTTCTTTGTTGAACAACTAACAAAACAGCATGGAAGCTCTACAACAGGTAAGTGTTTATCCGCTTTCTTTTACCGCTTTCATATGTATATAACTGTATTGTGGGGCTGTTTCACTGTAAGTCTTCTTTCACATCCTTTTATATACTTGTCACATATCCACTGTGTATTACTAGTATAGTTATGTAGAGTTTTCCCCGGCAACTATGTCAAGAACTAGGTAAAGCTTATTGGTCACTCTTAAATACAAACAAAACTAGATCCCTCGTAGGATTCCAGATACAGTCTTCCCTCCTCTTGGGGTTAAATAATATGGAACAAAGAGAAAGGCAGTATTCTCGGTGAACCTTTTCTCAGACTGTCACCCTTAGAAATTGTCAAAGAAACTCTACTCCCCAGAGTTGATCTATTCTTCGTGAATAGCATCTCCTGAGTTTCTTCCAAATTCTCGAACTTTCCTGGCTTGATCTATTCTCTGTGAATAGCATGTCTTGAACTTCTCGTGGTTTGGGGACCCACAGGCTTTCTATAAGCATCCCCGCCTCCTCTTGGGCATTGTACAAGGACCCACCGGCTTCTTAGAGGTTCTCATGCCTTCTCTTGGGCTTAATACAAGGACCCTGATGACCTCTTAAAGGTATAAGACATAACTTAGTCATCCTTTGCTAGAGTAGTCTTTCCAGTGTCGAAACTCCGACCATTTTAGGGTTGATTCTCATCCCTTAATGCCCGTGCCTCCTCTTGGGCATCGTACAAAAGATAAAACTCTAGACTTGCACAGTCTAAGCCTCTTGAGTCTCAAAGACATTCTCAAGTTCCTCCAAAACATAAGCAGAAGCCAGGTCTCTCTCATGAGAGTTCCCCACACTTGGAACTGCTTAGGGATCTCAATAACCCTCAGCAGTGAGATAACCTTCTCTTGGACTTTGTACAATGATTCTCCCCTGCGGAGCTAACCTTTTCAGACTCTCTTGTTGAGACAATCTCCTTTTAGCCTCCGTCTTTGGGCTTTGTACAAGACATATAAAAACACTCTCTTGTTGAGTATAAAAGACTCTCTTGTTGAGTCAATCACCTTTTTAGCCTTCGTCTCGGGCTTCGTACAAGACAGATAAACACTCTCTTGTTGAGTATAAAAGACTCTCTTGTTGGGTCAATCTCCTTTTAGCCTCCGTCTTGGGCTTCGTACAATACAAATAAAACTCTCTTGTTGAGTTAAACTTTTTTTAGCCTCCATCCCGGGCTTTGTACAAGACTCACAAAAACACTCTCTTGTTAAATGAACCCTTTCAGTCTCAATCTTGGGCTTTTTACTGTAGCACGGATTTTGTGGTTTCGAATCACTATCGCTTTGGTGCTACAGTTCGATTTATTTTTTATCCTATTGAGCTGATTAAGGAGGGGAAATAGATGTCTCCAATTAACCCTGCTTGCAAATTGAGTTTAAACAGTCAAAATTGTTGGTTTACAGATGCTATCAAAAAGGGGGTCTCTCTCTAGGTTATTTGTTTTAAGAACGCAAGTGTCGGAATCGTTTAGGGGACTTTTGGTTAGGATACTGCACCAGATTGATTGATGTATGGGGGTACTGGATTTGGAGTATTTTATTAGTATGCTCGCTAAGATTCTGCAATCTTATGCCTACGTATTCCCGTTTAATGACACAGGGAAATCAGAGCGATCGTAGTTCCTCCTATTCTAAGGGAGGAAAAAGGTGTTTTAGTGTCTTGTTCAAAGCCCAAGATTGAAGCTAAAAGGTGATTTGTATCTTGTTCAAATCCCAAGATATGAAACTAAAGGGGTCCTAAGTTAGAGGGAATTTGTCTTCTCTAAAGAGGAGTCGTTTATGTTTGTATGCTGTGAGCAAGGCATGTTTTGATGCTAAAAGGTTGATTGACTCAACCGGGGATTTCCTTATACAAAGCCTAAGAGGAGGCTGAAAGTTTGTCTCTTCTGGGGAAAAATGTTCTTTCTGTCTTGTACAAATCCCAAGATTGAGGAAAAAAGGGTTCACTCAACAAAAGAGTGTTTTTGTGTGTTGTACGAAGCCCGAGATGGAGGCTAAAATGATTTGACTCAACAAGAGAATCTTTTATACTCAACAAGAGAGTGATTTTCTGTCTCGTACGAAGCCCGAGATTAGAGGCTAAAAGGGTTTGACTCAACAAGAGAGTCTTTTATACTCAACAAGAGAGTGTTTTTATATATGTCTTGTACAAAGCCCAAGACAGAGGCTAAAGGGTGACTCAACAAGAGAATCTTTTATACTCAACAAGAGAGTGTTTTCATATGTGTCTTGTACAAAGCCCAAGATGGAGGCTAAAGGGTGACTCAACAAGAGAATATTTTATACTCAACAAGAGAGTGTTTTGTTGTCTCGTACGAAGCCCGAGATTGAGGCTAAAAGGGAGGTTGACTCAACAAGAGAGTCTGAAAGGGTTAGCTCCGTTTGAGGAGAATCATTCTACAAAGCCCAAGAGAAGGCTATCTTACTGTTGAGGATTACTGAAATCCCTAGGCAGGTCCAAGTAGAGCGCTCTGCTGAGAGAGGCTGGGTTTCTTCCTATGTTTAGAAGGGAACTTGAGAATGTCTTCGAGACTCAAGGGGATTAGACTGTCCAAGTCTAGAGTTTTATCTTCTGTACTATGCCCAAGATGTACGTTTTCGGGAGAAAGATCTAGACTCCTTTGAAAGACTGCTCTATTGAGATGACTAATTTCTGTTCCTATACCTTTAGGAGGTCGTCAGGACAATTTGTACAAAGACGAAGAGAAGGCGGGAAAAAACTTTTAAGAAGCCAAAGGGATAATTTGTACGAAGCCCAAGAGGAGGCTATCTTCGCTGAGGAAGAATCATTATACGAAGCCTAAGAGGAGGCTGTGAAAACTTCTAAGAAGCCGAAGGGTCCTTGTACAACGCCCAAGAAGTGGTGGGGATGCTTTTAAGAAGCCCGTGGGTCCCAAGCCGGGAAAGTTCAAGAAATGCTATTCACAGAGAATAGATCATTTAGTGAGAGTTCCGGGTTTGAGGAACTCAGGAGATGCTATTCACTGAGAAAAGATCAACTCTGGGGAGTAGAATTCCTTTTGACAATTTCTAGGGTTACAGTCTGAGAAAAGGTTCACCGAGAATACTGCCTTTCTCATTGTTCCATATTGTTTAACCCCAAGAGGAGGGAAGACTGTATCTGGAATCCTATGGGGATCTAGTTTTATTTGTATTTAAGAGTGACCAACAAGGCTTTATCTAGTGTTAGACGTAGTTGGCAGGGAAAACTCTAAATAACTATACTAGTATTACACAGTGGATATATGACAAGTATATAAAAGGATGTGAAAGAAGACTTACAGTAAAACAGCCCCACAATACAGTTATATATATATGAAAGCGGTTAAATGAAAGCGGATAAGCACTTACTCGGTTGTTGAGCTTCCATGCTGTTTTGTTAGTTGTTCAACAAAGAAACTTTGAAAACAACATGATATTTCAAAATCAAAGGAGAAAGTGCTTTGAAAAGAAATTGGGGCTTACAGTTCAAAGAGAGGCCCAAATTTTAATAGTGATTGCACTGTTGTTTTGAATTTGTACAGGGACTTACACAAGTGACTGAGCCCCAAGAAAGGTTTTCTGTACAAAGGGATGTGTCTTACACTCTATCAAGAGGCCCAAAAGTGTTTGAAAATGAATAAAGATGGGTCTTATAACTCAAGGAGAAGCCCATGGGTTTTGTTTAAAAAGGCGACGATCGCGCCAAACTTTTTGACGGTATCGGGACTTATACAATACACTGAGGCCCAAAAAGGTTTATTCACAGAGGGGTGGGACTTACACTCTCTCAAGAGGCCCAAATGGTTTTGAAAAAAGGTTTGTTAGGGTGAAAATCAACAAAACCCTAATTTCATCATTTTTTAAAGTAATTATTCAAAGAAAATTAATTAAAATGATAAAAATACGAAATAAGATCTAATAAACAACTTATGATTTTTGGTTAAGGTTTGAAAAATGACGTCTTAATCACGAGATGAATTAAAGCTCATTTGGTTTTGATTTTTCAAGGTGAATATTCATTTTAAAATGTTTAAAAAACAAAAAAAATGAATTTATTCACAAAAATATTAACTATATTAAATAATTAATACAAATCTGATTTTTTTGTGGAATAAAATATTTTACATTTTTTTGATTTTTTGCAAAAAGAACCATTCAAAAATAAATAAAATTGAGTGAGTTATTAATTTTACATTAACTATAACAAAAAATAAGAAAAAGTGGTAAAAAGAGGATCTGGGGCGAGGGGGATTCGAACCCCAGACCTCTTGTGTGCAGTGCGCGCCTCCTACCACTGGGGTGGTGATACATCCGTGTATTGAAACACAACCATAAATATACAAGGCTTGCCTTGTTTTTGGCCTGGCCCAAGGCAAGGCAAGGCAAGATTTTGGTTACAAACGTGAAGGCCATAACTTTCTCATTTCTCCATGGATTGGGACAAAATTTATATGCATCTGGCCTAGAATTTCACAAGGAATCCAATGGTGGTGGTAGTTTTTTCAGATCATGCTCCTATTGAAAAACCCGATAGTGGTTTTGAAATAGGCCATGATTTACATTTTCTATGCTATCTCTTGTCACAGGCATGAATTACATGATGAATTGGTTCAAACACAACATATATAACATGTATGAGATGTGTATGATCAGTGGACTTCAAAGCAATGCATATTTCAAAGAGTTCAAGTTGTGATGCTTACTTCTTTTTTGGAGTTTTTGTGCAATCTGCCAAGTACTTTGTTCTAGAAATGATTTGATGCTTTGGACACCCTCAAATGATCTCTTAGAAGCTTTTAGGATAGTTGGAATCAGCTGGAAACCTCTGGAGCAAGTTTGATCTCTTTCTCACAAAAGGGGCAAAAGTGGCCAAAATAGCAACTCTCTCAAATGGTGTTCCAGATGTGGGGAACCATTTGGGACAGTTCAAGGATGATATTTGGAGTGTGTTTGAGGTTTTATCTGGTTTGGAAAGTGGCTGGATCAAGACATGGCTTGAAAAATGCACAAAAGTCCTATTTTTGAGATTTTGAGAGGTGACTTTGGGATTTTGGTGTTACAGGTCACTTGTGAGAGTTTGGACAGCTTAGATATGACATATTGGATGTGTTTGGATCATGAGCTGTGATGGAAATGCTCTCTAACTCAAAAACTCAGAGTTACCTTGCTAAAGAAGGTATTTTTGCCTAGAGAAAGAGATTTTAAGGAAAGCATCTGTTTGATGGATTTGGTGTACTTAAACTGAGCACAAATGAGCTCTATTTATAGTAGAGCAAGTTTGTTTTGGGATCAATAGTGAATGGCAACTACAGCAGAGGTTTGTCCAATGTTGATCAATGAGAATCCAAGTCTCCTATAGCCATTGACTAGAGGTTAGAGCACAGAGCTGTGGTTCCCTAGTTGTTGGATCATCCGTGACTGAATTCAGTTGGAAAATGCTCAGTCCATGCCATCTTGGTGTATCCATTAAATGCCCCAAAACAAAATTGGAGTCTTGTCCCTCTTTTAGGCATTTCTAGGTTTGGCATGCTACTTTTGGTTCCAAGGACTTGGGAGGCTGATGGATAAGTGTTTGTCCCTCCTTGGTCTCCCCTTGAGGTGTTCAGATGGATAGAGTTGTTTGCCCTTTGCAAAAGTTGAGCAAATCGAGTAAAATGCTCAAATCTGCCCTGTTATGATAGTTACAGCAAGGCATATTGCCACTGTCATAACTTCTTGCTCAGATTGAGTTTGGTGAAGTTCTTGGTCATTTTGGAAAGCCCTCATATGATACAACATATGTTTGATCATAGTTTGTTTTGATACTTTTGGGATCCAAGTGAAAAATGCCATTACTTTTTGGAAAAATTGAAACAGATTCTGACTTAGTGAAAATTTCACTAATTGTTGGAAAAAGTAACATTTCATGTTTTCAGCCATTTTGATCCAACCATAACTCAAAATCCATATTGAATTGGAATGAGGTGTAGTTGACACTTTTAAAGTATGCCATGAGAGCTACAAATCCAGCTTTGAATGGGGAAAAATGGCCTTGTGGTTTAGGAGATATGATCCTCCAAAGTTGGTACCCTAGCCACTTTGTTCCATAACTTAGAAAATTTCTAAGTTATTTATGGTTACCCCTTTTACAAGTTATCCCACTTTTCTTATTTTTTTTTATGAATGATGATTTAAATCACACATTAACATCATTTTAGGGTTAAGGGACCATAATTGATTAAAAAATAAAAAAGTCAAACTTTGACTTTTTGGCACAGTTGACTTTTTATCAGATGAATTCCAAACTATGCGATCCTCTATGAAATCAAGTCCTTGACCTAAATCAGACTTGATGGATGGATTCCATAGGTGTTATAGGGTGTGTTGACTTATGTCCCAAGGTTTGGGAGCAGGCCTGAGTCAAAAGTCAAAGATACAGTTGACTTTTCCCGCGAAACCCTAACTGAGGTCCAGATGAAATTGAAGCTTGTTGATCAAGTTTCTTGGATCAATCCATTGTTACAAATGGATCAATGTAGTGTATTGGAGATCCTCAAATCATGTCTTGAGGTCTTGGCTCATGTTTTATCCCAAAAGTCAACTTATGGGTGAATTAGGTCAAGAAACCCTAATTCCTGATTTTTTATGTATGCATCCCCTGAGGCTAAATTGACTTGATGATTGGGTCCATGAGGTCCCTTGGAGTATCTTAGATTATGTTTTGAGGCATTGGCTCATGCCCAGAGGAAAATCTCCATCTGGAGGCCCTGGTCTACCAAAACCCTAATTTGGTGACACTGGCGATCTTGAGGCTTGATCTACCTGGAATGCTGCAGCCTTGTGCTTGATTCTTGATGTGGGAGTCCTCTTGATCTTTGTGGATGTTTGAGAGGTTTAGACAAGTTGAAGATCATGTCCTTTCTTGATTGATCCTTTGTCTAAAGGCTCTGAGAGGGCTTGAAACCCTGATTTTTATTATGGTGAATGCCTAACCATCTTTGAGGAGATTGATGAGGCCCGATGGTTCATCCATATTGTGGTGATGATTTGCACAATGATGGGAATCTTAGTGGTCAAAATTTGGGGTATGACAGATGCCCCTATTTAATCTTCTTGGACCCAAAGGTGTGAATGGCGAAGGTATTCGGGCATTCGGGGTGCAAGAGGATTAAATATCGGAATACCCGAAATTTTGATGATGGTTATGAATGGCAGTTTGCTCGTCCATCTTTTTTCGCTAAGCAATGATGCTTAGAAAAGGTAGGAACTTCCCCTCGATCCTGGTCTTCAGCCAAGGAACTGGTCTTAATTTTCTTTTTGAAATAAACTTCCCCTCGATCCTGGTTTTCTACCAAGGAACTGGTCTCAGTTTCTGATACAAACTTCCCCTCGATCTTGGTTTCCTACCAAGGAACTGGTCTCAGTTTCTGATGCAAACTTCCCCTCGATCTTGGTTTCTTACCAAGGAACTGGTTTCAGTTTTCTTTTGGAAATAAACTTCCCCTCGATCCTGGTTTTCTACTAAGGAACTGGTCTCAGTTTCTGAAATAAACTTCCCCTCGATCTTGGTTTCCTACCAAGGAACTGGTCTCAGTTTCTTTTGTCAATAAACTTTCTTGACAAGAAACGCTATGTGTAGCGGTTTTCCTCAAACTTCTCGCTGAATTTTCCTGGGGAGCTGCCATTTGACGGAAAAAGTTTTGATGTCAGACTTGCTGGGTAACCCATTCGTCTGAGTTGTAGAGGTGCACAAACTTCCCTGTTTGGAGACGCCATTTGTCGACTCTACTGGGGAAAACGAGTCTCTTGAGAGACTGTTTCCTGCTTGGGGATATTACATCATACTTTTCCTCGAGATCTTCTCGGAGAAATGCCATATGATGTGATCCAATTTTGAGGTGCTGATGACTTCATTAACATTGACTTTCTGGAGAGAAGAACCAATGTGCTGCTGAGAGTCTTTAGTCTTCAGGCTTTCTCTGGGGATTTTCCTTAATCCGAGAAAACGAAGACATCATCTTCAATGGCGAAGAGTGACGTTTGATGAAGGTTTTCTTGCCTTTTCAGAGGTTCAAGTTATCAAAGTGGTCAAGGACTGGCTTCAATCCAGAGATAAACTTGGAGATAGATTACTTAGATGATTTACTTCCTGACGAGGAACGAACTGACAACTCAATTGACAAGAGGACTTTTATTACTAGGGGATAAGACTGATTAGAGTGATAGTGATGCGGTATGAATATGAATGTAAATCAATGCATGATGTATGTATGTTTATGCTGACAAAACTGACGCGACATACAGACTAATAGATGAACATGACTGGATACTCAGCCACAGTGGGTGATGAAAAGTATCACTGGTTCAAGATAGCAATTCCGCCTTACTTAGGAGAGATAGTCCACGCGGGGAAAACCGTTGGTCGGGCTTAATTAGGAGACAAGAACTCTGCCGGTGATGTCAGACGAAACATTCGCATCTGACACTGCTGATCCTTCGCTCGAGCGTACTGGCTTAGAAGGAGTACTTTGATTCTGCACTTTGGGGTTCAATTACTTCAGGAGAAGCGATCGATGTTCTTTCGATGTTCAACATTCAAAAGAAATTGCCATCTTTATTTTAAAAGCAGAAAAAAATTGACAAGTAAATTCATTTTTGTTTTATTTCAAGAATCGTTAGTCATATTAAAAACATCGTTCTGTAAAGCTAAAACAAATGATAATTGCAAACAAAAGCACTAGGGCTCAAATTTTATTGATAGGATGGAAATCAGCCAAGCGCGTGATTCCAGGGAGTATATACAAAGTTAGAAAATGGTAATTTACAGGGAAAAGGGCTACGTTGAAACATAACGATCGCTATCCTTCTACCAACTTTGAATTCTGGGTATCCTGAGCTTCTGTCGAAGATGACCCTGACTGGGATTTCTGACGAATGGTGTAACTGCTGCTGAGGGATTTGCCCCTTTGTTGGACGTAGTTACTTGCCATTATCCCTAACTTTTGCTTGGATTGTACTTTGAGATTTCCAATCCACCGGGATAATTTTTTATCATGTCTCTAATGTTTGCCTGGACCGCCCTTTCGGGTTTTCAATCCACCGAGACATTTTCTTTATTTTTTTATTTATTTTTATTTAGGCAAAGTATTTCTTGACTACGTCAACATTTGTGGGGTAGGCAAACTCCCCTCCATCCATGGTTGCGAGTCTCAAGGCGCCGCCTGAGAAAGCTTTCTTGACCACATAAGGACCGTCATAGTTCGGAGTCCATTTACCCCGAGAATCAGTGAGAAATGATTGTATCTTCTTGAGCACAAGGTCTCCTTTCCTGAAGACACGAGGTCATACCTTTTTGTCGAACGCCTTCTTCATCCTTTGCTGATACAACTAACCGTGGCATATACCCGTTATTCGCTTTTCTTCGATCATAGTCAGTTCATCGTGTCGACTTTGACACCATTCGACTTCTGTTAGCTTAGGTTCCATCAATACCCGGATTGATGGGATCTCTACCTCTATGGGGAGCACTGCTCCCATGCCATATACTAGAGAAAAATGGGTTGCCCCTGTTGAAGTACGGACAGATGTGCGATAACCGTGAAGAGCAAAGGGTAACATTTCGTGCCAGTCTTTGTAGGTTACAACCATCTTTTGAACGATCTTCTTGATGTTCTTGTTAGTCGCTTCTACCGCTCCGTTCATCTTAGTTCGGTAGGGAGATGAGTTATCGTGTTTGATTTTGAACTCAGCGCACAACTCTTGCATCATCTTGTTGTTTAAGTTAGACCCATTATCCGTAATGATCTGGCTTGGAACACCATAACGGCAGATGATATTGTTTTTGATAAATCGGATCACCACTTGTCAGGTTACATTGGCGTATGACGCCTCTTCGACCCACTTGGTGAAGTAGTCAATGGCTACTAGGATGAACCGATGTCCATTTGAATCTTTGGGTTCAATCATGCCAATCATTTCGATTCCCCATTTGGAAAAAGGCCATGGGGAAGAAAGAACTTTGAGATGCGTTGGCGGTACATGAATTTTGTCTAAGTATATCTGACACTTGTGACACATCCTCATGTACTTGTAGCAATCGGATTCCATTGTCAACCAATAGTACCCTGCTCTTAGAATTTTTCTCTCCATTGTGTGTCCGTTGGCATGAGTGCCAATGGATCCTTCATGAATTTCCTTTATCAGCCTGTTGGCTTCTGGTCTGTCTACGCATCGGAGCAAGACCATGTCAAAATTTCTCTTATAGAGTGTATCACCGCTCAGGAAGAAGTTTCCAACCAGTCTTTTGAGGGTTTTTCTGTCCCCTCTGGATGCCCCAGGTGGGTATTCTTGTTTCTGAAGGAAGCATTTGATATCGTGGTACCAAGGTTTGTCGTCTATGACTGCTTCAATCGTGAAGATGTTAGCGGGCCGTTCTAGGCACATTATGTCGATCTTAGGTATGTCATTCCATTGACCTACACTAATCATGGAAGAGAGAGTGGCTAATGCATCAGCCATGTGATTCTCTTCACGACGGATATGATGAAACTCGATTCTGTTAAAGAAGGGTAACAACCTTCTCGGGTAGTCTTTGTAAGGAATCAGTCCTGATTGGTATGTGTTCCAATCTCCTTTGATCTGATTGATAACCAAAGCTGAGTTGACATATACATCCAAGTTCTTGATTCTTAAGTCAATCGCTTCTTCGAGACCCATGATACAAGCTTCGTATTCGGCCTCGTTGTTTGTACACTTGAATGTCAGTCTGGCGGTGAAAGGAATGTGGGTACCCTGAGGTGTTATGATGATTGTCGAAATTCCGTTTCCATAATGATTGACAACTCCGTCAAAGATTAGTCCCCATTGGGAACCTGGTTCTGGCCCTTCACTGGGTAGTGGTTCATCGCAATCTTTCATTTTCAAATACATGACATCTTCGTCCGGGAAGTCAAATCCGACTGATTCTTGATCGTCAATCGATTGATGAGCCAAGTGATCGGCTAAAACACTTCCTTTAACGGCTTTCTGCGCGTGGTATTCTATGTCATATTCTGATAACAACATCTGCCAACGGGCGATCCTTCCCGTGAGAGCAGGCTTTTCAAAAACGTACTTGATCGGATCCATTTCTGAAATTAACCAAGTGGTGTGGCAAATCATGTACTGGCGAAGACGTTTGGATGCCCAAGCCAAAGCGCAACAAGTTTTCTCAAGCATGGTGTACCGAGTTTCACACTCGGTGAATTTCTTGCTCAAATAGTAAATGGCAGACTCTTTCCTTTCGGTTTCGTCTTGTTGGCCAAGTACACAACCCATTGAGTCTTCCAAGACTATTAAATAGATGATCAGTGGTCTTCCTTCCACTAGAGGTGATAGAATCGGTGGGTTCAACAGGTATTTCTTGATACTGTCGAAGGCGGTTTGGCAGTATTCTGTCCAAACGCAGTCCTGATTTTTTTTGAGTAATTTGAAGATCGGCGCGCATGTCGCGGTCATGAGGAATATAAATCTAGAAATGTAGTTCAGACGTCCTAGGAATCCCCTGACTTGTTTTTCAGTCTTTGGAGAAGGCATTTCTTGAATGGCCTTGACTTTGTCCGGATCAACCTCAATTCCTTTCTGGCTGACGATGAACCATAGCAGTTTCCCTGAACGGACACCGAAGGTACATTTGTTGGGATTCAAATGGAGTTTGAATTTTCTTAGACGTTCGAACAGTTTTGATAGATGCTCAACGTGCTCATTCTCTGCTTTTGATTTGGCGATCATATCATCGACATATACCTCGATTTCCTTGTGTATCATGTCATGAAACAGAGTTGTCATGGCCCTTTGATAGGTTGTCCCGACGTTCTATAAACCGAACAACATTACCTTGTAACAAAAGGTCCCCCATGGGGTGATAAATGAAGTTTTCTCCATATCTTTCGGCGCCATTTTTATCTGGTTATAGCCCGAGAATCCGTCCATGAAGGAGAAGACTTTGAACTTTGTTGTACTGTCTACCAGCATGTCAATGTGCGGTAAGGAAAAGTCATCCTTTGGACTGGCTTTGTTTAGATCCCTGTAGTCTACACACATTCTGACTTTTCCGTCCCTTTTCGAAACTGGAACTATGTTGGCTAGCCATTGAGAATATTTTGATGTGGCGAGGAAACATGCGTCGATCTATTTTTGTACCTCCTCCTTGATTTTGATGGCCATGTTCGGATGGGTCCGTCTCAACCTTTGTTTTACTGGTGGACATTTTGATCTTAACGGTAGATGATATTCCACGATGCTGGTATCCAACCCTGGCATATCCTGATAGGACTAAGCGAATACATTGGGAAACTCTTTGAGAAGCTTTATCAAACTTTCTTTGACAGTCGGACTGAGCAGTGCCCCAATCTTGACCTCGTTTCTCTCTTCTTCTGAACCCAAGTTAACCTTTTCCAAAGGCTCTTTATGAGGTTCAATGGACCTTTCCTCTTGTCTGAGTAATCGCGAGATCTCTTCTGGAATTTCTTCGTCGTTTTCTTCTTCAGCCTTAAATACCGGGAACTCAAAGTTGGGAGAAGGCATTTGATCGCGTGTTTCAACAGGGTTTAAAACAAGCAGTCTGCAAGACGTGATGATTTGTGTTTAGAAGAGGTAGAGAGAATGCAAGAGTGTGTGAAGTGTATTTTCAGAAAAATGCTTGTTTTTATTATTAGAGTTTTTTTTTAGGATTACCATTTTCTAGAAAAGCAAAAAGAAAAAAACAGCAATAGATGCAGAAATTGCAGAACAACGTTGTTTTATTTATGATCAGTCGATTCTTGAAATACAGCCCTATAATGCAAAACTCTGTCGCTTTGGGTGAAGCGAAGAGGTACATTTACAGAAAGTGAGCCCTATCAAAACATCTGTTTCACTTGGGCAGGGTGAAAGGTTAAAGTAAAGACGGCAATTACTTAGACTTATGGACGACTTTCAGGACATTGACAGCAACCCATTGGCGGTGAACTCCTCGGTGAATCACAAAGTCTGGCACCTTCTTTCTTGGTTTGTCCTCAGAAATGACGCTGATTTCTGGCGGAGCAGAATCGTTAGAATCTGTCTCCCAGGCAGAGTTGTCGTAGGAAGATTTTTCAGTTGTATTTTGCATAGTATTCGTACTCTTAGGTATATCTCCCCATCCAGTTGGCTGGATGTCTTTGAGCTTGATACGAGAGCTTTCGGGAGCGGTGTATTTGACCATGAAGTCGTACTTTCCACTCGGCTGTCCCAGGGTGTCCCACACTTCTTTGGAATTGGAGGAATCATCTTTTTCAATGACATTGACCTCGGGAAAAGCATAGTTGATGAATTCTAGTCCTGCAAACTTTGCATATTCATCGTCGTGCTGGGCATTTTCGGAATACCCTGAGTGTTGATCCCATGACATGGTGGGGACGCAAGTATTCTTTTCAAGGATACTTAACTGATTTTCATTGTTCGGCTGATTCTCTTGCCCCGAGTCTCCTGGGTACGGTTTCCATATAGGCAGGCCAACCATCGGGCCATAATAGTCGTGGTCAAAGTTGTATTTCATCGGAGTGTCTTCCTCTAATGAATTGGGTGGAGCACGGCATCCTTCCGGATCACAATCTCCGTATATCATTTTGACGTCTGACCTTGGTATAAATCTCGGGCTCTGTGTAGGAAAGTAGAAGGGAGTATGCGTTTTGTCCTGCGACATATAACCGTCCTCGTTGAGATAGGATTTCCATTCTTCCTCTGTATCGGAGGAATCTCCCGCGTTGATGGTATGTACTTCTTGAGGCACTGGGTGAAGGAAACCTCCACTGCGAAAGAAATCCTGAATGGGATGAAGACCTTCATCATTAGCAGCAGTCCGAGTACAGGTCGAGGAAAACCCAAGGCCTTTCTTTTTCTTATTGTTAGTAGGGATGACAAGCTATCCCATCCTGTTGTATTGGTACTTTCGACCGCTTTGAGAGCATCTTTGTACGAGGAAATCGATGTTCCTCTTTCGGGTTGATTGTCGTTGTGTAGAGAAAGCGCTTGGAACTAGGTTCTGATTACCCCTTTTGGTTCTACAACAGTGGACGACAATAAGTTACTCACAAGCAAGGCTTGCTCTCCACAGACTGTGCCGAGTTGGTCGTTCTTGACGAACTTCAGCTTCTGGTGAAGTGTCGAAGTGACTGCCCCAGCCTGATGTATTCAAGGTGAAATAAAGCTCATTTGGTTTTGATTTTTCAAGGTGAATATTCATTTTAAAATGTTTAAAAAACAAAAAAATGAATTTATTCACAAAAATATTAACTATATTAAATAATCAATACAAATCTGATTTTTTTGTGGAATAAAATATTTTAACATTTTTGTGATTTTTTACAAAAAGAACCAATAAAAAATAATTAAAATTGAGTGAGTTATTAATTTTTCAAATCATTAAAAATAATATGAAAAATAGCAAAAAAATAGGAAAAAGTGGTAAAAAGAGGATCTGGGGCGAGGGGGATTCGAACCCCAGACCTATTGTGTGCAGTGCGCGCCTCCTACCACTGGGGTGGTGATACATCCGTGTATTGAAACACAACCACAAATATACAAGGCTTGCCTTGGTTTTGGCCTTGCCCAAGGTAAGGCAAGACAAGATTTTGGTTAGAAACGTGAAGGCCATAACTTTCTCATTTCTCCATGGATTGGGACAAAATTTATATGCATCTGGCCTAGAATTTCACAAGGAATCCAATGGTGGTGGTAGTTTTTTTAGATCATGCTCCTATTGAAAAACCCGATAGTGGTTTTGAAATAGGCCATGATTTGCATTTTCTGTGCTATCTCTTGTCACAGGCATGAATTACATGATGAACTGGTTCAAACACAACATATATAACATGTATGAGATGTGTATGATCAGTGGATTTCAAAGTAATGCATATTTCAAAGAGTTCTAGTTGTGATGCTTACCTCTTTTTTGGAGTTTTTGTGCAATCTACCAAGTACTTTGTTCCAGAAATGATTTGATGCTTTGGACACCCTCAAATGATCTCTTAGAAGCTTTTAGGATGGTTGGAATCAGCTGGAAACCTCTGGAGCAAGTTTGAGCTCTTTCTTGCAAAAGGGACAAAAGTGGCCAAAATAGCAAATTTCTCAAATGGTGTTCCATATGTGGGGAACCATTTGGGACAGTTCAAGGATGATATTTGGAGTGTGTTTGAGGTTTTATCTGGTTTAGAAAGTGGCTGGATCAAGACATGGCTTGAAAAATGCACAAAAGTCCAATTTTTGAGGTTTTGAGAGGTGACTTTGGGATTTTGGTGTTATAGGTCACTTGCGAGAGTTTGGACAGCTTAGATATGACATATTGGATGTGTTTGGATCATGAGCTGTGATGGAAATGCTCTCTAACTCAAAAACTCAGAGTTACCTTGCTAAAGAAGGTATTTTTCCCTAGAGAAAGAGATTTTGAGGAAAGCATCTGTTTGATGGCTTTGGTGTACTCAAACTGAGCACAAATGAGCTCTATTTATAGTAGAGTAAGTTTGTTTTGGAATCAATAATGATTGACAACTGCAGCAGAGGTTTGGCCAATGTTGATCAATGAGAATCCAAGTCTCCTCTAGCCATTGACTAGAGGTTAGAGCATAGAGTTGTGGTTCCCTAGTTGTTGGATCATCCTTGACTGAATTCAGTTGGAAAATGCTCAGTCCGTGCCACCTTGGTGTATCCATTAAATTCCCGAAAAACAAAATTGGAGTCTTGTCCCTCTTTTAGACATTTCTAGGTTTAGCATGCTACTTTTGGTTCCAAGGACTTGGGAGGCTGATGGATCAGTGTTTGTCCTTCCTTGGTCTCCCCTTGAGGTGTTCAGATGGATAGAGTTGCTTTCCCTTTGCAAAATTTGAGCAAATCGAGCAAAGTGCTCAAATCTGCCCTGTTATGACAGTTGCAGCAAGGCATATTGCCACTGTCATAACTTCTTGCTCAAATTGAGTTTGGTGAAGTTCTTGGTCATTTTGGAAAGCCCTCATATGATAAAACATATGTGTGATCATATTTTGTTTTGATACTTTTGGGATCCAAGTGAAAAATGCCCTTACTTTTTGGAAAAAGTGAAACAGATTCTGACTTAGTGAAAATGTCACTAAGTGTTGGAAAAAGTAACATTTCATGTTTTCAGCCATTTTGATCCAACCATCCCTCAAAATCCATAATGAATTGGAATGAGGTGTAGTTGACACTTTTAAAGTATGCCATGAGAGCTACAAATCCAGCTTTGAAAGGGAAAAAATGGCCTTGTGGTTTAGGAGATATGATCCTCCAAAGTTGGTACCCTAGCCACTTTGTTCCATAACTTAGAAAATTTCTAAGTTATTTATGGTTACCCCTTTTACAAGTTATCCCACTTTTCTTGATTTTTCTAAATGAATGATGATTCAAATCACACATTAACATCATTTTAGGGTTAAGGGACCATAATTGATCTTAAAATAAAAAGTCAAACTTTGACTTTTTGGCACAGTTGACTTTTTATCAAATGAATTCCAAATTGTGCGATCTTCTATGAAATCAAGTCCTTGACCTAAATCAAACTTGATGGATGGATTCCATAGGTGTTATAGGGTGTGTTGACTTATGTCCCAAGGTTTGGGAGCAGGCCTGGGTCAAAAGTCAAAGATATAGTTGACTTTTCCCGCGAAACCCTAACTGTGGTCCAGATGAAATTGAAGCTTATTGATCAAGTTTCTTGGATCAATCCATTGTTACAAATGGATCAATGTAGTGTATTGGAGATCCTCAAATCATGTTTTGAGGTCTTGCCTCATGTTTTATCCCAAAAGTCAACTTAGGGGTGAATTAGGCCAAGAAACCCTAATTCCTGATTTTTGATGTATGCATCCCCTGAGGCTAAATTGACTTGATGATTGGGTCCATGAGGTCCCTTGGAGTATATTAGGTTATGTTTTGAAGCATTGGCTAATTCCCAGAGGAAAATATCCATCTGGAGGCCCTGGTCCACCAAAACCCTAATTTGGTGACACTGGTGATCTTGAGGCTTGATCCACCTGGAATGCTGCAGCCTTGTGCTTGATTCTTGATGTCGGAGTCCTCTTGATCTTTATGGATGTTTGAGAGGTTTAGACAAGTTGAAGATCATGTCCTTTCTTGATTGATCCTTTGTCTAAAGGCTCTGAGAGGGCTTGAAACCCTGATTCTGATTATGGTGAATGCCTAACCATCTTTGAGGAGATTGATGAGGCCAGATGGTTCATCCATATATTGGTGATGATTTGCACAATGATGGGAATCTTAGTGGTCAAAATTTGGGGTATGACATGTACAAGATAGAAAGAACATTTTCCCAGAAAAGTCAAACTTTTAGCCTCCTCTTAGGCTTTGTATAAGGAAATCCCCGGTTGAGTCAATCAACCTTTTAGCATCAAAACTTGTGCTTTGCTCACAGCATACAAACATCAACAACTCCTCTTTAGAGATGACAAATTCCCTCTCAATCAAATCCCCTCTAGCTTCATATCTTGGGCTTTGAACAAGATACAAATCACCTTTAGCTTCATGTCTTGGGCTTCGAACAAGACACCAAAACATCTTTTCCTCCCATAGCATAGGAGGAACTACGATCGCTCTAATTTCCCTGTTTCGCTTAAACGGGAATACGTAGGCATAAGATTACAAAATCTTAGCGAGCACACTAATAAAAAACATCAAATCCAGTACCTCACCTAAATCCTCATGAACCGTAAATACATTTTCGTTCTTAAACGCATAACCCTAAGAAAAACCCCCCTTTTGATAGCATCTGTAACCTAACAGTCATCTGTTTAAACTCAGTATGCAAGCAGGGTTAATTGGAGACATCTATTTCCCTTCCTTAATTAACTCAATAGGATAAAAAATGAATCGAACTGTAGTACCAAAGCGATAGTGATTCGAAACCACAAAAACCGCGCTACAAAAAAAGGCGACCACAGTGGGAGGCATTCTTTCTTGCCTCTCTTAGGATGAGACTTTAATTTCACAAAGTGTCACAGAAACGGGGACTCTGCTGGGGAGTCATTGTCTGTTAGGATCATAGGATTCTAGAGGTCTAGGATATTAGGACAAATATATATACTGCTTTTCCTAATTGCTATCTATGTTTATTTTTGTGCTAATAGGAATGCATGTGATGCCGCATGTGGAATGAATCCCAGATAAGTGATGGCACTATACGGGTAATCTTACGGGGAGTGAATCCCAGATAAGAGGTCCTGGTCGACCATCGAATCAGTGGAGATGCCCTTTGCAGATTCAATGCCTATACGACTTTGGCTGTTGAAAGCAGATTGTTCCATTGGGTTATCTAAGAAGCTAAGGATTTTAGTAGACTAAAACCATTTTGTAGTACGGAAGCTATCGGAAATAGTTGTCACGCGATACTACCCTCATTTAAGACTACTCTAAGATACACGAGCTCGCTTGGTGATCCGCTTGTTGTTGGTATCTCAAGAGGGGTCAATGATTTTGAGGACAGGTACAAAAATCACCAGTATAAACCTTTGGGGATGGGTAGAGCCTTGACTTCATGACACCGACCCTTTTACCCCATGTTTTTTCTATGTTTTTGTGTGCTGCATTCATACATTCATTTAAAATACATTAAAACAAAAAAAAATCTTCTCTTATAGTCTCTCTTTTTCAAATTAAACTAAGACAATGATTGCAAATATCAGATAAAGAGATTGCCAATGGATTTTGGTTGAAGGAAGACTCACAAGTATACCTTCAAGGTTCCAAAACTAGAGGATTTGAGAGGGTTGGCAAGGATGATCACCAACCCTGAGGCTTTCAGAGCTAAATACAGAGGTCTGCTATCTCTGCTAAGGGTCCAGGTAATTGAGGGAATCCTGGCCATGCTCATTCAGTTCTACGATCTGGTCTATCACTGTTTCACATTCTCGGATTATCAGCTAGCACCAACGCTAGAGGAGTATTCTCACCTGACTGATTTACCCATTACTGACCAAGCTCCCTTTTCTGGACTGGAAGAAATTCCAAAAGATCAAGCCATTGCAAGAGCAATTTATTTGGACGAGTCAGAAGTCAGGACTCACATGACCATTAAGAGTGGAATCCGGGTCTACCAGCCAAGTTTTTGATAAAGAAAGCTCTATACTTCGCTAGTATAGGGAACGAAACTGCTTTCAAGAGCATATTTTCCTTGCTCACCTACGGTTTATTTTTGTTTCCCAACATTGATAACTTCGTAGATATCAATGCCATTAAGGTCTTTCTGATTGGAAACCCTGTGTCGACCCTGCTTGCAGATGCTTATCATTCTGTACACCTAAGGAATTTGTACAGCGGAGGAATGATCACATGTTGTGTACCCCTGTTGTACAATTCGTTCACTTCCCATTTACCTAAGTCTGCTACATTTGGGATCCTAAGAGTTCTTTACGTTGGTCGCAGAGAATCATGGCTCTTGCCAACTCTGACATCGAATGGTACAATCGTGTCTATGACGGGATAAGGATCATTGACAAATTTGGTAATTTCCCTAACGTGCCCCTCATAGGAACTAAAGGAGGAATCAATTATCATCCAGTTTTAGTTCGTCGTCAATTTGGATACCCGATGAGGCATGTCCCACGTAATGCTCATCTAGAAGGTCTTTTCTTTAAGGAAGGGGAAAACGACAGAGCACTAAAGACGGAAATAGTGCACGCCTGGGAACACGTTCATAGGAAAGGAAGAGAGTCTCTAGGAAAACCAGACTGTGTCTCAGTGGAACCTTATCTCCACTGGGTACAAACTAGAGCTCTCAAGCTAAGGTTGCCTTACCCTCGTCAGGAAGTTCTTCAGTTAAGGGACCCTGTCCTTTACTTTATATCTGATACGGAAAAACTTCAGGTGACTCTCAACAAAGTTCAACAAGAGAAGAGGTCTTGGAAGAACAAGTACCGTATTCTCAGTGTGGAGTGCAAGAGGATACAACAGCTACTAAAGGATAAAGATGCTCTGATTGAGATTTTGGAGCAACATGCTGTAGAGAATCAAGAAGACCAAAGGAATTTGCTCGCTCCTTTCACTTGGAAAAGGAATGACAACCCAACAACGGCTCAAGAGCCCTGGTCAAAGAAAAGGAAAGTACGAGAATCAGCACCTGACCCCTCCTCAGAAAGAACTCAGGGTCCTTTAGCTTAGACATTTCCCTTTTACAGCACTATGTAAAATATTGTATTTTCATTTCTGCAATCTTTGAATTCAATAAAACGGGATTTCCCCACTGTTTGATATTTGCAATCCAATTGTCGAAGTTTATTTTGATTAAACAAAATATATATAATCATTGCATATCATTCATCATTCTCACATAAGGGCATTCTACTTACCTACGAATCTCATGTTTGTGTCTCGATTCTAGAGTCAAACTGTCTCATTCATACAATACTCGGGCCAGTCATCAGAAAAAGATGGATAATCTCGAGGAAGAGAACAGAGAGTTGAGAGAAGAAATCGACTCTCTGAGAGAGGATCTAAGAAAGCTTCACAGTGACATGCAAGCTCTGGCAGAAGCCCAGCTTCTAAAGACTGTAATTTCAGAGATCACGTCAACGCCAATAGTGGAGAAGTATGATTCTAGGTATAACATGCTAAAAGATCGTCCTTGGGGCATGCCTATTAACTTTATCCCGGAAGGATATGTTCTGCCGATCACTGAAGATCCAGGAACCGCAGCAGGAACTGCTGGGCCTGACGGTTACAAACTTCGGGAAAACGAAGATGCCAGGGGTATGCCGACAACTCCTGAAGGTTACAAACTTCGGGAAGCACCCAGATTCACGGCTGTAATGTCTGTACCACCACCCGTGGTACACACTGTCCCGGAAGGACAGATTCCCTAGATACCCTCTGGTGGAAACGAAAGTATGGACGAGAAAATGAAGGAGTTCCAGGAACAGTTCCTGGAAATGCAGAAGGAACTGCAAGCCCTTCGCGGTCAGGATTTATTTGGAAAGGACGCCGCAGACCTTTGTTTGGTCCCCAATGTGAAGGTTTCGCCCAAGTTCAAAGTGCCCGAATTTGAGAAATACAAGGGTAACTCTTGCCCTCAAAGCCATTTGTTGATGTAAACTCGGAGGATGTCAACTCAGACAAAGAACCAAGAGCTACTGATCCACTATTTTCAGGATAGCTTAACCGGTGCCGCACTCAAATGGTACATGGGTTTAAATCGCACTAAAATCGGCACTTTCAGAGATCTTGGCACTGCCTTCGTGCAACAGTACAAATATAACCTGGACATGGCACTAGAAAGAGATCAACCTAGAGCCATGTCACAAAAGAACAAGGAAACCTTTAAGGAACACGCCCAGAGATGGCGTGAGATTGCCGCTCATATTTTTCCACCTCTTGAGGAAAAAGAGATGACAAAAATCTTCTTAAAGACCTTGAGCTCGTTTTACTATGATAGAATGGTTGCCAGTGCGCCCAGCGACTTCACCGAAATGGTCGGTATGGGAGTACGTCTCGAGGAAGCCGTTCGAGAAGGACGTCTAGTTAAAGATGTCGGGTCGTCAAGCAGTACAAAAAGATACGGTAATGCTCTCCCTAAGAAAAAAGAGCAAGATATTGGCAATATCTCTCTCAGAAAGCAAAGGCGATGATACCAACCAGTAGCAGCTGTAACTCCTGCTATTAACCCTGCGCCTGTTCCAACGTATCAACCTCAGGTTGCTCAAAGCCAACCGGGTCAACAACAATTTCAGCAAAGGACACAACAACCTGTTCAGCAGGCTCGTCTTCTGTACAACAATAACCGTACAACGCGGCCACCAGGGTTTGATCCTATACCCATGTTGTACGCAGAATTGTTTCCATTACTACTGGTCAAAGGGCACGTCCAGACCAAGGCTCCTCTCGCAATACCGAAAAATCCGCCTTTTTGGTTCAAAGCGGATCAGACCTGTCCTTACCATCAAGGAGGACCAGGGAATAACATAGAGAACTATCTCAGTTTCAAATACGATGTGCAAAGGCTGGTTAGGAGCAGGGTCTTATCCTTCTAGGATAGGAATCCTAATGTTCTCACGAACCTGCTGCCTCAACATGAGAAAGCTGCAGTCAATTTGATAGAAGGAGAGGCTAACAACAACTATCAAATTCATGATGTACTCTTATTAAGGGATAACTTGGTCAAGATGCATTGTAGACAGAGCGGATACGACCATTAGCCACCTCATAATTATCACCAGTGTGATATCTGCTCTAAAGACAATCAAGGATATTCTGTGGTGCAATCAGCCCTACAAGAACAATTGGATCTCGGATGGATCCAAGAGCACTGAGTTCATGGAGTCAACATGACTTATACGAATTCTAATATCATTCAGAATCACAACATTCTGGCAATGAAGGTTAACTTGGTGGCAATGCACTCAAGGCAAAGCCAGTATCATAATCTGCCGCGGCACGATTACAATTCCTGTCTGACTTACTCGGTAAACAATCAGGGATGCTCTTTCATATAGGAGGCCCTCCAGCGGCAGATGGATCTTGGGTGGATCCAGGACTATCATGATAAAAATCCTTATCAGATCAACATGATTCAAATCTTCGATATTCGTTTGATGAATACCAGCTTGGTGGAGTTACACGCCAAGCAAGTCCAGCTCGGTTTTCTCACTTCCCATGATTATTTGGGCTATAAAGCATGCCGTGAGAGCGGCCAAGGATGTTCTCTTGTTCAAAGAACTTTACAACACTTGTTAAACCATTGGTGGTTTCCAATCTATCTAGACAAAGACACACAACAAATCAGTGTGACGAATGGGAACCCAACTAGGCGTCAAAGTCAGGATCTCCGATCTATGGAAACTGACCTAGTAAGGTTACACTGCATACAAAGCGGATGTGGCCAGGTGCCACCACACAACTACGAGCGCTGTAGAGTCTGCTCGGAGGATAACCAAGGATGCTATCTCGTGCGAGCAGCTCTTCAAAGTCAGTTAGACCGTAAGGAGATTCAACCATGTCCAGGTTCTGGGTCAATCAACTGGACGCCTGACTATTTTTCCGATCAAATCAAGGACGTTGTCATAGTCTCTGATCATAAGAGGACCAAGGATGTTTATACCATCATCCCTCTGCTTGACGAATCGAAAGTTCCAAACCAGGAACTAATTGAAATTACTTACAATGGTCAGAAAAATCAGAAGGCTCCTGTAGTTATCTATCTGCCGGGACCGCTACCGTATGAATCAGCTAAGGCTATCCCTTACAAGTACGGTGCAACAACAATTGAGAATGGAAAGGAAACTCCATTACCCTCCGTCGTGAATATTGCAGACATCAGTCGAGTAACACGGAGCGGTCGAATCTTCAACCGAGGAGTTGGAGAACCCAGCAAAGAACAGGAACCTCAGGCAGAAGTTCCCAATCCACCAGTCGGTAAGTCCAATAATCCTGACCTTTCAAGGAACAACGATGAGATGTTAAAGCTCATCCAAAGGAGTGAATACAACATTGTTGATCAACTGTTGCAAACTCCTTCAAAAATCTCGGTACTATCTCTTTTACTCAGTTCAGAAGCTCACAGGGAAGCTCTACAAAAAGTCTTAGAGCAAGCATTTGTGGAACAGGATGTAATGATTAGACAGTTCGATAGCATCGTCTCCAACATCACTTTCTACAATAACTTAGGATTCAGTAATGAAGAACTGCCGGAAGAGGGCCACCGTCACAACATGGCACTCAACATTACAGTCAACTGCCAGGACGATGCATTAGCCAGCGTACTGGTAGACACCAGATCGACTCTGAATGTAATGCCAAAGTCTACATTGATGCAATTATCATACCGAGGATCTCCGATAAGGGCCAGTGATGTCACCATTAAAGCGTTTGACGGATCCCAAAAAAAAGTTATCGGCGAAGTCGACCTTCCCATAACTATCGGTCCTCACACGTTCCAAGTCACTTTCCAGGTCATGGACATCCGGGCAACATAAAGTTGCTTATTAGGAAGACCTAGGATACACCAGGCTAGGGCAGTCACTTCGACACTTCACCAAAAGCTGAAGTTTGTCAAGAATGACCAACTCGTCACAGTCTGCGGAGAATAGGCCTTGATCGTGAGTAATTTATCGTCATCCACCTATGTAGAACCGGAGGAGGTAATCGGAACCCAGTTCCAAGCACTTTCGGTGAGCAATAACAATCAATCAGAAAGAGGAACCTCGATTTCCTCATACAAAGACGCTCTCGAAGCAATAAAGAGCAACCATACAACGGGATGGGGACAACTTGTCATTCCTACTAATAACAAAGCAAAGAAAGGTCTTGACTTTTCCTCAACCTGTACCCAGACTGCTACCAACGATGAAAGTTTTCATCCCATTCAGGACTTCTTTCGCAGTGGAGGTTTCCTTCACCCAGTGTCTCAAGGAGTACAAACCATCAATGAAGGTGATTCCTCCAATACGGAGGAAGAATGGAAATCCTATCTCAACGAGGATGGTTACATGTCTCAGGGAGAGGTGCATATACCATTTTGCTATCCTGCGCAAAGTCCAAGATTTATACCAAGGTTAGACGTCAAAATGATATATGGAGATTGCGATCCGGAAGGATGTCGTGCTCCACCAAACTCATTAGAGGAAGACACTATGATGAGAGAAAACTTTGACCACGACTATTATGGCTCGATGGATGGCCTTCCTATCTGGCAGCCGTACCCAGGAGACTCGGGGCAAGATAATCAGTCGAACGATGATTATCAGCTGAGCATCATTAAAAAGAATACTTGTGTCCCCACCATGTCATGGGATCATTACTCAGGACATTCTGAAAATATCCAGCACGACGATGAATTTGTAAAGTTTGCAGGACTAGAATTCATCAACTATACTTTTCCCGAGGTCAACGTCATTGAAAGGGATGACTCCTCAAGTTCCAAAGAAGTGTGGGACACCTTAGGACAACCGAGTGGCAAATATGACTTTATGGTCAAATACACCGCTCCTGAAAGCTCTCGTATCAAGCTCGAAGACATCCAGCCAACTGGATGGGGAGATATACTTGAGAGTACAATTACTATGCAAAATATAGTTGAAGGATCCTCCTATGACAACTCTGCCTGGGAGACACTTCTCCGCCAGAGATCAGCGTCCTTTCTGAGGACAAGCCAAGAAAGAAGGTACCAGACTTTGTGATTCACCGAGGAGTTCGCTGCCAATGGGTTGCAGTCAACGTTCCGAAGATCGTCCATAAGTCAAAGTAATTGTCATCTTTTACCTTTCACCCTACCCAGGTGAAACGAATGTTTTGATAGGGCTCACTTTCTGTAAATGTCCCTCTTCGCTTTGCCCAAAGCGACGGAGTTTTGTTTTATAGGGCTGTAGTTTCAAGAATCGACAAGATCATAAATAAAATAATGTCGTTCTGTAATTTCCGCACTTATTGCTGTTTTCTCTTTTCACTTTTTCAGAAAATGGTAATCCTAAAAACTAACTCAAATAATAAAATAAGCAGTTTTCCAAAATACACTGCACACACTCTTGCATTTTCTCTATCTCTTCTAAAAAATCATCATGTCATTGCAGATTGCTTGTTTTAAACCCCATTGAAACATACGATCCGATGCCTTCTCCCAACTTTGAGTGCCCGGTATTTGAGGCTGAAGAAGAAAATAACGAAGAAATTCTGAGAGAGATCTCCCGATTACTCAGACAAGAGGAAAGGTCCATTGAACCTCACAAAGAGTCGTTAGAAACGGTCAAATTGGGTTCAAAAGAGGAAAGAAAAGAAGTCAAGATTGGGGCACTGCTCAGTCCAATTGTCAAAGAAGATTTGATCAAGCTTCTCAAGGAGTTTCCCGATGTATTCGCTTGGTCCTATAAGGATATGCCAGGGTTGGATACCAGCATCGTGGAGCATCATTTGCCGTTGAAGTCAGAATTTCCGCCAGTAAAACAAAGGTTGAGAAGGACTCACCCGGACATGGCTATCAAAATCAAAGAGGAGGTACAGAAACAGATTGACGCAGGTTTCCACGCCACATCAGAGTATCCTCAATGGTTAGCCAACATAGTACCAGTTCCGAAAAAGGATGGAAAGGTCAGATTGTGTGTGGACTACAGAGAGCTAAACAAAGCCAGTCCAAAGGATGACTTTCCCTTACCACATATTGACATACTGGTAGACAGTACAGCAAAGTTTAAAGTTTTCTCCTTCATGGACGGATTCTCGGGCTATAATCAAATCAAAATGGCGCCGAAAGATATGGAGAAAACTTCATTCATTACCCCATGGGGTACCTTTTGCTACAAGGTAATGCCGTTCGGTTTGAAGAACACTGGGGCAACCTATCAACGGGCCATGACTACTCTGTTTCATGACATGATTCAAAAAGAAATCAAGGTGTATGTCGATGATATGATTGCCAAATCTAAGACAGAAGAGGAGCATGTGACCCACCTGTCAAAGCTATTCGAGCGGTTGAGAAAGTACAAACTCCGCTTGAATCCCAATAAGTGCACATTCGCTGTTCGTTCAGGAAAACTTTTAGGGTTCATCGTCAGCCAGAAAGGAATTGAGGTTGATCCAGACAAGGTCAAGGCCATTCAAGAAATGCCTTCTCTGCGGACTGAAAAATAAGTCAGGGGATTCCTGGGACGTTTGAATTACATTTCCAGATTCATATTTCTTATGACCGCGACATGCGCGCTAATCTTCAAATTACTAAAAAAGAATCAGGACTGCGTTTGGACAGAAGACTGCCAAACCGCCTTCGACAGTATCAAGGAATACCTGTTGAACCCACCAATTCTATCACCTCCAGTGGAAGGAAGGCCACTAATCATTTACTTAACAGTCTTGGAAGACTCCATGGGTTGTGTACTTGGCCAACAAGACGAAATAAAAAGGAAAGAGTCTTCCATCTACTATTTGAGCAAGAAATTCACCGAGTGTGAAACTCGGTACACGATGCTTGAAAAAACTTGCTGCGCTCTGGCTTGGGCAGCCAAACGTCTTTGCTAGTATATGATTCGTCACACTACTTGGTTAATCTCAGAAATGGATCCAATCAAGTACGTCTTTGAGAAACCTGCTCTCACGGGAAGGATTGCCTGTTGGCAGATGTTGTTATCAGAATACGACATCGAATACCACACTCAGAAATCTGTTAAAGGAAGTATTTTAGTCGATCATTTGGCTCATCAACCGATTGATAATCAAGAATCAGTTGGACTTGACTTCCCAGACGAAGATGTCATGTATCTAAAAATGAAAGATTGCGGTGAACCGCTACCCAATGAAGGGCCAGAACCAGGTTCCCAATGGGGACTAATCTTTGACGGAGCTGTCAATCATTATGGAAACGGAATTGGGGCAATCATCATAACACCTCAGGGTACCCATATTCCTTTCACTGCTAGACTAACATTCAAGTGTACAAACAACGAGGCCGAATACGAAGCTTGTATCATGGGTCTCGAAGAAGCGATCGACTTAAGGATCAAGAACTTGGATGTATATGGCAACTCAGCCCTAGTTATCAATCAGATTAAAGGAGATTGGAACACATACCAATCAGGACTAATTCCTTACAAAGATTACGCAAGAAGGTTGTTACCATTCTTCAACAGAACCGAGTTTCACCACATCCCTCGTGAAGAGAATCACATGGCTGATGCATTAGCCATTCTCTCTTCCATGATTAGTGTAGGTCAATGGAACGACTTACCTAAGATAGACATAATGCGCCTTGAATGGCCCGCTTACATCTTCACGATCGAAGCAGTCATCGATGACAAACCTTGGTATCACGATATCAAGGGCTTCCTTCAGAAACAGGAGTACCCACCCGGGGCATCCAGAAAAGATAGAAAGACCCACAGAAGGCTGGAAGGTAATATCTTCTTGAGCGGGGATACACTCTATAAGAGAAAATTTGACATGGTCTTGCTCCGATGTGTAGATAGACCAGAAGCAAACACGCTGATAAAAGAAATTCACGAAGGATCCTTTGGTACTCATACCAACAGACACACAACGGCGAGAAAAATTCTAAGAGCCGGGTACTATTGGTTGACAATGGAATCCGATTGCTACAAGTACATGAGGAGATGTCACAAGTGTCAGATATACTCAGACAAAATCCATGTACCGCCAATGCATCTCAAAGTTCTTTCTTCCCCATGGCCTTTTTCTATATGGGGAATCGACATGATTGGCATGATTAAACCAAAAGCTTCGAACGGACATCAGTTTATCCTAGTGGCCATTGATTACTTCACCAAGTGGGTCGAAGCAGGGTCATACGCCAATGTAACCCGACAAGTCGTGGTCCTATTTATCAAAAACAATATCATATGCCGTTATGGTGTTCCGAGCCAGATCATTACTGATAATGGATCTAACTTGAATAATAAGATGATGAAGGAGTTGTGCGCTGTGTTCAAAATCGAACACCATAACTCATCTCCCTACCGACCCAAGATGAACGGAGCGGTAGAAGCGGCTAACAAGAACATCAAGAAGATCATTCAAAAGATGGTTGTAACCTACAAAGACTAGCACGAGATGTTACCCTTTGCTCTTCACAGTTATCGCACATCTATCCGCACTTCAACAGGGGCAACCCCTTTCTCTCTAGTATATGGCATAGAAGCAGTGCTCCCTATCGAAGTAGAGATCCCGTCAATCAGGATATTGATGGAAGCTAAGCTAACGGAAGCTGAATGGTGTCAAAGTCGACACGATGAACTGAATCTGATCGAAGAGAAGAGAATGACGACACTATGCCATGGTCAGTTGTATCAGCAAAGGATGAAGAAGGCGTTTGACAAAAAGGTTCGACTCCGTGTCTTCCGGAAAGGAGACCTTGTGCTAAAAAAGATACAATCATTTCTCATTGATTCCCGGGGCAAATGGACTCCGAATTATGACGGCCCCTATGTGGTCAAGAAAGCTTTCTCAGGCGGTGCCTTAAGACTTGCAACCATGGATGGAGAAGAATTTTCCAACCCCACGAATGTTGACGTAGTCAAGAAATACTTCGCTTAAATAAAAAAAAATAAAAAAACATCTCGGTGGATTGAAAACCCGAAAGGGCGGTCCAGGCAAAACTTAGACACATAATAAAAAATCATCCCGGTGGATTGGAAATCTCAAAGTACAATCCAGGAAAAAATTAGGGATTCATGGCAAGTAACTACTTCCAAAAAAGGGGCAAATCCCTCAGCAGCAGTTACACCATTCATCAGAAATCTCGATCAAGGTAATCTTCGACAGAAGCTCAGGATGCCCCGAATTCAAAGTTGGTAGAAGGATACCGGTCGTTATGTTTCAATGTAGCCCTTTTCCCTTAAATTACCATTTTTCTAACTTTGTAAAATACACCATGGAATCACGCGCTTGGCTGATTTCCATCCTAACAAAATTTGAGCCCTAGTGCTTTTGGTTGCAATTCTCATTTGTTTTAGCTTTACAGAACGACATTTTAACATGATTAACGATTCTTGAAATAAAACAAAAATGAATTTACTTGTTACATTTTTCTGCTTTTAAAATAAAGATGGCAATTTCTTTTGACTCTTGAACATCGAAAGAACATCGATCGCTCCTCTAAAGGCGTTCGAGCTTCAAAGTGCAGAATCAAAGTTCTCCTTCTAAACCAGTGCACCTGAATGAAGGATCAACTGTATCAGATATGGTTCTCCCATCTGATATCCTCGCCAGAGTTCTTATCTCCTAAGCCCGACCAACGATTTTCCCCAACAGGGATCATCTCTCCTAAGCAAGGTAGAATTGCTATCTTGAACAAATGGAACTTCTTCATCCTCGCAGTGGACAAGTATCTAATCGTGTTCATCCATTAGTCTGTATGTCGCGTCAGTTTTGTCAGCATAAACATACATACGTACATCATGCATTATTAATTTACATTCATATTCGTATTGCATCACTATCACTCTGGTCGGTCTTACCCCCTAGTGATAAAAGTCCTCTTGTCAATCGAGTTGTCAGTTCTTTCTTCGTCAGGAAGCGCGTCGGCAAAGTAATCTCTCCTCCAGCTTATTTCTGGATTTAGAGATGGTCCTTGACCACTTTGATAACTTGAACCTTTGAAAAGCAAGAAAACTTTCAACAAACGTCACTATTCGCCATTGAAGATGATGTCTTCGCTTTCCCGAATTAAGGAAAATCCCCAGAGAAAGCCTCGTAACCCAAGACTCACATCAACGCATTGGTTTTTCTCTTCAGAAAGTCAATGTCGATGAAGTCATCAGCACCTCAAAATTGGATCACATCGCATGGCATTTCTCTGAGAAGACCTCGAGAAAAGTATGATGTAATATCCCTAAGAGGAAGCAGTCTCTCAAGAGACTCATTTTCCCCAGTAGAGTCAACAAATGGCGTCTCCAAACCGGGAAGTTTTTGTACCTCTACAACTCAGACGAATGGGTTACCCAGCAAGTCTGACATCAGAAACTTTTTCCATCAAATGGCATCTCCCCAAGAAAACTCTGCGAGAAGTTTGATGAAAACCGCTATCAAAAGCCTACCTTGTCGAGAAAGTTTATTTACAAAAGAAACTGAGACTAGTTCCTTGGTAGGAAACCAGGATCGAGGGGAAGTTTAAATCAGAAACTGAGACCAGTTCCTTGGTAGGTGTAAAACCCCAAAATTTGCCCTCTTTTCTTTTAGCACTAACTGGCTTATGCTTCACTTTATTTGCATTGTCACTCTTGCATTTGCATGTTTTCTTTTGGGCACGGGATCAAGGTGGTTTCCAGCAGCTCGTGGTGTTATCAGCCAGTATTATTTTCAGCAGTACGCAGAGCCAAGCAGATGGTTTTCAAAGTCTGTTTGAGCATTTATTTTGCTCATTAAATGATTTGATTATCTGAAGCCCTGGCAGTCATTTCTCGATTAATTATTCAGCATCAGGCATTATTTAATTCAGCAGGATATTCTGAGGTGTCAGCAAGAATTTGTGTTCATTCCAAGTGTTACTCAGTAGCAATGCCAAGTTTTGGGCTTCAGAGGCTTAATGGTTTCAAAACAACTGTCAGAAGTCCCTTTTCCAAGTTTCCCTCCAAAAGGCGCCAAAATTCAAAATTTGCACTGTGTAACCGGTTACAGCGTATCTGATAACCGGTTACCCTTTGGTTTTTCTGCGCGTTTCTTCAGTTTTTGAAATGAGTAATCGGTTAGCAGATATGCTGTAACCGGTTACTCTGGGTAAAATTTGAAAAATTCAGTTTGCATCATTGGTGATCATGTGATTGGCATGTGCACGTGGGGAAGGATCTAGAATTGATATTTTCATCATTTTCCACCCAAAATTCAAATTCCTTCCAACATTTTCCACTCTAATTCCTCATTTCCTTTCCTAATCCATTTTTCTCCCCAATTTCCACCCACTAAACCTCACTCCAAACCCAAACTTAACTCCTAACCTAGGGGTTATTTAAATTAATTCATTCCAAACCTCAAGGGGAGCTAGATCATTTTTTCACTCTCAATTTTCAGAATTTTGTTCTCAATCCTCTCTCACATTTTCACTCCAATTCCATTTTCAACCACACTCAAAGCTCTTTTTCAAAGATTAACAAGTTCTTCATTGGAACTTGTTAATTCTTGAGCTAAAGCCTCTCATCATCACTACATTTCTGCTTTTCAACTTGGATTTTCGTTTGGATCTAGTTCTGAATTTTCAGAAGTGATTTTGGAGTTTTGGTTGTTTATTGCTTGGATCTTCAACTTTTGAGTGCAAGGAGCTTGTGGATCTTGGATTTCTCTACTTGGATTCATCAAATTCTGTTTACAACACTCACCAAAGCAAATCTCAGCTTTGTAGGTTGGTTAATTTCATATCCATGCTCATTTTAGCTTAATTGCAACTTACACAATGTAGATCCATGATTTTTGTTGTGTTTTGATCATTTTGGTTGGTTTTGATTGTGGATGTTGATGATTACTGGATCTAAATGATGTTTGAACCTAATTTTCATGCATTGTTGATTACATCATCATTGGACATGATTACATAAGTGGTTTGCTGTTGAAAAGTGCTTTTGAAACTAATTTTTTTCACTACTGTCCCAGAGTAACCGGTTAGCAGTTATGCTGTAACCGGTTACACTGTGTATTTTCAGCGCAATTGGAGCAATTTTGAACTGTGTAACTGGTTTGTAGTTATGCTGTAACCGGTTACCACTGAAGCAGAACTTGATTTTCTTACTTTTTTTGTTGTTGTTTGAGATCCTTTTCATGTCTAAACTTTATGGATTGATATGGTGATGAAGTGTGGATCATTCTTGAGCTGTTGCACCTCACACTATTGCATGAACACAATTTTCTGACATGTGACACTTGGATTTGTATCGATTATGAACATGTTTGCGTTGTTGCATTCTTGATGTGATGAACACATAACACACACTCCTTGAGCATGTTAATTGTCGATTAATTCTTGTATTGCTGGAAGTGCGTTATGCATGCTTGTTTGCTTTCTATGTCATGAGATGCATACTTGATTTGTCTTGTTCATGTACCAAATGATGTGCATTCTTTCATGATGATTTCAAGTTTTGTTCACTATGGTTTGTGCTATGATTGTGATCATGTTTGACTGAAGAATGTGTGATGCTTGATACATGCTCATTGTGCCATAATTGCATTATTTTCAAATGTATTGCATGCTGCCCTGTTTCTATTGTTGTGTATGTGCATATGTGGTGTTATATGTGCTACTGTTTGGTCTTTTACACCTCTTTTTGTGCTGAACTGTGTGCTGTTATAAGCTGTCTTGTTTGTGTGCTGCTTTTTATCGCTGTACAGGTGTTGGTGCACTATCGTAGCCGCTGTCTTTTTGTTCCGTTTCTCGTTTCCGCTTAGCTTTTGCATGCTAACTTAGGTAGATGTTTCCCTTCTTACCTCGACCTTAGGGCCACCATCGCATGACAACATTAGGATAGAATTTCCCCTTAGTGTCTTTCTTTTCCTTTGAGTCTTCTCTTCTCATCTCATAACACTTCTTAAAACACTTAATAAATATAACGTATATTCCGCTCGAGCCTTAAGTGTAGGAAATGAAGAACGAGGGGTGTCCCATCCTCTTCTAGAGTGTTTAGCATACGTCCCATTTGGGGACGACCATGTGATTCACTCGTTCCCGCATGGTAGACTTTGGTGCAATATAAGTTACGAACTAACTTCAATCCACTTCTTCTAAAAAAACCAAAACAAACTCAAACCTTTTTCATCCTTCGGGATCTTTAAGTCTCAAACTCATTTTCAGAAAGGGCACGTTACTTTCCGTCTCGTCGCAAACAGGCCTCGACCCTAACTGTCGGACGCGAACTTAACGTCGCTCATAAAAAACACCGACCTCGTTAGGTCGAACTACGACCGCTCTGATTCCTCTTTCCCGTCCGATTGAGGATACGTAGACACGAGATGCGATATCTCGACGAGTAACCTCCCCCCTTAGTTTGTGTCCGAACTACGTTGACTCGGACTTTCCCATTGCATGAGGGAGTACGTAGGCGTAGGAAGAGCGATGTCCTATCGAGTTACTTCTTTTTCTTTTCTTCTTCGTTTCTCGGTTCTTTTCTGTTCCCGTTCCTTCGCCTTTCCAGTAGCAGTGGAGCTCCAGACAATGACACCCTTTGATCGAGACAGCAAGCAGGGATCCCATCGAGTACGATGGACACGTAGGGTGTTAATACCTTCCCCTCGCGTAACCGACTCCCTTACCTGTTTCTCTTGGTCGCGAGACCATGTATTTTTCCTTCCCTCAGGTTTACGCAGTGTTTCCTTTCCCTCTCTTGGGATAAATACACATTGCCGGCGACTCTGTTTCCGCGCAACTTTCGCGTTTGTACTTGGATGAAAATCCCGGGAGCGACAACTGGCGACTCTGCTGGGGACAGATTGACCTCTTGCTGGTCCATTCCCTTTGTGAGTCAGTCCTAGCGCTTGTCTGTTTGTTTTCATTGGGTGTTTACTGTTGTGCTTTATTTTGTTGTATATTATTGTATTACTGTTTTACTTTATTTTACTGCATTTTATTGCATCTGGATTATTGTCATCATGTTGTTCTGCTGCTGGATTTTCTGTTTGTAGAGTGGGTTGGATTCATGAGAGAAAAGCCCAATACCCAGGCTTGAGCATACACCTCTGATTAGCGTGGAAAGTAGTGTGACTTGTTTGGCATTTGGCCAGACTTAGTATACATGAAAACTCCACATCCAGACAAGGTTTTCTTTGGTAATATTCTATCATGCGCATTTGGGGCAGATGATGGAATGTAACCTGGAAAACTGTCGACTCTGGTGACCGTCTCCCAAGAACTCAGCAACGCCTCTCCTCCCGACATGCGATAATGGCAGACCAGAAATGGAAAATCCATTACGCTTCTCGATCCGAGGACCCAATGCTGGGAACTTGCTATAGGTTGTCCTTTTTTAGGGGAATCAGTTGAGGCCTCCTCGATTAATGATGATGCCAAACCAGAAATGGTGAACGTATCATCATTTCTTGACCTGAGAGTCCGTGATATTGAGGATCCTCGACTTTCTAGTACCCACATGTGAGAGGGGCGTGTTGTTTACAGGTTTGCAGGTAACCGTAACCGTCAACCTACCCGGTATTTTGGTTTTCTTATCAGTGCAAATTTATCAGCCTGGTATTCTGGGATTCTGATTATGCTGATATGCTGGTATTCTGGTATTCTGATTATTTCGGCACCCTGGCATTCTGGTATTCTGATTATACCGATATGCTGGCCTTCTGGTATTCTGATTATTCAGATATTCCGGTGTTCCAGTATTCTTTTCAGAGTAGACCTGTGAACCTATTCAGACAGTAGCACAACACTTATCCAGAATTTGTGGAAGCCTTGATCCCATGTCTCTGCACCTGTATCGTCATAACATGTTTGCATACATGTTCTAGTATTTCCAAGGATCTTAACTTTGAGACTCGTTGCTGATCATTTCCATCTATTTCTTGCTGTTCTTATGTGGAAAACTTGAATCAAAGCAGAAGGATTCCTTGGAAATATTTGAACATGGCATCTGCATAGCATTTTCATACTCATTTACATAACAGGTGTTTGAAGCTGGTTATTCTCATCCTAATCTGGTTCTCTTCAGAATTTCAGACTTAACTTTTCAAAGAAGCTGGAAGTTGACCATGGATCAAGTTCAAGCGGAGCTGAGGGAAGTGCGAAGCCAGATGAGGCAGTTTATGGGGAGAATGCAAGCGTTGATTCAAGACCAGAAAGTGCTGAGGGAGAAGGTCAATCAACTAAAGACACAGATGAGCCTAGTTATGGAGATCGTGAGAGGTGTGCTAAACAAAGATAATACTCCCATGCCTGAAGCTGCGACTGGAATTATCTCTCCTCCATTGTTTAAGGGGTCCCTCCCAAAGAGTGAGCAGATTGCCACTATGACCATCCCGGCTGTATCTCCACAACAGAGAAGTGCTTCTCGTCGGTGTCAGGATAGACCAAAGATGAACTGGCACTTTGAGACTCCACCAGTGCCATATTCTCAGCTATTACAGGATCTCCTTCAATTGCCATTGGTGCAGAAAAGGACTCTGGCTCCTCTTACTGGTATTCCTCCACCAGGTTATGATGTAAGAGCCCGCTGTGGTTTTCACTCTGGTGTGCCGGGGCATAATGTGGAAGATTGTAGGGCATTTCAGCATGCTGTCCAGGGTCTGATCGATTCGAAGGTGATTGAATTCACGCCGAGCGGCGTAAGCATACAAGGTGGTCCTACTCTAGCTGTTGAAAAAGAAGTGGATATCCCGGTTGCCTCTCCCAAAGCTACATCAAGTCAGGGGAATTTCTTGCAGTCCTTGGTCTTAGAGTCCCCACGTCCGCAACTGCTGCCTACTCCTCGATTAAGTCTGAGGGGAAAAGTACCTGAGCGAGAGGAAGGCACAAATCAGCATCGGCAGCAGAAGTATCAGCGTCAGAATCAGCATAGGCCTTGCAACAACCTGGAAAGAAGAAATGCTCCTCTTCATCCAGTTCCCATGTCGTACAGTAAACTCTTGCCACACCTGGTTCAAAATTCATTGGTGGAGCCTAAGACTTTGAAGCCTGTTCCGAAACCATACCCTCCTGGGTACAATCCTTATGTGCAGTGTGGATATCATGGAGGGTCCATGGGACACTCAACTTAAGATTGCAAAGCATTCTAGGCCAAGGTACAACAATTGATTGATAAGGGGTACATATCCTTTCCAGGAGGAAATTTGGTGGTGCATGTCAACCTCTCATCTGTCTGAGCTTGAAGACGTCAAAGGACATCACCAGAAGCAATCAGTCCGGTCGGAGCCAAGTCTCCTCAACAATGGCAATCTTCGGATTCTTTACTGCATTTTCATATGTAGCTTTCATTTGTTTATTTAAACAGTGTTTGCAAAAAAATAAAAACATGTTTGTGTTTTGAATGATGATAATAATGCAATGAATGTGTTGTTCTTGAAGTAATTTACTTTTTTACACTCATATCATGTTTATATGCACTGCAATACCAACTTTCTTGCCTTAAACTCTTGAGGGAGGATGATGACGTGAAAAAACGCAAAATCTTTGGTTGTGTGCTTTTGGATAAAACCCTGTTGAGGATGTACAGGCATTGTTTCAAATCCCTAAACACTGGAGATATAAGGGAGATAGACCCTCGTTAACCCCTTTGAGCCTTGAAGTAGGAGTTTCTTTTCGTATGAAAAAACCCTCACATTTAACCCATGGGCAGGGTAGGCGTCAGTTAATTTGACCGAGCGTTCAAATTTCAAAAGGAGTGTGCATCTGAGGATCCATTACCTTCTATTCCACCGTCAAGAGGTCAAGAGATGTGAAACCACAATGGTTATCCATCAACAATTAAGGAGTGAGGCAGTCACAACCCTTTCAACAAAGTCAAGACAAGCCAGTGTCACACGATTTGTTCCAAAAAAAAGAATAAAAAAAAAAAGAAAAAAGCCCGCTAAGTCGAAACTTGAAAACAAGCGACTTAGGCAAAAGTCAGGGCATCCCGCTGGACTTCAAAATCTAAAGATTCAAAAGAATCAGTCCAGGAAAAAATTAGGGATAAAAAACAAAAGCATGAGAAAGCGAAAAAAAAAGGATTACAAAAGAAAATTCTCGAGCAAGAACAAAGTCGTGTGACTACGAACAAAAGACAAAAGGGGTGACTGTTACCCCAAAACCTCATTGAATCCTAAACCATCAGTTGCATGGGTTCTTTAAAGATCACAAGATCTTCTTGAGAGGTGAGCGCTCGTGCCAAATTAGCTGAACGTAGGACTGGAAAACATCACGAAGAGTGGGTGGGCACCGATAAACTTTGAGCCTTAAATCCTTTTTCTCAAAACCGTGAACAAGGCCACAATACAACCCTCAAAAGTCCTAATTGAAACAGGGTTTATTTCGAGAGCGTACTCCGATGAGATAGCGTTCCTTGCTCCTATGAGGTGTGCTAAAAGACGTTTGTTGGTATTGCATGTGCATGTTTTCTTTCATTAAAAAATCAATGTCGTATCCTAAGCAGTGATTCGTTCACATGGCTTTGCGACATCTTTTCCATAAAGACTTCAAGATTAACATGTGTGTTGCATTTGAATCATCATTTTCAGAATAAACATTTTTTGCTTGCATACATTTGTTTGACATCAAACAAAAAAAGAAGAGCTTACGTGATGAACATCAGTCGAGAAGCTTGATCCTGCCAAGTTGAGATGCCTGAGACTCCAGAAGACATGTTGCTGAAAGACTATGTGGGGCAAAAGCGTTCCCTGCCAGTTGTGTTGGGATGTAGCCAACCTGGGGCAATCGCATCAGGGATGTCTTCAAAGTGTAGCCAAGCTGGGGCGGTCAAGTTGAGAAAGTCTTTTCAGAGAGAGGGCAATCATGGGCAATCATGTCGAGAAATCTCTTCAATAGCCAAACTAGCTGGGGCAACCACGTTGAGATCCGTTGAATCTCTCCAAAAGCGTTCAAACTGGGGCAATTATGCCGAGATTCGATAAATCTCTCCACAAGCGGGTAATATGGGGGAATCAGGTCGATTTGACAAATCTCTCGAAGATCAGTCAGGGGCAAAGTTTCTTCAAGACTCGAGGCAGGCGACCTCAAGAGTACGAGAAGTTGCCCTTTCCAAAAGATGACTAGTCAGAAGCACCTCTCAAAGAGTTTGAAGACACTGGGGCATTTTGAATGCTACGTCTTCTGTAAAATCCTCTCGAGGCAAAATTATTTCGTAAACCTTGTAGTCCGGGGCAAATGGAGAATTGAATGAATCGTTATTCACTCATGATGATCAATGGGCAGTTGATCAACTCAGAAGCTTGAAACAGAGGTCATTCCCAGCATGAGGCATCTTTGATCTCTTTTCTCCAGCAGAATTCAATGGAGTTTATCTCCCCAACAGAGTATCTGAATATCCTTCCTCTAGCAAGACATCAGGAAGTTTGATTTCCCTAGTGGAGACCCTGGTCAGGGCTCTCCCCAAGCAAAAACAGGTCCCTCAGCAGAAGAGTTCTTCCTCGAGGTTGTCATCCCCAGCAGTATAAAAGAATTCCTCACTCCCAGCAATGCAAAGTGATGGAATATTCCCAAGCAGTTTCGAAAATGGTGGAAAGTCAGAGTATTCCCCTCCTTTAGCATATCAAATCATTGATGTTGCCTGTAATTAAAGTCCAATGGTTATTGGCAATTCAGACCCATCGGTTATTCCGAGGTTATCCCCGCATGAGTTTTGGTTGATTTCAGTCCCCTATCAAGTGTTTCTTCCCTCAGCAGGAACATGGTTGCTCTCAGTCCCTCAGCAGGTATTTCCTTCCTCAACAAGAGTTCGTTTGATCTCAACTCCCTAACAGCCAGGTCAGAAAGTTGTCATTTCCCCAGCAGAGTTCTATGGTTATAGTTCTTCCCCAGCAGGTAAAGGTCATTTCCCCAGCAGAAGGACAAAGGAAATGATAACCCCAGCAGATTCGATTCAGAAGGGACCCCTAGCAAGGTCATCATTCCTTACCGTAGTCCTCGGCAAGTTCGACAGTTCAGAGCCCAATTTGTGTTAATGTTATCCCCAGCTGAGTTGATATCCTCCCACGGAGTGTCGACAGATCAGATCAACGATTTTCCCCGGCAGAGGTTTGGATCGGGAAGGCCGCTCATTTGTCTTCCTCAGCAGTTTGCGACCACGAGGACAATTCAGTTTGTCATCCCCAGCGGGGTTGCCTCCTTTTTCCTCAGCATTTATTTTGCTGAGGAGCCTCTTTGCATCTTGCATGTAGTAATCATTGCATCCTCAAAAACGCGGAGCGTTTCCATTTGAGATGTAGCATTACGCCATGGAAAAATTCAAACATATGCATGTGAAGCATAAGCCAGATTTGGTGCCTCGTACAAAAGCCCAGATTTGTTTTTCTTCTTCTATCATGTTGACAAAACCAGACAGAATGCCTCGCTCATTCCCCAACATACATTTCAAAGCAGTAAAAGAGTTTCACTATTCTTCTCCTCAGTAGAGTCTTATACCTCGATTTACAGATCCTTTGATCATACCACTTAACCTTACACAACCGAAACCATTCCCGATAGGATTCCTTCAGCCGTTCCCGACAGGCACCCTTTGAGTTTTAAACCTAGCCGTTCCCGACAGGCCCATTTAGCGTTCCCGACAGGTAACCTACATGTTTTCAACTTCAGCTATTCCCGAAAGGCACCCTTTGAGTTTTAAACCTAATCGTTCCCAACAGGCCCATTTACCGTTCTCGACAGGTAACCCGCAGGTTTTCAACTTCAGCCGTTCCTGACAGGCGACCTTTGAGTTTTAAACCTAGCCGTTCCCGACAGGCCCATTTACCGTTCCAGCCAGGTAAACCACAGGTTTTCAACTTCAGCCATTCCCGACAGGCACCCTTTGAGTTTTAAACCTAGCCATTCCAGACAGGGCCATTTACCGTTCCCGACAGGAAACCCGCAGGTTTTCAACTTCAACCGTTCCCGACATGCGACCTTTGAGTTTTAAACCTAGCCGTTCCCGACAGGCCCATTTACCGTTCCAGACAAGTAAACCACAGGTTTTCAACTTCAGCCGTTCCCGACAAGCACCCTTTGAGTTTTAAACCTAGCCGTTCCCGACAGGCCCATTTGCCGTTCCCGACAGGAAACCCGCAGGTTTTCAACTTCAGCCGTTCCTGACAGGCGACCTTTGAGTTTTAAACCTAGCCGTTCCTGACAGGCCCATTTATTGTTCCAGACAGGTAAACCACAGGTTTTAAACTTCAGGCGTTCCCAACAGGCGACCTTTGAGTTTAAAACCTAGCCGTTCCCGACAGGCCCATTTACCGTTCCAGATAGGTAACCCACAGGTTTTCAACTTCAGCCGTTCCCGACAGGCGACCTTTGAGTTTTAAACATAGTCGTTCCCGAGAGGCCCATTTACCGTTCCAGACAGGTAACCACAGGTTTTCAACTTCAGCCATTCCCGACAGGCACCCTTTGAGTTTTAAACCTAGCTGTTACCGACAGGTAACCCGCAGGTTTTCAACTTCATCCGTTCCCGACAGGCGACCTTTGAGTTTAAAACCTAGCCGTTCCCGACAGGCCCATTTACCGTTCCAGACAGGTAACCACAGGTTTTCAACTTCAACCGTTCCCGACAGGCACCCTTTGAGTTTTAAACCTAGCCGTTCCCGACAAGTCCATTTACCGTTCCCGACAGGTAACCCGCAGGTTTTCAACTTCAGCCGTTCCCGACAGGCGACCTTTGAGTTTTAAACCTAGCCGTTCCCGACAGGCCAATTTACCGTTCCAGACAGGTAAACCATAGGTTTTCAACTTAAGTCGTTCCCAAAAGACGACCTTTGAGTTTTAAAACTAGTCGTTCCCGACAGGCCCATTTACCGTTCCAGACAGGTAAACCACAGGTTTTCAACATCAGCCGTTCCCAACAGGCGACCTTTGAGTTTTAAACCTAGCCGTTCCCGACAGGCTTATTTACCGTTCCAGACAGGTAAACCACAGGTTTTCAACTTCAGTCGTTCCCAACATGCGACCTTTGAGTTTTAAACCTAGCCATTCCCGACAGGCCCATTTACCGTTCCAGACAGGTAACCCACAGGTTTTCAACTTCAGCCGTTCCCGACAGGCGACCTTTGAGTTTTAAACCTAGCCGTTCCCGACAGGCCCATTTACCGTTCCTGACAAGTAACCCGCAAGTTTTCAACTTCAGCCGTTCCCGACAGGCGATCTTTGAGTTTTAAACCTAGCCGTTCCCGACAGGCCCATTTACCGTTCCAGACTGGTAAACCGCAGGTTTTCAACTTCAGTCGTTCCCGACAAGCGACCTTTGAGTTTTAAACCTAGCCATTCGCGACAGGCCCATTTACCGTTCCAGACAGGTAACCACAGGTTTTCAACTCAGCCGTTCCCGACAGGCGACCTTTGAGTTTTAAACCTAGCCGTTCCCGACAGGCCCATTTACCTTTCCAGACAGGTAAACCACAGGTTTTCAACTTCAGCCGTTCCCGACAGGCACCCTTTGAGTTTTAAACTTAGCCGTTCTCGACAGGCCCATTTACCGTTCCCGACAGGTAACCCGCAGGTTTTCAACTTCAGCCGTTCCCGACAGGCGACCTTTGAGTTTTAAACCTAGCCGTTCCCGACAGGCCCATTTACCGTTCCAGACAGGTAAACCACAGGTTTTCAACTTCTGTCCTTCCAAACAGGCGACCTTTGAGTTCTAAACCTAGCCGTTCCCGACAGGCCCATTTACCGTTCCAGACAGGTAACCCACAGGTTTTTAACTTCAGCCGTTCCCGACAGGCGACCTATGAGTTTTAAACCTAGCCGTTCCCGACAGGCCCATTTACCATTCCCGAAAGGTAACCCGCAGGTTTTCAACTTCAGCCGTTCCCGACAGGCGACCTTTGAGTTTTAAACTAGCCGTTCACGACAGGCCCATTTACCGTTCCAGACAGGTAAACCACAGGTTTTCAACTTCAGTCGTTCCCAACAGGCGACCTTTGAGTTTTAAACCTAGCCGTTCCAGACAGGCCCATTTCCTGTTCCAGACAGGTAACCCAAAGGTTTTCAACTTCAGTCGTTCCCGACAGGCGACCTTTGAGTTTTAAACCTAGCCGTTCCCGACAGGCCCATTTACCGTTCCAGACAGGTAACCCGCAGGTTTTCAACTTCAGCCGTTCCCGACAGGCGACCTTTGAGTTTTAAACCTAGCCGTTCCCGACAGGCCCATTTACTGTTCCCGACAGGTAACCCGCAGGTTTTCAACTTCAGCCGTTCCCGACAGGCGACCTTTGAGTTTTAAACCTAGCCGTTCCCGACAGGCCTATTTACCGTTCCAGACAGGTAAACCGCAGGTTTTCAACTTCAGTCGTTCCCGACAAGCGACCTTTGAGTTTTAAACCTAGCCGTTCGCGACAGGCCCATTTACCGTTCCAGACTGGTAACCACAGGTTTTCAACTTCAGCCGTTCCCGACAGGCGACCTTTGAGTTTTAAACCTAGCCGTTCCCGACAGGCCCATTTACCATTCCAGACAGGTAAACCATAGGTTTTCAACTTCAGCCGTTCCCGACAGGCACCCTTTGAGTTTTAAACTTAGCCGTTCCCGACAGGCCCATTTACCGTTCCTGACAGGTAACCACACGTTTTCAACTTCAGTCGTTCCCAACAGGCGACCTTTGAGTTTTAAACCTAGCCGTTCCAGACAGGCCCATTTCCTGTTCCAGACAGGTAACCCAAAGGTTTTCAACTTCAGTCGTTCCCGACAGGCGACCTTTGAGTTTTAAACCTAGCCGTTCCCGACAGGCCCATTTACCGTTCCAGATAGGTAAACCACAGGTTTTCAACTTCAGTCGTTCCAAATAGGCGACCTTTGAGTTTTAAACCTAGCCGTTCCCGACAGGCCCATTTACCGTTCCAGACAGGTAACCCACAGGTTTTCAACTTCAGTCGTTCCCGACAGGCGACCTATGAGTTTTAAACCTAGCCGTTCCCGACAGGCCCATTTACCGTTCCCAAAAGGTAACCCCCAGGTTTTCAACTTCAGCCATTCCCGACAGGCGACCTTTGAGTTTTAAACCTAGCCGTTCCCGACAGGCCCATTTACCGTTCCAGACAGGTAAACCGCAGGTTTTCAACTTCAGTCGTTCCCGACAAACGACCTTTGAGTTTTAAACCTAGCCGTTCGCGACAGGCCCATTTACCGTTCCAGACAGGTAACCACAGGTTTTCAACTTCAGCCGTTCCCGACAGGCGACCTTTGAGTTTTAAACCTTGTCGTTCCCGACAGGCCCATTTACCGTTCCAGACAGGTAAACCACAGGTTTTCAACTTCAGCCGTTCCCGACAGGCGACCTTTGAGTTTTAAACCTAGCCATTCCCGACAGGCCCATTTACCGTTCCAGACAGGTAAACCACAGGTTTTCAACTTCAGTCGTTCCCAATAGGCGACCTTTGAGTTTTAAACCTAGCCGTTCCCGACAGGCCCATTTACCGTTCCAGACAGGTAACCCACAGGTTTTCAACTTCAGTCGTTCCCGACAAGCGACCTTTGAGTTTTAAACCTAGCCGTTCTTAACAGGCCCATTTACCGTTCCCGGCAGGTAACCCGCAGGTTTTCAACTTCAGCCGTTCCCGACAAGCGACCTTTGAGTTTTAAACCTAGCCGTACCCGACAGGCCTATTTACCGTTCCAGACAGGTAAACCTCAGGTTTTCAACTTCAGTCGTTCCCGACAAGCGACCTTTGAGTTTTAAACCTAGCCGTTGCGACAAGCCCATTTACCGTTCCAGACAGGTAACCACAGGTTTTCAACTTCAGCCGTTCCTGACAGGCGACCTTTGAGTTTTAAACCTAGCCGTTCCCGACAGGCCCATTTACCGTTCCAGACAGGTAAACCACAGGTTTTCAACTTCTGCCGTTCCCGATAGGCGACCTTTGAGTTTTAAACCTAGCCGTTCTCGACAGGCCCATTTACCGTTCCCGGCAGGTAAGCCGCAGGTTTTCAACTTCTTCCGTTCCCGACAAGCGACCTTTGAATTTTAAACCTAGCCGTTCCCGACAGGCCCATTTACCGTTCCCGACAGGTAACCCGCTGGTTTTCAACTTTAGCCCTTCCCGACAGGCGACCTTTGAGTTTTAAACCTAGCCGTTCCCGACAGGCCCATTTACCGTTCTAGACAGGTAAATCGCAGGTTTTCAACTTCAGTCGTTCCCGGCAAGCGACCTTTGAGTTTTAAACCTAGTCGTTCGCGACAGGCCCATTTACCGATCTAGACAGGTAACCACAGGTTTTCAACTTCAGCCGTTCCCGACAGGCGACCTTTGAGTTTTAAACCTAGCCGTTCCCGACAGGCCCATTTACCGTTCCAGGGAGGTAAACCATAGGTTTTCAACTTCTGCCGTTCCCGACAGGCGACCTTTGAGTTTTAAACCTAGCCGTTCCCGACAGGCCCATTTACCGTTCCCGACAGGTATCCTACAGGTTTTCAACTCCAGCCGTTCCCGACAGGCACCCTCTGAGTTTTAAACCTCACCATTCCCGACAGGCCCATTTATCATTCCCGACAGGTAACCCGCAGGTTTTCAACTTCAGCCGTTCCCGACAGGCACCCTTTTTAGTTTTAAACCTAGCCGTTCCCACAGGCCCATTTACCGTTCCTGACAGGTAACCACACGTTTTCAACTTCAGCCGTTCCCGACAGGCGACCTTTGAGTTTTAAACCTAGCCGTTCCCGACAGGCAATTTACCGTTGCAGACAGGTAAACCACATGTTTTCAACTTCAGCCGTTCCCGACAGGCGACCTTTGAGTTTTAAACCTAGCCATTCCCGACAGGCCCATTTACCATTCCAGACAGGTAAACCATAGGTTTTCAACTTCAGCCGTTCCCGACAGGCACCCTTTGAGTTTTAAACTTAGCCGTTCCCGACAGGCCCATTTACCGTTCCCGACAGGTAACCCGCAGGTTTTCAACTTCAGCCGTTCCCGACAGGCGACCTTTGAGTTTTAAACCTAGCCGTTCCCGACAGGCCCATTTACCGTTCCAGATAGGTAAACCACAGGTTTTCAACTTCAGTCGTTCCAAATAGGCGACCTTTGAGTTTTAAACCTAGCCGTTCCCGACAGGCCCATTTACCGTTCCAGACAGGTAACCCACAGGTTTTCAACTTCAGCCGTTCCCGACAGGCGACCTATGAGTTTTAAACCTAGCCGTTCCCGACAGGCCCATTTACCGTTCCCAAAAGATAACCCCCAGGTTTTCAACTTCAGCCATTCCCGACAGGCGACCTTTGAGTTTTAAACCTAGCCGTTCCCGACAGGCCCATTTACCGTTCCAGACAGGTAAACCGCAGGTTTTCAACTTCAGTCGTTCCCGACAAACGACCTTTGAGTTTTAAACCTAGCCGTTCGCGACAGGCCCATTTACCGTTCCAGACAGGTAACCACAGGTTTTCAACTTCAGCCGTTCCCGACAGGCGACCTTTGAGTTTTAAACCTTGTCGTTCCCGACAGGCCCATTTACCGTTCCAGACAGGTAAACCACAGGTTTTCAACTTCAGCCGTTCCCGACAGGCGATCTTTGAGTTTTAAACCTAGCCATTCCCGACAGGCCCATTTACCGTTCCAGACAGGTAAACCACAGGTTTTCAACTTCAGTCGTTCCCAATAGGCGACCTTTGAGTTTTAAACCTAGCCGTTCCCGACAGGCCCATTTACCGTTCCAGACAGGTAACCCACAGGTTTTCAACTTCAGTCGTTCCCGACAAGCGACCTTTGAGTTTTAAACCTAGCCGTTCTCAACAGGCCCATTTACTGTTCCCGGCAGGTAACCCGCAGGTTTTCAACTTCAGCCGTTCCCGACAGGCGACCTTTGAGTTTTAAACCTAGCCGTACCCGACAGGCCTATTTACCGTTCCAGACAGGTAAACCTCAGGTTTTCAACTTCAGTCGTTCCCGACAAGCGACCTTTGAGTTTTAAACCTAGCCGTTGCGACAAGCCCATTTACCGTTCCAGACAGGTAACCACAGGTTTTCAACTTCAGCCGTTCCTGACAGGCGACCTTTGAGTTTTAAACCTAGCCGTTCCCGACAGGCCCATTTACCGTTCCAGACAGGTAAACCACAGGTTTTCAACTTCTGCCGTTCCCGATAGGCGACCTTTGAGTTTTAAACCTAGCCGTTCTCGACAGGCCCATTTACCGTTCCCGGCAGGTAAGCCGCAGGTTTTCAACTTCTGCCGTTCCCGACAAGCGACCTTTGAATTTTAAACCTAGCCGTTCCCGACAGGCCCATTTACCGTTCCCGACAGGTAACCCGCTGGTTTTCAACTTTAGCCCTTCCCGACAGGCGACCTTTGAGTTTTAAACCTAGCCGTTCCCGACAGGCCCATTTACCGTTCTAGACAGGTAAATCGCAGGTTTTCAACTTCAGTCGTTCCCGGCAAGCGACCTTTGAGTTTTAAACCTAGTCGTTCGCGACAGGCCCATTTACCGATCTAGACAGGTAACCACAGGTTTTCAACTTCAGCCGTTCCCGACAGGCGACCTTTGAGTTTTAAACCTAGCCGTTCCCGACAGGCCCATTTACCGTTCCAGGGAGGTAAACCATAGGTTTTCAACTTCTGCCGTTCCCGACAGGCGACCTTTGAGTTTTAAACCTAGCCGTTCCCGACAGGCCCATTTACCGTTCCCGACAGGTATCCTACAGGTTTTCAACTCCAGCCGTTCCCGACAGGCACCCTCTGAGTTTTAAACCTCACCATTCCCGACAGGCCCATTTATCATTCCCGACAGGTAACCCGCAGGTTTTCAACTTCAGCCGTTCCCGACAGGCACCCTTTTTAGTTTTAAACCTAGCCGTTCCCACAGGCCCATTTACCGTTCCTGACAGGTAACCACACGTTTTCAACTTCAGCCGTTCCCGACAGGCGACCTTTGAGTTTTAAACCTAGCCGTTCCCGACAGGCAATTTACCGTTGCAGACAGGTAAACCACATGTTTTCAACTTCAGCCGTTCCCGACAGGCGACCTTTGAGTTTTAAACCTAGCCATTCCCGACAGGTCCATTTACCGTTCCCGACAGGTAACCCGCAGATTTTCAACTTCAGCCGTTCCCGACAGGCGACCTTTGAGTTTTAAACCTAGCCGTTCCCGACAGGCTCATTTACCGTTCCAGACAGGTAAACCACAGGTTTTCAACTTCAGTCGTTCCCAACATGCGACCTTTGAGTTTTAAACCTAGCCGTTCCCGACAGGCCCATTTACCGTTCCAGATAGGTAAACCACAGGTTTTCAACTTCAGTCGTTCCAAATAGGCGACCTTTGAGTTTTAAACCTAGCCGTTACCGACAGGCCCATTTACCGTTCCCGACAGGTAACCCGCAAGTTTTCAACTTCAGCCTTTCCCGACAGGCGATCTTTGAGTTTTAAACCTAGCCGTTCCCGACAGGCCCATTTACCGTTCCAGACTGGTAAACCGCAGGTTTTCATCTTCAGTCGTTCCCGACAAGCGACCTTTGAGTTTTAAACCTAGCCGTTCGCGACAGGCCCATTTACCGTTCCAGACAGGTAACCACAGGTTTTCAACTCAGCCGTTCCCGACAGGCGACCTTTGAGTTTTAAACCTAGCCGTTCCCGACAGGCCCATTTACCTTTCCAGACAGGTAAACCACAGGTTTTCAACTTCAGCCGTTCCCGACAGGCACCCTTTGAGTTTTAAACTTAGCCGTTCTCGACAGGCCCATTTACCGTTCCCGACAGGTAACCCGCAGGTTTTCAACTTCAGCCGTTCCCGACAGGCGACCTTTGAGTTTTAAACCTAGCCGTTCCCGACAGGCCCATTTACCGTTCCAGACAGGTAAACCATAGGTTTTCAACTTCAGTCGTTCCAAACAGGCGACCTTTGAGTTCTAAACCTAGCCGTTCCCGACAGGCCCATTTACCGTTCCAGACAGGTAACCCACAGGTTTTAAACTTCAGCCGTTCCCGACAGGCGACCTATGAGTTTTAAACCTAGCCGTTCCCGACAGGCCCATTTACCATTCCCGAAAGGTAACCCGCTGGTTTTAAACTTCAGCCGTTCCCGACAGGCGACCTTTGAGTTTTAAACTAGCCGTTCACGACAGGCCCATTTACCGTTCCAGACAGGTAAACCACAGGTTTTCAACTTCAGTCGTTCCCAACAGGCGACCTTTGAGTTTTAAACCTAGCCGTTCCCGACAGGCCCATTTCCTGTTCCAGACAGGTAACCCACAGGTTTTCAACTTCAGTCGTTCCCGACAGGCGACCTTTGAGTTTTAAACCTAGCCGTTCCTGACAGGCCCATTTACCGTTCCAGACAGGTAACCCGCAGGTTTTCAACTTCAGCCGTTCCCGACAGGCGACCTTTGAGTTTTAAACCTAGCCGTTCCCGACAGGCCCATTTACTGTTCCCGACAGGTAACCCGCAGGTTTTCAACTTCAGCCGTTCCCGACAGGCGACCTTTGAGTTTTAAACCTAGCCGTTCCCGACAGGCCTATTTACCGTTCCATACAGGTAAACCGCAGGTTTTCAACTTCAGTCGTTCCCGACAAGCGACCTTTCAGTTTTAAACCTAGCCGTTCGCGACAGGCCCATTTACCGTTCCAGACTGGTAACCACAGGTTTTCAACTTCAGCCGTTCCCGACAGGCGACCTTTGAGTTTTAAACCTAGCCGTTCCCGACATGCCCATTTACCGTTCCAGACAGGTAAACCACAGGTTTTCAACTTCAGCCGTTCCCGACAGGCACCCTTTGAGTTTTAAACTTAGCCGTTCCCGACAGGCCCATTTACCGTTCCCGACAAGTAACCCGCAGGTTTTCAACTTCAGCCGTTCCCGACAGGCGACCTTTGAGTTTTAAACCTTGCCGTTCCCGACAGGCACATTTACCGTTCCAGACAGGTAAACCACAGGTTTTCAACTTCAGTCGTTCCAAATAGGCGACCTTTGAGTTTTAAACCTAGCCGTTCCCGACAGGCGACCTATGAGTTTTAAACCTAGCCGTTCCCGACAGGCCCATTTACCGTTCCCGAAAGGTAACCCCCCAGGTTTTCAACTTCAGCCGTTCCCGACAGGCGACCTTTGAGTTTTAAACCTAGCCGTTCCCGACAGGCCCATTTACCGTTCCAGACAGGTAAACCGCAGGTTTTCAACTTCAGTCGTTCCCGACAAACGACCTTTGAGTTTTAAACCTAGCCGTTCGCGACAGGCCCATTTACCGTTCCAGACAGGTAACCACAGGTTTTCAACTTCAGCCGTTCCTGACAGGCGACCTTTGAGTTTTAAACCTTGTCGTTCCCGACAGGCCCATTTACCGTTCCAGACAGGTAAACCACAGGTTTTCAACTTCAGCCGTTCCCGACAGGCGACCTTTGAGTTTTAAACCTAGCCATTCCCGACAGGCCCATTTACCGTTCCAGACAGGTAAACCACAGGTTTTCAACTTCAGTCGTTCCCAATAGGCGACCTTTGAGTTTTAAACCTAGCCGTTCCCGACAGGCCCATTTACCGTTCCAGACTGGTAAACCGCAGGTTTTCAACTTCAGTCGTTCCCGACAAGCGACCTTTGAGTTTTCAACCTAGCCGTTCCCGACAGGCCCATTTACCGTTCCCGACAGGTATCCTACAGGTTTTCAACTCCAGCCGTTCCCGACAGGCACCCTTTGAGTTTTAAACCTAGCCATTCCCGACAGGCCCATTTACCGTTCCAGACAGGTAACCCACAGGTTTTCAACTTCAGCCGTTCCCGACAGGCGACCTTTGAGTTTTAAACCTAGCCGTTCCCGACAGGCCCATTTACCGTTCCCGACAGGTAACCCGCAAGTTTTCAACTTCAGCCTTTCCCGACAGGCGATCTTTGAGTTTTAAACCTAGCCGTTCCCGACAGGCCCATTTACCGTTCCAGACTGGTAAACCGCAGGTTTTCATCTTCAGTCGTTCCCGACAAGCGACCTTTGAGTTTTAAACCTAGCCGTTCGCGACAGGCCCATTTACCGTTCCAGACAGGTAACCACAGGTTTTCAACTCAGCCGTTCCCGACAGGCGACCTTTGAGTTTTAAACCTAGCCGTTCCCAACAGGCCCATTTACCTTTCTAGACAGGTAAACCACAGGTTTTCAACTTCAGCCGTTCCCGACAGGCACCCTTTGAGTTTTAAACTTAGCCGTTCTCGACAGGCCCATTTACCGTTCCCGACAGGTAACCCGCAGGTTTTCAACTTCAGCCGTTCCCGACAGGCGACCTTTGAGTTTTAAACCTAGCCGTTCCCGACAGGCCCATTTACCGTTCCAGACAGGTAAACCACAGGTTTTCAACTTCAGTCGTTCCAAACAGGCGACCTTTGAGTTCTAAACCTAGCCGTTCCCGACAGGCCCATTTACCGTTCCAGACAGGTAACCCACAGGTTTTAAACTTCAGCCGTTCCCGACAGGCGACCTATGAGTTTTAAACCTAGCCGTTCCCGATAGGCCCATTTACCATTCCCGAAAGGTAACCCGCTGGTTTTAAACTTCAGCCGTTCCCGACAGGCGACCTTTGAGTTTTAAACTAGCCGTTCACGACAGGCCCATTTACCGATCCAGACAGGTAAACCACAGGTTTTCAACTTCAGTCGTTCCCAACAGGCGACCTTTGAGTTTTAAACCTAGCCGTTCCCGACAGGCCCATTTCCTGTTCCAGACAGGTAACCCACAGGTTTTCAACTTCAGTCGTTCCCGACAGGCGACCTTTGAGTTTTAAACCTAGCCGTTCCTGACAGGCCCATTTACCGTTCCAGACAGGTAACCCGCAGGTTTTCAACTTCAGCCGTTCCCGACAGGCGACCTTTGAGTTTTAAACCTAGCCGTTCCCGACAGGCCCATTTACTGTTCCCGACAGGTAACCCGCAGGTTTTCAACTTCAGCCGTTCCCGACAGGCGACCTTTGAGTTTTAAACCTAGCCGTTCCCGACAGGCCTATTTACCGTTCCATACAGGTAAACCGCAGGTTTTCAACTTCAGTCGTTCCCGACAAGCGACCTTTCAGTTTTAAACCTAGCCGTTCGCGACAGGCCCATTTACCGTTCCAGACTGGTAACCACAGGTTTTCAACTTCAGCCGTTCCCGACAGGCGACCTTTGAGTTTTAAACCTAGCCGTTCCCGACATGCCCATTTACCGTTCCAGACAGGTAAACCACAGGTTTTCAACTTCAGCCGTTCCCGACAGGCACCCTTTGAGTTTTAAACTTAGCCGTTCCCGACAGGCCCATTTACCGTTCCCGACAAGTAACCCGCAGGTTTTCAACTTCAGCCGTTCCCGACAGGCGACCTTTGAGTTTTAAACCTTGCCGTTCCCGACAGGCACATTTACCGTTCCAGACAGGTAAACCACAGGTTTTCAACTTCAGTCGTTCCAAATAGGCGACCTTTGAGTTTTAAACCTAGCCGTTCCCGACAGGCGACCTATGAGTTTTAAACCTAGCCGTTCCCGACAGGCCCATTTACCGTTCCCGAAAGGTAACCCCCCAGGTTTTCAACTTCAGCCGTTCCCGACAGGCGACCTTTGAGTTTTAAACCTAGCCGTTCCCGACAGGCCCATTTACCGTTCCAGACAGGTAAACCGCAGGTTTTCAACTTCAGTCGTTCCCGACAAACGACCTTTGAGTTTTAAACCTAGCCGTTCGCGACAGGCCCATTTACCGTTCCAGACAGGTAACCACAGGTTTTCAACTTCAGCCGTTCCCGACAGGCGACCTTTGAGTTTTAAACCTAGCTGTTCCCGACAGCCCATTTACCGTTCCAGACAGGTAAACCACAGGTTTTTAACTTCAGCAGTTCCCAACAGGCGACCTTTGAGTTTTAAACCTAGCTGTTCCCGACAGGCCCATTTTCCGTTCTAGATAAGTAACCCACAGGTTTTCAATTTTAGCCGTTCCCGACAGGCGACCTTTGACTTTTAAACCTAGTCGTTCCCGACAGGCCCATTTACCTTTCCAGACAGGTAACCCACAAGTTTTCAACTTCAGCCGTTCCCGACAAGCGACCTTTGAGTTTTAAACCTAGCCGTTCCCGACAGGCCCATTTACCGTTCCAGACAGGTAAACCACAGGTTTCAACTTCAGCCGTTCCCGACAGGCGACCTTTGAGTTTTAAACCTAGCCGTTCCCGACAGTCCCATTTACCGTTCCAGACAGGTAAACCACAGGTTTTCAACTTCAGCCGTTCCCGACAGGCGACCTTTGAGTTTTAAACCTAGCCATTCCCGACAGGCCCATTTACCGTTCCAGACAGGTAACCACAGGTTTTCAACTCAGCCGTTCCCGACAGGCGACCTTTGAGTTTTAAACCTAGCCGTTCCCGACAGGCCCATTTACCTTTCCAGACAGGTAAACCACAGGTTTTCAACTTCAGCCGTTCCCGACAGGCACCCTTTGAGTTTTAAACTTAGCCGTTCTCGACAGGCCCATTTACCGTTCCCGACAGGTAACCCGCAGGTTTTCAACTTCAGCCGTTCCCGACAGGCGACCTTTGAGTTTTAAACCTAGCCGTTCCCGACAGGCCCATTTACCGTTCCAGACAGGTAAACCACAGGTTTTCAACTTCAGTCGTTCCAAACAGGCGACCTTTGAGTTCTAAACCTAGCCGTTCCCGACAGGCCCATTTACCGTTCCAGACAGGTAACCCACAGGTTTTAAACTTCAGCCGTTCCCGACAGGCGACCTATGAGTTTTAAACCTAGCCGTTCCCGACAGGCCCATTTACCATTCCCGAAAGGTAACCCGCTGGTTTTAAACTTCAGCCGTTCCCGACAGGCGACCTTTGAGTTTTAAACTAGCCGTTCACGACAGGCCCATTTACCGATCCAGACAGGTAAACCACAGGTTTTCAACTTCAGTCGTTCCCAACAGGCGACCTTTGAGTTTTAAACCTAGCCGTTCCCGACAGGCCCATTTCCTGTTCCAGACAGGTAACCCACAGGTTTTCAACTTCAGTCGTTCCCGACAGGCGACCTTTGAGTTTTAAACCTAGCCGTTCCTGACAGGCCCATTTACCGTTCCAGACAGGTAACCCGCAGGTTTTCAACTTCAGCCGTTCCCGACAGGCGACCTTTGAGTTTTAAACCTAGCCGTTCCCGACAGGCCCATTTACTGTTCCCGACAGGTAACCCGCAGGTTTTCAACTTCAGCCGTTCCCGACAGGCGACCTTTGAGTTTTAAACCTAGCCGTTCCCGACAGGCCTATTTACCGTTCCATACAGGTAAACCGCAGGTTTTCAACTTCAGTCGTTCCCGACAAGCGACCTTTCAGTTTTAAACCTAGCCGTTCGCGACAGGCCCATTTACCGTTCCAGACTGGTAACCACAGGTTTTCAACTTCAGCCGTTCCCGACAGGCGACCTTTGAGTTTTAAACCTAGCCGTTCCCGACATGCCCATTTACCGTTCCAGACAGGTAAACCACAGGTTTTCAACTTCAGCCGTTCCCGACAGGCACCCTTTGAGTTTTAAACTTAGCCGTTCCCGACAGGCCCATTTACCGTTCCCGACAAGTAACCCGCAGGTTTTCAACTTCAGCCGTTCCCGACAGGCGACCTTTGAGTTTTAAACCTTGCCGTTCCCGACAGGCACATTTACCGTTCCAGACAGGTAAACCACAGGTTTTCAACTTCAGTCGTTCCAAATAGGCGACCTTTGAGTTTTAAACCTAGCCGTTCCCGACAGGCGACCTATGAGTTTTAAACCTAGCCGTTCCCGACAGGCCCATTTACCGTTCCCGAAAGGTAACCCCCCAGGTTTTCAACTTCAGCCGTTCCCGACAGGCGACCTTTGAGTTTTAAACCTAGCCGTTCCCGACAGGCCCATTTACCGTTCCAGACAGGTAACCCACAGGTTTCAACTTCAGCCGTTCCCGACAGGCGACCTTTGAGTTTTAAACCTAGCCGTTCCCGACAGTCCCATTTACCGTTCCAGACAGGTAAACCACAGGTTTTCAACTTCAGCCGTTCCCGACAGGCGACCTTTGAGTTTTAAACCTAGCCATTCCCGACAGGCCCATTTACCGTTCCAGACAGGTAACCACAGGTTTTCAACTCAGCCGTTCCCGACAGGCGACCTTTGAGTTTTAAACCTAGCCGTTCCCGACAGGCCCATTTACCTTTCCAGACAGGTAAACCACAGGTTTTCAACTTCAGCCGTTCCCGACAGGCACCCTTTGAGTTTTAAACTTAGCCGTTCTCGACAGGCCCATTTACCGTTCCCGACAGGTAACCCGCAGGTTTTCAACTTCAGCCGTTCCCGACAGGCGACCTTTGAGTTTTAAACCTAGCCGTTCCCGACAGGCCCATTTACCGTTCCAGACAGGTAAACCACAGGTTTTCAACTTCAGTCGTTCCAAACAGGCGACCTTTGAGTTCTAAACCTAGCCGTTCCCGACAGGCCCATTTACCGTTCCAGACAGGTAACCCACAGGTTTTAAACTTCAGCCGTTCCCGACAGGCGACCTATGAGTTTTAAACCTAGCCGTTCCCGACAGGCCCATTTACCATTCCCGAAAGGTAACCCGCTGGTTTTAAACTTCAGCCGTTCCCGACAGGCGACCTTTGAGTTTTAAACTAGCCGTTCACGACAGGCCCATTTACCGATCCAGACAGGTAAACCACAGGTTTTCAACTTCAGTCGTTCCCAACAGGCGACCTTTGAGTTTTAAACCTAGCCGTTCCCGACAGGCCCATTTCCTGTTCCAGACAGGTAACCCACAGGTTTTCAACTTCAGTCGTTCCCGACAGGCGACCTTTGAGTTTTAAACCTAGCCGTTCCTGACAGGCCCATTTACCGTTCCAGACAGGTAACCCGCAGGTTTTCAACTTCAGCCGTTCCCGACAGGCGACCTTTGAGTTTTAAACCTAGCCGTTCCCGACAGGCCCATTTACTGTTCCCGACAGGTAACCCGCAGGTTTTCAACTTCAGCCGTTCCCGACAGGCGACCTTTGAGTTTTAAACCTAGCCGTTCCCGACAGGCCTATTTACCGTTCCATACAGGTAAACCGCAGGTTTTCAACTTCAGTCGTTCCCGACAAGCGACCTTTCAGTTTTAAACCTAGCCGTTCGCGACAGGCCCATTTACCGTTCCAGACTGGTAACCACAGGTTTTCAACTTCAGCCGTTCCCGACAGGCGACCTTTGAGTTTTAAACCTAGCCGTTCCCGACATGCCCATTTACCGTTCCAGACAGGTAAACCACAGGTTTTCAACTTCAGCCGTTCCCGACAGGCACCCTTTGAGTTTTAAACTTAGCCGTTCCCGACAGGCCCATTTACCGTTCCCGACAAGTAACCCGCAGGTTTTCAACTTCAGCCGTTCCCGACAGGCGACCTTTGAGTTTTAAACCTTGCCGTTCCCGACAGGCACATTTACCGTTCCAGACAGGTAAACCACAGGTTTTCAACTTCAGTCGTTCCAAATAGGCGACCTTTGAGTTTTAAACCTAGCCGTTCCCGACAGGCGACCTATGAGTTTTAAACCTAGCCGTTCCCGACAGGCCCATTTACCGTTCCCGAAAGGTAACCCCCCAGGTTTTCAACTTCAGCCGTTCCCGACAGGCGACCTTTGAGTTTTAAACCTAGCCGTTCCCGACAGGCCCATTTACCGTTCCAGACAGGTAAACCGCAGGTTTTCAACTTCAGTCGTTCCCGACAAACGACCTTTGAGTTTTAAACCTAGCCGTTCGCGACAGGCCCATTTACCGTTCCAGACAGGTAACCACAGGTTTTCAACTTCAGCCGTTCCCGACAGGCGACCTTTGAGTTTTAAACCTAGCTGTTTCCGACAGGCCATTTACCGTTCCAGACAGGTAAACCACAGGTTTTTAACTTCAGCAGTTCCCAACAGGCGACCTTTGAGTTTTAAACCTAGCTGTTCCCGACAGGCCCATTTTCCGTTCTAGATAAGTAACCCACAGGTTTTCAATTTTAGCCGTTCCCGACAGGCGACCTTTGACTTTTAAACCTAGTCGTTCCCGACAGGCCCATTTACCTTTCCAGACAGGTAACCCACAAGTTTTCAACTTCAGCCGTTCCCGACAAGCGACCTTTGAGTTTTAAACCTAGCCGTTCCCGACAGGCCCATTTACCGTTCCAGACAGGTAAACCACAGGTTTCAACTTCAGCCGTTCCCGACAGGCGACCTTTGAGTTTTAAACCTAGCCGTTCCCGACAGTCCCATTTACCGTTCCAGACAGGTAAACCACAGGTTTTCAACTTCAGCCGTTCCCGACAGGCGACCTTTGAGTTTTAAACCTAGCCATTCCCGACAGGCCCATTTACCGTTCCAGACAGGTAAACCACAGGTTTTCAACTTCAGCCGTTCCCGATAAGCGACCTTTGAATTTTAAACCTAGCCGTTCCCGACAGGCCCATTTACCGTTCCAGACAGGTAAACCACAGGTTTTCAACTTCAGTCATTCCCGACAGGCGAACTTTGAGTTTAAAACCTAGCCATTCCCGACAGGCCCATTTACCGTTCCAGACAGGTAAACCACAGGTTTTCAACTTCAGCCGTTCCCGACCGGCGACCTTTGAGTTTTAAACCTAGCTGTTCCCGACAGGCCATTTACCGTTCCAGACAGGTAAACCACAGGTTTTTAACTTCAACAGTTCCCAACAGGCGACCTTTGAGTTTTAAACCTAGCTGTTCCCGACAGGCCCATTTTCCGTTCCAGATAGGTAACCCACAGGTTTTCAATTTCAGTCGTTCCCGACAGGCGACCTTTGAGTTTTAAACCTAGTCGTTCCCGACAGGCCCATTTACCATTCCAGACAGGTAACCCACAAGTTTTCAACTTCAGCCGTTCCCGACAGGCGACCTTTGAGTTTTAAACCTAGCCGTTCCAGACAGGCCCATTTACCGCTCCAGACAGGTAAACCACAGGTTTTCAACTTCAGCCATTCCCGACAGGCGACCTTTGAGTTTTAAACCTAGCCGTTCCCGACAGGCCCATTTACCGTTCCTGACAGGTAACCACACGTTTTCAACTTCAGCCTTTCCCGACAGGCGACCTTTGAGTTTTAAACCTAGCTGTTCCCGACAGGCCATTTACCGTTCCAGACAGGTAAACCACAGGTTTTTAACTTCAGCAGTTCCCAACAGGCGACCTTTGAGTTTTAAACCTAGCTGTTCCCCACAGGCCCATTTTCCGTTCTAGATAGGTAACCCACAGGTTTTCAATTTCAGTCGTTCCCGACAGGCGACCTTTGAGTTTTAAACCTAGTCGTTCCCGACAGGCCCATTTACCATTCCAGACAGGTAACCCACAAGTTTTCAACTTCAGCCGTTCCCGACAGGCGACCTTTGAGTTTTAAACCTAGCCGTTCCCGACAGGCCCATTTACCGTTCCAGACAGGTAAACCACAGGTTTTTAACTTCAGCCGTTCCCGACAGGCGACCTTTGAGTTTTAAACCTAGCCGTTCCCGACAGGCCCATTTACCGTTCCAGACAGGTAAACCACAGGTTTTCAACTTCAGCCGTTCCCGACAGGCGACCTTTGAGTTTTATACCAAGCCATTCCCGACAGGCCCATTTACCGTTCCAGACAGGTAAACCACAGGTTTTCAACTTCAGCCGTTCCTTACAGGCATCCTTTGAGTTTTAAACATAGCCATTCCCGACAGGCCCATTTACCGTTCCTGACAGGTAACCACACGTTTTCAACTTCAGCCGTTCCCGACAGGAGATCTTTGAGTTTTAAACCTAGCCGTTCCCGATAGGCCATTTACCGTTCCAGACAGGTAAACCACAGGTTTTCGACTTCAGCCGTTCCCAACAGGCGACCTTTGAGTTTTAAACCTAGCCGTTCCCCACAGGCCCATTTACCGTTCCAGATAGGTAACCCACGGGTTTTCAACTTCAGTCGTTCCCGACAGGCGACCTTTGAGTTTTAAACCTAGTCGTTCCCGACAGGCCCATTTACTGTTCCAGACAGGTAACCCACAGGTTTTCAACTTCAGCTGTTCCCGACAGGCGACCTTTGAGTTTTAAACCTAGCCGTTCCCGACAGGCCTATTTAGCGTTCCCGACAGGTAACCCGCAGATTTTCAACTTAAGCCGTTCCCGACAGGCGACCTTTGAGTTTTAAACCTAACCGTTCCCGACAGGTCCATTTACCGTTCCAGACAGGTAAACCACAGGTTTTCAACTTCAGCCGTTCCCAACAGGAGACCTTTGAGTTTTAAACCTAGCTGTTCCCGACAGGCCATTTACCGTTCCAGACAGGTAAACCACAGGTTTTTAACTTCAGCAGTTCCCAACAGGCGACCTTTGAGTTTTAAACCTAGCTGTTCCCGACAGGCCCATTTTCCGTTCCAGATAGGTAACCCACAGGTTTTCAATTTCAGCCGTTCCCGACAGGCGACCTTTGAGTTTTAAACCCAGTCGTTCCCGACAGGCCCATTTACCATTCCAGACAGGTAACCCACAAGTTTTCAACTTCAGCCGTTGAGTTTTAAACCTAGCCGTTCCCGATAGGCCCATTTACCGTTCCACACAGGTAAACCACATGTTTTCAACTTCAGCCGTTCCCGACAGGCGACTTTTGAGTTTTAAACCTAGCCGTTCCCGACAGGCCCATTTACCGTTCCAGACAGGTAAACCACAGGTTTTCAACTTCAGCCGTTCCCGACATGCGACCTTTGAGTTTTAAACCTAGCCATTCCCGATATGCCCATTTACCGTTCCAGATAGGTAAACCACAGGTTTTCAACTTCAGCCGTTCCTGACAGGCATCCTTTGAGTTTTAAACCTAGCCATTCCCGACAGGGCCATTTACCATTCCTGACAGGTAACCACACGTTTTCACCTTCAGCCGTTCCCGACAGGCTACCTTTGAGTTTTAAACCTTGCCGTTCCCGATAGGCCATTTACCGTTCCAGACAGGTAAACCACAGGTGTTCGACTTCAGCCGTTCCCAACAGGCGACCTTCGAGTTTTAAACCTAGCCGTTCCCGACAGGCCCATTTACCGTTCCAGATAGGTAACCCACAGGTTTTCAACTTCAGCCGTTCCCGACAGGCGACCTTTGAGTTTTAAACCTAGTCGTTCCCGACAGGCCCATTTACTGTTCCAGACAGGGAAACCACAGGTTTTCAACTTCAGCCGTTCCCGACAGGCGACCTTTGAGTTTTAAACCTAGCCGTTCCCGACAGGCCCATTTACCGTTCCAGACAGGTAAACCACAGGTTTTCAACTTCAGCCGTTCCCGACAGGCGACCTTTGAGTTTTATACCTAGCCATTCCCGACAGGCCCATTTACCGTTCCAGACAGGTAAACCACAGGTTTTCAACTTCAGCCGTTCCCGACAGGCGACCTTTGAGTTTTAAACCTAGTCGTTCCCGACAGGCCCATTTACCGTTCCAGACAGGTAAACCACAGGTTTTCAACTTCAGCCGTTCCCGACAGGCGACCTTTGAGTTTTAAACCTAGCCGTTCCCGACAGGCCCATTTACCGTTCCAGACAGGTAAACCACAGGTTTTCAACTTCAGCCGTTCCCGACAGGCGACCTTTGAGTTTTATACCTAGCCATTCCCGACAGGCCCATTTACCGTTCCAGACAGGTAAACCACAGGTTTTCAACTTCAGCCGTTCCTGACAGGCATCCTTTAAGTTTTAAACCTAGCCATTCCCGACAGGCCCATTTACCGTTCCTGACAGGTAACCACACGTTTTCAACTTCAGCCGTTCCCGACAGGAGATCTTTGAGTTTTAAACCTAGCCGTTCCCGATAGGCCATTTACCGTTCCAGACAGGTAAACCACAGGTTTTCGACTTCAGCCGTTCCCAACAGGCGACCTTTGAGTTTTAAACCTAGCCGTTCCCGACAGGCCCATTTACCGTTCCAGATAGGTAACCCACGGGTTTTCAACTTCAGTCGTTCCCGACAGGCGACCTTTGAGTTTTAAACATAGTCGTTCCCGACAGGCCCATTTACTGTTCCAGACAGGTAACCCACAGGTTTTCAACTTCAGCCGTTCCCGACAGGCGACCTTTGAGTTTTAAACCTAGCCGTTCCCGACAGGCCTATTTAGCGTTCCCGACAGGTAACCCGCAGATTTTCAACTTAAGCCGTTCCCGACAGGCGACCTTTGAGTTTTAAACCTAACCGTTCCCGACAGGTCCATTTACCGTTCCAGACAGGTAAACCACAGGTTTTCAACTTCAGCCGTTCCCAACAGGAGACCTTTGAGTTTTAAACCTAGCTGTTCCCGACAGGCCATTTACCGTTCCAGACAGGTAAACCACAGGTTTTTAACTTCAGCAGTTCCCAACAGGCGACCTTTGAGTTTTAAACCTAGCTGTTCCCGACAGGCCCATTTTCCGTTCCAGATAGGTAACCCACAGGTTTTCAATTTCAGCCGTTCCCGACAGGCGACCTTTGAGTTTTAAACCCAGTCGTTCCCGACAGGCCCATTTACCATTCCAGACAGGTAACCCACAAGTTTTCAACTTCAGCCGTTGAGTTTTAAACCTAGCCGTTCCCGACAGGCCCATTTACCGTTCCAGACAGGTAAACACATGTTTTCAACTTCGGCCGTTCCCGACAGGCGACCTTTGAGTTTTAAACCTAGCCGTTCCCGACAGGCCCATTTACCGTTCCAGACAGGTAAACCACAGGTTTTCAACTTCAGCCGTTCCCGACATGCGACCTTTGAGTTTTAAACCTAGCCATTCCCGATATGCCCATTTACCGTTCCAGACAGGTAAACCACAGGTTTTCAACTTCAGCCGTTCCTGACAGGCATCCTTTGAGTTTTAAACCTAGCCATTCCCGACAGGCCCATTTACCATTCCTGACAGGTAACCACACGTTTTCACCTTCAGCCGTTCCCGACAGGCGACCTTTGAGTTTTAAACCTTGCCGTTCCCGATAGGCCATTTACCGTTCCAGACAGGTAAACCACAGGTTTTCGACTTCAGCCGTTCCCAACAGGCGACCTTCGAGTTTTAAACCTAGCCGTTCCCGACAGGCCCATTTACCGTTCCAGATAGGTAACCCACAGGTTTTCAACTTCAGCCGTTCCCGACAGGCGACCTTTGAGTTTTAAACCTAGTCGTTCCCGACAGGCCCATTTACTGTTCCAGACAGGGAAACCACAGGTTTTCAACTTCAGCCGTTCCCGACAGGCGACCTTTGAGTTTTAAACCTAGCCGTTCCCGACAGGCCCATTTACCGTTCCAGACAGGTAAACCACAGGTTTTCAACTTCAGCCGTTCCCGACAGGCGACCTTTGAGTTTTATACCTAGCCATTCCCGACAGGCCCATTTACCGTTCCAGACAGGTAAACCACAGGTTTTCAACTTCAGCCGTTCCCGACAGGCGACCTTTGAGTTTTAAACCTAGCCGTTCCCGACAGGCCCATTTACCGTTCCAGACAGGTAAACCACAGGTTTTCAACTTCAGCCGTTCCCGACAGGCGACCTTTGAGTTTTAAACCTAGCCGTTCCCGACAGGCCCATTTACCGTTCCAGACAGGTAAACCACAGGTTTTCAACTTCAGCCGTTCCCGACAGGCGACCTTTGAGTTTTATACCTAGCCATTCCCGACAGGCCCATTTACCGTTCCAGACAGGTAAACCACAGGTTTTCAACTTCAGCCGTTCCTGACAGGCATCCTTTGAGTTTTAAACCTAGCCATTCCCGACAGGCCCATTTACCGTTCTTGACAGGTAACCACACGTTTTCAACTTCAGCCGTTCCCGACAGGAGATCTTTGAGTTTTAAACCTAGCCGTTCCCGATAGGCCATTTACCGTTCCAGACAGGTAAACCACAGGTTTTCGACTTCAGCCGTTCCCAACAGGCGACCTTTGAGTTTTAAACCTAGCCGTTCCCGACAGGCCCATTTACCGTTCCAGATAGGTAACCCACGGGTTTTCAACTTCAGTCGTTCCCGACAGGCGACCTTTGAGTTTTAAACATAGTCGTTCCCGACAGGCCCATTTACTGTTCCAGACAGGTAACCCACAGGTTTTCAACTTCAGCCGTTCCCGACAGGCGACCTTTGAGTTTTAAACCTAGCCGTTCCCGACAGGCCTATTTAGCGTTCCCGACAGGTAACCCGCAGATTTTCAACTTAAGCCGTTCCCGACAGGCGACCTTTGAGTTTTAAACCTAACCGTTCCCGACAGGTCCATTTACCGTTCCAGACAGGTAAACCACAGGTTTTCAACTTCAGCCGTTCCCAACAGGAGACCTTTGAGTTTTAAACCTAGCTGTTCCCGACAGGCCATTTACCGTTACAGACAGGTAAACCACAGGTTTTTAACTTCAGCAGTTCCCAACAGGCGACCTTTGAGTTTTAAACCTAGCTGTTCCCGACAGGCCCATTTTCCGTTCCAGATAGGTAACCCACAGGTTTTCAATTTCAGCCGTTCCCGACAGGCGACCTTTGAGTTTTAAACCCAGTCGTTCCCGACAGGCCCATTTACCATTCCAGACAGGTAACCCACAAGTTTTCAACTTCAGCCGTTGAGTTTTAAACCTAGTCGTTCCCGACAGGCCCATTTACCGTTCCAGACAGGTAAACACATGTTTTCAACTTCGGCCGTTCCCGACAGGCGACCTTTGAGTTTTAAACCTAGCCGTTCCCGACAGGCGCATTTACCGTTCCAGACAGGTAAACCACAAGTTTTCAACTTCAGCCGTTCCCGACATGCGACCTTTGAGTTTTAAACCTAGCCATTCCCGATATGCCCATTTACCGTTCCAGACAGGTAAACCACAGGTTTTCAACTTCAGCCGTTCCTGACAGGCATCCTTTGAGTTTTAAACCTAGCCATTCCCGACAGGCCCATTTACCATTCCTGACAGGTAACCACACGTTTTCACCTTCAGCCGTTCCCGACAGGCGACCTTTGAGTTTTAAACCTTGCCGTTCCCGATAGGCCATTTACCGTTCCAGACAGGTAAACCACAGGTTTTCGACATCAGCCGTTCCCAACAGGCGACCTTCGAGTTATAAACCTAGCCGTTCCCGACAGGCCCATTTACCGTTCCAGATAGGTAACCCACAGGTTTTCAACTTCAGCCGTTCCCGACAGGCGACCTTTGAGTTTTAAACCTAGTCGTTCCCGACAGGCCCATTTACTGTTCCAGACAGGTAAACCACAGGTTTTCAACTTCAGCCGTTCCCGACAGGCGACCTTTGAGTTTTAAACCTAGCCATTCCCGACAGGCCCATTTACCGTTCCTGACAGGTAACCACACGTTTTCAACTTCAGCCTTTCCCGACAGGCGACCTTTGAGTTTTAAACATAGCTGTTCCCGACAGGCCATTTACCGTTCCAGACAGGTAAACCACAGGTTTTTAACTTCAGCAGTTCCCAACAGGCGACCTTTGAGTTTTAAACCTAGCTGTTCCCGACAGGCCCATTTTCCGTTCCAGATAGGTAACCCACAGGTTTTCAATTTCAGCCGTTCCCGACAGGCGACCTTTGAGTTTTAAACCTAGTCGTTCCCGACAGGCCCATTTACCTTTCCAGACAGGTAACCTACAAGTTTTCAACTTCAGCCGTTCCCGACAAGCGACCTTTGAGTTTTAAACCTAGCCGTTCCCTACCGGCCCATTTACCGTTCCAGACAGGTAAACCACAGGTTTTCAACTTCAGCCGTTCCCGACAGGCGACCTTTGAGTTTTAAACCTAGCCGTTCCCGACAGTCCCATTTACCGTTCCAGACAGGTAAACCACAGGTTTTCAACTTCAGCCGTTCCCGACAGGCGACCTTTGAGTTTTAAACCTAGCCATTCCCGACAGGCCCATTTACCGTTCCAGACAGGTAAACCACAGGTTTTCAACTTCAGCCGTTCCTGACAGGCATCCTTTGAGTTTTAAACCCAGCCATTCCCGACAGGCCCATTTACCGTTCCTGACAGGTAACCACACATTTTCAACTCCAGCCGTTCTCGATAGGCACCCTTTGAGTTTTAAACCTAGCCGTTCCCGACAGGCACATTTACTGTTCCTGACAGGTAAACCACAGGTTTTCAACTTCAGCCGTTCCCGACAGGCGACCTTTGAGTTTTATACCTAGCCGTTCCCGACAGGCCCATTTACCGTTCCAGACAGGTAAACCTCAGGTTTTCAACTTCAGCCGTTCCCGACAGGCGACCTTTGAGTTTTAAACCTAGCCATTCCCGACAGGCCCATTTACCGTTCCAGACAGGTAAACCACAGGTTTTCAACTTCAGCCGTTCCTGACAGGCATCCTTTGAGTTTTAAACCTAGCCGTTCCCGACAGGCCCATTTACCGTTCCTGACAGGTAACCACACGTTTTCAACTTCAGCCTTTCCCGACAGGCGACCTTTGAGTTTTAAACCTAGCTGTTCCCGAAAGGCCATTTACCGTTCCAGACAGGTAAACCACAGGTTTTTAACTTCAGCAGTTCCCAACAGGCGACCTTTGAGTTTTAAACCTAGCTGTTCCCCACAGGCCCATTTTCCGTTCCAGATAGGTAACCCACAGGTTTTCGATTTTAGTCGTTCCCGACAGGTGACCTTTGAGTTTTAAACCTAGTCGTTCCCGACAGGCCCATTCACCATTCCAGACAGGTAACCCACAAGTTTTCAACTTCAGCCGTTCCCGACAGGCGACCTTTGAGTTTTAAACCTAGCCGTTCCCGACAGGCCCATTTACCGTTCCAGACAGGTAAACCACAGGTTTTCAACTTCAGCCGTTCCCGACAGGCGACCTTTGAGTTTTAAACCTAGCCGTTCCCGACAGGCCCATTTACCGTTCCAGACAGGTAAACCACAGGTTTTCAACTTCAGCCGTTCCCGACAGGCGACCTTTGAGTTTTATACCTAGCCATTCCCGACAGGCCCATTTACCGTTCCAGACAGGTAAACCACAGGTTTTCAACTTCAGCCGTTCCTGACAGGCATCCTTTGAGTTTTAAACCTAGCCATTCCCGACAGGCCCATTTACCGTTCCTGACAGGTAACCACACGTTTTCAACTTCAGCCGTTCCCGACAAGAGATCTTTGAGTTTTAAACCTAGCCGTTCCCGATAGGCCATTTACCGTTCCAGACAGGTAAACCACAGGTTTTCGACTTCAGCCGTTCCCAACAGGCGACCTTTGAGTTTTAAACCTAGCCGTTCCCGACAGGCCCATTTACCGTTCCAGATAGGTAACCCACGGGTTTTCAACTTCAGTCGTTCCCGACAGGCGACCTTTGAGTTTTAAACATAGTCGTTCCCGACAGGCCCATTTACTGTTCCAGACAGGTAACCCACAGGTTTTCAACTTCAGCCGTTCCCGACAGGAGACCTTTGAGTTTTAAACCTAGCCGTTCCCGACAGGCCTATTTAGCGTTCCCGACAGGTAACCCGCAGGTTTTCAACTTAAGCCGTTCCCGACAGGCGACCTTTGAGTTTTAAACCTAACCGTTCCCGACAGGTCCATTTACCGTTCCAGACAGGTAAACCACAGGTTTTCAACTTCAGCCGTTCCCAACAGGAGACCTTTGAGTTTTAAACCTAGCTGTTCCCGACAGGCCATTTACCGTTCCAGACAGGTAAACCACAGGTTTTTAACTTCAGCAGTTCCCAACAGGCGACCTTTGAGTTTTAAACCTAGCTGTTCCCGACAGGCCCATTTTCCGTTCCAGATAGGTAACCCACAGGTTTTCAATTTCAGCCGTTCCCGACAGGCGACCTTTGAGTTTTAAACCCAGTCGTTCCCGACAGGCCCATTTACCATTCCAGACAGGTAACCCACAAGTTTTCAACTTCAGCCGTTGAGTTTTAAACCTAGCCGTTCCCGACAGGCCCATTTAACGTTCCAGACAGGTAAACCACATGTTTTCAACTTCAGCCGTTCCCGACAGGCGACCTTTGAGTTTTAAACCTAGCCGTTCCCGACAGGCCCATTTACCGTTCCAGACAGGTAAACCACAGGTTTTCAACTTCAGCCGTTCCCAACATGCGACCTTTGAGTTTTAAACCTAGCCATTCCCGATAGGCCCATTTACCGTTCCAGACAGGTAAACCACAGGTTTTCAACTTCAGCCGTTCCTGACAGGCATCCTTTGAGTTTTAAACCTAGCCATTCCCGACAGGCCCATTTACCATTCCTGACAGGTAACCACACGTTTTCACCTTCAGCCGTTCCCGACAGGCGACCTTTGAGTTTTAAACCTTGCCGTTCCCGATAGGCCATTTACCGTTCCAGACAGGTAAACCACAGGTTTTCGACTTCAGCCGTTCCCAACAGGCGACCTTCGAGTTTTAAACCTAGCCGTTCCCGACAGGCCCATTTACCGTTCCAGATAGGTAACCCACAGGTTTTCAACTTCAGCCGTTCCCGACAGGAGACCTTTGAGTTTTAAACCTAGCTGTTCCCGACAGGCCATTTACCGTTCCAGACAGGTAAACCACAGGTTTTTAACTTCAGCAGTTCCCAACAGGCGACCTTTGAGTTTTAAACCTAGCTGTTCCCGACAGGCCCATTTTCCGTTCCAGATAGGTAACCCACAGGTTTTCAATTTCAGCCGTTCCCGACAGGCGACCTTTGAGTTTTAAACCCAGTCGTTCCCGACAGGCCCATTTACCATTCCAGACAGGTAACCCACAAGTTTTCAACTTCAGCCGTTGAGTTTTAAACCTAGCCGTTCCCGACAGGCCCATTTACCGTTCCAGACAGGTAAACCACATGTTTTCAACTTCAGCCGTTCCCGACAGGCGACCTTTGAGTTTTAAACCTTGTCGTTCCCGACAGGCCCATTTACCATTCCATACATGTAACCCACAGGTTTTCAACTTCAGCCGTTCCCGACAGGTGACCTTTGAGTTTTAAACCTAGCCGTTCCCGACAGGCCCATTTACCGTTCCAGACAGGTAAACCACAGGTTTTCAACTTCAACCGTTCCCGACAGGCGACCTTTAAGTTTTAAACCTAGCCGTTCCCGACAGGTCCATTTACCGTTCCAGACAGGTAAACCACAGGTTTTCAACTTCAGCCGTTCCCGACCGGCGACCTTTGAGTTTTAAACCTAGCCGTTCCCGACAGGTCCATTTACCATTCCAAACAGGTAACCCACAGGTTTTCAACTTTAGCTGTTCCAGACAGGCGACCTTTGAGTTTTAAACCAAGCTGTTCCCGACAGGCCCATTTACCGTTCCCGACACGTAACCTACAGGTTTTCAAGTCCAGCCGTTCCAGTCAGGCAAACTTTGAGTTTTAAACCTAGCCGTTCCCGACAGGCCCATTTTCCGTTCCAGATAGGTAACCCACAGGTTTTCAATTTCAGCCGTTCCCGACAGGCGACCTTTGAGTTTTAAACCTAGTCGTTCCCGACAGGCCCATTTACCATTCCAGACAGGTAACCCATAGGTTTTCAACTTCAGCCGTTCCCGACAGGCGACCTTTGAGTTTTAAACCTAGCCGTTCCCGACGGGCCCATTTACCGTTTCAGACAGGTAAACCACAGGTTTTCAACTTCAGCCGTTCCCGACAGGCGACCTTTGAGTTTTAAACCTAGCCATTCCCGACAGGCCCATTTACCGTTCCAGACAGGTAAACCACGGGTTTTCAACTTCAGCCGTTCCAGAAAGGCGACCTTTAAGTTTTAAACCTAGTTGTTCCTGACAGGCCCATTTACCATTCCCGACATGTAACCTACAGGTTTTCAACTCCAGCCGTTCCCGACAGCCACCCTTTGAGTTTTAAACCTAGCCGTTCCCGACAGGCCCATTTACCGTTCCTGACAGGTAACCACACGTTTTCAACTTCAGCCTTTCCCGACAGGCGACCTTTGAGTTTTAAACCTAGCTGTTCCCGACAGGCCATTTACCGTTCCAGACAGGTAAACCACAGGTTTTTAAATTCAGCAGTTCCCAACAGGCGACCTTTGAGTTTTAAACCTAGCTGTTCCCGACAGGCCCATTTTCCGTTCCAGATAGGTAACCCACAGGTTTTCAATTTCAGCCGTTCCCGACAGGCGACCTTTGAGTTTTAAACCTAGTCGTTCCCGACAGGCCCATTTACCTTTCCAGACAGGTAACCCACAAGTTTTCAACTTCAGCCGTTCCCGACAAGCGACCTTTGAGTTTTAAACCTAGCCATTCCCGACAGGCCCATTTACCGTTCCAGACAGGTAAACCACAAGTTTTCAACTTCAGCCGTTCCCGACAGGCGACCTTTAAGTTTTAAACCTAGCCGTTCCCGACAGTCCCATTTACCGTTCTAGACAGGTAAACCACAGGTTTTCAACTTCAGCCGTTCCCGACAGGCGACCTTTGAGTTTTAAACCTAGCCATTCCCGACAGGCCCATTTACCGTTCCAGACAGGTAAACCACAGGTTTTCAACTTCAGCCGTTCCTGACAGGCATCCTTTGAGTTTTAAACCCAGCCATTCCCGACAGGCCCATTTACCGTTCCTGACAGGTAACCACACGTTTTCAACTCCAGCCGTTCTCGATAGGCACCCTTTGAGTTTTAAACCTAGCCGTTCCCGACAGGCACATTTACTGTTCCTGACAGGTAACCACACGTTTTCAACTTCAGCCGTTCCCGACAGGCGACCTTTGAGTTTTAAACCTAGCTGTTCCCGACAGGCCATTAACCGTTCCAGACAGGTAAACCACAGGTTTTTAACTTCAACAGTTCCCAACAGGCGACCTTTGAGTTTTAAACCTTGCCGTTCCCGATAGGCCATTTACCGTTCCAGACAGGTAAACCACAGGTTTTCGACTTCAGCCGTTCCCAACAGGCGACCTTCGAGTTTTAAACCTAGCCGTTCCCGACAGGCCCATTTACCGTTCCAGATAGGTAACCCACAGGTTTTCAACTTCAGCCGTTCCCGACAGGAGACCTTTGAGTTTTAAACCTAGCTGTTCCCGACAGGCCATTTACCGTTCCAGACAGGTAAACCACAGGTTTTTAACTTCAGCAGTTCCCAACAGGCGACCTTTGAGTTTTAAACCTAGCTGTTCCCGACAGGCCCATTTTCCGTTCCAGATAGGTAACCCACAGGTTTTCAATTTCAGCCGTTCCCGACAGGCGACCTTTGAGTTTTAAACCCAGTCGTTCCCGACAGGCCCATTTACCATTCCAGACAGGTAACCCACAAGTTTTCAACTTCAGCCGTTGAGTTTTAAACCTAGTCGTTCCCGACAGGCCCATTTACCGTTCCAGACAGGTAAACCACATGTTTTCAACTTCAGCCGTTCCCGACAGGCGACCTTTGAGTTTTAAACCTAGTCGTTCCCGACAGGCCCATTTACCATTCCATACATGTAACCCACAGGTTTTCAACTTCAGCCGTTCCCGACAGGTGACCTTTGAGTTTTAAACCTAGCCGTTCCCGACAGGCCCATTTACCGTTCCAGACAGGTAAACCACAGGTTTTCAACTTCAACCGTTCCCGACAGGCGACCTTTAAGTTTTAAACCTAGCCGTTCCCGACAGGTCCATTTACCGTTCCAGACAGGTAAACCACAGGTTTTCAACTTCAGCCGTTCCCGACCGGCGACCTTTGAGTTTTAAACCTAGCCGTTCCCGACAGGTCCATTTACCATTCCAAACAGGTAACCCACAGGTTTTCAACTTTAGCTGTTCCAGACAGGCGACCTTTGAGTTTTAAACCAAGCTGTTCCCGACAGGCCCATTTACCGTTCCCGACACGTAACCTACAGGTTTTCAAGTCCAGCCGTTCCAGTCAGGCAAACTTTGAGTTTTAAACCTAGCCGTTCCCGACAGGCCCATTTTCCGTTCCAGATAGGTAACCCACAGGTTTTCAATTTCAGCCGTTCCCGACAGGCGACCTTTGAGTTTTAAACCTAGTCGTTCCCGACAGGCCCATTTACCATTCCAGACAGGTAACCCATAGGTTTTCAACTTCAGCCGTTCCCGACAGGCGACCTTTGAGTTTTAAACCTAGCCGTTCCCGACGGGCCCATTTACCGTTTCAGACAGGTAAACCACAGGTTTTCAACTTCAGCCGTTCCCGACAGGCGACCTTTGAGTTTTAAACCTAGCCATTCCCGACAGGCCCATTTACCGTTCCAGACAGGTAAACCACGGGTTTTCAACTTCAGCCGTTCCAGAAAGGCGACCTTTAAGTTTTAAACCTAGCTGTTCCTGACAGGCCCATTTACCATTCCCGACATGTAACCTACAGGTTTTCAACTCCAGCCGTTCCCGACAGCCACCCTTTGAGTTTTAAACCTAGCCGTTCCCGACAGGCCCATTTACCGTTCCTGACAGGTAACCACACGTTTTCAACTTCAGCCTTTCCCGACAGGCGACCTTTGAGTTTTAAACCTAGCTGTTCCCGACAGGCCATTTACCGTTCCAGACAGGTAAACCACAGGTTTTTAAATTCAGCAGTTCCCAACAGGCGACCTTTGAGTTTTAAACCTAGCTGTTCCCGACAGGCCCATTTTCCGTTCCAGATAGGTAACCCACAGGTTTTCAATTTCAGCCGTTCCCGACAGGCGACCTTTGAGTTTTAAACCTAGTCGTTCCCGACAGGCCCATTTACCTTTCCAGACAGGTAACCCACAAGTTTTCAACTTCAGCCGTTCCCGACAAGCGACCTTTGAGTTTTAAACCTAGCCATTCCCGACAGGCCCATTTACCGTTCCAGACAGGTAAACCACAAGTTTTCAACTTCAGCCGTTCCCGACAGGCGACCTTTGAGTTTTAAACCTAGCCGTTCCCGACAGTCCCATTTACCGTTCTAGACAGGTAAACCACAGGTTTTCAACTTCAGCCGTTCCCGACAGGCGACCTTTGAGTTTTAAACCTAGCCATTCCCGACAGGCCCATTTACCGTTCCAGACAGGTAAACCACAGGTTTTCAACTTCAGCCGTTCCTGACAGGCATCCTTTGAGTTTTAAACCCAGCCATTCCCGACAGGCCCATTTACCGTTCCTGACAGGTAACCACACGTTTTCAACTCCAGCCGTTCTCGATAGGCACCCTTTGAGTTTTAAACCTAGCCGTTCCCGACAGGCACATTTACTGTTCCTGACAGGTAACCACACGTTTTCAACTTCAGCCGTTCCCGACAGGCGACCTTTGAGTTTTAAACCTAGCTGTTCCCGACAGGCCATTAACCGTTCCAGACAGGTAAACCACAGGTTTTTAACTTCAACAGTTCCCAACAGACGACCTTTGAGTTTTAAACCTTGCCGTTCCCGATAGGCCATTTACCGTTCCAGACAGGTAAACCACAGGTTTTCGACTTCAGCCGTTCCCAACAGGCGACCTTCGAGTTTTAAACCTAGCCGTTCCCGACAGGCCCATTTACCGTTCCAGATAGGTAACCCACAGGTTTTCAACTTCAGCCGTTCCCGACAGGAGACCTTTGAGTTTTAAACCTAGCTGTTCCCGACAGGCCATTTACCGTTCCAGACAGGTAAACCACAGGTTTTTAACTTCAGCAGTTCCCAACAGGCGACCTTTGAGTTTTAAACCTAGCTGTTCCCGACAGGCCCATTTTCCGTTCCAGATAGGTAACCCACAGGTTTTCAATTTCAGCCGTTCCCGACAGGCGACCTTTGAGTTTTAAACCCAGTCGTTCCCGACAGGCCCATTTACCATTCCAGACAGGTAACCCACAAGTTTTCAACTTCAGCCGTTGAGTTTTAAACCTAGCCGTTCCCGACAGGCCCATTTACCGTTCCAGATAGTTAAACCACAGGTTTTCAACTTCAGCCGTTCCTGACAGGCGACCTTTGAGTTTTAAACCTAGCCGTTCCCGACAGGCCCATTTACCATTCCATACATGTAACCCACAGGTTTTCAACTTCAGCCGTTCCCGACAGGTGACCTTTGAGTTTTAAACCTAGCCGTTCCCGACAGGCCCATTTACCGTTCCAGACAGGTAAACCACAGGTTTTCAACTTCAACCGTTCCCGACAGGCGACCTTTAAGTTTTAAACCTAGCCGTTCCCGACAGGTCCATTTACCGTTCCAGACAGGTAAACCACAGGTTTTCAACTTCAGCCGTTCCCGACCGGCGACCTTTGAGTTTTAAACCTAGCCGTTCCCGACAGGTCCATTTACCATTCCAAACAGGTAACCCACAGGTTTTCAACTTTAGCTGTTCCAGACAGGCGACCTTTGAGTTTTAAACCAAGCTGTTCCCGACAGGCCCATTTACCGTTCCCGACACGTAACCTACAGGTTTTCAAGTCCAGCCGTTCCAGTCAGGCAAACTTTGAGTTTTAAACCTAGCCGTTCCCGACAGGCCCATTTTCCGTTCCAGATAGGTAACCCACAGGTTTTCAATTTCAGCCGTTCCCGACAGGCGACCTTTGAGTTTTAAACCTAGTCGTTCCCGACAGGCCCATTTACCATTCCAGACAGGTAACCCATAGGTTTTCAACTTCAGCCGTTCCCGACAGGCGACCTTTGAGTTTTAAACCTAGCCGTTCCCGACGGGCCCATTTACCGTTTCAGACAGGTAAACCACAGGTTTTCAACTTCAGCCGTTCCCGACAGGCGACCTTTGAGTTTTAAACCTAGCCATTCCCGACAGGCCCATTTACCGTTCCAGACAGGTAAACCACGGGTTTTCAACTTCAGCCGTTCCAGAAAGGCGACCTTTAAGTTTTAAACCTAGCTGTTCCTGACAGGCCCATTTACCATTCCCGACATGTAACCTACAGGTTTTCAACTCCAGCCGTTCCCGACAGCCACCCTTTGAGTTTTAAACCTAGCCGTTCCCGACAGGCCCATTTACCGTTCCTGACAGGTAACCACACGTTTTCAACTTCAGCCTTTCCCGACAGGCGACCTTTGAGTTTTAAACCTAGCTGTTCCCGACAGGCCATTTACCGTTCCAGACAGGTAAACCACAGGTTTTTAAATTCAGCAGTTCCCAACAGGCGACCTTTGAGTTTTAAACCTAGCTGTTCCCGACAGGCCCATTTTCCGTTCCAGATAGGTAACCCACAGGTTTTCAATTTCAGCCGTTCCCGACAGGCGACCTTTGAGTTTTAAACCTAGTCGTTCCCGACAGGCCCATTTACCTTTCCAGACAGGTAACCCACAAGTTTTCAACTTCAGCCGTTCCCGACAAGCGACCTTTGAGTTTTAAACCTAGCCATTCCCGACAGGCCCATTTACCGTTCCAGACAGGTAAACCACAAGTTTTCAACTTCAGCCGTTCCCGACAGGCGACCTTTGAGTTTTAAACCTAGCCGTTCCCGACAGTCCCATTTACCGTTCTAGACAGGTAAACCACAGGTTTTCAACTTCAGCCGTTCCCGACAGGCGACCTTTGAGTTTTAAACCTAGCCATTCCCGACAGGCCCATTTACCGTTCCAGACAGGTAAACCACAGGTTTTCAACTTCAGCCGTTCCTGACAGGCATCCTTTGAGTTTTAAACCCAGCCATTCCCGACAGGCCCATTTACCGTTCCTGACAGGTAACCACACGTTTTCAACTCCAGCCGTTCTCGATAGGCACCCTTTGAGTTTTAAACCTAGCCGTTCCTGACAGGCACATTTACTGTTCCTGACAGGTAACCACACGTTTTCAACTTCAGCCGTTCCCGACAGGCGACCTTTGAGTTTTAAACCTAGCTGTTCCCGACAGGCCATTAACCGTTCCAGACAGGTAAACCACAGGTTTTTAACTTCAACAGTTCCCAACAGGCGACCTTTGAGTTTTAAACCTAGCTGTTCCCGACAGGCCCATTTTCCGTTCCAGATAGGTAACCCACAGGTTTTAAATTTCAGTCGTTCCCGACAGGCGACCTTTGCGTTTTAAACCTAGTCGTTCCCGACAGGCCCATTTACCATTCCAGACAGGTAACCCACAAGTTTTCAACTTCAGCCGTTCCCGACAGGCGACCTTTGAGTTTTAAACCTAGCCGTTCCCGACAGGCCCATTTACCGTTCCAGACAGGTAAACCACAGGTTTTCAACTTCAGCCGTTCCCGACAGGCGACCTTTGAGTTTTAAACCTAGCCGTTCCCGACAGGCCCATTTACCGTTCCTGACAGGTAACCACACGTTTTCAACTTCAGCCTTTCCCGACAGACGACCTTTGAGTTTTAAACCTAGCTGTTCCCGACAGGCCATTTACCGTTCCAGACAGGTAAACCACAGGTTTTTAACTTCTGCAGTTCCCAACAGGCGACCTTTAAGTTTTAAACCTAGCTGTTCCCCACAGGCCCATTTTCCGTTCCAGATAGGTAACCCACAGGTTTTCAATTTCAGTCGTTCCCGACAGGCGACCTTTGAGTTTTAAACCTAGTCGTTCCCGACAGGCCCATTTACCATTCCAGACAGGTAACCCACAAGTTTTCAACTTCAGCCGTTCCCGACAGGCGACCTTTGAGTTTTAAACCTAGCCGTTCCCGACAGGCCCATTTACCGTTCCAGACAGGTAAACCACAGGTTTTCAACTTCAGCCGTTCCCGATAGGCGACCTTTGAGTTTTAAACCTAGCCGTTCCCGACAGGCCCATTTACCGTTCCAGACAGGTAAACCACAGGTTTTCAACTTCAGCCGTTCCCGACAGGCGACCTTTGAGTTTTATACCTAGCCATTCCCGACAGGCCCATTTACCGTTCCAGACAGGTAAACCACAGGTTTTCAACTTCAGCCGTTCCTGACAGGCATCCTTTGAGTTTTAAACCTAGCCATTCCCGACAGGCCCATTTACCGTTCCTGACAGGTAACCACACGTTTTCAACTTCAGCCGTTCCCGACAGGAGATCTTTGAGTTTTAAACCTAGCCGTTCCCGATAGGCCATTTACCGTTCCAGACAGGTAAAACACAGGTTTTCGACTTCAGCCGTTCCCAACAGGCGACCTTTGAGTTTTAAACCTAGCCGTTCCCGACAGGCCCATTTACCGTTCCAGATAGGTAACCCACGGGTTTTCAACTTCAGTCGTTCCCGACAGGCGACCTTTGAGTTTTAAACCTAGTCGTTCCCGACAGGCCCATTTACTGTTCCAGACAGGTAACCCACAGGTTTTCAACTTCAGCCGTTCCCGACAGGCGACCTTTGAGTTTTAAACCTAGCCGTTCCCGACAGGCCTATTTAGCGTTCTCGACAGGTAACCCGCAGGTTTTCAACTTAAGCCGTTCCTGACAGGCGACCTTTGAGTTTTAAACCTAACCGTTCCCGACAGGTCCATTTACCGTTCCAGACAGGTAAACCACAGGTTTTCAACTTCAGCCGTTCCCAACAGGAGACCTTTGAGTTTTAAACCTAGCTGTTCCCGATAGGCCATTTACCGTTCCAGATAGGTAAACCACAGGTTTTTAACTTCAGCAGTTCCCAACAGGCGACCTTTGAGTTTTAAACCTAGCTGTTCCCGACAGGCCCATTTTCCGTTCCAGATAGGTAACCCACAGGTTTTCAATTTCAGCCGTTCCCGACAGGCGACCTTTGAGTTTTAAACCCAGTCGTTCCCGACAGGCCCATTTACCATTCCAGACAGGTAACCCACAAGTTTTCAACTTCAGCCGTTGAGTTTTAAACCTAGCCGTTCCCGACAGGCCCATTTACCGTTCCAGACAGGTAAACCACATGTTTTCAACTTCAGCCGTTCCCGACAGGCGACCTTTGAGTTTTAAACCTAGCCGTTCCCCACAGGCCCATTTACCGTTCCAGACAGGTAAACCACAGGTTTTCAACTTCAGCCGTTCCCGACATGCGACCTTTGAGTTTTAAACCTAGCCATTCCCGATAGGCCCATTTACCGTTCCAGACAGGTAAACCACAGGTTTTCAACTTCAGCCGTTCCTGACAGGCATCCTTTGAGTTTTAAACCTAGCCATTCCCGACAGGCCCATTTACCATTCCTGACAGGTAACCACACGTTTTCACCTTCAGCCGTTCCCGACAGGCGACCTTTGAGTTTTAAACCTTGCCGTTCCCGATAGGCCATTTACCGTTCCAGACAGGTAAACCACAGGTTTTCGACTTCAGCCGTTCCCAACAGGCGACCTTCGAGTTTTAAACCTAGCCGTTCCCGACAGGCCCATTTACCGTTCCAGATAGGTAACCCACAGGTTTTCAACTTCAGCCGTTCCCGACAGGCGACCTTTGAGTTTTAAACCTAGTCGTTCCCGACAGGCCCATTTACTGTTCCAGACAGGTAACCCACAGGTTTTTAACTTCAGCCGTTCCCGACAGGCGACCTTTGAGTTTTAAACCTAGCTGTTCCCGACAGGCCTATTTAGCGTTCCCGACAGGTAACCCGCAGGTTTTCAACTTCAGCCGTTCCCGACAGGCGACCTTTGAGTTTTAAACCTAGCCGTTCCCGACAGGCCCATTTACCGTTCCAGATAGTTAAACCACAGGTTTTCAACTTCAGCCGTTCCTGACAGGCGACCTTTGAGTTTTAAACCTAGCCGTTCCCGACAGGCCCATTTACCGTTCCAGACAGGTAAACCACAGGTTTTCAACTTCAGCCGTTCCCGATAGGCGACCTTTGAGTTTTAAACCTAGCCGTTCCCGACAGGCCCATTTACCGTTCCAGACAGGTAAACCACAGGTTTTCAACTTCAGCCGTTCCCGACAGGCGACCTTTGAGTTTTATACCTAGCCATTCCCGACAGGCCCATTTACCGTTCCAGACAGGTAAACCACAGGTTTTCAACTTCAGCCGTTCCTGACAGGCATCCTTTGAGTTTTAAACCTAGCCATTCCCGACAGGCCCATTTACCGTTCCTGACAGGTAACCACACGTTTTCAACTTCAGCCGTTCCCGACAGGAGATCTTTGAGTTTTAAACCTAGCCGTTCCCGATAGGCCATTTACCGTTCCAGACAGGTAAAACACAGGTTTTCGACTTCAGCCGTTCCCAACAGGCGACCTTTGAGTTTTAAACCTAGCCGTTCCCGACAGGCCCATTTACCGTTCCAGATAGGTAACCCACGGGTTTTCAACTTCAGTCGTTCCCGACAGGCGACCTTTGAGTTTTAAACCTAGTCGTTCCCGACAGGCCCATTTACTGTTCCAGACAGGTAACCCACAGGTTTTCAACTTCAGCCGTTCCCGACAGGCGACCTTTGAGTTTTAAACCTAGCCGTTCCCGACAGGCCTATTTAGCGTTCTCGACAGGTAACCCGCAGGTTTTCAACTTAAGCCGTTCCTGACAGGCGACCTTTGAGTTTTAAACCTAACCGTTCCCGACAGGTCCATTTACCGTTCCAGACAGGTAAACCACAGGTTTTCAACTTCAGCCGTTCCCAACAGGAGACCTTTGAGTTTTAAACCTAGCTGTTCCCGATAGGCCATTTACCGTTCCAGATAGGTAAACCACAGGTTTTTAACTTCAGCAGTTCCCAACAGGCGACCTTTGAGTTTTAAACCTAGCTGTTCCCGACAGGCCCATTTTCCGTTCCAGATAGGTAACCCACAGGTTTTCAATTTCAGCCGTTCCCGACAGGCGACCTTTGAGTTTTAAACCCAGTCGTTCCCGACAGGCCCATTTACCATTCCAGACAGGTAACCCACAAGTTTTCAACTTCAGCCGTTGAGTTTTAAACCTAGCCGTTCCCGACAGGCCCATTTACCGTTCCAGACAGGTAAACCACATGTTTTCAACTTCAGCCGTTCCCGACAGGCGACCTTTGAGTTTTAAACCTAGCCGTTCCCCACAGGCCCATTTACCGTTCCAGACAGGTAAACCACAGGTTTTCAACTTCAGCCGTTCCCGACATGCGACCTTTGAGTTTTAAACCTAGCCATTCCCGATAGGCCCATTTACCGTTCCAGACAGGTAAACCACAGGTTTTCAACTTCAGCCGTTCCTGACAGGCATCCTTTGAGTTTTAAACCTAGCCATTCCCGACAGGCCCATTTACCATTCCTGACAGGTAACCACACGTTTTCACCTTCAGCCGTTCCCGACAGGCGACCTTTGAGTTTTAAACCTTGCCGTTCCCGATAGGCCATTTACCGTTCCAGACAGGTAAACCACAGGTTTTCGACTTCAGCCGTTCCCAACAGGCGACCTTCGAGTTTTAAACCTAGCCGTTCCCGACAGGCCCATTTACCGTTCCAGATAGGTAACCCACAGGTTTTCAACTTCAGCCGTTCCCGACAGGCGACCTTTGAGTTTTAAACCTAGTCGTTCCCGACAGGCCCATTTACTGTTCCAGACAGGTAACCCACAGGTTTTTAACTTCAGCCGTTCCCGACAGGCGACCTTTGAGTTTTAAACCTAGCTGTTCCCGACAGGCCTATTTAGCGTTCCCGACAGGTAACCCGCAGGTTTTCAACTTCAGCCGTTCCCGACAGGCGACCTTTGAGTTTTAAACCTAGCCGTTCCCGACAGGCCCATTTACCGTTCCAGATAGTTAAACCACAGGTTTTCAACTTCAGCCGTTCCTGACAGGCGACCTTTGAGTTTTAAACCTAGCCGTTCCCGACAGGCCCATTTACCGTTCCAGACAGGTAAACCACAGGTTTTCAACTTCAGCCGTTCCCGATAGGCGACCTTTGAGTTTTAAACCTAGCCGTTCCCGACAGGCCCATTTACCGTTCCAGACAGGTAAACCACAGGTTTTCAACTTCAGCCGTTCCCGACAGGCGACCTTTGAGTTTTATACCTAGCCATTCCCGACAGGCCCATTTACCGTTCCAGACAGGTAAACCACAGGTTTTCAACTTCAGCCGTTCCTGACAGGCATCCTTTGAGTTTTAAACCTAGCCATTCCCGACAGGCCCATTTACCGTTCCTGACAGGTAACCACACGTTTTCAACTTCAGCCGTTCCCGACAGGAGATCTTTGAGTTTTAAACCTAGCCGTTCCCGATAGGCCATTTACCGTTCCAGACAGGTAAACCACAGGTTTTCGACTTCAGCCGTTCCCAACAGGCGACCTTTGAGTTTTAAACCTAGCCGTTCCCGACAGGCCCATTTACCGTTCCAGATAGGTAACCCACGGGTTTTCAACTTCAGTCGTTCCCGACAGGCGACCTTTGAGTTTTAAACCTAGTCGTTCCCGACAGGCCCATTTACTGTTCCAGACAGGTAACCCACAGGTTTTCAACTTCAGCCGTTCCCGACAGGCGACCTTTGAGTTTTAAACCTAGCCGTTCCCGACAGGCCTATTTAGCGTTCTCGACAGGTAACCCGCAGGTTTTCAACTTAAGCCGTTCCTGACAGGCGACCTTTGAGTTTTAAACCTAACCGTTCCCGACAGGTCCATTTACCGTTCCAGACAGGTAAACCACAGGTTTTCAACTTCAGCCGTTCCCAACAGGAGACCTTTGAGTTTTAAACCTAGCTGTTCCCGACAGGCCATTTACCGTTCCAGATAGGTAAACCACAGGTTTTTAACTTCAGCAGTTCCCAACAGGCGACCTTTGAGTTTTAAACCTAGCTGTTCCCGACAGGCCCATTTTCCGTTCCAGATAGGTAACCCACAGGTTTTCAATTTCAGCCGTTCCCGACAGGCGACCTTTGAGTTTTAAACCCAGTCGTTCCCGACAGGCCCATTTACCATTCCAGACAGGTAACCCACAAGTTTTCAACTTCAGCCGTTGAGTTTTAAACCTAGCTGTTCCCGACAGGCCCATTTACCGTTCCAGACAGGTAAACCACATGTTTTCAACTTCAGCCGTTCCCGACAGGCGACCTTTGAGTTTTAAACCTAGCCGTTCCCCACAGGCCCATTTACCGTTCCAGACAGGTAAACCACAGGTTTTCAACTTCAGCCGTTCCCGACATGCGACCTTTGAGTTTTAAACCTAGCCATTCCCGATAGGCCCATTTACCGTTCCAGACAGGTAAACCACAGGTTTTCAACTTCAGCCGTTCCTGACAGGCATCCTTTGAGTTTTAAACCTAGCCATTCCCGACAGGCCCATTTACCATTCCTGACAGGTAACCACACGTTTTCACCTTCAGCCGTTCCCGACAGGCGACCTTTGAGTTTTAAACCTTGCCGTTCCCGATAGGCCATTTACCGTTCCAGACAGGTAAACCACAGGTTTTCGACTTCAGCCGTTCCCAACAGGCGACCTTCGAGTTTTAAACCTAGCCGTTCCCGACAGGCCCATTTACCGTTCCAGATAGGTAACCCACAGGTTTTCAACTTCAGCCGTTCCCGACAGGCGACCTTTGAGTTTTAAACCTAGTCGTTCCCGACAGGCCCATTTACTGTTCCAGACAGGTAACCCACAGGTTTTTAACTTCAGCCGTTCCCGACAGGCGACCTTTGAGTTTTAAACCTAGCTGTTCCCGACAGGCCTATTTAGCGTTCCCGACAGGTAACCCGCAGGTTTTCAACTTCAGCCGTTCCCGACAGGCGACCTTTGAGTTTTAAACCTAGCCGTTCCCGACAGGCCCATTTACCGTTCCAGATAGTTAAACCACAGGTTTTCAACTTCAGCCGTTCCTGACAGGCGACCTTTGAGTTTTAAACCTAGCCGTTCCCGACAGGCCCATTTACCGTTCCAGACAGGTAAACCACAGGTTTTCAACTTCAGCCGTTCCCGATAGGCGACCTTTGAGTTTTAAACCTAGCCGTTCCCGACAGGCCCATTTACCGTTCCAGACAGGTAAACCACAGGTTTTCAACTTCAGCCGTTCCCGACAGGCGACCTTTGAGTTTTATACCTAGCCATTCCCGACAGGCCCATTTACCGTTCCAGACAGGTAAACCACAGGTTTTCAACTTCAGCCGTTCCTGACAGGCATCCTTTGAGTTCTAAACCTAGCCATTCCCGACAGGCCCATTTACCGTTCCTGACAGGTAACCACACGTTTTCAACTTCAGCCGTTCCCGACAGGAGATCTTTGAGTTTTAAACCTAGCCGTTCCCCACAGGCCCATTTACCGTTCCAGACAGGTAAACCACAGGTTTTCAACTTCAGCCGTTCCCGACATGCGACCTTTGAGTTTTAAACCTAGCCATTCCCGATAGGCCCATTTACCGTTCCAGACAGGTAAACCACAGGTTTTCAACTTCAGCCGTTCCTGACAGGCATCCTTTGAGTTTTAAACCTAGCCATTCCCGACAGGCCCATTTACCATTCCTGACAGGTAACCACACGTTTTCACCTTCAGCCGTTCCCGACAGGCGACCTTTGAGTTTTAAACCTTGCCGTTCCCGATAGGCCATTTACCGTTCCAGACAGGTAAACCACAGGTTTTCGACTTCAGCCGTTCCCAACAGGCGACCTTCGAGTTTTAAACCTAGCCGTTCCCGACAGGCCCATTTACCGTTCCAGATAGGTAACCCACAGGTTTTCAACTTCAGCCGTTCCCGACAGGCGACCTTTGAGTTTTAAACCTAGTCGTTCCCGACAGGCCCATTTACTGTTCCAGACAGGTAACCCACAGGTTTTTAACTTCAGCCGTTCCCGACAGGCGACCTTTGAGTTTTAAACCTAGCTGTTCCCGACAGGCCTATTTAGCGTTCCCGACAAGTAACCCGCAGGTTTTCAACTTCAGCCGTTCCCGACAGGCGACCTTTGAGTTTTAAACCTAGCCGTTCCCGACATGCCCATTTACCGTTCCAGATAGTTAAACCACAGGTTTTCAACTTCAGCCGTTCCTGACAGGCGACCTTTGAGTTTTAAACCTAGCCGTTCCCGACAGGCCCATTTACCGTTCCAGACAGGTAAACCACAGGTTTTCAACTTCAGCCGTTCCCGATAGGCGACCTTTGAGTTTTAAACCTAGCCGTTCCCGACAGGCCCATTTACCGTTCCAGACAGGTAAACCACAGGTTTTCAACTTCAGCCGTTCCCGACAGGCGACCTTTGAGTTTTATACCTAGCCATTCCCGACAGGCCCATTTACCGTTCCAGACAGGTAAACCACAGGTTTTCAACTTCAGCCGTTCCTGACAGGCATCCTTTGAGTTTTAAACCTAGCCATTCCCGACAGGCCCATTTACCGTTCCTGACAGGTAACCACACGTTTTCAACTTCAGCCGTTCCCGACAGGAGATCTTTGAGTTTTAAACCTAGCCGTTCCCCACAGGCCCATTTACCGTTCCAGACAGGTAAACCACAGGTTTTCAACTTCAGCCGTTCCCGACATGCGACCTTTGAGTTTTAAACCTAGCCATTCCCGATAGGCCCATTTACCGTTCCAGACAGGTAAACCACAGGTTTTCAACTTCAGCCGTTCCTGACAGGCATCCTTTGAGTTTTAAACCTAGCCATTCCCGACAGGCCCATTTACCATTCCTGACAGGTAACCACACGTTTTCACCTTCAGCCGTTCCCGACAGGCGACCTTTGAGTTTTAAACCTTGCCGTTCCCGATAGGCCATTTACCGTTCCAGACAGGTAAACCACAGGTTTTCGACTTCAGCCGTTCCCAACAGGCGACCTTCGAGTTTTAAACCTAGCCGTTCCCGACAGGCCCATTTACCGTTCCAGATAGGTAACCCACAGGTTTTCAACTTCAGCCGTTCCCGACAGGCGACCTTTGAGTTTTAAACCTAGTCGTTCCCGACAGGCCCATTTACTGTTCCAGACAGGTAACCCACAGGTTTTTAACTTCAGCCGTTCCCGACAGGCGACCTTTGAGTTTTAAACCTAGCTGTTCCCGACAGGCCTATTTAGCGTTCCCGACAGGTAACCCGCAGGTTTTCAACTTCAGCCGTTCCCGACAGGCGACCTTTGAGTTTTAAACCTAGCCGTTCCCGACAGGCCCATTTACCGTTCCAGATAGTTAAACCACAGGTTTTCAACTTCAGCCGTTCCTGACAGGCGACCTTTGAGTTTTAAACCTAGCCGTTCCCGACAGGCCCATTTACCGTTCCAGACAGGTAAACCACAGGTTTTCAACTTCAGCCGTTCCCGATAGGCGACCTTTGAGTTTTAAACCTAGCCGTTCCCGACAGGCCCATTTACCGTTCCAGACAGGTAAACCACAGGTTTTCAACTTCAGCCGTTCCCGACAGGCGACCTTTGAGTTTTATACCTAGCCATTCCCGACAGGCCCATTTACCGTTCAAGACAGGTAAACCACAGGTTTTCAACTTCAGCCGTTCCTGACAGGCATCCTTTGAGTTTTAAACCTAGCCATTCCCGACAGGCCCATTTACCGTTCCTGACAGGTAACCACACGTTTTCAACTTCAGCCGTTCCCGACAGGAGATCTTTGAGTTTTAAACCTAGCCGTTCCCCACAGGCCCATTTACCGTTCCAGACAGGTAAACCACAGGTTTTCAATTTCAGCCGTTCCCGACATGCGACCTTTGAGTTTTAAACCTAGCCATTCCCGATAGGCCCATTTACCGTTCCAGACAGGTAAACCACAGGTTTTCAACTTCAGCCGTTCCTGACAGGCATCCTTTGAGTTTTAAACCTAGCCATTCCCGACAGGCCCATTTACCATTCCTGACAGGTAACCACACGTTTTCACCTTCAGCCGTTCCCGACAGGCGACCTTTGAGTTTTAAACCTTGCCGTTCCCGATAGGCCATTTACCGTTCCAGACAGGTAAACCACAGGTTTTCGACTTCAGCCGTTCCCAACAGGCGACCTTCGAGTTTTAAACCTAGCCGTTCCCGACAGGCCCATTTACCGTTCCAGATAGGTAACCCACAGGTTTTCAACTTCAGCCGTTCCCGACAGGCGACCTTTGAGTTTTAAACCTAGTCGTTCCCGACAGGCCCATTTACTGTTCCAGACAGGTAACCCACAGGTTTTTAACTTCAGCCGTTCCCGACAGGCGACCTTTGAGTTTTAAACCTAGCTGTTCCCGACAGGCCTATTTAGCGTTCCCGACAGGTAACCCGCAGGTTTTCAACTTCAGCCGTTCCCGACAGGCGACCTTTGAGTTTTAAACCTAGCCGTTCCCGACAGGCCCATTTACCGTTCCAGATAGTTAAACCACAGGTTTTCAACTTCAGCCGTTCCTGACAGGCGACCTTTGAGTTTTAAACCTAGCCGTTCCCGACAGGCCCATTTACCGTTCCAGACAGGTAAACCACAGGTTTTCAACTTCAGCCGTTCCCGATAGGCGACCTTTGAGTTTTAAACCTAGCCGTTCCCGACAGGCCCATTTACCGTTCCAGACAGGTAAACCACAGGTTTTCAACTTCAGCCGTTCCCGACAGGCACCCTTTGAGTTTTGAACCTATCCGTTCCCGACAGGCCCATTTACCATTCTCGACAAGTAACCCGCAGGTTTTCAACTTCAGCCGTTCCCAACAGGAATTCTTTAAGCTCCAGCCGTTCCCGACAGGCACCCTTTGGGTTTCATTTGTTTCAGACTCTTTTCCACAATTATCTTTTCCCGCAACTCCTTCATATATCTTATTCGCTTCCCCACAGAGCGCAAATTTTCTGGTTATTTTTGTATTCAATCCCTATGTCCCTTGAATGTCTGACGGCCGTTGCTCTTATCCCTTCAGGTCCACAGTTGATTGAATAGGGGCAGCTGTAATACCCCAAAATTTGCCCTCTTTTCTTTTAGCACTAACTGCTTATGCTTCACTTTATTTGCATTGTCACTCTTGCATTTGCATGATTTCTTTTGGGCACGGGATCAAGGTGGTTTCCAGCAGCTCGTGGTGTTATCAGCCAGTATTATTTTCAGCAGTACACAGAGCCAAGCAGACGGTTTTCAAAGTCTTTTTGAGCATTTATTTTGCTCATTAGATGATTTGATGATCAGAAACCCTGGCAGTCATTTCTCGCTTAGTTATTCAGCATCAGGCATTATTTAATTCAGCAGGATATTCTGAGGTGTCAGCAAGAATTTGTGTTTCATTCCAAGTGCTACTCAGTAGCAATGCCAAGTTTTGGGCTTCAGAGGCTTAATGGTTTCAAAACAACTGTCAGAAGTCCCTTTTCCAAGTTTCCCTCCAAAAGGCGCCAAAATTCAAAATTTGCACCGTGTAACCGGTTACAGCGTATCTGATAACCGGTTACCCTTTGGTTTTTCTACGCGTTTCTTCTGTTTTTGAACTGAGTAACCGGTTAGCAGATATGCTGTAACCGGTTACTCTGGGCAAAATTTGAAAAATTCAGTTTGCATCATTGGTGATCATGTGATTGGCATGTGCACGTGGGGAAGGATCTAGAATTGATATTTTCATCATTTTCCACCCAAAATTTAAATTCCTTCCAACATTTTCCACTCTAATTCCTCATTTCCTTTCCTAATCCATTTTCACCCCAATTTATACCCACTAAACCTCACTCCAAACCCAAGCTTAACTCCTAACCTAGGGGTTATTTAAATCAATTCATTCCAAACCTCAAGAGGACCTAGATCATTTTTTCACTCTCAATTTTCATAATTTTGCTCTCAATCCTCTCTCACATTTTCACTCCAATTCCATTTTGCACCACACTCAAAGCTCTTTTTCAAAGATTAACAAGTTCTTCATTGGAACTTGTTAATTCTTGAGCTAAAGCCTCTCATCATCACTACATTTCTGCTTTTCAACTTGGATTTTCGTTTGGATCTAGTTCTGAATTTTCAGAAGTGATTTTTGGAAGTGATTTTGGAGTTTTGGTTGCTTATTGCTTGGATCTTCAACTTTTGAGTGCAATGAGCTTGTGGATCTTGGATTTCTCTACTTGGATTCATCAAATTCTGTTTACAACACTCACCAAAGCGAATCTCAGCTTTGTAGGTTGGTTAATTTCAGATCCATACTCATTTTAGCTTAATTGCAACTTACACAATGTAGATCCATGATTTTTGTTGTGTTTTGATCATTTTGGTTGATTTTGATTGTGGATGTTGATGATTACTGGATCTAAATGATGTTTGAATATTGTGTTTGAACCTAATTTTCGTGCATTATTGATTACATGATCATTGGACATGATTACATAAGTGGTTTGCTGCTGAAAAGTGCTTTTGAAACTGATTTTTTTCACTACTGTCCCAGAGTAACCGGTTAGCAGTTATGCTGTAACCGGTTACACTGTGTATTTTCAGCGCAATTGGAGCAATTTTGAACTGTGTAACCGGTTAGCAGTTATGCTGTAACCGGTTACCACTGAAGCAGAACTTGATTTTCTTGCTTTTTTTTGGTTGTTTATGATCCTTTTCATGTCTAAACTTTATGGATTGATATGGCGATGACGTGTGGATCATTCTTGAGCTGTTGCACCTCACACTATTGCATGAACACAATTTTTCGACACGTGACTCTTGGATTTGTATCGTTTATGAACATGTTTGCGTTGTTGCATTCTTGATGTGATGAACACATAACACACACTCCTTGAGCATGTTAATTGTCGATTAATGCTTGTATTGCTGGAAGTGCGTTATGCATGCTTGTTTGCTTTCTATGTCATGAGATGCATACTTGATTTGTCTTGTTCATGTACCAAATGATGTGCATTCTTTCATGATGATTTCAAGTTTTGTTCACTATGGTTTGTGCTATGATTGTGATCATGTTTGACTGAAGAATGTGTGATGCTTGATACATGCTCATTGTGCCATAATTGCATCATTTTCAAATGTATTGCATGCTGCCCTATTTCTACTGCTGTGTATGTGCATATGTGCTACTGTTTGGTCTTTTACACCTCTTTTTGTGCTGAACTGTGTGCTGTTATAAGTTGTCTTGTTTGTGTGCTGCTTTTATCGCTGTACAGGTGCTGGTGCGCTGTCGTAGCCGCTGTCTTTTTGTTCTGTTTCTCGTTTCCGCTTAGCTTTTGCATGCTAACTTAGGTAGATGTTTCCCTTCTTACCTCGACCTTAGGGCCACCATCGCATGACAACATTAGGATAAAATTCCCCCTTAGTGTCTTTCTTTTCCTTTGAGTCCTCTCTTCTCATCTCATAACACTTCTTAAAACACTTAATAAATATAACGTATATTGCGCTCGAGCCTTAAGTGTAGGAAATGAAGAACGAGGGGTCTCCCCTACTCTTCTAGAGTGTTTAGCATACGTCCCATTTGGGGACGACCATGCGATTCACTCGTTCCCGCACGGTAGACTTTGGTACAATATAAGTTACGAACTAACTTCAATCCACTTCTTCTAAAAAACACAAAACAAACTCAAACCTTTTTCATCCTTCGGGATCTTTAAGTCTCAAACTCATTTTCAGAAAGGGCACGTCGCAAACAGGCCTCGACCCTAACTGCCGGACGTGAACTTAACGTCGCTCATAAAAAACACCGACCTCATTAGGTCGAACTACGACCGCTTTGATTCCACTTTCCCGTCCGATTGAGGATACTTAGGCACGATATGCGATATCTCGACGAGCAACCTCCCCCTTAGTTCGTGTCTGAACTACGTTGACTCTGAATTTTCCATTGCATGAGGGAGTACGTAGGCGTAGGACGAGCGATGTCCTATCGAGTCACTTCTTTTTCTTTTCTTCTTCGTTTCTCCATTCTTTTCCGTTCCCATTCCTTCGCCTTTCCAGTAGCAGTGGAGCTCCAGGCGAAGACACCCTTTGATCGAGACAGCAAGCGTGGATCCCATCGAGTACGATGGACGCGTGAGGGTGCTAATACCTTCCCCTCGCGTAACCGACTCCCTTACCCGTTTCTCTTGGCCACGAGACCATGTCTTTTTCCTTCCCTCAGGTTTACGCAGTGTTTCCTTTCCCTCTCTTGGGATAAATACACATTGCTGGCGACTCTGTTTCCGTGCCACTTTCGCGTTTGTACTTGGATGAAAATCCTGGGAGCGACAGTTGAAAACCAGGATCGAGGGGAAGTTTAAATCAGAAACTGAGACCAGTTCCTTGGTAGGAAACCAGGATCGAGGGGAAGTTTAAATCAGAAACTGAGACCAGTTCCTTGGTTGAAAACCAGGATCGAGGGGAAGTTTACTTCAGAAAACCGAGACAGTTCCTTGGCTGAAGACCAGGATCGAGGGGAAGTTTCTACCTTTTCTAAGCATCATGGCTTAGCAAAAGAAGATGGATGAGCAAGCTGCCATTCATAACCACCATAAAAATTTCGGGTATTCCGATATTTAATCCTCTTGCACCCCGAATGCCCGAATACCTTCGTCATTCACACCTACGGGTCCAAGAAGATTAAATAGGGGCATCTGTCATACCCCAAATTTTGACCACTAAGATTTCCCATCATTGTGCAAATCATTATCACAATATGAAGGAACCATCATACCTCATTAGTCTCCCCAAAGATGGGAGAGCATTCACTACAGTCAAAGATTAGGGTTTCAAGCCCTCTCAGAGTTTTTAGACAAAGGATCAATCAAGAAATGACATGATCTTCAACTTATCTAACCCCTCAAACACCAAAAAAGGATCAAGAGGACTCCCACATCAAGAATCAAGCACAAGGTTGCAACATTCCAAGTGGATCAAGCCTCGAGATTGCCAGTGTCACCAAATTAGGGTTTTGGTCGACCAGGGCCTCCAGAGGGAAATTTTCATCTGGGCATGAGCCAATGATTCAAAGCATAACCTAAAATACTCCAAGGGACCTCATGGACCCAATCATCCAGTCAATTTTGCCTCAGGGGATGCATACACAAAAAACCAGGAATTAGGGTTTCTTGACCTAATTCACCCATAAGTTGACTTTTGGGACAAAACATGAGCCAAGGCCTCAAGGCATGATTTGAGGATCTCTACCACACTATATTGATCCATTTGCAACAATGGATTGATTCAAGAAGCTTGATCAACAAGTTTCAAGTTCATCCAAACCACAGTTAGGGTTTCGCGGAAAAAAGTCAACTGTGTCTTTGACTTTTGACCCAGGCATGCTCCCAAACCTTGGAACATGATTCAATACACCCTATAACACCCATGGAACATGTCCATCAAGTTTGATTTAGGTCAAGGACTTGATTTCATAAAGGATCGCACAATTTGGAATTCATCTGACAAAAAGTCAACTGTGCACAAAAGTCAACTTTGACTTTTTGAGATTTTTTCACAATTATGGTTCTTTAACCCTAAAATGATGTTAATGTGTGATTTGAATCATTATTCATCAAGAAAAATCAAAGAAAGTGGGATAACTTGTAAAAGGGGTAACCATAAAAAACTTCGAAATTTTCTAAATTATGGAACAAAGTGGCTAGGGTACTAACTTCCAAGGATCATAACTTGTGATCCAAGCAACCAATTTGGCTGATCCAAAGCTGGATTTGTAGCTCTCATGGAATACTTTAAAAGTGTCAACTACACCTCATTCCAATTCATCATGGATTTTGAGTTATGGGTGGATCAAAATGGCTGAAAACATGAAATGTCACTTTTTCCAACACAGGGAAATTTTCACTAAGTCAGAATCTGCTTCACTTTTTCCAAAATGTAGGGGCATTTTTCACTTGGGTCCAAAAAGTATTAAAACAAACTATGATCGCACATATGTTGTATCATATAAGAGCTTTCCAAAATGGCCAAGAATCCCATCAAAATCAACCTGAGCTAAGAGTTATGATAATGGCAACATGCCTTGCTGGAACTGTCATAACAAGGCAGATTTTTGCATTTTGCTCGATTTGGGCAATTTGTGCAAATGACAAACAAGTTTATCCATCTGAACACCTCAGGGGGAGACCAAGGAGGGATAAACACTGATCCATCAACCTCCCAAGTCCTTGGAACCAAAAGTAGCATGCCAAACCTAGAAATGCCTAAAAGGGGGACAAGACTCCAACTTTGTTTTAGAGCATTCAATGGAGACACCAAGGTGGCATGAACTGAGTCTCTTGCAACTGAATGAGTCAAGGATAAGATCTGAACTAGGGAACCACAGGCCTGTGCTCTAACCTCTAGCCATTGGCTAGAGGAGACTTGGATTCCTATTGATCAACATTTGCCAAACTTCTGCAGCAGTTGCCATTCACTATTGATGCCAAAACAAACCTGACACACTATAAATAGAGCTCAATTGTGATCAGTTTGAGTACACCAAAGCCATCAAACAGATGCTTTCCTCAAAATCTCTTCCTTCACTCCAAAATTGCCTTCCAAAGCAAGTCACTATCGGGTTTTGAGTTTGAGAGCAATTCCAACCAAACCAATCACACACACACACCTCATAAACATCATATAGAAGTGATCCAAACACTTAAACAACATCTGGAACACTGATTTCACAAAATCACCATCCAACTGCTCAAGTTCTTGATAGAGTTGCAGTTGAGGTACCATCTCAAGTTCCAGCTTATTTCAAACCACTCCAAGCATTCAGACGCATCACTTGGCACCTAAGGAAGCTGTGCAAATCATTAGAACCAGCTTGCAACACCTCTAACACAAAACACGATCACCAGCTGCAAGAGGTAAGCCTGAGCTCTTCTAACTCTACGATCCATGTATATTTTGCTGCACAATAATTTGGCCATATGTTCATAATCATGCATAGAGTGTTTACCCTCAATCAATTGCTTTGTTTGAATCGTGGATGGAATTTCTGAGCCTTCATGCAAATTTTAGGGTTCTTGAGGTTTCTCTTTGATTTCTTATTCCATGCTTAAAATAAATGAAATTAAAGACCATAGACATGATCGTGAGGTGAAAACGAGCAGATTGATATGTAGATTGTATGATTTCATCAAGTATTCAATGAGATTGGATGGAAAATGTAAATCTGCAGAAACAGAGGGGTGGCGCGTGTTCTTGCCATGTTCTTGGCACCATTTTTGAATATTTGAATATTTGAATTTTGTGATTTTATTTAATTATTCAAAAATTAATTTCTCTCTGAGTTTTAATGATTTTGAGTTGACTCTTTTTTCAATAATTCACAAAAATGTTAAAATATTTTATTTTATCAAAAATTCCCAAAAATATTATTTATTTCATATGTTTGATATTTTTGCAAAGAATTAATATTTTATTTATTTTTTAACATTTAAAATATTTTTTCTCTTGATTTTCCAAACTTAATTGATTTCCAATCATTTTATGGATAGAAACATGATTTTTAAAACATTGATCCAAGATCACAATTTGTTTTCACACATGTTTAACAATTTTGATCATTTTAATTGAATTTTTATTCAACTAAAATATATTTTGAAAACAAATTAGGGTTTTGATTAATTTAACCCTCATCAAACTTTTTCAAACACTTTGGGCCTCTAATAGAGTGTAAGACCCAACCCCTTTTTAACCAAAACCTTTTTGGGCCTCAGATATTGTATAAGTCCCACTGTGTTGGAAAAAATCTCGGCGCGATCGCCATTTCGAAACGAAAACCTTTTTGAGCCTACCCTCGTGTTGTAAGTCCCATTCCTTTTCTTTAAACAATCCTTGGGCCTCTTAGCAGAGAGTAAGTCCCACCCATTTATACAGAAAACCTTTTTGGGCCTCAGTCACTTGTATAAGTCCCTGTACAAATTCAAAACGACAGTGCGATCATCGTTAAAACTTGGGCCTCTCCTCGAGCTGTAAGCCCCAACAATCTTTTCAAAGCACTTTCTCCTTTGATTTTGAATCCAAATATATAGTTATTATCAAAAACTTTCTTTGTTGAACAACTAACAAAACAGCATGGAAGCTCTACAACGGGTAAGTGTTTATCCGCTTTCTTTTACCGCTTTCATATGTATATAACTGTATCGTGGGGCTGTTTCACTGTAAGTCTTCTTTCACATCCTTTTATATACTTGTCACATATCCACTGTGTAATACTAGTATAGTTATATAGAGTTTTCCCCGGCAACTACGTCTAGAGCTAGGTAAAGCCCGTTGGTCACTCTTAGATACAAACAAAACTAGATCCCCCGTAGGATTCTAGATACAGTCTTCCCTCCTCTTGGGGTTAAACAATATGGAACAAAGAGAAAGGCAGTATTCTCGGTGAACCTTTTCTCAGACTGTCACTCTTAGAAATTGTCAAAGAAACTCTACTCCCCATAGTTGATCTATTCTCCGTGAATAGCATCTCCTGAGTTTCTTCCAAATTCTCGAACTTTCCTGGCTTGATCTATTCTCTGTGAATAGCATGTCTTGAACTTCTCGTGGTTTGGGGACCCACAGGCTTCCTATAAGCTTCCCCGCCTCCTCTTGGGCGTTGTACAAGGACCCTTCGGCTTCTTTGAAGTTCTCATGCCTTCTCTTGGGCTTAATACAAGGACCCTGACGACCTCTGAAAGGTATAAGATAGAACTTAGTCATCCTTTGCTAGAGTAGTCTTTCCAGTGTCGAAACTCCGACCATTTTAGGATTGATTCTCATCCCTTAATGCTCGTGCCTCCTCTTGGGCATCGTACAAAAGATAAAACTCTAGACTTGGACAGTCTAAGCCTCTTGAGTCTCAAAGAAATTCTCAAGTTCCTCCAAAACATAAGCAGAAGCCCGGTCTCTCTCATGAGAGTTCCCCACACTTGGACCTGCTTTGGGATCTCAATAACCCTCAGCAGTGAGATAGCCTTCTCTTGGGCTTTGTACAATGATTCTCCCCTGCGGAGCTAACCTTTTCAGACTCTCTTGTTCAGTCAATCTCCTTTTAGCCTCCGTCTTTGGGCTTTGTACAAGACATATAAAAACACTCTCATATAAAAATGCTCTGATTTCCCTGTTTCGCTTAAACGGGAATACATAGGCATAAGATTGTAAAATCTTAGCGAGCACACTAATCAAAAACATCAAATCCAGTACCTCACCTAAATCCTCATGAACCGTAAAGACACTTTCCTTCTTAAACACATAACCCTAAGAAAAACCCCCCTTTTGATAGCATATGTAACCTAACAGTCATCTGTTTAAACTCAGTATGCAAGCAGGGTTAATTAGAGACATCTATTTCCCTTCCTTAATAAGCTCAATAGGATAAAAAATGAATCGAACTGTAGTACCAAAGCGATAGTGATTCGAAACCACAAAAACCACGCTACAACATCCATTCATTCATGATATCCCTTTGGTTTCAAAGAACTCAGATGTTCTTTCCTTTTGCAGAAATCAATAAAGATCATGGTTTTTAAAGCAAAACTCTTCAGCTTTCAAAAAAAAAAGGGATATTTGCAACTTGCCTTTGAGTTCCTTGAAACCATTTGGCTTGCATTTAGCATCTCATCATAACATGTGCATTTCTTCTCATGTCACCGTATTCTCTTCGGAATCGTCACACTGAATTCCCGACACAGCTACAACACACGAGCCCAAGCTCGTCAAAGAATGTCTGAACAGTACTATGAAATGGATAGAGTTAACAATGAATTGAGTGAGCTCCGAGGAGGAATGAGGCAGATTCTAGAAGCTAATAACTTCATGAGAGAAAAAATGGACACACAGGCCACTGTGGTCTCTGAGATTATCACTACAGCGGTGGAACCTCCTGTTATTCCTACTGAGAACCCCACTTTGTGCATGCCTTTTGATTTCATACGTGCTCCAGCCGTCACTTCTACTCAAGCTGTTCCTTTGGTTAATGAAGCTCTTCAAGCCATTCCTACCTACACACCAGCAGCGGTGCAAACACAAGTGCACCCAATTTTTTAGAACCCACCTCCGATTTATAATTACATTGATATGTCAGAAAAGGGAGACGATCGACATGAAAGGCTGAAAGAAAGTGTAGAGACAATTCAGAGGAAAATGAAAGCCATGGAGGGGAGTAATGTATTTAGTACTGGTGCTAAAGACATATGTTTAGTCTCAGGTTTGGTAATTCCACCCAAGTTCAAAATGCCCAATTTTGACCTGTACTCAGGTGCGACCTGTCCTAAGTCGTATTTGGTCATGTATTACCGACGAATGGCCTCATTTATGGATAATGACAAGCTGATGATCTACTGCTTCCAAGATAGTTTGAAAGGGGCTACTGCAAAGTGGTATTTGACTTTGGACCAATCTAGGATCCAATGCTTTCAAGACGTATCTGATGCTTTTGTAAAGCATTACAAATATAACATGGACCTGGCGCCAGATCATAGACAACTTCTGAGTATGTCACAAAATAATTCCGAATCTTTTAAAGAGTATGCGCAGAGATGGAGAGAGCTAGCTTCACAAGTAGAGCCACCTTTATCTGAAAAGGAGTTAACTGATTGGTTTGTCGACACGGTGAGACCGGAATTCTATGAAAGGATGATCAGTAGTGTGTCTGCTAATTTTTCTGATATTGTGGCTGTGTGGGTTAAAGTAGAGCTTGGTCTGAAGAGTGGGAAAATTACCAAGGGACCTGGTAGTTCGAGCAACGATGCCAAGAAATCCTTCAAAAAGGAGGGAGATACCAGTGTGGTGATGACAAACAAAGAGAAGAAAAATCAGTCCTAGAAACGTCAGCAGCAACAGCAGTGCTATGATCAACATCATGTCTATCCTGTTCAGCAACCTTATATGGCCACCATCGCGCCAAGATTCAACAACCAAGCTTCTGTTTATCAGTTGGTTCCTTAACCACCAATCTATCAACGAGCGCCCAATGCTCCTGCTTATCCACAATGGACTCAAACTTCTCGTCAGAACGTTCTAGGTAAAAGACAGGGTGGTAGGCCTCCGATTCCTCCCATTCCTATGACGTATACAACATTGTATCCTTCTTTGGTGCAACAAGGATTAATAAATACAAGGTCATCAGGCCCACCTCCTGATCCGCTTCCACATTCTTATAATCCCAATGCTCATTTTGCATTCAATGAAGGTGCACCAGGCCATAATTTAGAAGGTTGTTTTGCTTTGAAGCATATTGTGAGGGATTTAGTGGAGAGAAATATTTTGTCTTTCGATGGCTCTCAGCCTAATATCAAGAACAATCCTTGCCCGCTCATGGGATAATTAGTGTTGTGGAGGGTGTATCAAGACGAAGATGGATTAGGGGTCTGTGATTAAGCCACTCTTTGTTTTTCTGTATTTGATTCCCTAAAACTGACAATCTTTTGGCTGTTTCAGCAATTTTGTTTGTTTTTCCTTTGCAATGTTGAATTTGTATTTGCTTATGAGCTTTATTATACCTTCAAATTGGAAAGATTAATGAAATGTTTATACATCTTTTGATTAAGTTCATTCGTTTCACTCATTTACTTTTATGCAAAATATATCTTTATCTTGTTTCATTCCACTTATCAAATTGTTGTTAAGCAAAGATTGGGGAGGATGATGAAAATATTATCCATAATTGCTGTGATATGCTTTCGATTAAACCTTGTCGATGATGTAAGGCATTGTTTCAATTCCCAGACACTGGAGAAATAAGGAAGATAATCCCTCGTTAACCCTTTGAGCCTAGAAGTAAGAGTTTCTTTCTTCACAAAAAACCCGTAATCTCAACCTTGGGGTGGGTAGTTCTCAGTTTAACTTGGTTATACATTCGAATGCAAGCGCTTCATACAAGACACCGGTCAGCTCTTTCCTATCAAGTGAATAAATGTTGTACAAGTTGTTCCCGAAGCGAGAAATAAGGAAGGATTGTTGAGAAATCCTTAATCAAAGAATGAGCCGAGTCCTTTTCAAGGCAAAAGCCGAGAAAGATGGGAAGCCCAAAACTTCGCCTTATACAAGAAGGTTTGTACAACAATCAAGACAAGAAGAGGTATCAAAACCTCAGAAGACAAGAAGAGGTCTCAAAATCTCAAACAAAGACAAGAAGAGGTCTCAAAACCTCAAACAAAGACAAGAGGAGGTCTCAAAACCTCAACAATAAAGGATAACCAAATTCTGTAAGGGAGTAATGACTACAAAGGTGTCTGAATCATAGTCAACTATCATCAATGCATTTCCTAGCCTTTGGAAACTTGAATGTATAGCTTGAGTTAACTGAGCGTAGGATTGGAGTTCATCACAAAGATTGGGTAGGGACAAACAAACTTTGAGTCTTTATCCTTTTGTTTCATAAACTGTGAACCAAGCCACGTTACAACCCTTAAAAGACCTAATTGAGGTAAGGTTGTTTTGAAAGCATACTACAACAAGGTTAATTAGCCTGACTCCTAATGTTCTTTGCTAAATGTGTGTGTGTTAATAAAAAAATCTTTCCTTCTGTAAATGACCAGATATTGCATTGTGTGTGATTATTTACTCACTCCACTGTGTGTGTTTTCATCAATAAACTTTGTTTTCAAAAGCTTGCGTAAATTTTGCATTAAGATTGCCAATTTTTAAATAAACAATACTTGTTTGCAAAACAATGTCAATATCAAAGAATTCCCAACAAATGCAGCCAACTAGGGAATTTGACTTGATAGAGAAAGCTCAGTCAGGGGAAACCAAGCGGAAGGATCTGCCAATCCACCATTCCAAGAGTTGTTGAATCAAGGGTAGAACTCTCCAAAAGTTCAAGATATTGGGGGAAGCCTTCTTGAGGTCATCTTATGACAAGTTTGGACTCCAGTGACCCATCAGCAGGGGCAAGTTTGTTCCCCAGTCATTTCTACCACAGTCTGAAGGACTTTGTATTGCGAATATAGTGGAGCTGGGGCAGTTATGTCGAGGTTCATTTCTCTTCAAATGATTGAAGCATCTGGTATGCCATTTCTTCTGTAAAATCCTTTTGATGACCCATTCTCGCAGACCTGTCAATCAGAAGCAGTCAGGTCGAGATTCGGCGAATCTCTCAAAGGTCAACTAGTCAGGGACATATCCTTCACAAGATCAATCGGTCTGAAGAACAAATTCAAGGACTCTGTTGTGCAAGTGCAGTTAATCTAGGGCAGTTATGCCAAAATTCATGAATCTCTCCAAGAGTTTGAAGATATTGAAATACCTTGTATACCAATTCTTCTGTAAAATCCTCTTGATATTTTCTTCTGATAGACCATGTACTCTAGGGCAGAAGAGTCATGCAGAACTACTCATCTTTTGTGATATCTTTTGCTAGCTCCCTAGTAAGTTGTTTACTTCAGCTAATCTTGGCAATTCTCTATGGATTTCCTCCTCCTGTAAAGAAATCAAGCTCGTGATGGCAATCCTAGTGAAGTCATGATGCTATACCAAGTGGATTACTCATTTCCCTCAGAGAAGGTTGTAATCTTGAAGTAGAACTTCCGATTCTGCAAGTTCATCCCCAGTAATGGTCCAATCTGATGAGCTTGGCTGGGTATCCTTGTTGAGATGTTTATTTCATCTCAAGTATCGCTTCCTTTTGTCTGTTTTGTCAGCATAAGCATAAGCATGGCATGCATGCATTCTCATATGCATAGCATCTTAGCATTTCTGCTTCCTTTTCTGGTGTTTACCTGTTTTTGTTCACTTTGGCATTTATCTCCCTAAGTGACTGGGTTTGTCTGTTCTCTCAAATAGAGTCGTCAGCCCTAGGCATAAAGTGCCCATCTTTCTAAATTCCCCACAGAGTTCAATCCTCATGCATGAGGGTTGGTTCAGTTATCTCTTCCACAATTGGATAAGACAAATCCTCATTCAAGCTCATTCCTCAATGGTTGGAGTCTTGTTTGACCGTTTCTTTCTAGTTGTTCCTAGATCAAACTTTGGTCCCTGGCAGGATTAAGTTGTTGAACCTATCTTTGAACGTGCATTTATTTTGCACCGTGTCTCGCAGGAAGAATCGTTTACAGATTCTCATTGAAGACAAAATTATTCCTCCAGAAGTTTTGTAATATCAACACCTCTTTGGAATTTATACCCAACAACAAGTGGCAGTCTCTTTGAGAAGCTTGTTTTGCTATTATTACCTTAACAACGATAAGAAGCAGTCTCTTCCGAGAAGCTTATCTGCCCATGGCGTTTTCCTTCAAATTTCCTTGCAACGAGTGGGAATCTCTTGGGGAAGCTTGTTTTATATGACGATGAGTGGCAGTCTCTTCCGAGAAGCTTATCCGTCTTTGGGTGTTATTCAACCTTTTGCAAATTACAATTTGACATTCCCCTAAAAAAGGGTCTACCAGAAGGAATTTTGTTGAAGACCTTATAGATGGTTTCTCTTTATTTGAGTTACCCTCTTTACAAGGATCTTATTGCAGGCAATGATTCCTCATTAGGTCATCTATCCAGTTTGCTTCTATCAAATGGCATCTCTTTGAGAAGTTAATGAAGACTCTGATGTTTTTCTCTTTATTTGAGAAGATTGGCTCATAAGCAACCAACTTGTATCTCTTTTGTGAGATCCCTAGTAAGCTTGCATAGGCTTTGTACATCTCCAAATGAAGTGGATGTGTGTTTCCCGGTGAATTCATAGATACCAATTTCCTTGGTGATATCTTATAACTCTTTTGCTCCCCAAACGAAGTGGAGATGTTTACCTATTTCCCATTGGAGACCATATTGTGGTTCTACCTTCAATGAGGACGTTTTCCTTGGTCCATTCCTAATGCTTTTAGGTTTGTGTCCTGTTCTCCCTTCTAAAGTGCCAATCGGCCATACTTACCTGTTGTTCCATCACTTTGGATGTCTTTGGATATTTTTCCCAGTGGAGACCGTTTCCCGGTTCAACCTTCATTGAGGATCCTTTATTTCTAGAATGCCATCTAGTCACATTTAGACTTGATGATCAATCATTCTAGATACCTTTATTGGAGCCCATCTCTTGGTTCAATCTCTAATAAGGTTCTTTTCTCTAAAGTTCCAATCGGTCATACTTGAACCTGTTGTTCCATCACTTTAGATGTCCTTGGATGTTTTGTTTTTCCCAGTGAAGACCGTCTTCCCGGTTCAACCTTAATTGAGGATCGTTTATTTCTAGAATGTCATCTAGTCGCGTTTAGACTTGATGATCAATCATTCTAGATACCTTTATTGGGGCCCATCTTTTGGTTCAATCTCCAATGAAGTTCTTCTTCCTTCTAAAGTTCCAATTGGTCATACTTGAACCTGTTGTTACATCACTTTTGATGTATTTTCCCAGTGAAGACCGTCTTTCCAGTTCAACCTTCATTAAGGATCCTTTATTTCTAGAATGTAATCAGGTCATACTTGAACTTGATGATCAATTATTCTAGATACCTTTATTCGGGCCCATCTTTTGGTTCAATCTCCAATAAGGTTCTTCTTCCTTCTAAAGTGCCAATCGGTCATACTAGAACCTGTTGTTCCATCACTTTGGATGTCTTAGATGTTTTGCTTTTCCAAGTGAAGATCGTCTTCCCAGTTCAACCTTCATTGAGGATCCTTTATTTCTAGAATGTCATCTTGTCACGTTTAGACTTGATGATTAATCATTCTAGATACCTTTATTAGGGCCCATCTTTTGGTTCAATCTCCAATGAAGTTCTTCTTCCTTCTAAAGTGCCAATCGGTCATACTTGAACCTGTTGTTCCATCACTTTGGATGTATTTTCCCAGTGAAGACCGTCTTTCCAGTTCAACCTTCATTGAGGATCCTTTATTTCTTGAATGTCATCATGTCATACTTGAACTTGATGATCAATCATTCTAGATACCTTTATTGGGGCCCATCTTTTGGTTCAATCCCCAATAAGGTTCTTCTTCCTTCTAAAGTGCCAATCGGTCATACTTGAACCTGTTGTTCCATCACTTTGGATGTCTTAGATGTTGTGCTTTTCCCAGTGAAGACCGTCTTTTCGATTCAACCTTCATTGAGGATCCTTTATTTCTAGAATTTAATCTAGTCACGTTTAGACTTGATGATCAATCATTCTAGATACCTTTATTGGAGCGCATATTTTGGTTCTACTTCCATTAAGGTTACTTTTCAGAGTGTCGGCCAGTCATACATGGACTTGTTGATCCAGTACTCTGGATATTCCGCAGTAGAGACCATCTCTTAATTTTACCACCAGTAAGGATCTTTCCCTTCTAAAACATCACCCAGGTCAAATGTGAACCTAAACCCAAAGTCTAACTCATATTGGCATTCAAAGTCCAACTCATATTGGCATTCAAAGTCCAGCTCATACTGGCACTTCAAATCCAGCTCATATTGATACCCAAAGTTTATCTCTGTCTTTTCTGGTCTTTCTTTAAGATCCCGTTTGAACTCTTTAGTATAAGAAATCCCCAGAAAATCTTGTTTCGGATGTCTATCCTTTTATTTCAAGATGATCCCCAGTGGAGATCATGGCTTCTGTCTGGTTTCCTTCCCAGTAAGAATACGTCTTATTTCCCCAGTGTCATCCGGTCACCTATGGACCTGTCATCTATCTCCCTGGATCTTTCCCCCAGTGGAGAACACCTTTCTGGCTCCTATCTCCAAGTAAGGACCTGTAGGGTGTTCCCCTTTATCTTTATATCCCCAGTATTTCCTCAGAGTCTTCCCATTGAGTCTCTTATTTTGATCAGCCTGTATCCCTAGTGAGTTTGCCTCAGGGATACTAACATGCATCCTTCCCCAGTGATGCTCACCGGTGGTTGTTTGACCTTTGTCTCTGGTGTCTGGTCTGTCTGCATCTTCGCACTATCATAGGCATCATATCATCATACTAGAAGTTCATGGGATGTCAGCATTTGCATGTCCGTCGCTTGTCCTTAGCATCTGCATTCCATCTAAGGGCAAAATTTTATGTTTGCTATATTTAAATACCTTTCACCTTTAGGTCCCGAGGATTTCCATTCCTCGTGCCCTCAAGTAAAGATATTTAAATAGGGGTAACTATTGTTCCCCAAAATTTGCCTCTTATATGTCATAACATCTGGCATTAACATTTAGGATCAATCATATATGCATTGTTTAACTAACCCACATCTTGCAAGTTTGTTTCTCTTGTGTTGAAAACTAGGGTTTACACAGAAAGAGGGAAAGGTCTCCTAAGTCTAGCTCTCACATGATTCAAGGCCTCCCAAGGCATTCTCTGGCTCTATACAATCTTCACAAAGATTCACCAGTTGTTTGGGACCAAGGTCTCAAGACATTGAATCAAATCAAGTCAACAAAAGACCATCAGACCAAATTGTGGAATTAGGGTTTTAACCTGAAAAATCACCAAGGAAGTTTGTCATGATCAGTCAAGGTTTGATTGGTTCATCAACCAATTAAACTTACCTACATTCAAGAGGTCTAGTCCAACAAGAATTCAAGTGTGACTGACTTTCATCACTGGTACAAAGAATCACAAGTTCACCCTGCCTCCAATTAGGGTTTTGTCAAGACAAGTTAATCATGGCCTTTGATTTTGATCAAGAGTTATTCTCAAACCCTGGGACATGACTCCATGATGTATTAGACATCCCTAGAGACTATGTATGAGCCTTAGATATGATTGAAGAAGCAAGATTATCAGAGATCATTCAAGTGCATTCACAAGTGAAATTAGGGTTTTGACTGAGGCTCTAACCTTTGAGATTTTGATCCAAAATGAAACATCCCAGTCCTCAATCCATCATGAAATGTCACATTGATGAGATAAAGCATGAGAAATCAAGTTTTAAGAAGTTTCTTGCAAAGGAAGCAAAGTTTGGTTCATGAAACTTTGTAAATGTGGAAATATCACTACTTGTGCAAAAATTGAAATAGTCATAACTTTCAAACCACACATCCAAATTGAGTGACTCAAAGCTCAAATGGAAGCTCTTTCCATGATCTTCAAAGTGTATTAGAGGACCATCTTTCAAAAAATGCATGGTTTATAAGTTATAGGACTTGGATGATAAGCCACCCTTGGGACTTGATGAAAATTTAAGCTTTTTTCACCAAATTTTCTTCCAACTTCAACTCCATTTTTCACCAAGATCCCTTATGATTCAGAACTTGGGCCAAACATGAAAGTTTTAGAGGGCATTGAGGGCTTTCCAAAAAGTACTAGAACTCCTCAATCCATTGAGTGAGCTGCGAGTTTCGAGGCTTGGAAGTTAGGGGTTTCATTTCTTGATTTTCAAGTAACCAACTTTTGTATAATGGTACAAAACCACCTTTTTCACCAAGTGCCTCATTTTTCTGATGTTTAGACACAAGGATAACATTTCCAAATATCTGTCATGGTTTTTTGAAAGTTATAACATTAAAATATGTTGGTTAATGTTGCGGTGAGAATCGGATATCAAGCTATTAATTAACTTGAATCACAAACCATAATTCACCACCGGTCTTTGATTTATCCAAAGGAAATGGTAAAGATCGAAAGCCCTAATTGCAATGCAAAGCAATGCGAGAGATCTAAGGTTCGGGGGTTGGTTATACCTAGGGAAGGTGTTAGCATCCTAAGTATCTGTAGTACTCTACAGGAACCTCTTGTTAGTATTTGTGTTATGTTATGTTTGCTTGCTAAGGGAAATGTGCTAAGGTAAAGAAAGACCTAAGGTATGTACAGTAAGTATGCTCGCCAAGACATCGCATCTCGTGCCTACGTATCCTGATAGGAATAGAATCAGAGCATTCGTAGTTCCCCTCACTATGGGGTAAAAGGGTGTAAAAGAAAAGGTGGAATCCAAGAAGGCATTGGATGTAAAGGAAAAATGTGGAAAAAGAAAAAGGTAGAGAAAAAAAAAGGTAGCTCGCTAGGATCTCGCAATCCTATGCCTATGTATTCTCAAAAGGTACCTTGAGAAATCAGAGCAATCGTAGTTCCCCTCAATGGGGGTAAAGAACTCTTGACTGTGGTCAAGGTTCCAAGGGAAAGTAGGATCTGACAGCAAGACACCTACGTGGAGTACGGCGACTCCAAACCTAAGGCTAGGTTAAACGGGGAAGTAGGGTCTGACAGCAAGACACCTACGTGGAGTGCGGCGACTCCACACCTAAAGTTATGTTAAAAGGGAAGGTAAGTCTCGATCGCGCGGTGGCGTGAGATAAGGGAATGAGGGACATGGCTAACCTAAATGACATGAAAGTCAACTGTAGGGTCCTTTCCTTTGGAATGAGGTAAATGCAACAGAGGAACCACAAGAAAATGGAAACTCAGGCTCAAGTGTATGATAAACAGCAATATATACAACAAATGCAATGAGAATTAAAATCAAAGTGAACCATCAGGAATTAGGGACTACTCACAGTTAAAAGCAAAAGGAGTTACTCAAAAGGACGTCGAGAATTAACTAAAATGAAAGTGGGGATTGTAAAGATAAATTTAGAAAATTAATTTAAAATCTAAATAAACAAAAATCTAATTAAAGCTAATATGGATTAAAATCTAATTAAAAATAATTGACTAATTAAATTAATTTCTACTTAAAACTAAATATCTAAATTCTAATTAAAAATAATTAACTAATTAAACTAATTTCTAATTAAAACTAAATAACTAAATTCTAATAAAAAATAATTAACTAATTAAGTTCTCAAATCTAAAAAAATAAATAAACTAAACCTAATTAAAAGACTAACTAAGCTAAATTCTAAATTAATTACATGGGATGTTAGTATGAAGCTAATTGGCAAGCCATTCTAAATCTTGAAAACCAAAAGCTACGTATGGGTACAGGCATGCAAAATAGAAACGAAATAATAACAAAATAATAACTGTAGCAGTTTCACTTCCTTTTTTCCTATTTTCAATTTTTTTAAACAAAGCATATCCACAAATTCAAAGAACAAATAAAGCAGAGACGGAAAAGCTCTCTCACGTTTTCAAAAACGAAACAAATCTAGTCCTTCTCAAATGATTCTCAACTTCAATCCCATGAAGAATTCAACATAAATTTACTTACAGTATTTACATTTTTTTACTAATATTACAGTATCAAAAATATCATATAATATGGACTCATTACAAAATAGAATAACAATTAAACATAGAAGGAATTATATACAATCAAACATTAACTATAGCTAAGCTCGAACCGCACCGAATCATGTAATCAAACACGCACTGGTTCTAAATGAAAACAACAAGATATTTGGTCTATAACTGAATTTGAAAATGAATTATTATCACCATACCACATAATCTATATACGAAATCGAAGTTTAATCACAATATGTACATCATTTATAAAAGGTTAAAAGAAAAGTGCCGTAACCGAATCCGAGTAAAGCCGAGCTGCAGTAGTGGAGGAGAATGAGCTCGAGGTTGTTGGAAGCGAATGTCGTCGGCGGCGGAAACGTGCCGTCGGCGGCTGTTGTTGATGGAAACTTGGAGTGTGGTTATCTTACAGTTTGTTTGGGAAAGTGGTGTGAATGGAAGTTTATGAAGGTGTAGTTTGATGTTGTAACAGAGACTAAAGAATGAAGTTTGGTGGTCAATCGATGGTGTCGGTTGTTAGAAGTGTAAGGTGAGAGGAAGAAGTTATGTGAGTGGAAAAATGGAGAGATGGTGAATGTGTATAAGAGATGGAGGTTGTTGTCGTTGAAGATGATGGCAACAAGGGTGTTTAGAGTTGAACAGAGAAGTACATAAAGAGTGTGAAGTGTTTGGCGATTGTGATGGGGTTTGAAAGTTAGTGGCTGTTGATTTATGGTTGATGGAAGAAAGGTTGGGAGATGTTGAAGGTTTCTGTTGATGTTTTGAAGGTGAATAATGGTTGGCTGTATGGTGAGTCTACTGGTGCGGATAGAAACGAAAATATGGTCTGTGCAATTGGTTTGTGATGGTTTTGTTATAGTAAAGTGAGGACTGAGTTTTTGATATTATCCCCTTCCTTCAATCGTTCCTCTCCCTCTCTTTTAAAACAAAATTTGAAACTTTCCCCGTTGATTAGTCTTTTTCTCTGTGAATTATAGCCGTTGGTCAAAGGTTGATGGTAGGTGTAGCAGGTTTTGGCTATTGGTATCAGAATTTGGTTTTGGAGTCTTGTGTTGAGAGGTCTCTGTTGTGGGAGTAGCAATATGCTGATGTACAGAGTTTATGATAAGCAAAATGCAGGGTGTGCTTTGGTGTGTGGCGCGGGTCAAAGGTTGCAGCATGTTTCACTTTTTGGTGATAAGCAAAATGTGCAGAGGAAACTTTGTTGACAGGTTTTTTTGTGGAATTAGTGCCAGGAGTGCAGAAAAAATGTACGGTTTTGGAGTATATTGATGAAGGCTTTTTCTTGAATTTTTTTTTGTAATGGACTACAATTATATTTTTTGAATTTTGGCCTTATTGAACAATTAATAAAAAAAACAATAATAATAGTAATAAAAATAACAAAATATACATAATGATAAAATAATAATAATAGTAATAATAAATAACAGAAATATTATACAAAGAAGAGGTAGTTTAGAACTAAAAATAAATAAATCAAAATGAAGGTAAAACTATAATTATGATTAAAATTAAGAAACAAAAATAAAACTAAAATTAGACTGAATTAATAAAATTAAACTAATTAATATTAAATTAAGTTAAAATTAAGTTAAGTTCAAAATAAAACTATAAAATAAAATTAGCCAAATTAAGTATAAAATAAATTAATTATCTAAATAAAATCATGACAATAAAAAAGGCATGGGATGATGAGATTGATTGAAAATGCACGACCATAGATTAATGAGATTGCTAACTAAAAAAAAGAGACGACTGACTCAGAAAAAAAAATACAAACGATCAGAATATCTGAGGGTAAAATTTGGGGTACAACAGTTGCCCCTATTTAAATATCTTTACCAAATGGCACGAGGAATGGAGATTCTCGGGACATCAAGGTGAAAGGTATTTAAATATAGCAAACCGGAAATTTTGCCCTTAGATGGGATGCAGATGCTAAGGACAAGCAACACACATGCAAATGCTGACATGCCATGAACTTCTAGTATGATGATAATGATGGAATGATAAATGCAAAATGCAGACAAAAACGAAAGCAGACAGGGACAAAGTCCACACCATGAGCAATCACTTACTGGGGAAGACAAAAACACTGGGGAAGCTGAAATAAAAGCCACTCTTTACTGGGCATGGAACTAGAAAGAAGACATGATCTCCACTGGGGACCGATTTGAAATAACAGGATAGACATCAACAAAAGATTTTCTGGGATTTTCTTATACTGAAGAGTTCAAACGGGATCTTCAAGAAAAGCTAGAAAAGACAGAGAAAGGAACATCCGGAAAAACGCCAGGCGGCAAAAGAAACCAGACATCCAATAATGGCTTTGAATGAAAGGTGCAAATCACAATATCTAATAATGGTTTTAGATAAAGGTGAGCAAACAAGGGTAATCCAAGAAGGCATTGGATAAAAGGACACCAGATATTCAATAATGGCTTTGAACGAAAGGTACAAATCACAATATCTAATAATGGCTTTAGATGAAGAGTGAACAAAGACTACATTTAAGAATCGCATTGAATACAAAGAAACCAGTCATCCAATAATGGCTTTGAATGAAAGGTATAAATCACAATATGTAATAATGGCTTTAGATAAAAGTGAACAAAGACTCGATCTGGAAGAACATCAGAAAGAGAGACACATCCGGAAAAGCATCAGATGGTAAAGAGGCCAGACATCCAGTAATGGCTTTGGATGAAAGGTATAAGTCACAACATCTAATAATGGCTTTAGATGAGTGTGAACAGAGACTACATTCAAGAATGGCATTGAATGCAAAGGAACCAATCACCCAATAATGGCTTTGGATGAAAGGTATAAATCATAACATCTAATAATGGCTTTAGATGAGTGTGAACAGAGACTACATTCAAGAATGGCATTGAATGTAAAAAAAACACCAGACATCCAATAATGGCTTTGGATGAAAGGTAAATTCACAATATCTGAGAAGGGATCAGATGAAAGTGAACAAGAAAGAAATCCAAGAAAGCATTGGACAAAAGGAACCACAGTATTCAAGACAGCATTGAATGAATGTGAACAAAGATATACCCAAGAAAGCATTGGATACAAAGAAAGAACAACGTCCAAGAAAGCATTGAACAAAGAAATACCCAAGAAAGCATTGGATAAGAGGAAATAACTTTCAGGAATGGCACTGAAAGTAAAGGTAAATAACTATATTCAAGAATGGCATCAAATGATAGTGAGAAAAACATCCAGGAATAGCACTGAATGCAAAGGAGAAAGCTCATCCAGGAATGGCACTGAATGAATAGATATAAAGATCCAGGAATAGCACTGGAGGGAAAGAATACAAACATCTAACAACAGGACTAGATGCACAAGGAAACGACAACATTCAGGAATGGCACTGAATGAAAGGACAGGTAACGTTTTGGTAGGCGCCAAGTAAGTTGGACTTTGACCACAAGGTAAGACGTGGATAACAACACGACCTCGGGAGAAATGCAAATGAGGATGAAACACTCATGCTATGCATATGGTATAAATTACGCAGGTGATATATGATCAAATGCAAATGCAGATGCTGACAACATAGCTTGACTCTTTTATGGAGAAGATAACACTGGAAGGCTGATTCCTCAACACGGAGATCACTGTCATTCTGCTTGGGACTAGAGATGCTACTGCTGAACACATCATTGCGACACTAGTAAATTGTATCCAAATTGATGGTCCTTGTAGGAAAGATGAAGAGCTGCTTGGGGATTCTTCAGGTAAACTGCCCCAGATTAGCTGACTGTTTGTAGATGAATTGATCATGGCTTTAGCTTGACATGACTGCTTCACTATGCACTGGGAAAACTTTCCCCAGTATGAGCCTTGAAAATGATTGTTTCATTGTACACTAGGCAAGCTTGCCCCAGTATGAGTCTTGAAAAATATTATGGATAAACCAATTCTGAGAAGTCGTAATAAAACCACAAATCTTGAACTGATTCTCAACAGGATATGGAAGGAACTTGCCCCTGATTGGATCACCGACCAAGTTTCTCAAATGTTTGAAAATTCCTTAAGAAGAAAGCTAGTTTGCAAACAAAAGTATTTGTACAAACATAGTAAATGCAGAGTTCATGCAACTTTTGAAATCAATCATTTTTTAAAGAGGCAAAGTATATGAGTCATTAGTCAGAACACGGTGGTTCAAGACATTAAAGTGAAAAGTTTAAGCAAAAATGCTAATGTCAAAATAGATGATCTGCAAAGATCTTTTGGAGTCAGTTTATGCAACCTTGCTGTAGTATGCTTTCAAAATAACCTTGCTTCAGTTAGGTCTTTTGAGGGTTATAACGTGGCCTGGTTCACGATTTAAGAAACAAAGGATAAAAGCTCAAAGTTTATTTGTGCCCACCCAATCTTCGTGATGAACTTCAGTTCAAAGCTCAGTTAACTCAAACTATGCACTCAGGTTCCCATATGTTGGAAATTGCACTGATGATAGTAATGACGATGGTTCAAAATTCAATGGACTTGAGATGGCGATCACTGCTTCGTTACAACTTTTGGTTGTCATACAAGCTTGTTCTTTCTTCTCTTTGTATAAGGTAAGGTCATGAGCTTCACACCTTTCTTAGCTTTTGCCTCGAAAGGGACTCGACTCATTCTTTAAGTAAGTATTTCTTGATGACCCTTCTTCATTTATCACTTTGGGAACAACTTGTACTACATTTATTCATTAAATTTGGAAGAGTTGAAAGGTTGTGAACGTATGGCTTAATGATTACAGCGAACCATCATTGGCGTTTGACTTGAAAGACATCTTCGACATTTGCTTGTTGTGTGCGAAGGAAAATTGTAAATGCAACCTTTTGTTGAAAGGCATCTTGCATGAAACTCTTGCATACATAATCAAGTTAACTAAGAACTACCCTGCCCCAGGTTAAAATTACGGATTTTTATTTGTAAAGAAAAGAAACTCCTACTTCAAGGCTCGAAGGGGTTAAAGAGGGGTTATCTTCCTTATGTCTCCAGTGTTTGGGAGTTGAAACAATGCCTTACATCGTCAATAAAGTTTTGATTTGAAAGCATACCAACAGCAATTATGGGTATAACGTTTTCATCATCCTCCCTCCAATCTTTATACAACCAAAAAGAAAGTGGAAAAGAGATAAAATATTTTGCAAAAGAAAGCATGAAGATGTAAATGGCAAACACAAATGAATTAAATCCAAAAGTTGCAATGCTCATTTCATTAATTGTGAAAGTACAAACATAGTTGAAGGCAAACAGCTATTACAAAATAAAGAAAATGCAAACAACAAGAAACAAAGGCCTAGTGACTAGTTTAACATAAGGATGAGTTGTCCTGTCTTCAGAAAGTAGCCGAGCTGAAGTCGACTGAAGCTTCATTTGGCATGCCCTGGCAGAGGGTTACTTTGGACATTGGGATTGTCTTTAAAGGAGAGGATTTTGTTCCTCATCAGCTCTTGTACTCTAGCCTTCAACGCAAAGCAAGCTTCCAAGTTATGGCCTGCACCACCTTGATGGTATTCACAATGAAGATCAACCCTATAGCTGGCTGGAAGAGGATTTGGAGGAGGAGGCATATGCCTTGTGGTAATTAATCCTTGTTGAACCATACTAGGATAAAGTTCGGTGTATCTCATGGGAATAGGATCAAATTGATTCCTATTACGATACTGGCTCTGTCCTGCAGCCGGACGTGGAGGAGCTTGAGCTGGTCGTGGGGTAGCAACCATATGAGTAACAACAGCAACAACAGGGTGAATAGTATACTGAGGTTGGGGACGAGGCCTTCTTGTTTCAACCATGACAGCGTTAGTATGAGCTTCCCTCTTTTTCTGAAAGTTCCCATAGGATTTCTTTACAGCATTAGAAGATTCAGCAACCTTGGACACTTTTCCATTCTTAAGTCCTTCCTCGAGTCTTTGCCCAATAGTAACCAAATCAGTGAAGTTGGAAGAAACACTTCCAATCATCTTCTCCCAATAAAATGGAGACAGGGTATCCATAAACATTCCAGTCAACTCCTTCTTGGCCAAAGGAGGTTCAACTTGGGAAGCCAACTCTCTCCAGCGCTGAGCATACTCCTTAAAAGATTCCTTCTCATGCTGAGTCATGTTTTGCAGCTGGCGGCGATCAGGAGCCATGTCAAGGTTATACTTATACTGCTTCATGAAGGCATTTACAAGATCTTGGAAGCAGTGAATGGAGTTTTGCTCGAGACCCATATACCATTTGAGTGATGCTCCACTCAAGCTGTCTTGAAAACAGTGGATAAGCAGCTTCTGATTTTTTGTATAAGCAGTCATCTTGCAAAGATACATGACCAAATGAGCTCTTGGGCAAGAGTGACCCTTATACTTCACAAATTCTTGAGTTATGAACTTAGCAGGCATAACAAGGTCAGATACTAAGCACATGTTGTCTGCATCCACATTAAAGAAATCAGTACCCACAACGGCTTTGAGTCTCTTCTCTATGCTCTGAAACTGCTCTTGGACAACTTCAGGTTCAACAAAGTCTTCACGGTCTTCACCTTGAGCACTGGAAGCATTGTACTCATAAAGGGGATTCTCAAAGGGAGCTCGAGTAGTCTGAACTATAGGTTGAGGCTCGGCAAAAACAGGTGCTTGAAACACTGGTCTAGCATTCTGACCAATCATAGCAGTAGATGCAAGAGGTGGAGAATAGTTGTGCGGCAAACCAAACTCTGGCCAAGTTGAAGGTGGCATCTGAACTGGTGGAGGATCAGCGCTTGAAACTTCCTGGATGATAGTCCTTTGGGGTGGCTCTCCCCTAACAATCAAGACTTGAAGCATCTCAGTGAGTTTGGTCACACTTGACTTGAGGTCGTCGATCTCCATTCGGATCTCAGCATTGTGTACCTCTTGCTCTGACATCCTTCGTCTGTAGTTTGCTCTAGTCCGGCATCGGTGTCGAGGAATCAGCTTGACGACTCACAGGTGATACTGGAAGATAGAGATAGCTGGAAATAAGTCACTGGACAGACAGACATATGTAATGAATCATGCAAAGATGCAAATGATATGCAATGCAATGCAAACAGGAAGCGAAACACATGCAACAGGATCAAAGGTTTGAGATCACGACATGGAATCTGGGTAAAGAACCAACCACGGGGTGTGTACTAGGGTTACTGTATCCGTAGAATAGCGTTCTAAGAAGTTCCCAGAGTCAACAACCCATCTTTCGGATTTTATCGACTTCCCGAATGACTCGGTAATCAATAAAATTCTCAAGAGTATCTCGTCTGAGTGTAGTATCGCGTGACAACCATTTCAGAAATAGACTCCCTCATGGTCACCGCACTACATCCTAAGAGGCCAAGTGGGGTTAAAGGTAACTAAGGTTCTCAGTTTTGACAGCACCTATGTCGAGAGTAGCACGTTTTCACGAATAGACTCGCTCAACATGACTAAACTCTCAAGAGGGCCTAAACTGAGTGATGGTGTTGCGGTGAAAATCAGATAACAAGCTATTAATTAACTTGCATCATATTTCTTTTACAACTGACTTTGATTTATCCAAAGGAAAGGTTCAAGATCGTTAGAAAAACCTAAAGGGGGGAGATCTAAGGTTCGGGGGTTGATTATGTTAAGGGAAGGTATTAGCACCCTTAACATCCATAGTACTCTACGGGAACCTCTTGTTTAATGTTATCTTATGTTTGCTAAAGGTTCTATGCTAAAGGTTGAAACCCTAGGGGTTAGTATCTAAGTATACTCGATAAGGCATCGCACCTTACGCCTACGTATCCTCGGGAATAGAATCAGAGTATGCGTAGTTCTACTTCTACTGAACTTTGACTATGGTCAATATTCAGAGGGGAAATGAGTACAAGCTCATTGTAGAGTTTAAGAACTCTCTAAATCTAGTTGTAATGGACCTATGTTATGTTTTAGTCAGTAGGGGAAAGTGAGTATTCATTAGGATGAATATCACCAAGAGTTTAAGAACTCTCTCCTAAGGCTAGTTATAATTTCATGGCTCTGATGAGGCCAAGAAATAAAGTTTAGCTCTTATGAGGCTACTAGGTTAAGGTGGGGGCTGTGACTTTAAGAGTCGACATTAATCACCTTCCTTTGGAATTAGGGGAAGAATTAAAAGATACAAGATAAAAGATAGAAGATAAAACATTGATATAAAATAATATAATGAAAGCAACATAAGCATGAAGATGACAATATGTTTCATGACACATAATGAGTAGACATGAGATAAATATCAAGATATCAAGTAGACAAAGACAAACCAAAGATATTAAACTTGAGAAACATATCACACAAGAAACAAATCATAAGTCAAGACATAATCATGAATAAAAGATTAATTAAGATGATATTCCAAGTTTAGACAATACCAATCTCAAATTGAATCAACAATCAAATGATAAATTAAAAATGAGTTAAACATTAAAACATCAATAAGGTCATAATGAAGATTTAATAATTTAATCAAGATAAAGAAAGTGGAAATTCACATTACAAGAGTAAATCTTTTTATATAGCTAATTAAGAAAATAAATTACTAAGTGAAATAAATATGGAGTTTTAAAATAAAATTCAGATTTTAAAGATAAGATAAATTGTTTTTGCATTGTTACCAAACTTTAAATGAAAGAAATGATTTTTAAGAAAAAAAAAGAAGGAAATGTCACATGTATGGTTTGAACCCACGCCCATGGATTCAATGGCCAAAACTCCAACCATCTGAGCTGCGCGTGTGTGGTGCATACAAAGTGCAAGTGAACATAATGATATTAAAGAAGCGAAAACCAAAAGAGAAAAAAACAAAAGGACTGGGTAGGGATCGAACCCCAGTCCTCATAGGCACGGCAAAGAGGAATAGTAACACACACACAAGTCCATCCGCTGGGGCGGGAATACATCCAGTAATAAATATGACTTGATAAATATATAACATGTATTATGCGCATATATTCAAAATAAAAAAAACAAACCAATTTAAAACAGACATGGCAACCAAACCAAACTCAGTACTATATTAACCCTAAACCAGGTGAAAGACAACCCTCAATCTAATACACAAGACCAAGAGATTTCATACATATGGCTATCAACTAAGGTTAACAAATGATTCTATGGGAAAAAGCACATCAAACCATGACATTAAATGATAACAGTAGCATAATACCAATGAAGTGACCAACACAAATCAAGGACAGAGATGAGTTAGATGAGAGTTGGGCAAACAAATGAAGTCACCCATTCCACTAAACATGTGTAAACCAAGCTGGACTTGTTATTGGCTTAGTTTAAAGCAAGTTGGTAAACAAACAACACTTAATGACATAATAATGAACCAACAGTCTTAACAGTCAAACACAAATGCTAATTAGATCTCAACCAACTCATGTATAAGAAGCAATAATGCACAGCATAGCAATATTAATACAAACAGAACCAAATGGCCATAGATCAATAGGTTGGCAACCCAAAAACTGTCAGATCAATCTCAAACACATTAAGCAATTTCAACATTAAGCAAAGATAAAGATACAACCAAGAGGTGATGTGATCAAAGGTCTTATGTTGTAACAAAAACGACAGACAAGTAAAATAGTTTAACATGTTAAGTTAAAACATTGGTTAACATACAAAGAGACATTAGGTGCAGCAATGACACAACCAATTTTAACAATTTACATATCTAAAACAGGTGCAGCAATGACATACATGAAGAAGACATTCTATGCATCGGTAGTGAGAGACAGACATAGGTTACCAAAGTTAATACAAGCAGCAGACATAGTCTCATTATGAGTAGCATACCAGACAAATGTAGGTTAAAGTTCAAAATCATGTCAAGATTACAAGCACACAAAAGAAAACTGTATTTAGTCCTAAAATCCTAGTAATGGAAGACATAAACTCACACAAATGGTCATACATTTCAAAACATATATTATAGTCAATGAGATACAAGTTAAGTGGCATTTAAGCATGAACAAAATATAAGCAAAACAGGGACTATACTTCATCATAATGCAGTAAAAATCAGTCACAGTTCACACATCAAACACATAGCAAAGATACAAGTCATACTAATAATAAAGGGGCAAAAAACATGGCACATCATATGCAACAACCAATATTTCCTCAGGCACTATCATTTAAAGACAGACAATGGCATAATTAGGAGTTAAGTTAAAACACATTAAGGTCAACATTATGAATACACATATTGACATTAAAGCAGAAGCTAGATATCAAAAGGAAACTGAGTTGAGAGTGTCAATGAAGATGTCTAGGTAAGTACAAGCAAGAGAGAATAATCAAACACATAAGGCAGGATCAAATATTACCAATAGAAGCAATGCAGATCATAACATGGTCATCAATTTAAATCAGAAGAGAATGCTAACCAGAGTTGGTTTCATAGATAATAACAAAGCACGGTTATATTAAAACAAAAGTTCAAACATCATTTAACATGTCAAACAAACAAGACCAACAATGGCAAATTAGTTAACATAAAAACTGTCATTTCATTCTCATAGACAGTTGACATGATAAACAGAGAAATCTTACAACAGCAGACAGAATCAAGAGGAAAAAAAAACACCAATTCAAAACAACTGTTAGCAAAACTCAAGATACCACAAATATTTCCAAAAGGCATACCAAGCATACCATCACATATACTCAAGGGAAAACAAGAACTTATGTACTAATATCAAAATGCGCAACATCAGGTTAGGTCAGTAACATAAACAACTTAGATGACCATAAAGTTCAAACATACATTACAGGATCAAAGAAATAAAAAGCATATCATGACAAACATCTAACAGCCATCAACACGAAATTAAGACAATCATACCATGAACACATGAGTAGATTAAAGTTAAAGGAAAAGAGGATTACCAACTGAACTTGCTTCTCTCTGGATTGACCACAAATTCTTGATGCTAGCCCTCGTTCTCTTCCCTCTTTTGGATTCAGATATTTGGAGTATTTTTGTAGAGATTGATGTTGTCCTAAGAACTGAAGATGAACCTCTTTAAATAGGCAGGTCATTGGGTTAATGAGAAGCATCATGGGCCGGGTCAATTCCTCAAACATCTGGTGGGCATAAACTAAGCAATTAGGGTTTTCATTTGAATTTCAAACTTGGTCCAATTCTGGGAGATAAACACGCTGTGGCATTTCAGATGTGCAGGGTCACACTCATCACTTTGTGAATGGATTCATAGCTCTTCCATTGATTCTATTGAGAGGGGTACCAAATGGAGCAAAGGTTGGGGATAACGTGGACAGATTCGCAGATGGAGCAGGTCGTATGCTGGAATTGGTAATCTTTCTCTGAACCTTTTCAGTGCAACACACAGTCGAGCTTAAAGAGGAAAGGACTTGGAGAGTTCAAAATGGAGAAAACGCGCCAACGACATTGTGGTTGAATGGGTTAAAAATGCTTTTGAATTTTTCTTCATCACTCAGAATTCCTCAGGCAGAACGAGAGAGAAGAAACAAAACTTGGTTCTCTTTGGTCTCCTTGATGCTACATGCCATGCCCTCATTGGTTGATGGAATGGTTGAAAAGTCAAACACATACCAAGCTTAACTCTCATTGGTCCATGGTAATGAAATGAGAATCCAAAATTGCAAAATGAAATTGGTCACGGTAAGCTTATTTTGGGCACACCCTCTTAATTGAATAAAAAAGTTGTTGAAAATAATAACAAACTATTTAATATTTTAGATTAAGAATTGGTTAGAAAAAAAACTAAATGAATAATTGACTTAATTTATTAAAATTGACTTAAACTAAGATTAATACTAATAAAAATACAACAACTTAAATAAAATAAAATGGGCCAAATTGGAATTAACCTAATCATAAAAAACAAATAAAAGCTAAGATAATTATTAAATTAGAATAATGAGAAAGATAATAAAATAAAAATTAGCAGAAAAATGAATGTAAAATTTGGGGTACAACAGTTGCCCCTATTTAAATATCTTTACCTGATGACATGAGAGATGAAGATCCTCATGTAATCAATAGTGAAAGATATTTAAATATAGATAACCGAAAAGTTTGCCCTCAGATGCCCACACATGCAATGCAACAGACAAAATGCCAAGGAGATGTAAGAGAATGCAGACACAACTAGACGCCAAGGGGCAAACAGGAAGATCACGGAACTTCACTAGGGAAGGATGAAAGCTAGTATCCATGAGAAAACTCACTGGGGATACAGGCTAACCAACGAAAGAGACTCACCGGGGAGACTCCAAAGAAACACTGGGAAAAGATCACCGACAATCTCACTGGGGAAAGATCCAGGGAGATAGACTACTGGGGACAAAACAAACCCACGTTCTTCCTGGGCATGAAACCAGAAAGAAGAACCTGATCACTAGGGATCAGTCCAAAAGAGACAAACAACCAAGCGAAGACTTCCTGGGGATCTTATATTGAAGAGTTCAAAATGGGATCTTCAAGAAAAGCCAGGAAGACAGAGACAAACCCCGCGCACCAACTAGGAGTCTTATAAGGTTGAAGGAATTTGTTCCAAGAAGCTTGGTTTAAAGCAAGTTTTCAAAGATCCAAGGTAAGGGTTCAATGTCCGACACGATTCGAACAAGAACAGTTTTAAAACAAGAAAACAGTTCTTGACATAATTCAAACAAAGTCCAAGTTCAAGTTTGACATGATTCAAACGAGAACAGGTTTTAAAACACAAGACAATGCTTGACATGATTCAAACAAAGTCCAAGTTCAAGTTTGACACGATTCAAACAAGAACAGTTTCAAAAAATCTTTACTGTTAAACTTCTTGGGGAACAACAAAAGGTTTAAAGATTCAAATCTGGCGAGCAAAGGTTAAGACTGAACAAGCACGACACAAAGCAAACCGGGAATGTCTTTACTTCACTGGGGAAATAAAGATAGATACCAACAAAAGACCACAAGCAAAACAAAGCACAAGGAGCGAAGATGCCAGAGTATGATACGTATGCTTAACTATATGCTAGAAACGACGCGAACGACGCAAAAGAGGAAAAAAGAAAGGATAACACAAATCAACACCCTGAAATCCAAACATCAAGGGTAACCGGGGCAACCTTCTTTCACTGGAGATGGCAGATCCATGCCCAAAACACAGTACTACTAATTCTTCCTGTACCAACTTGATTCCATAAAACATCTTGATACTAGAGTAAAACTTAGTTCATCTTTATGTTTTCTTAAAACTTTTCCGCTTCCAAGAATCAGATGAAAATGATGAAGTTGTTGTATTCAAAGACCAATAACAACTTTAGTGACTAAGAATTCTGTTGTCTAACAACTGACTTCTCTAGGGACTCCTGCATAAAGAGCTAGGGTTTAAATGGGAACATGGTTAATGAGTCAAGAATAGACTCTGGTACTCAAATAAGGGTTGGTTGAGATAACACATAATCTGCTTCATGAAGGAAAACCGGTAGGAGCCAGAAAGGTAACCTCATTGGAGATAGAACTAAAAAAATGGGCTCCAATAAAGTATCTAGAATGATTGATCATCAAGTCTAACGTGACTAAATGTCATCCTAGAGAACACCTCTAAAGTGATGGAATAACAGGTCCAAGTATGACCGGTTGGCTCTTCAGAAGTAACCTCTAAAGTGACGGAACAACAGGTTCAAGTATGACCAGTTGGCTCTTTAGAAGTAACCTTATTGGAGGTAGAACCAAAAAAATGGGCTCCAATAAAGTCTCTAGAATGATTGATCATCAAGTCTAACGTGACTAAATGACATCCTAGAGAACACCTCTAAAATGATGGAACAACAGGTTCAAGTATGACCAGTTGGCTCTTTAGAAGTAACCTCTAAAGTGATGGAACAACAGGTTCAAGTATGACCAGTTGGCTCTTTAGAAGTAACCTTATTGGAGAGAGACCCAAAAAATGGGCTCCAATAAAGTATCTAGAATGATTGATCATCAAGTCTAACGTGACTATCTGACATCCTAGAGAACACCTCTAAAGTGATGGAACAACAGGTTCAAGTATGACCGGTTGGCGCTTTAGAAGTAACCTTATTGGAGAGAGAACCAATAAAATGGGCTCCAATAAAGTATAGAAGGTGATAGGTTAGTACCGGAATTGCATAACTGAAGATAAGGCTTCCTGGGGAATACCCAATTACGGTTGCGAAGATGTTGAATAGTACCAGAGATAGATAAGCTGCTTATAAGAGACTGCCAAGCTTCTTCAAGGGATTGCTGCTTAAAAGATATGTTGATATCACAATAATGTTAGAGAAATAATCTTGTCCTGAATGAGGATCTTGTAAAAGATTCTACTTGCGAGAAATGGTGCAAAATAAATGCACACTCAAAGATAGGTTAAAAACCACACCTGTCGGGGACCAAAGTTCAATCTAGGAACAAGCTAGAAAGAAACGGTCAAACAAGACTCCAATTGAGGAATGAGCTCAAATGGGAATTTATCTTATCCATATGTGGAAAAGATAACTAAACCAACCATCGTCCACGAGGATGAAACTCTGTGGGGAATTCAGAAGAGACGGGCACTTTATGCCTAGGGCTGACTTTCTATTGGCGTGAATAGACAAACCCAGTCACTTGGGGAGATAACCGCCAAAGTGAACAAAACAGGTAAACACCAGAAAAATAAGCAAAAGAGCAAAAATACTATGCATATGAGTGCTTATGCCATGCTTATACTTATGCTGACAAAACAGACAAGCGAAACCGGAGATGAGATAAACGTCTCGATAAGGATACCCAGCCAAACTCAAAGGGCTGGACCAATACTGGGGATGAAGAGGAATCAACGAATTTGCTGGTGAAAAGAGTATTCCACCTGAGGTATAACATCCTGAGGATTGCCATTGTGAGCTCGATCTCTTTGTTGGAGGAGAATCCAAGGAGAATTGTCAAGATTAGCTGACGTGACAGCTTACTGGGGAGCTAGCAAAGGTTACTGGCGTAATGATCATCTTCAAATCTTATCTGCCCCAGGCTATACGGTCTGTCAGAAGACGATAACAAGAGGGTTTTATAGAAGAATTGGCATACAAGGTGTTTCAATATCTTCAAACTCTTGGAGAGATCTCGGCGTAATTGCCCCATATTAAATGCATTCACACAACCAGGTCCTTGAACTTGCTTCAGATTGGTTGCTTGACGATCTGGGGAACAAACTTGCCCCTGTCACCTTGGTTGATCTATGAAGATGTTGTTGACTAACTGCTTTTTAGAGATTTAACAAATCTCGACCTGATTGCCTCTGATAAGTCATCAAAAGGATTTTACAGAAGAATTGGTATACCAGATGCTCCACTATCTTCAAACTTTTGAAGATAAATGAACCTAGACATAATTGCCCCAGTTCAACTGTATTCGTAATACTCAAACTGTAGTAGAAACGACTGGGGAACAAAACTTGCCCCTGCTGATGGGTCACTGGAGTCCACACTTGTCATAAGATGACCTGGAGAAGACTTATTCCGATATCCTGAATTTGAAGAGTTCTGCCCCTGATTCGGTAGATTGGCAAAACCTTCCACTTGGTTGCCCCTGACTGAGCTTCCTTTATCAAGTCGAAACCCTTAGTTGGCTGCATTTGTTGGGATTTCTTTGATATTGAATTGTTTTTACAAACAAGTATTGTTCATCAAAATTGGTAAAATTTAATGCAAAGTTTAATGTAAAGTTTTGATAAAACGCACAGTGAAATGATTAAATAGTTAAAAACAATGGTGGGTCTAGTCATTAAGGAGGTGACCAACACACGCGAGTAATAAAGATCATTAGGAGTTAGGTTACTCAACCTTGCTGTAGTATGCTTTTCAAAACAACCTTACCTTAATTAGGTCTTTTAGGGGTTGTAATGTGGTATGGTTCATGGTTTATGAAACAAAGGATGAAGGCTCAATCCTACGCTCAGTTAACTCAAAATATACGTTTAAATCTCCAAAAGTAGGAAATCACTTGATTTGAAAGCTGACTGGCGTCTTATATGAAGCGCTCGTGTTTGAATGCATAACCGAGTTAAACTGAGAACTACCCTGCCCCCAAGGTTGAGATTTTAAGGGTATTTTGTGTGATGAAAGAAAACTCCTACTTCTAGGCTCGAAATAGTTAACAAAGGATTATCATCCTTATCTCTCCAGTGTTTGGGAATTGAAAACAATGCCTTACATCCTCGGCGAGGTTTATTTGAAAGCATATCACAGCAATTCTGAACATGAGGTTTTCATCATCCTCCCCAATCTTTGTTTTAACAAAAGTTTGAAAAAAAAGGGTGAAAAAGATATATATTTTGCTTTTATGAAAATAAAAGTAAACGAGTGAAACGAATGGATTTAACCAAAAGATGCATAAATATTTCAATAATGTTGCCAATTTAAAGGTACAACAAAGCTCATAAGCAAATACAAATACAATTAAAGGAAATACAACTGAAATACAAAACACAGCCAACCAAAGATTTCAGTTTCCGGGTCCGAACGGAAAAAAGTCTTCACCAACAATCACTTGCTCTTTGTGGTATAGAACTTTGAGAGGCCTTGCAGGTCCTTTACCTTTTGCTTCGAAAGTTGAGGTACCAACATATGAAGTACCTTCTTGAGGTTTCAGATTCTTTAGGAAGCTCATCAGCTTCTCTTCAAATTCCTTGCATTCTTCAATGGTATGTCCAATTGTCCTAGTGCGAAATTTACATTCAGTCTTTGGGCGGTCTTCTTCGAAGATTAAGTCCTTGTCATGGATCAGCTCTTGGACAAAATATCCTAAAGCTTGATCATTGTCCAAATCATGCCCTTCAGCTCCCTTATGGAATTCACAGGTTAGGTTGGGATCATACCAAGGTCCCCGGAAAGGTGTGAGAAGTCGTGGAGTTACTAGCTTGTTTTGCATCAACAGTGGGAAAAGTTTGCTTAACGGCACCGGAATTGGCTGGTGGTTAAATTTTCCTCTTTTGGCAGCACACTTCTTCTTATCTTGAGGAGAAACACACGTTGGAGACTGAAAACCCCTCTTCGTAAACACTTGACGAAGATTACGTTTGGATGCAGGAACAAGACCAACGTTCAGCTGGCCTGAGGCTTCTCCAAAAACAAATTCTGGACACGAGAGATCCTTAGGAGATGGCAAAGGATAGTTGATTTGAATGCCTTGTGGTGTAAATGATAACTTCTCAGAATCGAGCAGCGTCTGAACCTGGCTTCTGAGTACCTTGCAATCCTCAGTTGAATGTCCCTGTGCCCCAGCGTGGTAGTCGCATCGGACGTTGGCATCAAAACCTAGTGGGTATGGAGGGATCACTGGCTCCAAATCCTTTGGTATTATCAATCCACTTTTATTCAAAACTGGCAAAAGCTGACTGTATGCCATTGGCAACAGAGTGAAATTCCTCTCTGGTTCCCTTGATCTTTGTCGTCCATGCTGACGTGGCAAACGAGCGCTCTTGAAAGCTGGTCTGACGGGATGGATGCGATTCTCCTTTTTCAACAGAGTTTCCAGAACCCAATTCACCTGACACTTGAGGATTCTGACTTCTTCTATCAGCTTTTCCTGGTTCTTCAAAATTTCAACCATGTTCGTCATTGTCTTGAATGCAGGCTAGGTATCCTTGTCGAGTCGGAAAAACAGGGTGACGGGTTCTGCGAACAAGACGACAATAAGACGAAGAAGAATGCACATGCACATGCAGAAATGAAAATGAGATGCTAATGCAAGCTAAATGCAAGCTAAATGGTGGGCGTAATTCAAGGGACTCAACATTGTATTTTGCAAATTTTAAGGAACACTTTTCTTAAAGAAAAAACTCATTTCATTTCATTGATGATAAAGTTTTGGGATTACAAAATGAGATGATTACACCTTCAAAAGCCAAAATACAGAGTACGAAATAAAGAAAACTAAGTCCTAAACCATCTAATCATTCTTCTCCCATCAATCTCATGGTGAGCTTCTGGTTTTCCTTCTGCAACCTCTCATTCTCAACAGTGAGCTTGACCAACTGTGACCTCCATGGTTCTGGTGGGGATGATGTGCTAGGAGAAAATAAATCTCCTTGCGCCTTCCTCTTTTTGACAGACTCTTCTTCCTTCCTTCTGAGATTCTTCTGAAGCTCATTCATCTCAAAGTTAAGAATCTGATACTTGTTCCTCCATGCATTCCTTTCTCGTTCTGCTTGAGCCAACCGGATCTTCAATTCATCCTCATTGCTTGTGAAGAAAAGAACAGGATCTCTAGGAGCTAGTGGAATAGGATCATGACGATCATAAGGCAACTTCAACTCAATAGCTCTCTTCTGCACCCACTGAGTGTAGGATTCTGAAGCCAAACACTCAGGTTGTCCTAAAGCAGAGATACCTCTTGTGTGAACATGACGCCAAGCGTGAGCCATCTTTTCCCTAAGCACAGGGTCTTTGTCTTCTTCAAAGAACAGACTTTCCAAGTAAATGTTGCTAGGCTTAGCTCCCATAGAGTAACCATGTTGACGACAAGCCAAAGCGGGATTATAGCTTATGCCTCCTTTCGTACCAAGAAGAGGTACGTTAGCGAATCCTCCACAGCTAACAATCATATATTTGCCTTTAAGTGTAGGGTTGTACCACTCTAGATCAGTGTTTGTGAGAGACATGATCTTTTCTGACCAAAGAAGTCCATCTTGGAGATCCCAAAAGGTCTTAGAGCGGGGTAAGTGTGAAACAAACCACTTATGCAATAATGTGGCACAACAGGTTACCATTCCTCCCTTATGAGCAATCCTCAAATGCACTGAATGGTAGGCATCAGCAAGGAGGGTTGGAACTGGATTTCCAAGGATGAAAATCCTGATTGCCTTCATATCAACAAAGTTCTCAATGTTGGGAAACAGAAATAACCCATAAATGAGAAGGGCCATAACAGCTTCATAATCCACCATATTCTTCATGTTAACATAATAACTGGCTTTCTCCATTAGAAACTTGGCAGGCAACCCAAAAAATCCTCCCTTGACAACCAAGTTAGCCTTGACTTCTGACAGCTTGAGATGAGCAGCTTCTGCAATTTTCTTCTCCTTAGGTGTCCTTTCCAAACCAGAGTAAGGAGGGTTTGGGGTAATAGGAATACCAACTAGAATAGCATACTCCTCGAGCGTAGGCATCAACTGATAATCCGGGAAAGTGAAACAATGGTACATGGGATCATAGAACTGCATAAGAGTGGAAAGCAACCCATCTACCATTTTGGACTTCGTCAGAGAGAAAATCCTCCCATACTTGGTTTGGAACGTTGATGATTCATTGATTGGCTTACCCAGACTCTTTAAATCTTCCAATTTTGGACTGATGAAGGTGTATTTCTTTGTTTTCCTTTTTTCAAAATCCATCCTATAAAGTTTGCAAGACAAAGTTGAATTCCTTGAATATACACAATGCATATGATGCAAGGATGAATACAACAAACACACATATAGACAGATAGGTACAAAACACTCAAGGAACCTAGGTTCAAGGTCACGAGCATGGAGTCTACGGTCTACCCATCCCAAAGGTATGTATTATAGTTTTCACCTGCAAGACAAGGTTCTAAAAAAGTTCCCAGAGTCGACAACCCATCTTTCAGATTTTATCGACTTTGCAATTGCTTAGTGATCGATAAAATTCTTAAGAGAGTCTCATCTGAGTGTAGTATCGCGTAGCAACCATTTGGGATTGCTCCCTCACAGTCATCGCACTACGTCCTAAATAGGCCAAGTGGGGGTAATGGGTAACTAAAGGTCATCAGTATCTCTGGCTCCTAGGTCAAAAGTAGTAACGCATTCACGATTGCTCATTCAACATATACCACTTCCGAGAGGGCCTCAACTGAGTGTGGACTTCAAGTTCCCTCCTTTGGGATTTCTCCCTCAAAGTTCCCTTGACTATTTCCACGATTCCTAAACATATGTGTTCTCTCAAGTCCGGGTTAGGACTTATCTTACTCATTGATATCATGTCAACCCAAACCAAACAGGATAATATCAAACATAGAACAGATATATAAGCATGCAAGCAGATATAACATACAAGCAATCATACAAGTAGATAAGCAAACATGAATAACATAAAACAAGATAGGCTTAACCCTCTTAGGAAAGGACCAACAATAGGTCTAACTTAGTCCCCAGTGAAGTCGCCATTTCTGTTGCGGTGAAAATTGGATAACAAGCTATTAATTAACTTGCATCATATTTCTTTTACAACCGACTTTGATTTATCCAAAGGAAAGGTTCAAGATCGTTAGAAAAACCTAAAGGGGGGAGATCTAAGGTTCGGGGGTTGATTATGTTAAGGGAAGGTATTAGCACCCTTAACATCCGTAGTACTCTACGGGGACCTCTTGTTTAATGTTATCTTATGTTTGCTAAAGGTTCTATGCTAAAGGTTCTATGCTAAAGGTTGAAACCCTAGGGGTTAGTATCTAAGTATACTCGATAAGGCATCGCACCTTACGCCTATGTATCCTCGGGAATAGAATCAGAGTATGCATAGTTCTACTTCTACTGAACTGTTGACTATGGTCAATATTCAGAGGGGAAATAAGTACAAGCTCATTGTAGAGTTTAAGAACTCTCCAAATCTAGTTGTAATGGACCTATGTTATGTTTTAGTCAGTAGGGGAAAGTGAGTATTCATTAGGATGAATATCACCAAGAGTTTAAGAACTCTCTCCTAAGGCTAGTTATAATTTCATGGCTCTGATGAGGCCAAGAAATAAAGTTTAGCTCTTATGAGGCTACTAGGTTAAGGTGGGGGCTGTGACTTTAAGAGTCGACATTAATCACCTTCCTTTGTAATGAGGGGAAGAATTAAAAGATACAAGATAAAAGATAGAAGATAAAACATTGATATAAAATAATATAATGAAAGCAACATAAGTATGAAGATGGCAATATGTTTCATGACACATGATGAGTAGACATGAGATAAATATCAAGATATCAAGTAGACAAAGACAAACCAAAGATATTAAACTTGAGAAACATATCACACAAGAAACAAATCATAAGTCAAGACATAATCATGAATAAAAGATTAATTAAGATGATATTCCAAGTTTAGACAATACCAATCTCAAATTGAATCAACAATCAAATGATAAATTAAAAATGAGTTAAACTTTAAAACATCAATAAGGTCATAATAAAGATTTAACAATTTAATCAAGATAAAGAAAGTGGAAATTCACATTACAAGAGTAAATATTTTTATATAACTAATTAAGAAAATAAATTACTAAGTGAAATAAATATGGAGTTTTAAAATAAAATTCAGATTTTAAAATAAGATAAATTGTTTTTGCATTGTTACCAAACTTTAAATGAAAGAAATGATTTTTAAGCAAAAAAAGAAGGAAATGTCACATGTATGGTTTGAACCAACGCCCATGGATTCAATGGCCAAAACTCCAACCATCCGAGCTGCGCGTGTGTGGTGCATACAAAGTGCAAGTGAACATATAAATATTAAAGAAGCGAAAACCAAAAGAGAAAAAAACAAAAGGACTGGGTAGGGATCGAACCCCAGTCCTCATAGGCACGGCAAAGAGGAATAGTAACACACACACAAGTCCATCCGCTGGGGCGGGAATACATCCAGTAATAAATATGACTTGATAAATATATAACATGTATTATGCGCATATATTCATAATAAAAAAAACAAACCAATTTAAAACAGACATGGTAACCAAACCAAACTCAGCCCTATATTAACCCTAAACCAGGTGAAAGACAACCCTCAATCTAATACACAAGACCAAGAGATTTCATACGTTTGGCTATCAACTAAGGTTAACAAATGATTCTATGGGAAAAAGCACATCAAGCCATGACATTAATGATAACAGTAGCATAATACCAATGAAGTGACCAACACAAATCAAGGACAGAGATGAGTTAGATGAGAGTTGGGCAAACAAACGAAGTCACGCATTCCACTAAACATGTGTAAACCAAGCTGGACTTGTTATTGGCTTAGTTTAAAGCAAGTTGGTAAACAAACAACACTTAATGACATAATAATGAACCAACAGACATAACAGTCAAACACAAATGCCAATTAGATCTCAACCAACTCATGTATAAGAAGCAATAATGCACAGCATAGCAATATTAATACAAACAGAACCAAATGGCCATAGATCAATAGGTTGGCAACCCAAAAACTGTCAGATCAATCTCAAACACATTGAGCAATTTCAACATTAAGCAAAGATAAAGATACAACCAAGAGGTGATGTGATCAAAGGTCTTATGTTGTAACAAAAATGACAGACAAGTAAAATAGTTTAACATGTTAAGTTAAAACATTGGTTAACATACAAAGAGACATTAGGTGCAACAATGACACAACCAATTTTACCAATTTACATATCTAAAACAGGTGCAGCAATGACATACATGAAGAAGACATTCTATGCATCGGCAGTAAGAGACAGACATAGGTTACCAAAGTTAATACAAGCAGCAGACATAGTCTCATTATGAGTAGCATACCAGACAAATGTAGGTTAAAGTTCAAAATCATGTCAAGATTACAAGCACACAAAAGAAAACTGTATGTAGTCCTAAAATCCTAGTAATGGAAGACATAAACTCACACAAATGGTCATACATTTCAAAACATATATTATAGTCAATGAGATACAAGTTAAGTGGCATTTAAGCATGAACAAAATATGAGCAAAACAGGGACTATACTTCATCATAATGCAGTAAAAATCAGTCATAGTTCACACATCAACCACATAGCAAAGATACAAGTCATACTAATGGTAAAGGGGCAAAAAACATGGCACATGATATGCAACAACCAATATTTCCTCAGGCACTATTATTTAAAGATAGACAATGGCATAATTAGGAGTTAAGTTAAAACACATTAAGGTCAACATTATGAATACACGGATTGACATTAAAGCAGAAGCTAGATATCAAAAGGAAACAGAGTTGAGAGTCTCAATGAAGATGTCTAGGTAAGTACAAGCAAGAGAGAATAATCAAACACATAAGGCAGGATCAAATATTACCAATAGAAGCAATGCAGATCATAACATGGTCATCAATTTAAATCAGAAGAGAATGCTAACCAGAGTTGGTTTCATAGATAATAACAAAGCACGATTATATTAAAACAAAAGTTCAAACATCATTTAACATGTCAAACAAACAAGACCAACAATGGCAAATTAGTTAACATAAAAACTGTCATTTCATTCTCATAGACAGTTGACATGATAAACAGAGAAATCTTACAACAGCAGACAGAATCAAGAGGAAAAAAAAATACCAATTCAAAACAACTGTTAGCAAAACTCAAGATACCACAAATATTTCCAAAAGGCATACCAAGCATACCATCACATATACTCAAGGGAAAACAAGAACTTATGTACTAATATCAAAATGCGCAACATCAGGTTAGGTCAGTAACATAAACAACTTAGATGACCATAAAGTTCAAACATACATTACAGGATCAAAGAAATAAAAAGCATATCATGACAAACATCTAATAGCCATCAACACGAAATTAAGACAATCATACCATGAACACATGAGTAGATTAAAGTTAAAGGAAAAGAGAGTTACCAACTGAACTTGCTTCTCTCTGGATTGACCACAAATTCTTGATGCTAGCCCTCATTCTCTTCCCTCTTTTGGATTCAGATATTTGGAGTATTTTTGTAGAGATTGTTGGTGTCCCAAGAACTGAAGATGAACCTCTTTAAATAGGCAAGGCATTGGGTTAATGAGAAGCATCATGGGCCGGGTCAATTACTCAAACATCTGGTGGGCATAAACTAAGCAATTAGGGTTTTCATTTGAATTTCAAACTTGGTCCAATTCTGGGAGATAAACACGTTGTGGCATTTCAGATGTGCAGGGTCACACTCATCACTTTGTGAATGGATTCAGAGCTCTTCCATTGATGCTATTGAGAGGGGTACCAAATAGAGCAAAGGTTGGGGATAGCGTGGACAGATTCGCAGATGGAGTAGGTCGTATGCTGGAATTGGTAATCTTTCTCTGAACCACTTCTGTGCAACACACAGTCGAGCTTGAAGAGGAAAGGACTTGGATAGTTCAAATTGGGGAAAACGCGCCAACGGCATTGTGGTTGAATGGGTTCAAAATGCTTTTGAATTTTTCTTCATCACTCAGAATTCCTTAGCCAGAACGAGAGAGAAGAAACAAAACTTGGTTCTCTTTGGTCTCCTTGATGCTACATGCCATGCCCTCATTGGTTGATGGAATGGTTGAAAAGTCAAACACATACCAAGCTTAACTCTCATTGGTCCATGGTAATGAAATGAGAATCCAAAATTGCAAAATGAAATTGGTCACGGTAAGCTTATTTTGGGCACACCCTCTTAATTGAATAAAAAAGTTGTTGAAAATAATAACAAACTATTTAATATTTTAGATTAAGAATTGGTTAGAAAAAAACTAAATGAATAATTGACTTAATTAATTAAAATTGACTTAAACTAAGATTAATACTAATAAAAATACAACAACTTAAATAAAATAAAATGGGCCAAATTGGAATTAACCTAATCATAAAAAACAAATAAAAGCTAAGATAATTATTAAATTAGAATAATGAGAAAGATAATAAAATAACAATTAGCAGAAAAATGAGGGTAAAATTTGGGGTACAACAGATGGTGTCTCAAGTCAACTTTTTCAGGAATCGACTCCCTCAAAGCCTCCTTGAATATACCATCGTCCTATAAGTGCACTCAAGTCCGGGTATAGGACTTATCTCACCACTCAAAGTAACAACCCTGCACACAGAAAAAGCCCAAGCACAACAGGTATATACAGAAATACAAAATATACAAGTATACAAGCAAGCAAACATATAAATAACACAAAGACAAACAAGGTGGGCTTAACCCTCTTAGGGGGTATCCCCAGTGAAGTCGCCATTTCTGTTGCGGTGAGAATCGAATATTAAGCTATTAATTAACTTGAATCACAAATCATAATTCACCACCGGTCTTTGATTTATCCAAAGGAAAGGGTAAAGATCGAAAGCCCTAATTGCAATGCAAAGCAATGCGAGAGATCTAAGGTTCGGGGGTTGGTTATACCTAGGGAAGGTGTTACCATCCTAAGTATCTGTAGTACTCTACAGGAACCTCTTGTTAATATTTGTGTTATGTTATGTTTGCTTGCTAAGGGAAATGTGCTAAGGTAAAGAAAGACCTAAGGTATGTACAGTAAGTATGCTCGCCAAGACATCGCATCTCGTGCCTACGTATCCTGACGGGAATAGAATCAGAGCATTCGTAGTTCCCCTCACTACGGGGTAAAAGGGTGTAAAAGAAAAGGTGGAATCCAAGAAGGCATTGGATGTAAAGGAAAAATGTGGAAAAAGAAAAAGGTAGAGAAAAAAAAAAGGTAGCTCGCTAGAATCACGCAATCCTATGCCTACGTATTCTCAAAAGGTACCTTGAGAAATCAGAGCAATCGTAGTTCCCCTCAATGGGGGTAAAGAACTCTTGACTGTGGTCAAGGTTCCAAGGGAAAGTAGGGTCTGACAGCAAGACACCTACGTGGAGTACGGCGACTCCAAACCTAAGGCTAGGTTAAACGGGGAAGTAGGGTCTGACAGCAAGACACCCACGTGGAGTGCGGCGACTCCACACCTAAAGTTATGTTAAAAGGGAAGGTAAGTCTCGATCACGCGGTGGCGTGAGATAAGGGAATGAGGGACAAGGCTAACCTAAATGACATGACAGTCAACTGTAGGGTCCTTTCCTTTGGAATGAGGTAAATGCAACAGAGGAACCACAAGAAAATGGAAACTCAGGCGCAAGTGTATGATAAACAACAATATATACAACAAATGCAATGAGAATTAAAATCAAAGTGAACCATCAGGAATTAGGGACTACTCACAGTTAAAAGCAAAAAGAGTTACTCAAAAGGACGTCGAGAATTAACTAAAATGAAAGTGGGGATTGTAAAGATAAATTTAGAAAATTAATTTAAAATCTAAATAAACAAAAATCTAATTAAAGCTAATATGGATTAAAATCTAATTAAAAATAATTGACTAATTAAACTAATTTCTACTTAAAACTAAATAACTAAATTCTAATTAAAAATAATTAACTAATTAAACTAATTTCTAATTAAAACTAAATAACTAAATTCTAATAAAAAATAATTAACTAATTAAGTTCTCAAATCTAAACAAATAAATAAACTAAACCTAATTAAAAGACTAACTAAGCTAAATTATAAATTAATTACATGAGATGTTAGTATGAAGCTAATTGGCAAGCCATTCTAAATCTTGAAAACCAAAAGCTACGTATGGGTACAGGCATGTAAAATAGAAACGAAATAATAACAAAATAATAACTGTAGCAGTTTCACTTCCTTATTTCCTATTTTCAATTTTTTTAAACAAAGCATATCCACAAATTCAAAGAACAAATAAAGCAGAGACGGAAAAGCTCTCTCACGTTTTCAAAAACGAAACAAATCTAGTCCTTCTCAAATTATTCTCAACTTCAATCCCATGAAGAATTCAACATAAATTTACTTACAGTATTTACATTGTTTTACTAATATTACAGTATCAAAAATATCTTATAATATGGACTAATTACAAAATAGAATAACAATTAAACATAGAAGGAATTATATACAATCAAACATTAAGTATAGCTAAGCTCGAACCGTACAGAATCATGTAATCAAACAAGCACTGGTTCTAAATGAAAACAACAAGATATTTGGTCTATAACTGAATTTGAAAATGAATTATTATCACCATACCACATAATCTCTATACGAAATCGAAGTTTAATCACAATATTAACACATCACATAATGTACATCATTTATAAAACGGTAAAAGAAAAGTACCGTAACCGAATCCGAGTAAAGCTGAGCTGCAGTAGTGGAGGAGAATGAGCTCGAGGTTGTTGGAAGCGAATGTCGTCGGCGGCGGAAACGCGAAGTCGGCGGCTGTTGTTGATGGAAACTTGGAGTGTGGTTATCTTACAGTTTGTTTGGGAAAGTGGTGTGAATGGAAGTTTATGAAGGTGTAGTTTGATGTTGTAATAGAGACTAAAGAATGAAGTTTGGTGGTCAATCGATGGTGTCAGTTGTTAGAAGTGTAAGGTGAGAGGAAGAAGTTATGTGAGTGGAAAAATGGAGAGATGGTGAATGTGTATAAGAGAAGGAGGTTGTTGTCGTTGAAGATGATGGTAACAAGGGTGTTTTGAGTTGAACAGAGAAGTACATAAAGAGTGTGAAGTGTTTAGAGATTGTGATGGTGTTTGAAAGTTAGTGGCTGCTGATTTATGGTTGATGGAAGAAAGGCTGGGAGATGTTGAAGGTTTCTGTTGATGTTTTGAAGGTGAATAATGGTTGGCAGTATGGTGAGTCTACTGGTGCGAATAGAAACGAAAATATGGTCTGTGCAATTGGTTTGTGATGGTTTGGTTGGAGTGAAGTGAGGACTGAGTTTTTGATAATCTCCCCTTCCTTCATTCGTTCCTCTCCCTCTCTTTTAAAACAAAATTTGAAACTTTCCCCGTTGATTAGTCTTTTTCTCTGTGAATTATAACCGTTGGTCAAAGGTTGATGGCAGGTGTAGCAGGTTTTGGCTATTGGTATCAGAATTTGGTTTTGGAGTCTTGTGTTGAGAGGTCTCTGTTGTGGGAGGGTGTGCTTTGGTGTGTGGCTCGGGTCAAAGGTTGCAGCATGTTTCACTTTTTGGTGATAAGCAAAATGTGCAGAGAAAACTTTGTTGACGGGTTTTTTTTGTGGAATTAGTGCAAGGAGTGCAGAAAAAATGTACGGTTTTGGAGTATATTGATGAAGGCTTTTTCTTGATTTTTTTTTGTAATGGACTACAATTATATTTTTCGAATTTTGGCCTTATTGAACAATTAATAAAAAAACAATAATAATAGTAATAAAAATAACAAAATATACATAATGATAAAATAATAATAATAGTAATAATAAATAACAGAAATATTATACAAAGAAGAGGTAATTTAGAACAAAAAATAAATAAATCAAAATGAAGGTAAAACTATAATTATGATTAAATTTTAGAAACAAAAATAAAACTAAAATTAGACTGAATTAATAAAATTAAACTAATTAATATTAAATTAAGTTAAAATTAAGTTAAGTTCAAAATAAAACTATAAAATAAAATTAGCCAAATTAAGTATAAACTAAATTAATTATCTAAATAAAATGATGACAATAAAAAAGGCATGGGATGATGAGATTGACTGAAAATGCACGACCATAGATTAATGATATTGCTAACTAAAAAAAATGAGACGACTGACTCAGAAAAAAAAATACAAACGATCATAATATCTGAGGGTAAAATTTGGGGTACAATAGTTAATGCAAGTGGACATCTATGAAAGAGAAACTTTCCAAAACCAAACATTGTTTATTCCTTTTTTTCCTCTCCTTGAGCCTTGGTCCAATCACTTCACACCACTTGCTCAGACCTAATCCTAACAAGTTAGCAGAGATCTTATAAGATTTTGGTTCAGCAAGGTACATCTCACATGATGGAAAGGGCAAACTTAGCAATTGTTGGAATTCTGACCATGCTTCAAGTCCCAACACTTTTCTATAAATAGGCCTGTTTCCATCCATTTAAGACACCAACATTCTTCACATACACACTCTAAATCTCTGAGTTCAAGCTTGAAGGAGAAAGATTCATCTTGGAAGCTGGTGTTAGTGGAGGGAGCAAGAAAGTCAGTTCACATTTTCAACTAGTTTTGGTTTAGATGGCATGGAAGATTTGGCTTGGATTTATGTTAAGTATGATGTTGCTTTTGTTGTCTTTGTTTTTAACTGTTATGCATTGGCTGGCTATATGTGTTTGAGGGTTTTGCCACGACTCAGGTGTGTTTCTACTTTTATGATAAACTTGCATGCCTAACTTTGGATTGATATGAGTGTTTTGACAAATTGTCACATTGATAACTCATATGCTTACAATGTCAAGACCATGTAGTTTGTTTTCTTTTCATTTGAGTCAGGTATCTATGTGAATAACATTGATGTTTGTGGCCCTATCAAAGCTTGGAAGCTTTGTTTCTGCTGTACATTAATGTCATGATTCCATGTATGATGTTTTGTTTCAAAGTTTTGAGTTTAAAACATTAATGTTCAAATTCACACAATGTAGGCTTAGCCCCGGTATGTGCTTAACAATGTATTGCTTCGTTCTCTCATAAAATTTGCTCAACTGAAATCTACTCATATGTTGTCCATTAGATGTTTAAGTCTTTGATTAAGTAATATGAGAGTTGTTGCATGATCTACTTCTGGTTTCAAAGCATGAGGAGGTTTTGTTTCTTTTGAACATGTTTGTCTTGGAATTATGTTGCTGTTGGTTCATTTTTTTTGTTTTAAGAATTACCAAGTGATGTTCAGGATCTTGATGTTTGAGGAAGTTCTGAGGAACTCTTTGTGTAATTAGAGCATAGGTCCTTGTTGTTGTTGCGTGACATTTCTTGTTGTTGGTGTTTGCATGGGTCACGTGGAGCATGGTCATTTCATTGGCCAGAACTTATTGTGCTGATTATGAATGTTAATGATCAAACCAACCCATTTATGGATCGAACACGTGACTTGTACTTTAGTTCTTTCTCTTTTTCTAAATACACCCTCCCTTGTTTTATATAAAAAACAACATTTCATTTTAATTTTTATTTCTTTCTTTTCTTTTTTTCTTTTTTTTTTCCATTTTAACTCTAATTTAAAATAAGCTCCAAAACTTTATAAATATTTTTGATACTTAATTTGAATTTTATATAATTTAATTTTCACTTTTATTTTATTAAATCAAAAATTCGCAAAAACATGTATAACTCTTTTTTATCTTGAATTACCTCTAGAAAACGCTTGATCTTTGAGTTCTAGTGATAATTTTGGTACATGAGAGGTATATTTTGAGAAAGATCTAAGAGAATTCATTGTGCTAAGGTTTTGTGTGGCTTTGTTACTAGTTTTCTTGCCTTGATTTCTTTGCCTTTAATTTCAGGATTGATAATGATATGCATGTGTTTTCATGTGTTCAATTATTGTGAATCATATTACTATCTCTTGCCACATTGATGTTTGAATCATACTTTTGTTAAAGTTATACTTAATGGTTGTACATTTTCTTTGAATTCTTGAACTTATGTTGTTCATTACAAACTTAATTCCCTTTGTAACATCCTTATTCATAAGAAGTTTGTTATCCTCCCATCCTTCCAAAGGAAAGTCTCTCTATTGACCTCAAAGTCATAGAAGGCTCATTATCTCCCTCCTTGACCTCATAGTCATAGGATACCAGCTTTGACCTCATAGTTATAGCCACCTACCAACTTTGACCTCATAGTCATAGCCACCTACCAGCTTTGACCTCATAGTCATAGCCACTTACCAGCTTTGACCTCATAGTCATAGCCATCCTCCTTGGCCTCATAGCCATTCAATCTTATAACAAGTTAGAGTTTTTGAACTCTGTGTGAAACTCATCACTTTGAGTATTCACTTCCCCCATTACAACTTAGACTTAGAGAGTTTCATAAACTCTACATGAGCTCATACTCATGTCCCCTTGGAACTTTGGCCACAGTCAATGGTTCCTCACCCTTAGTTAGGTGACCTACGATTGCTCTGATTCTTTAGTCACATACGTAGGCACAAGATGCGACGTCTTGGAGAGCAAACTTAGTGTGCATATCCCTAGGTCTTTACCTTTACCCTTAGCAGATTCTTAGCAAGCAAACATAACATAACACATACATAAACAAGAGGTTTCTGTAGAGTACTAAAGATACTTAGGGTGCTAATACCTTCCCTTAGTATAACCAACCCCCGAACCCCCGATCTCTTAGTTGTGTCTTCACATGGCACAAAAGGTTTTTTTTCGTTCTTTACCCTTTCCTTTGGATAAATCAAAGCTCGATGGTGAAATTCAAAGTTTTGTGATGCAAGTTAATAAATAGCTTGTTATCCGATTCTCACCGCAACAACCAGGATCGAGGGGAAGTTTATCAAGAAACTGAGACCAGTTCCTTGGCTGAAGACCAGAATCGAGGGGAATTTATGAAGAAACTGAGACCAGTTCCTTGGCTGAAAACCAGGATCGAGGGGAAGTTTATCAAGAAACTGAGACCAGTTCCTTAGCTGAAGACCAGGATCGAGTGGAAGTTTATTTCAGAAACTAAGACCAGTTCCTTGGCTGAAGACCAGGATCGAGGGGAAGTTTATTTCAGAAACTGAGACCAGTTCCTTGGCTGAAGACCAGGATCGAGGGGAAGTTTATTTCAGAAACTAAGATCAGTTCCTTGGCGGAAGACCAGGATCGAGGGGAAGTTTATTTCAAAGAAACTAAGACCAGTTTCGTGGCTGAAGACCAGGATCGAGGGGAGGTTTCACCCTTTTTTTTAAGCATCGTTGCTTAGCAAAAGAAGATGGATGAGCAAACTCCCATTCATAAATACAGTCAAAATTACGGGTATTCCGATATTTAATCCTCTTGCACCCTGAATGTCCGAATATCTTCGTCATTCACACCTTCGGGTCCAAGAAAATTTAATAGGGGCATCTGTCATACCCCAAATTTTGACCACCAAGATTTCCCATCATTGTGAGGATCATTACTGTTAGTTATGTTATTGGCTGCAATTTTGGTAAAACAATGTGTTGGTTCAAGATGTCATGTCTGATGTCTTAACATATGCTTCTAACATTCTGCATGTGGTGTGTTATTTGGTTTTGCAGTTTTTGTGCATAATGTCAAGACTGATATCTTAACATCTGTTGACAGAACATCATGTTCAGTCTGCTACTTGTTTTAGGGTTGCGTGTTAATTGTCATGTTTTGAGAGATTCTGTTTGAGAGATTGCAAGCGAAATTCTTGTAGAAGATTTATTCAGATGCAATCGTTTGTTTCTCTATTTAGGGCGAAAAGATTTGAAGATAAAATCTATTTTTATTGTGCATCAAATCTGAGTTTTTCACAGAGCCCAAGCCCAAGAATCTGTTTCTATTTAAAGAAGTATCAACCCTACTTGGAATCTATGAAGACAAGAGATTATGTACTGAGTGTCAAGTATTAGGGTTTGTGTTTTTGTCTGTGTATTGTGAGCCATTCATTCATCTGTTTTGATGATTGAATTGGACTGATTTAGTTGAGTTGTAATTTGTCCACTCAAAGCTTTTAAGCACGAGTGTTTGTTCTTGATTGAAGCTTTTAAGCAAGATCAAGTATTGTCGTTGAAGAGTGTCTTCTACTTTCATTATTGTTTGTTGTTATCACTGGTGTAATTGAGGGGGAGTGAGAAGTGTCTCATGTCTAAGAGTGTCTTAGGTAGAAGTGTCATTGGGTAGTGATTAAGTGAGTAGATTGTCAACTGATGTGTTGGCTGTAGAGTCTATGAATTAAAACTACTAATAGTGAATTTCCTCCCTGGCTTGGTAGCCCCCAGACGTAGGTTGTTAGACCGAACTGGGTGAACAATTCTCTGTGTTTATTTGTTGCTTTCAAGTGCTGTTACTTTTATTGTCTTGTTCATATAGCAGATATTGATGTTGTGACATCTCACTTAACATCACATATCTGATACCAGAATTTCAATTGGTATCAGAGCAGGTCATCCTGCTCTGTATCTGGGTGAGATCTAGGGCTGTTACTTTCTGGTGCAATGGAGTGGTGGATTTGTGAATAGACCCCCTATTCTAGATGGATCAAATTATGGCTATTGGAAACCTCGCATGGTTGCCTTTTTGAAGTGTTTAGACAGTAGGGCTTGGAAGGCTGTTTTGACAGAATGGAAACATCCTGTTATTCTGGGAAAAGATGGTGTGTCAAAGCTGAAACCTGAAGAGGAGTGGACCAAGGAAGAAGATGAACTTGCTCTTGGGAATTCTAAGGCCTTGAATGCCTTATTTAATGGTATTAACAAGAACATTTTCAGGTTGGTCAACACATGTAAAGTGGCTAAGGAGGCTTGGGATATCCTGAAAATAACTCATGAAGGAACTTCCAAGGTCAAGATGTCAAGACTTCAGCTGCTAACAACAAAGTTTGAAAGTTTGAGGATGAAAGATGAAGAAACCATTCATGACTTTCACATGAACCTACTTGAACTGTCAAATGCTTCTAGTGCCCTAGGAGAGAGGATGTCTAATGAGAAGTTGGTGAGAAAAATAATCAGATCTCTTCCCAAGAGATTTGATATGAAGGTGACTGCTATAGCGGAAGCTCAAGACAACAGTGGATCTGCTTCAAATGATGTTATTCCTAGTTCCAAGCCAGCGATGTTGAAACAGATGTTGAAACATCCTGATAGGACTCCCTCTAGGAAGAAATTCAGGCGTTGGAGATGCCATCATTGTGGGAGCTTTGGACACATAAAGGCCTTCTGTTATAAGTTACATGGGTATCCTAAGAGTACTCCTAATTGTGCACCCAGACAGGTCATTCATAAAGGTAATCAAGTCATCAAGCAAAAAAAGCAATGGGTCTCCAAAACCAATGTTGTTAGCTTGATAGGTCATACTTCTCTTAGAGTCTCCACTAAAGAAGACTGGTACTTTGACAGTGGCTGTTCAAGACACATGACAAGAGTGAAGAATTTGCTGGTGGATGTTAAACTCCATTCTTCTGGCCATGTGACTTTTGGTGATGGTGTCAAAGGAGAAATCAAGGGTATGGGAAAGTTGAATTGTGAAGGTGCACCTAGACTTGATGATGTACTGCTAGTCAAGGGGCTGACATCAAATTTGATCAGTATTAGTCAACTATGTGATCAAGGACTCATAGTTAATTTTACGAAAACTGAGTGCATTGTCACAAATGTGAAAGGTGAAGTTATCATGAAGGGTGCTAGGTCTAAGGACAACTGTTACATATGGGTGTCACCAGACTCAAGTTCCTCCACATGTGTTCTTGCAAAAGAAGATGAAGTCAGAATATGGCATCAAAAGTTGGGACATCTACATTTGAAGGGAATGAATAGAATCATATCTACAGAAGAAGTAAGAGGAATCCCAGAGCTCAAAATTGAAGAAGGAAGAGTTTGTGGAGACTGCCAGATAGGGAAGCAGACCAAGATGTCACATCAAAAGCTTCAACATCCCACTACTTCTAAAGTATTGGAACTTCTTCATAAGGACTTAATGGGGCCTATGCAGGTGGAAAATCTAGGTTGGAAGAAATATGCTTATGTAGTTGTGGATGATTATTCCAGGTACACTTGGGTGAACTTTATCAAAGACAAAACAGAAGTGTTTGATGTGTTTAAAGATCTCTGTCAAAGACTCCAAAGAGAAAAGGAGAGCAATGTCATCCGAATAAGGAGTGATCATGGGAGAGAGTTTGAAAATAGCAAGTTTGCTGAATATTGTTCTACTGAAGGCATCAGCCATGAGTTTTCTTCACCTATTACCCCTCAGCAAAATGGAGTTGTTGAAAGGAAGAACAGAACCATTCAAGAATCTGCTAGAGCTATGATTCATGCCAAAAAGCTTCCTTACCATTTCTGGGCTGAAGCTATGAATACTGCCTGCTACATTCACAACAGAGTTACCTTGAGAAGGGGTACTTCAGCTACCTTGTATGAGCTGTGGAAGGGAAGAAAACCAAGTGTGAAGTACTTTCATGTCTTTGGAAGTAAATGTTATATTCTGTCAGATCGTGAACAGAGGAGGAAAATGGATCCTAAAAGTGATGAGGGAATCTTTTTGGGATACTCTACAAACAGCATAGCTTATAGGGTATTCAACTCCAGAACCAGAGTCATGATGTAATCTATAAATGTGGTTGTTGATGACTATGGAATGAAGGAAGATGTTGATGTCCTGGATGATGTTGGAACATTTGTTGATGATGTATCAACAGAAGCCGAAGACAGAAGTGTAAATCCCAGTCCTACTGCTGCTGAACCTGAACCAGAGCAGCCTAACAAGGGACCATCCATCAGAGTGGAAAAGGACCACCCAAAAGAACTTATCATAGGTGATCCAAACTCAGGAGTTACCACTAGGTCAAGAGAAGTTGTGTCAAATTCTTGCTTTGTATCCAAAATTGAGCCCAAAAATGTTAAAGAAGCCTTGAAAGATGAATTTTGGATTAATGCCATGCAAGAAGAGCTGGGACAATTCAAAAGGAATGAAGTGTGGGATCTTGTACCAAGCCCTGATGGAATAAATGTGATTGGAACCAAGTGGGTTTACAAGAATAAATATGATGAACAAGGAGTGGTCACCAGAAATAAGGCTAGACTGGTTGCCCAAGGTTACACTCAGGTAGAAGGGATTGATTTTGATGAGACTTTTGCTCCTGTGGCCAGACTGGAATCTATCAGGTTACTCTTAGGTGTGGCTCGTAATCTCAAATTCAAGTTATTCCAGATGGATGTAAAGAGTGTTTTCTTGAATGGGTACTTAAATGAAGAAGTTTATGTAGATCAAACCAAGGGGTTTATTGATCCAACATTTCCTAACCATGTCTACAAACTAAGGAAAACTCTTTATGGATTAAAGCAAGCACCTAGAGCTTGGTATGACAAGCTTACTGAATTCCCGTCTCTGAATGGTTACAGAAAAGGAGGAATTGACAAGACATTGTTTTTCAAAGAGGAAGGAGGAAAACTGCTAATAGCTCAAATATATGTTGATGACATAGTGTTTGGTTGGATGTCAGAAGCAATGGTTCAACATTTTGTGAAACAGATGCAGTCTGAGTTTGAGATGAGTCTTGTTGGTGAGCTCAGCTATTTTCTGGGTCTGCAAGTTAGACAAATGGAAGACTCCATATTTATCTCTCAGAGCAAGTATGCAAAGAACATAGTCAAGAAGTTTGGTCTGGAGAGTGCTAATCACAAGAGGACACCTGCTCCTACTCACCTGAAGCTGTCCAAGGATGAACATGGAGTGAGTGTGGATCAAAGCTTATACAGAAGCATGATTGGAAGCCTATTGTATCTCACAGCTAGCAGACATAATATCTCCTTTGCTGTAGGAGTTTGTGCCAGATATCAATCTGAACCTAAAGTGAGCCACATGAATCAAGTGAAGAGAATTCTGAAATATGTGAATGGTACTAGTGACTATGGCATACTATACAATCATGGAACAGGCACTGAACTGAGTGGATATTGTGATGCTGATTGGGCAGGGAGTGCTGGTGATAGAAAAAGTACTTCAGGAGGATGCTTCTTCTTAGGGAACAATCTTATCTCGTGGTTTAGCAAAAAGCAGAACTGTGTGTCTCTCTCTACTGCTGAGGCTGAGTACATAGTAGTAGGAAGTAGTTGTTCACAACTGGTTTGGATGAAGTAAATGTTAACTGAATACAATGTCAAGCAAGATGTCATGACATTGTACTGTGATAATCTGAGTGCTATCAATATCTCCAAGAACCCAATTCAACATAGCAGGACTAAGCATATTGACATACGTCATCACTTTATAAGAGATCTGGTTGAAGATAAAGTGGTTGCTTTGGAACATGTTGCTACTGAAATGCAATTAGCTGATATTTTTACTAAAGCCTTAGATGCAAATTAATTTGAAAATTTAAGAAGCAAATTAGGGATTTGCATATATGAGGATTAGTAGATTTTTTTGGAGTGCAGGAAGGTGATTTTTGGTGCAGGCATCTTATGTGTGTTTGGTGAAATTGACAAAATAAAAATGTTTGGAAACAATCAAGAACATTTTTATTGATGGAAGTACTCAACATTACAATTTTTTTTAACAGGAACTACAAGCAAAGAGTTTTATAGTTTGGTTTTAGTTATTCATTCCAACCACCTGAGTTAATGAAATTAACCTAGTCTTCATCTGCTTCATCCTCAGAATCATGAAGTTGCTCATGAGCCTTCTTGATGGTCTTCATCCTTGTTTCTATTTTTCTTCCTGTCCTTATTGCCCCTGTAGAGGATCCACCTGTTGGCATTTCCTTGGACTTAATCTCCTTTGGCTGTGTTGTCTTGTTCTTCTGGTCTTGCTTTAATTGACCCTTGTGTGTTTCAACTGTCTTGGAGGACTGACTCATGTTTCCTTCTCAGAATTGGCTATAGCAAGAAGCAGTTTGGTGTATTTTTTATATTTCAAATGGTAACCCTTGTTTGTATCGCCTGGTCAGTCAAAGTTGGTTGGTGTCTGTGCTCCTCTCTCTGTTGAGTAATGTGTCACACTTTCCAAGCTGAGTTCAACAGTTTGTCTTGGTTCTTGAGCATGTTTGACTAAGTGTCAGAACATTGATAGTGGACAATTATGGCTAAAAAGAGGGAGAGTAATTTGGCATTGCTGTTGCTATAGTGGATGTTTCTGTTGTTGGTTTTTGGTTGTAATTGTTGAGAGTTGTGTTGCGGGTTTCTTGGCTTGAGGGGGAGTTTGAGTTTTGATTGTTGTGTAGCTGCTTTTCTTGGTTGTTTTTTTAACTAAGAATGTTAGACTTGTTTGTGTGGCGTGTTTCTGCTGTTGGTATCTCTGATGTGTACTGATATTGTTTTAGCCAAAATTAGCCAAAGGGGGAGATTGTTAGTTCTGTTATTGGCTGCAATTTTGGTAAAACAATGTGTTGGTTCAAGATGTCATGTCTGATGTCTTAACACGTGCTTCTAACATTCTGCATGTGGTGTGTTATTTGGTTTTGCAGTTTTTGTCCATGATGTCAAGACTGATGTCTTAACATCTGTTGACAGAACATCATGTTCAATCTGCTACTTATTTTAGGGTTGCGTGTTAATTGTCATGTTTTGAGAGATTCTGTTTGAGAGATTGCAGGGGAAATTCTTGTAGAAGATTTATTCAGATGCAATCGTTTGTTTCTCTATTTAGGGCAAAAATATTTGAAGATAAAATCGGTTTTTATTGTGCATCAAATCTGAGTTTTTCACAGAGCCCAAGCCCAAGAATCTGTTTCTATTTAAAGAAGTATCAACCCTACTTGGAAACTATAAAGACAAGAGATTATGTACTGAGTGTCAAGTATTAGGATTTGTGTTTTTGTCTGTGTATTGTGAGCCATTCATTCATCTGTTTTGATGATTGAATTGGACTGATTTAGTTGAGTTGTAATTTGTCCACTCAAAGCTTTTAAGCACGAGTGTTTGTTCTTGATTGAAGATTTTAAGCAAGATCAAGTATTGTCGTTGAAGAGTGTCTTCTACTTTCATTATTGTATGTTGTTATCACTGGTGTGATTGTGGGGGAGTGAGAAGTGTCTCATATCTAAGAGTGTCTTAGGTAGAAGTGTCATTGGGTAGCGATTAAGTGAGTAGATTGTCAACTGATGTGTTGGCTGTAGAGTCTATGAATTAATACTACTAATAGTGAATTTCCTCCCTGGTTTGGTAGCCCCCAGACGTAGGTTGTTAGACCGAACCGGGTGAACAATTCTCTGTGTTTATTTGTTGCTTTCAAGTGCTGTTACTTTTATTGTCTTATTCATATAGCAGATATTGATGTTGTGACATCTCACTTAACATCACATATCTGATACCAGAATTTCAATTACCACAATATGGATGTACCTTTATGCATCATAAATCTTCTCAAAGATGGTTGAGCATTCACCACAATCAAGAATTAGGGTTTGGGCCCTCTCAAAGTACTTAGACAAAAGATCAATCAAGAAATGACATGATCTTTAACTTGTTTAACCTCTTAAAACATCCACAAAGGATTAAGAGGACCCTCACATCAAAAATCAAGCACAAAATTGTGACATTCCAAGTGTTTTGAGCCTCGAAACACCCGATGTCGCCAAATTTGGGTTTTGGACGACTGAGACCTCCAGAGTGAGATTTTCACAAGAGGATGAGCCAAGACTTCAAAACATGACTCTATGTGCTCAAAATAACCCTAGGGATCCATTTGCATAGATGAATGACCCTCAGAGGATGCATTCCTCAAAAGACGGGAATTAGGGTTTTACGCGCCGAACCGCTCCGGAGCCAAAAGTCAAAACATGACTTTTTTGGCAAAAATGATCCTTATGAATCATATTTTCATAAAATATGACTTGTAATGTCATTTGAACAAGAATTGATCAAGAAACCAACATAACTTGTAAAAGGGGTAATCTTGAAAAAATTGAAATTTTTCTAAGTTACTAAATTTGAATGATTTTGGTACCAACTTCCGAGGATCATAACTTGTGATCCAAGCAGCCATTTTGGGTGATCCAAAGCTTGATTTGTAGGTCTTCCTACAGTCTACAAAAGCTTCAACTACCTCAAACTCCATCTCTTCATTGATTTTAAGTTATGGAGTGATCAAAATGATAATAATGAAGAAAATGACATTTTTCAACACTTAGTGAAAATCTGCCTAAGTTGCCAGCCGTGGACATCAAAGTTCATGAGGTTTTTTTAGTTGGATTCAAATAGTTTCAAGACCAACTATGATCACACATGTATTGTATCATATGAGGGCTTTCTAAAAAGCACCAGAGCCTCCCATAACTCAACCTGAGCTGAGAGATATGATCCCCTCAAAATCACCATTTCCAACTGTCCTGTACAAGGAAGAATTTGGTATTTTGCTCGATTTGGAAAAATCAGACAAATTCAAGCCTTGTCATCCATTTGGACACATCAGAGGATGAAATCAAAGGGGAATGATCTGATCCCCAAGCTTCCCAAGTCCAAGAATCTGCATATAGCCATAACAAACCTAAAAAGGCTAAAAAGTGCGAAGACTCCAATTTTGTTTCAATACATTCAATGGATGCATCAAGGTGGCTTGAAATGAGGCAAACTTAACTGAATGAGTCAAGCCTTATCTCTGAACCAGAAGACCATAGGCCTGTGCTCTAACCTCAAGTCAATGGCTAGAGGAGACTTGAGATTCCATTTGATCACCATTGGCCACAGACCTGCTACAGTTGCCACACACTATTGCTGCCAAAACAAACTTGACACACTATAAATAGAGCTCATTTGTGATCAGTTTGAGTACACCAAAGCACCCAAACTAATGCTTTCCTTAAAATTTCCCTTTCACTCCAATTTTTGTCTTCTAACTCAAGTCACTATCGGGTTTTGAGATTCAGAGTGATTCCAACCAAACCAATCACACACACACACACACACCTCATAAACATCATATATGAGTGATCCATAACACAAAATCACATCTGGAACATCAAATTCACAAAATCACCAGCCAATTGCTCAAGTTCTTGACAGAATTACAGTTGAGGTACCACAACCAGTTCCAGCTCGTTTCAATCCACTCCAAGCATTCAAACACACTCCCTGGCACCTAAGGAAGCTGTCTAGATCATTGGAACCTAGCTGCAACACCTCCATCATCAAACTCGATCACCAGCTGCAAGAGGTAGGCCTGAACCCTTCAAACTCTATGATCCATGCATCATGAATGAATTTGTTAGTTACCATCTTGTTTATGCGTGTATGTAGAGTAATAACCCTCAATCAATTGCAATGAATCCATCGTGTATGGAATTTCATTGTGTTCATACTGAAATTAGGGTTCTTGAGTGTTTCGGTGAAAATTGGATAACAAGCTATTAATTAACTTGCATTATTTTCTTTTACAACCGACTTTGATTTATCCAAAGGAAAGGTTCAAGATCGTTAGAAAAACCTAAAGGGGGAGATCTAAGGTTCGGGGGTTGGTTATACAAAGGGAAGGTATTAGTATCCTATGTATCCGTAGTACTCTATGGGAACCTCTTGTTTAATGTTATCTTATGTTTGCTAAAGGTTCTATGCTAAAGGTTTGAAACCCTAGGGGTTAGTATATAAGTATACTCGACAAGGCATCGCGCTTTGCGCCTACGTATCCTCGGGAATAGAATCAGAGTATGCGTAGTTCTACTTCTACTGAATGATTGATTGTGGTTAATATTCAGAGGGGAAATGAGGACAAGCTCATTGTAGAGTTTAAGAACTCTCTAAATCTAGATGTAATGGACCTATGTTATGTTTTAGTCAATAGGGAAAGTGAGTATTCATTAGGATGAATATCACCAAGAGTTTAAGAACTCTCTCCTAAGGCTAGTTATGATTTCTATGTCTCTGATGAGGCCAAGAAATGAAGTTTTCTCCTAAGAGGTTACTTAAGTTAAGATGGGAGGTCATGACTTTAGGAGTCAACATGTTTAACCTTCCTTTGGAATGGGGGGAAAAGATAACAATTATAAAGATTACCAAAAGATAAAGAGATAATAAGGAAAACATGATAATGCAATAATATGAATAGGATGAGATAAGATAAAATCATGATATCAATGCAAAGTGAGAATTAAACATGTTAGACAATGATTAAATATGAGATGAAATAAAATAGAAATAGTCTCGTCTTAATCATGATTTAATCGAGAAATCGATAATCAATGATTCTTGACTTTCATCGACTAAATAGAAAGAAAGTGGTCTCATGTTGATCAAAGTCTTGCCAACTTAATGAAATCAACCAAACCATGAGGTTTGTTATGTCATCGACCAAAATAAAGAAAGCGGAATCGAAATGAAAACAAAATCGGTCTCGTCTAAATCAAGATTTAATCGAGAAATCGATAATCTTGTATTTTGACTTTCATTTACCAACAAAAATAAATAAGAAGTGGCCTCACATTTATCAAGACTTTATTGACTTGAAATAAATCCATAAGTCATGATTTGTGTAGCGTCATCGGTCTAAATAAAGATTATGAAAATAACAAGTTGGTCTCGTTTAAATCAAGATTCAATCGATAAATCGATAATCTTAGATTTTTAACTTTCATCGACCAAAATAGAATCGGAATGAAAATAACAAGTTGGTCTCGTTTAAATCAAGATTTAATCGACAAATCGATAATCTTAGATTTTTAACTTTCATCGACCAAAATAGATGAAATAGAAAGTGGCCTCCTACAAATCTAGACTTTTACTGATTTTGAGATAATTAACAAAGTCAAAATTTATATGATATCATTGGCCAAAATATTGTGAATAGGAAATAATGAATCAAACAAAAATTCTTTTACCAAAAACCTAAACAAAATATATTAGAAGCCTTCCCTTTTTCATTAAAATAGAACAAATAGAAATGGAATTAATTAAAAACTAACATAAAAAACTAGCAATTTAAAACTAAAGTATTTAGAAAATATTTTTAAAGCAAAATTTAACAAAATAATAGGAGAGAGTTTGAAATGAGAAAGGGTGTGTAACCAGGCGGAATCATTTGGGTCTTACAAACAAAGCCCATCATCCTCACGGTTTGAAAAAAAAAAAAGGAAAGGTAGTGTCTTTTGAAAAACAGTAACGGGCTTTTAAAAACCAAAAAAAAATGTTCAAAGAGGGCAAATGAAAAAGAGGTGAACCCTAATATCCTCTCGCCAGAACCGAACTTCATCCTAAACACGGTAGAAGAAGCATAAAGAGAACGGCGACATCAAGACAAGACGTACGACGTCCCTAACCTCGCGAATGGATATCTCGCTCTGCTTCTTTAAGTTCAGATTCTGACCCGTTCTAACTCAGGTTTGAATTTTTGGATTTCGTTTTGTTCAAAGTTTATGGGTCTCGATTGCTTTCTCTCTTCATCTGTTTCTGGGGTCGATTTGGTATTGATTTGGGATTTTGATTGTTGTTAGTTGTATGAAGAAGGTTTGTTGAGGGTTTGTGGTTGTTCGTTGTTGAAGATTGAAAGATGTTAAAGAAGAGTGAGGAAGGATGGTTATGTTTTGTGACTGGTGATTGAAGGGTGGTGGCGGACACGGTTATTGTGGGTTGATTGAAGGATGTTTTCTTGTTCGATTTCTGAAGGGAAGTTATTGGTAATGATGAGCGAGAGGTTTTGGTTAAGTTGGTTAAGTTGTTGTTGACGTTGATTGAAGTGAGTTTATGGAGATTTGTTGGATATGAATGATGAAGATGGGTTTGTGATTCGGTGAAGAAAATGAGGAGATTTGGTTGAGAGTTTAATGGTGGAAGGGAAACAAACAGGGGGCGAGTGGTTCTTGTGAGAAGAGAGGTTCCAGCGATGAATGGTTTGATGGTTGGTTTTGGGTGTCTTTGATGAAGGATATCAGAGTCTATAGTTGTTGTGAGGTTTATTGTTGATGGAAGTTTTCAAAGTGTGGGATTGGGAAGAATGAAGATATGTCGTGGTTGATTTGTTGAAAAAACGGTTATGAAGAAGGTGATGAGGTGAGTCGCAGAGTTGGAAAAGGTGGGCGTGAGGCCAGGTTGTTGGTTTGGTTGTGGCGCTTTGCGAGGGAAGGAGTTTTGTTGAAAAGGAAAAGGGATCTCGTTTTGATACTTGGTGTTTCAGAGAACAAGGTATGTTGTTTTTCAGCTGTTGGAATTTCCCCCCCCCCCCCCTCTTCTGCTCTCTCCCTCTCCTTTTTAAAAGAACTAGTTTCTTCAATTTTAATTTGAATTTATGATCGTTGTTGACTTGTCTTTTTCACTGCAGATGGAGCGTACGGTTTGCGCAGGTTTACGTTGATGTTGCAGAGCTCTTGCAAACGTTGTGGAATAGTGTTTGTTTGGAATCAAAGGTTGTAATATGGTGGGCTTAAGAAATGGGTTTGAAAAGTCAACACACAAACTTGGTTCTAATGAAAACATGCTAGATAAGTGCCACGGTGACCAGTTAAATTGGCAATGAAAATGAAAACATGCTAGATAACAATAACTATTAATTAATGTTAATTAAATAAATTAAAAATAACAAACCAAATTAACAATTAATCTAAATAACTAAACTAATGCAAAAGTTAAATTGAGATTAATTTAAATTAATAAAAATAGGACAATAAAATTAAAAAAAGACATATTGAAATTAAAGACAGGTAAAGATGTTAAAATAAATATTAAGTTAAATAAATAAAACATCAACTAGCAGAAAAATGAGGGTAAAATTTGGGGTGCAACATTGAGGTTTTCTGTTGATTTCTTCCTCCATACTTAATATAAATGCAATTAAACTATATGGTTGTGATCCTTGTTCAAAAACGAACAAGATTGGTACTTGAATCGTGCAAAACCATTGAGAAATCATGGAGAAAAGTGAGAAAATGTAAATCTGCAGAAACAGGGCTCGCGGGCAAGAACTTAGTGTTCTTGGCGCCCTTTTTCAAATTTTTGAATTTTTGAATATTTTGATATTTTTGTTAATTGATTCAAAAATTAATTTCTCTCTGAATATTTTTGTTTTTGAATTGGTTCTTTTTCTAAAAATTCACAAAAATGTTTAAATATTTTATTTTACCAAAAAATTCAATTTATATTATTATTTTTAATATAGTTAGAATTTTTGTAATTAATTTCATTTTATTTGTTTTTCAACATTTTCAAATGAAATTCCCACTTTGATCTTTCAAAACCAATTGAATTTCAAACTTTCATGTGATTAAACATAATTTTTCAAAATATTTTTCAAAGTATACAATTTGTTTTTGAATATATTTGATATTTTATCATTCATTATTTAAATTTCCTTTGAAAAGATGACATTGTAATTTAAAATTAGAGTTTCCTTTCTATTTTAAATTTTTAAATCACTTTGGGCCTCTTGATAGAGTGTAAGTCCCATCCCTTTGTAAATAAACCATTTTGGGCCTCAGCATTGTATAAGTCCCGATACGTTTTTTTAAATCTTGGCGCGATTGCCGTTTTCAAAACAATTTTCATCTGGGCCTACCCTTGTGTTGTAAGTCCCAACTTTATTCTTTTTTTTTTCAAACACCTTTGGGCCTCTAATAGAGTGTAAGACCCAACCCCTTTTGAAAACCAAAATAATTTGGGCCTCGGTCATTGAATAAGTCCCAATACAATTTTCAAAATAACAGTGCGATCACTGTTATTTCTGGGCCTCTCCTTGAGTTTTAAGCCTCATCCCTTGTACAAAAATAAACTTTGGGCCTCTAACAGAGTGTAAGACCTAACCAAATTGTATATACAATAATTTGGGCCTCTAATAGAGTGTAAGACCCAACCCTCTTTTGAACATAAATAATATTGGGCCTCAGTCATTGTATAAGTCCCGATACAATTTTTCAGATCAACGGTACGATTACTGTTTTTCATCTGGGCCTCTCCTTGAGTATAAGCCCCAATAATCTTTTCAAAATAACTTTCCCTTTTGATTTAGGTTCAAATTCATAGTTGTTATCAAAACTTTCTTTAATTTCTTGAACAACTAACCATACAGCTGTTACAATGGAAGCTTGCTTGCCTGTAAGTTTTAAATAGCTTTTGTTTTACATACTTGCACACACACACACACACACACACACGCACATATATATATATATATATATATTTGTTTGTGCTGGAAGCTTGCTCAACTGTAAGTCCTCCTACCGTCTTTTACATATAGTATATATTTCATCTGTATATATATACCTGTATATTATCTGCTTAGAGTTTTCCCCAGAAATTAAGTCTAGAATTAGATAGAGCCAGTGGTTACTCTTTCAACATAGTCAAAACTAGTTCCCCATAGGAATTCCAGATACAGTCTTGCCTCCTCTTGGGCTTATACAATATGGAACAAAGAGAAAAGCATTATTCCCGATGAAACTTTTCTCAGACTGTGACTATTAGAAAATTGTCAAAAGATATTCATTTCCCCCAGAGAGGATTAATTCCCGGTGAAACCTCTCTTGAATTTTTTCAAACCCTAGGATTGTTCACTAAAGAAAGGATTATTCCCGGTGAAACCTTTCTTGAACTTTTCTTAGGTTTGGACCCACTGTCATACCCTAAATTTTGACCACCAAGATTTCCCATCATTGTGCAAATCATCACCACAATATGGATGTACCTTCATGCCTCATCCATCTCCTCAGGGATTGTTGAGCATTTACCATAATCAAGAATTAGGGTTTCAAGCCCTCTAAGAGAACTTAGGCAAAAGATCAATCAAGAAATGACATGATCTTCAAATTTTATAACCTCTTAAACACCCATAAGAGATCAAGAGGACTCCCACATCAAGAATCAAGCACAAAGTTGCAACATTCCAAGTGGATCAAGCCTCAAGATCGCCAGTGTCACCAAATTAGGGTTTTGGTCGACCAAGGCCTCCAGATGAAAATTTTCTTCTGGGCATAAGCCAATGCTTTAAAATATAACCCAAGATACTCCAAGGAACCTCATGAACCCAATCATCAAGTCAATATAGCCTCAGAGGATGCATTCCCAAAAAATCAGGAAATAGGGTTTCTTGATCTAATTCACCCCTAAGTTGACTTTTGAGGCAAAGCATGAGCCAAGACCTCAAGACATGATTTGGGGGACCTCAAATACACCAAATTGATTAATTTACAATAAAGGATTGATCAAAGAAGCTTGATTCACAAGTTTCAATTTCATCTGGACCACAATTAGGGTTTTGAAGGAAAAGTCAACTGTATCTTTGACTTTTGACCAAGACATTCTCCTAAACCTTGGGACATGATTCAATACACCCTATAACACCTATGGAATCCATCCATTAGGTTTAAATTAGGTCAAGAACTTGATTTCACAAAGGATCGCACAGTTTGGATTTCATCCGATAAAAAGTCAACTGTGCACAAAATCAAGTTTGACTTTTTGGAATTTTTCACAAATATGGTTCCCCTAAGTCAAAAATAATGTTAATGTATGGTATTGATCATCATTCATTAATAAAAATCAAGAAAAGTGCGGTTTCTTGCAAAAGGGGCAACCTTGAGAAACCAAAATTTTTCTAAGTTATGGAACAAAAGTGATTTTGTACCAACTTTGCAAGCTCATAACTCCTAAACCACAAGGCCTTTTTCTCCCATTCAAAGCTCAAATGAAATTCCATTTGACATACTTTAAAAGTGTCAACTACAAGAGATTCCAAATCCTCATGGATTTTGAGTTATGGACGGATCAAAATGAAGAAAATGACACTTTTCCAACACTTAGTGAAAATCTGCCTAAGTTACCAGCCTTGGACATCAATGTTCATGAGGATTTTTTAGTTGGATTCAAATAGTTTCAAGACAAACTATGATTACACATGCATTGTATCATATGAGGGCATTCTAAAAAGCACAAGAGCCTCCCATAACTCAACCTGAGCAAGGAGATATGATCCCCTCAAAATCGCCATTTCCAACTGTCTTGTACTAGGCAGAATTTGGCATTTTGCTCGATTTGGAAAAATTGGACAACTCCAAGCCTTATCATCCATTTGGACACACCAGAGGATAAAATCCAAGGGGAATGATCTGATCCCCAAGCCTCCCAAGTCCAAGAATCTACATATAGCCCTAACAAACCTAAAAAGGCTAAAAAGTGCAAAAGACTCCAATTTGGTTTCCAAGCATTCAATGGATGCATCAAGGTGGCATGGACTGAGACATTCCTAACTAAACGAGTCAAGATTCAGCTCTGAATCAAAGGACCATAGGCCTGTGCCCTAACCTCAAGTCAATGGCTAGAGGAGACTAAAGATTCCCTTGGATCAACATTGGCCAAAGGCCTGTACCAGCTGCCATTCACTATTGCTTGCAAAACAAACTTGTTGCACTATAAATAAAGCTCATTTGTGCTCAGTTTGAATACACCAAAGCACTACAACTGATGTTTTACTCAAAATCTCTTCCTTGAGAGCAATTCCACCACAACTCATGATCCAAACACATCCAATATGTCATATCTAAGTTGTCCAAACACTCACCTTTGATCTGAAACACCAAAATCAGAAAGTCAACCTCCAAAACCTCAAAATTTGACTTTTCTGCATTTTTCAAGCTATGTCTTGATTCAGTCACTTCCAAAACCAAACCAGGCCTCAAACACACTCTAAACATCATCCTCAAACTATCCCAATTGGTTTCCCTCATCTGGAACACCATTTGAGAGAGTTACTATCTTGGTCACTTTTGCCCCTTTTGCAAGAAAGAGCCAATTCTTGTTCCTGAGGATTCCAGCTGGTTTTGATCATCCTAAAAGCTTCTAAGGGATCAATTAAGAGTGTTCAAAGCATTGAATTACTTCTGGCACAAGGAACTTGACAGATAGCACAAGAAGTTTCAAGAGGTAAGTGCATCAAAACTTGAACTCATTAAATCATGCATTGCTTTGAGGTCCATTGATCATGGACCTCTCATACATATCATATATGTTGTGTTTGAACCAATTTACCATGCTATTTCTGCCTGTATGATGAGATAGCATAGAACATGCAAATCTAGGCCTATTTTGAAATCACTATCGGATTTTAAAATGGAGACATTTTTTGAAAATTCCAAGGTCACCATTGGATTCCTCATGAAATTTTAGGTCAGATGCACCTAAATTTTGTCCAAATCCATGGAGAAATGAGAAAGTTAGAGGCTTCATGCAAATTGCCAAAACTAGGCCTTGCTTTGGGCAAGCGCCAGGCCATGGCGCATTGGCCAGGCCTAGAAACTTGGCACCCTTATGTATTAATGGGGTGGTTTTAATACACGGATGTATCACCACCCCAGTGGTAGCGCGCATGTTGGTTTGGCTATGAGGTCGTAGGTTCAACACCTACCCTGACCATTTTGCCATTTTCATATTTTTTGCTATTTTTCATATATTATGTGGTTTTTATTAACTAATTCCAAAATTAATTTCTTTCTCAATTTTAATTATTTTTTTTATTAATTAATTCCAAAATTAATTTCTGTCTCAATTTTAATTATTTTTATTAGTTCTTTTTTTTGAAAATTCCCAAAAATGTTAAAATATTTTATTCCATAAAAATTTCACAAAAATATTATTTATTTCATATATTTAGAATTTTTGTAAAGAATTATGTTTTATTTGTTTTTTAGACATTTAAAAATATTTCTTTCTCTTGATTTTGCATATTCAAATAATTTTCAAATCATCCTATGAATGAAACATGGTTTTTCAAACATTAATCTAAGATCACAACTTGTTTTCCACACATGTTTGATAATTTTGATAATTTTAATTGAAATTTTATTCAATTAAAATACATTTTTAAGTCAAATTAGGGTTTTGATTATTTTCACCCTCATAAATCATTTTTTCAAAACACTTTGGGTCTCTAATAGAGTGTAAGACCCATTCCTCGTAAATAAAAACCTTTTTGGGCCTCAGTCGTTGTATAAGTCCCACTGTGTTTTCAAAAATCTCGGCGCGATCGGCATTTCAAAACAAAACTCAACTGGGCCTACCCCTTGTGTTGTAAGTCCCATTTATTTTCTTTTCCAAACACCTTGGGCCTCTCCTTGAGTTGTAAGACCCATCCCTGTGTACAGAAAACCTTTTTTGGGCCTCAGTCGTTCTATAAGTCCCGATACAATTTTCAGAACAACGGTGCGATCACTGTTATATCTGGGCCTCTCCTGGAGTATAAGCCCCAATCTTCTTTTCAAAAACAACTTTCCCTTTTGATTTAGATTCAAATCCATAGTTGTTATCAAACTTTCTTTAATTTCTTGAACAACTAACCATACAGCTGTTACAATGGAAGCTTGCTCGCCTGTAAGTTTTAAACATCTTTCTTTTACATACTTGCACACACACACATATATATATATATATATGTATGTATATATATATATATATATTTGTTTGTGCTGGATGCTTTCTCACCTGTAAGTCCTCCTACCCTCTTTTACATACAGTATATATTTCATCTGTATATATATGACTGTATATTATCTTCTTAGAGTTTTCCCCGACAATTAGGTCTAGGATTAGATAAAGCCAGTGGTCACTCATTCAACACAATCAAAACTAGTTCCCCATAGGAATTCCAGATACAGTTTTACCTCCTCTCGGGCTTATGCAATATGGAACAAAGAGAAAGGCATTATTCCCGGTGAAACTTTTCTCAAACTGTCACTATTAAAAAATTGTCAAAGAAGTTCATTTCCTCGGAGAGGATTAATTCCCGGTGAAACCTCTCTTGAATTTCTTCAAACCCTAGAACTGTTCACTAAAGAAAATATTATTCCCGGTGAAACTTTTCTTGAACTTTTCTTAAGTTTGGACCCACAAGCTTCCTAAAAGCATCCCCAGCCTCCTCTTGGGCTTTGTACAAGGATCCTCAGGCTTCTTATAAGTTCTCATGCCTTCTCTTGGGCTTAATACAAGGACCCTGAAGACCTCTTAAAGGTATAGGACAAAACTTAGTCATCCTTTGCTAGAGTAGTCTTTCTAAAGAGTCAAAATCTCAGACCAATTTAAGGGTTGATTCTGATCCCTTAAAGCACCAGCCTCCTCTTGGGCATCATACAAAGATAAAATCTTTCATACCAGTAGACTTGGACAGTCTAATCTCCTCTTGGATCTCAAAGACATTCTCAAGTTCCCTACAAACATAGGAAAAAACCCTGGTCATTTAACCAATCTCCAGTAGAGTTAAAACTCTCACAGGATCTAAAACTCAATCTTTATCCAAAATTTCCCCAGCTAGGGTCAAATCACTATCAATAAACCTTTATCAGAACCTCAAGGCATTTGATATTTTAACTCTTCTGTAAACCCTCAGCAAGAATTGATTCCCCAACTTGGACCTATCGCTGGATTTCAATGATCCTTAGCAGAAACTAGCCTCCTCTTAAGCTTTGTATAAAGATTTTTCCCCACTCTCTTGTTGAGTCAATCACCTAAAAACACTCTCTTGTTGAGTCACCTCTTTCAGCCTCAATCTTGGGCTTTGTACAAGACAAACAAAGTACTCTTTTGTTGAGTCCATCTTCTTTCTTAAAGCACTCTCTTGTTGAGTCAACCTTTTTCAGGCTCCTCTTAGGCTTTGTATAATGATTTTCCTCAGTAGAGTCAGCCTCAAAAGCACTCTCTTGTTGAGTCAATATCTTTTAGTCTCAATCTTGGGCTTTGTACAAGACAAACAAAAGCACTCTCTTGTTGAGTCAATATCTTTCAGCCTCAATCTTGGGCTTTGTACAAGACAGATAAAAACACTCTCTTGTTGAGTCCATCATCTTTTTCAGCCTCAAATCTTGGGCTTTGTGCAAGACACCCACATAAACACTCTCTTGTTGAGTCAGTTAAATATCTTTTTAGCCTCAATCTTGGGTTTTGTACAAGACAGATAAAAACACTCTCTTGTTGAGTCAATCATCTTTTTCATCCTCAATCTTGGGCTTTGTACAAGACACCTAAAATATCCTTAGCTGAGTCAGTCGAATTTCATTTTAGCTTCAATCTTGGGCTTTGTACAAGACAGATATAACCTCCACCAGTTGAGTCAGTTTCCCCTTTTAGTCTCAATCTTGGGCTTTGTACAAGACACCTACAAATATTCCCCAGTGGAATCAAAAATCCTTTTGGCCTCAATCTTGGCCTTTGTACAAGACAAACAAAATATTCCTCAGAAAAGTCAACTTTCAGCCTCCTCTTAGGCTTTGTATAATGATATCCCCCAAAAGAGTCAAATCTCTTTTAGCCTCAATCTTGGGCTTTGTACAAGCACCACAAAAACACTCTCTTGTTGAGTCAGTCTTTTCCAGCCTCCTCTTAGGCTTTGTATAAGGACTTCCCCAGTGGAGTCAATCAATCTCTTAGCTTCAACATTGGGCTTTGATAAAGGCACATACAAAAAAACACCATCCCCTCAGAGGAAATCAAAACCTCTCTGTAGGAAGACATTTCTCTGTATATCACACATTCAAAACAAACCTTAATCCCAGATAATTGTTGTAAGTGGCACATTTGTTGATTCAAAAATCCAATTTGTAGTCCATCTCTTATCCTGGTAAATCCCATCTTTCATCTAATCGTTGTAAGTGGCAAGCCTCTGGATTATTTACATCCACACCACTGTCCCTCTCTTAGCATGAAAGATTCCTTAGGAAAAATGGCATTGCTCAACACTGAGTTAAAGTTTTCTCCTTCAGGATAAATCCCCTATAAAGGAAATTATGGCATTGCTGGATTCTTATATCCCAGTTAAAGTAATTCTCCTTTATAATCAGTCACCCAATAGTTGTGATAAACAGACGAGATGTCTCCCTTTAGAGATGACAAATTCTCTCTCCGTCAAACCTTTCAGCTCAATCTTGGGCTTTGAACAAGACATAAATACTCTTTAGCTTCGATTTTGGGCTTTGAAAAAGACACCAAAACATCATCTTTCTCCTCCCATAGAATAGGAGGAACTACGATTGCTCTGATTTCCCTGTTTTCTTTAACGGGAATACGTAGGCATAAGATTACGAAATCTTAGCGAGCACACCAATCAAAAACTTTAGGTCCAATACCTTCGCTCACTAATCAAAACTGAGGTCCAGTACCTTATCAAAATCATCAAAAACTCTCTCTCTCTCAAAAACCACCCCAAAGGAGAAACTTTCCCAACCCACAACAGACAAACACCAGTAAGTAGATAGCAGTAAGGATAATTGCTAACAACCTGTGGATAACCACATATAGGATGGGTAATTGACAACTCCCCATTGTATAACCTGACCCCGAACTCCCCGAATCTCTTTAAGTATTTGTTCAGTTAAACATTTGCGTGCAAGGTTAGTTTTTGATAGCTCCCCTTTCCTTTCCAGCTTCATAGGATAAATAAGAAATCAGAAAGTAGCATCCAACTCCTACCATTGCGGTGAGGAGAAACCCATGGCGATAAGGTGGTCACGTCACCGACAAAAGTCGTACGCTACAGGAAAATGGCGACTCTGCTGGGGAGTCTTTACGATTACAGTTCCTAAGAGGTCGAGGATGATTAGTTTTAGGTATCATACTATATATATATATATATATATATATATATATACTGCTTTTCCTACTTGATATCCGTGTTTATTTTTTTGTCAATGGGAATGCGAGTGATGTCGCATGTGGAAAGTTTGAGAGAACCCTAAGATAAGTGATGGCATAGACGGGTGGACTTATAGGGAGTGATTCCAGAATAAGCGATCCTGGTAGACCATCAAATCAGGTGAGGGCCCATATGGATACTATATTGAACAACTAACGTCGTGAAAATAGATGCCCTCCCAGTGCGGCACCCGTGACCCTGAGGATTCAGTAGACATTTACCATGTGGCCATTTGGTAGTGCGGTAACTATCGGGAATAGTTGATACGCGATACTACACCAAAATTGAGATTTCCCCAAGATGCTACAGCTCGCTCGGGTGAACCAGCTTGCTGTTGTTATCCCTAGAGGGGTCAATGATTTTGGGAACCTTTAACCCGTTCTACACGTACAAAAATTGACCAAAATACAATCTATGGGAATGGGTAGAGCCATGACTCCATGCTCGTGACGTTGAACCCTTGAACCCATGTTTTTTCAATGTTTTTGTGTGTTGCATTCATGCATTCATGTAAAAAACTCTTAAGAAAAAAAAAATTCTCTTTTCTCTTCTCTTTCTTTTTCAAAATAAACTAAAACAATAATTGCAAATATCAGAAAGATTGCGTTATGGATTTCGGTAGAAGAAAGACGCACAAGTACACCTTCAAGGCTCCGAAACTAGAGGATTTAAGAAGGTTGGCAAGGATGATTACCAACCCTGATGCTTTCAGAGCTAAGCATGGAGGGTTGTTGTCTATGTTAAGGGTCCACGTAGTTGAAGGAATACTGTCTACGCTAATCCAGTTTTACGATCCGGTTTATCACTGTTTCACATTCCCAGATTATCAACTTGCACCAACACTGAAGGAGTACTCTCACCTGACTGATTTACCCATTACTGACCAAGCTCCCTTTTCTGGACTAGAAGAAATTCCAAAGGAGTAAATCATTGCAAGAGCAATCTATTTGGACGAGTCAGAAGTCAGGAGTCACATAACCACTAAGGAAGGAATCCAGGGTTTACCAGCTAAATTCCTGACGGAGAAAGCCCTATACTTTGCGAGTATTGGAAACATAATTGCTTTCCAAGATATCTTTGTTCGGCTCACCTATGGGTTATTCCTCTTTCCCAACATCGATAACTTCATCGATACCAATGCCATTAAGATATTTCTGATTGGAAACCCTATACCAACCTTACTCGCAGATGCTTATCATTCTGTACACTTAAGGAATTTGTACAGCGGAGGAATGATCACATGCTGTGTACCCCTGCTTTACAAATAGTTCACTTCCCATTTACCCAAATCTGCTACTTTTTGGGACCGTAGGAGTGCTCTACGTTGGTCACAGAGAATCATGTCTCTTACCAACTCTGACATTGATTGGTACAATAGGATTTATGAGGGGATAAAGATCATCGACCGATGCAGGAATTTCCCTAATGTACCCCTCATAGGAACTAAAGGAGGAATCAACTATCATCCAATTTTAGTTCGCCGTCAACTCAGATACCCGATGAAGAGTATCCCGCGTAATGTTCTTCTGGAAGGTCTTTTCTTCAAGGATGGAGAAAATGACAGAGCACTAAAGAAGGAAATAGTGCGTGCCTGGCAGCATGTTCACAAGAAAGGAAGAGAGTCTCTAGGAAGACCAGACTGTATCTCCGTGGAACATTATCTCCACTGGGTGCAAACTAGAGCCCTCAAGCTAAGAATGCCTTACCCTCGTCAAGAAGTTCTTCCGTTAAAGGAATCTGTCCTTTATTTTATGTCTGATACAGAAAAACTCCAGGTCGCTCTCAACAAGGTTCAACGGGAGAAAAGCTCTTGGAAAAACAAGTACCGAATTCTCAATGTGGAGTGTACCAAGATTCAGGAACTACTAAAGGAAAAGGATGCTCTGATTAAGATACTAGAGCAGCATGTTGTAGAAAATAAAAAAGACCGAAGAAATTTGCTCACTCCTTTCACTTGGCAAAGGACTGACAAACCCGACAACGGCTAAAGAGCCCCTGTCAAAGAAAAGGAAAATACCAGAACCAGCATCAGAGTTCTCTTCAGAGAGGACTCAGGATCCATAAGTTTAGACATTTCCTTATACAGCTGTAGTTTCCCTTTCTGCAATCTTTCAAATTCAATAAAAAAAAGGGGTCTCCCCACTGTACGATATTTGCAATCTATTTGTTGAAGTTTCTTTTTTATTAAAGCAAAAAAAAACAAAAATATATATCATTACATATCATGCATCATTCTCACATAACACGTTCTTCTTATCTTCGAATCTCACGTATGTGTCACGATTCTATAGTCAAACTGTCTCATTCGTACAATACTCGGGCCAATCGACAAAATAAAATGGACTGTCTCGAGGAAGAGAACAGAGAGCTGAGAGAAGAAATCGATGCTCTAAAGGAAGATCTGAAAAAACTTCACAGTGACATCCAATCCCTGGCAGCAGCTCAGAGACAACAACAAAGGATTGTGATCTCAGAGATCACATCTACGCCCGTAGTAGAGACATATGATCCTCGGTACAACATGCCTAAAGATCTTCCCTGGGGCATGCCTATCAACGTTGTCCCTGAGGGATGCATCTCGCTGGTCACTGAAGATCCAGAAACTACAGCAGGAACCGCTGGGCCTGAAGGTTACAAACTTCGGGAAAGCGAATACGCAAGAGTGATGACAGCAACTCCTGAAGGTTACAAACTTCGGGGCATGGAAGCACCAAGAGTCACAACCGTAATGACTATACCACAATCAGTGGTACACACTGTCCCAGAAGGACAGATTCCAAAAGCAATTTCTAGTGGAAACGAAGACATGTATGAAAGAATGAATGAGTTCCAGGAGCAATTCCTGGAGATGCAGAAGGAACTGCATGCCATTCGCGGTCAGGATTTATTCGGAAAGGACGCCGCAGACCTTTGTCTAGTCCCTAACGTGAAAATCCAACACAAATTCAAGGTTCCTGACTTTGAAAAATTTAAGGGCAGCTCTTTCCCTCAAAGTCATTTGGTGATGTACCCTCAGCTACTGATCCATTTCTTCCAAGACAGTTTAACCGGTGTCGTACTCAAATGGTACATGGGTTTAAACCGCACCAAGATCAACACTTTTAGAGATATCGGTGCATCTTTCGTTCAGTAGTATAAGTATAACCTGGACACGGGACCATACAGAGATCAACTCAGAGCAATGTCGCAGAAGGACAAAGAAAATTTCAAAGAGTATGCTGAGAGATGGCGAGAAATTGCTGCCCAGATCTATCCCCCTCTTGAGGAAAAAGAGATGACAAGATCTTTTTGAAAACCTTAAGTTCATTTTACTACGACCGAATGGTTGCTAGTGCATATAGTGACTTCACTAAAATGGTGAACATGGGAGTACGCCTTAAAGAAGCAGTCCGGGAAGGATGTTTGGTCAAAGATGCAGAGCTATCAAAAGGTACCAAAAGATACGGTGGTGCTTTCCCAAAGAAAAATGAGCAAGATATTGGTAATATCTCTCTCAGAAAGCAAAGGCGAAGATATCAACCAGTAGCAGCGGTAATTCCTGCTATCAACCTTGCGCCGGCTCCAACGTATCAACCTCAGGTTGCTCAGAGCCAACCAAATCAACAACAGTATCAACAAAGGACACAACAGCCTCTTTAGCATGCCCGTCCTCAGTACAACAATAACAATCGTACGACACGACCATCAGGGTTTGACCCTATATTGATGTTGTACGCAGAACTGTTTCCACTACTACTGGCCAAGGGGCACGTCCAAACCAGGTCTCCTCTTACGGTACCAGAAAATCTGCCTTTTTGGTTCAAAGCAGATCAAACTTGCCCTTATCATCAAGAAGGACCGGGGCACAACATTGAGAAATGTCTCAACTTCAAATCTGACGTGCAGAAGCTTGTCAAGAACGGGGTCCTATCTTTTAAAGATACTAATCCAAATGTTCAGATAAACCCGTTGCCTCAACATGAAAAGAATCCCGTAAATTTAATAGAAGAAGAATTTAGCCGCAGTTATCAGTTTCACGATGTACTCCTATTAGGAACTAATCTGGTCAGGATGCATTGCAGACAGAGCGGGTACGGTCATGTACCACCTCACAATTATCACCTGTGTGATATCTGTTCAAAGAATAATCAAGGATGTTCCGTAGTGCAATTAGCTCTACAAGAACAGATGAATCTCGGATGGATCTAAGATCACCGAATCCGGGAAGTCAATATGGCTCACGCAAATCCCAACATTGTTCAAAACCACAATATTATGGCGATGAACGTCAACTTGGTGGCAATGCACTCAAGGCAAAGTCAATACCATGATCTGCCACGGCACGATTACAATTCCTGTCCGATCTGCTCAATAAGCAATCAGGGATGCTCTTTTATACAAGAGGCCCTCCAGCGTCAGATGGATCTCGGATGGATTCAGGACAACCATGATAGAAATAATCATCAAGTCAATATGATTCAGATCTTTGATATTCGCTTGATGAATACCAGTCTAGTAGAATTACACGCTAAGCAGGTCAGGCTCGGTTTTCTGGCTTCACATGATTATCAAGACTGTAAAGTGTGTCGTAAAGACGACCAAGGATGTGCACTTGTCCAAAGAACACTTCAACACTTGTTGGACCACTGTGGCTTCCAATATACTTGGATAAAGCTACACAACATATCAGTATGACTGACGAGAATCCTGATAGGTATCAAAGTCAGGACGTCCGCTTGATGGAAACAGATCTAGTGAAGTTGCACTGCATACAAAGCGGACGTGGCCGGGTGCCACCACATAATTGAAGGTGTAAAAAACACAAGAAAGGGGGGTTTGAATTGGGTTTTTAAAACAAAAACTGTTTTCTAAAAATTATCCCCTTTATAAACAAACTTCACTTCTTGATAATAAAGCAAGAAAACTTGAAAAGAAAGAACAAAGTATGTTTATACTAGTTCACTTTAGAAATCCCCAAGTTAGTCTAGTCCACCCACCAAGTTGATTTTGCCTATCTCAAGCGAGGACTTAATCCAGTATAACCAAACTGATTACAATCGCACGAGCCAACTGCTGGTGACTAACAACCTCTAAGACACACTAGTCCTAGACTTCTTAAGAATTCTGACCCAACTGGTCCCTTAAGGAATACAATGCACAAGCCAACTGTAAGTGACAAACAACACTAAGACACATGAGTGAAGCAGTCCGTCCTATCCAGAGTGAAGCAGTGTGTCCTTGTACTATTGTACTGTTGTACCATTGCTTAGTCTTCTCAATTTCCAGACTTCAGAGGCTTCAAAGAATATGAGTTAGAAGAAGGGAAACCGTAACTTAGGTCTTAAGAGCTTCAAGTATTTAGAGTCTGCAGAGCTACATCTTCAGAGACTTCAGCACTTGGTCTTCAGAACCCGTTGTCTTCACAATCATGAGTTTTCAGCATCTGGACTTGTTCATCAGAACTTTTGTCTTCAGATCTTTAGAACTTGTTTTCTTAAGTCTTCAGCATCTGGACTTGTCCATCAGAACTTCTGTCTTCAGATCTTTAGAACTTGTTTTCTTAAGTCATTGTATCAGAGTCATGTAACTTCAGAGTCTTCTGAAGTAAATGCTACCGTTCAGCAGAACAATATGTAGCGTAGAAGCGAAACAATTCTCTTCTAATAACTTAGCCACGCTATTTATCAGAAGCAGAACCTATTTGTTAAATTCTCAAAAATAACAAACATTAGAATATTCAAAATTGTTACTTGTTTGTTATCATCAAAACTCAGAGGTATTATTGCAGAACCAAACCTTGTTCTAACAATCTCCCCCTTTTTGATGATGACAAAACTATGTATTTTGATGACACAATTTTGTACATAACATAAAAGGTAATCAGAGTAAGAAGGTTAAGGAATACTTATCCTTCCGATGAGAATCTCCCCCTGAGTCTCAGACTGGATGAAGATCAAATATCCTGACTTGCGAACCTTGTGGATGAACTCCCCTTGGCTGCAATAGGTCATATATTGAGATCTTTAGAGTCTTTTCTCAGTTTCCAGAAGCCAATTTTGCCAATTGAAATCTTGATATCTCAGAGCCAAACACATTGGATGCCGAAAGTATTCAGATTTCATATTTCCTGAAAAAGAAAACAAGAAAACAAATATAACAGAAGCAAAAGTTTATTGGTTAGAATGTAAGTAGCTTGTTTTTTAGAATTTGATTATGTGAATCAAAATATTACGTTCATATTATATTTCTCCCCCTTTTTGTCATAATAAAAAAGATTGTATTAATATCAGAAAGATCAATTCTCAAAACAGAATCCTAAGGCCCAGAACAGAAGGGAAAAAAAATCTTAACATCCTAAGATCAGAAGTGCCTAAGTTCCTAGGTTCCAGAGGATTAAGGGTTTGGAGACAACTTGTTCAGAATTTGTCGAAGCATATTTTGTAGTGAGTTATTGTCAATTTTCTGCTCAGAAAAGCTTTCTCTGAAAATCGTCTGTTCGTCCTTTATTGTCTGTTGATCCTTTTTGAGTCCATCAATTGCTTGTGCCAAATGCTCAAGGGAAGATTCAGAAGCAGGTGCAGAGGTGTTGACAGTTATGACAATTATGGCTTCTTCTGCTTGATTATTACCTTCTGTAGCTAATCTTTCAGCCAGTTCCTTTTCTGCAGCTAGCTTAGCTTCGACTTCTTTCTTTTCTTGCAACCTCTTCTCAACTTCTTGACCAAAATAACCCTTTGTCTGAACACAGTGATCTTGAACCTTCTGAAATTCTTCAGCTATCCACTGATTGAACATATCCCATGAAGCACCCAAATTAGAGGGGTTTTCACTAGAATTTGATTAATTAAAGAGTGCCTTGACCCTTGTAACCTCACTGTTCTTAAAAGCAGATATTTCTTCATCTAGGTTGAGAGGTAGGTTAGAAGTTTGATTTTCAGATAGTGCTAGATCATCCTCAACAGAGTCATCAATGATGATGATATCATTGTCTAGAGAAATTTTAGGATTATTAATTGAGGATTGTGGAGTAGGTTTTGAAGTTGGTGAAGGAGAGATGGTTGTTTTCGGATGTTTAGTGAGAATTTCTTTAGTGATATGAATAGATGGAGAAGGTGAAACAGATGAGACAAGTGTTGGTTGGATAAAAATGGTGGAAATTGGTTGAGATAAGGTAGTTTCAAACCTTGGTGGATTCAACTATAATAGTTGCGGTGAAGTAGTGATTATTTCAGAGACAGGTGTTGGAAAGGTGGTTACGACAATAGAAAATATTGGTGGACTAGTGGATAAAAATGATTGGGTTGATGAGATGGGAATAGATGAACCAGATGCAATGTCAGAGGACGATTCAAAGGACTTACTTTGATTTGTAGATGTTATCTTCATCTTCTTTACCAATGGTCCTTCATCGTCATTTTTATTTTTCTTGCCCTTCCCTCTTTTCTGAATAATTTCAGGGAGAGCATCTGGTAGACTTTCCAAATCAATCCATGCATCTTGTGATTCCTCCTCTTCATATTTAGCAAAATAGTTTGCTAGTTCTTCTGGATTATAGTCATTTGAAAAAGGTGGGAATCCAGAGATTTGAAATCGAACAAAGTCAAGATCAAACTGGTTTGGAAAAGCAGGTTGACGAATGATCTTCGTAATAAGCCCCATATTCTTTAAGTTCTTTGCCCAAAATGGCCGTCTAGAAGATTTTTGTAGTTCTTTAGAGAACCCAACTACCAATAAATCTTCAACTAGGTCTGATTCAATGAAAATATCAGACAATAGTCTGCCGTAGGGAATATGATTTCCCTTCTTGGTGGAACCAATTCTGGAGCTAATTATAGACTCTCTCAAAAAGTTGAATAAAATGCAAGGGAGATGTATTTTCTTTCCTTTTAACAGAGAGTATAAAACATACTTCTGTGACACATTAATATAATCCGATGAATGAGAGGAAGGACGATGATACATAGTTTCCAACATGATTTTAGACCAAACTCTTAAAGTATCTTTCAAGAGAGATGATGGTGGATCCTTTTTAGATTCTAGATTAGTTCCTTCTTTGAAAATAGCGGCTGTGACCTTAGCTTCCCTTTGCTTATTTGGTTGGACATTGATGATTCTTAGTCCCTTTCCATCATGAGAAATTTGATCACTGATTGTCTTTTCGGTGATGATGATTCGTCTTCCAAGCACAGTAGAAACAATGACATGTCTACTAGTGATTGCATGAATCCAAAAATCTTTGATCAAGTTTGGAAGTAAGGATCCTTGCAATCACTTAAAGTAACCATCCCATCCTTGAGAAACGAGAGTTTGAATAAGTTCGCATCCATTATCCCTGAGGTTTTTGAAGTAAACCATGGATTCACTAAGAACTTGAAGTTCATCAACAGGCGTGTCGAGAGAGATAGGGCATTTTCAAGAATAGTACACTAATATTCAAGTAACTTAGCTTTGGAGATAGTTTGAGATGATTCCGCCATTGATGAAGATAATGGAGTTGCAGAGAACTGAAAGGGTTTTAGGGTTTCTAAGAATGAAGTGTGGAATGAAGTGATGTGAGCAAGTATATATTGTGTAAGTGGAGAGAAGTTGAGTGGACGTGAAAAATTAAACCTAATAATGGGGATTAATAAATGAACGTAATCACGATTTAACCAATTCCAAGAAAAGTATTGCTCACGCGTTAATCACCCTTTAATTAAGTGACATGTATTGATATCCTCAGATTCTGGAAAACCAAAAGGTTTCTTTCTTATCAGAGACACTTCTGACAAAGCATCTTCTGATAAATGAGGTTAAAACAAATGCTTCTGAGTTTAAATGAAAATCTGATATCTTCAGACTCTGACTAAACACATCTGATTCTGACGAAATCTTACTCTGGACAATAGTCCATTTTCAGATGCTTTAGAATAAATAAGAATCTATCTTCAGCCAAGGGTTTTGTAAAAATATCAGCCCATTGATGGTCTGTATCTATAAATTTTAAACATAAAATTCCCTGCTGAACATAGTCTCTAATAAAGTGATGTTTAATTTCTATGTGCTTAGCCCTAGAATGTAAGATTGGATTCTTACTTAAACAGATAGCAACAGTATTATCACAAAAGATAGGGATGTTACTCTCATGTATCTAATAATCTTCCAATTAGTTTTTCATCCACAACATCTGCGTACTGCACAGAGACGCGGATGTGTACTCTGCTTCTGCTGTAGAGAGAGCAATTGTTGATTGCCTCTTGCTTGCCCATGAGATCAGATTCTTCCCGAGAAAATAACAGTTTCCAGAGGTGCTTTTTCTTTCTACTCTATCTCCTGCGTAATCTGCATCACAATAACCAGAAAGAGAGTACTCTGATATTTTCTCATACATCAAGCCAATGTTAATAGTTCCTTTTAGATACCTTAGAATTCTTTTAACAGCAGTTAAATGAGATTCTCTAGGATCTGATTGAAATCTAGCACACAAATAAACACTAAAAAGAATATCAGATCTAGAACTAGTTAAGTACAGAAGAGTGCCGATCATACCACGATAGAGCTTCTAACAAACCTTTCCACTTACCTCTTCCTTTTCCAGAATGCATGTTGGATGCATTAGAGTCTTAGCTGGTGTACAATCCATCATGTTGAATTTCTTCAGAAGTTCTTTAGTATACTTACTTTGATGAATGTAAGTAACCTCTGATCTTTGGTCAATTTGAATTCCCAGAAAGAACTTCAATTCACCCATCAGACTCATCTTGAATTCTCCCTGCATTAGCTTAAAAAACTCTTCACAAAGAGAGGGATTAGCAGAACCAAAAAAATGTCATCAACGTAAATCTGAACTATAAGTATGTCATTTTTGAACATTTTACAGAAGAGAGTGGTGTCAACCTTGCCAATGGTGAAGTTATTTTCTAACAGAAAACTACTCAATCTATCATACTAAGCTTTAGGAGCTTGTTTCAGACCATAGAGAGATTTTTTAAGTTTAAAAACAAAATCTAATTTTTCAGAATTTTCAAAACCAAAAGGTTGTTTGACATAAACTTCTTCTGTAATATAGCCATTCAAAAATGCACTCTTAACATCCATCTGATATAAGATGATGTTATGATTTATAGAAAAGGAAATTAATAAGCGTATGGCTTCTAACTTGGCGACTGGAGCAAAGGTTTATGTATAGTCTATTCCTTCTTGTTGACTATAACCTTGTGCAACCAGTCGTGCCATGTTTCTCACAACCTCACCCTTCTCATTGAGCTTGTTTCTGAATACCCATTTAGTTCCAATAACGTGGACACCTTTAGGCTTCTGAACAAGATCCCAAACATCATTCTTTGAGAACTAGTTAAGTTCTTCTTCCATTGCCAGAACCCAGTCTTTGTCAAGTAGAGCTTCATCAACAGATGTTGGCTCAATCAAGGACACCAAACCCAGAAGTGTTTCTTCGGAAGGTTTGAAGGCTGATCTGGTTCTGATGGGAGCGTCCTTATTTCCCAAAATCAATTCTTTAGGATGTGAGGTTGCAACTCTGTTTTTCTTTTGTTGTGGAGGATCAGTGGGAGCAGTAACAATATCAGAAGTAGGAGCTTCTGAATCTTTGGGTTCTTCTACCTTTTCCTTAGGTTCTGAAAAATTGATCTCCAAATCTGCAAACATTTAAACTAGCTTTGACTTTTCAGAGTCAAGCTTATCATCGAATCTGACATGAATTAATTCTTCCACAATTCATGATTCAGTGTTATAGAATCTGTAGCCTTTTGAGCGTTCAGAGTATCCTAACAACAGACACTTCTGTGCTTTGGAATCAAATTTGCCCAGATTCTCTTTAGTGTTCAACATAAAACAGACACATCCAAAAGGATGAAAGTAAGAAATGTTGGGCTTTCTATTCTTCCATAATTCATAAGGAGTCTTGCCCAAAATAGGTCTTATTGAGATTCTATTTTGAATATAGCATGTTGTGTTAATTGTTTCTGCCCAAAAGTGCTTAGCCATGTCAGTTTCTTGGATCATGGTGTGAGCCATTTCTTGCAATGTCCTGTTCTTTCTTTCTACAACCCCATTCTGTTGTGGAGTTCTAGGAGAAGAGAAATCATGGGATATGCCATAAGAATCAAAAAGTTTTTCAAAGTCTTTGTTTTCAAATTCTCCACCATGATCACTTCTGACTCTGACAATTTTGCAATTCTTTTCATTTTGTACTTGGGTGCAGAAGGAAGCAAACACAGAATGTGACTCATCCTTGTGTCTTAAGAATTTTACCCATGTCCAACGACTGTAATCATCAACGTGAAGGTGCGAGAAAGACACAAGAAAGGGGGGGGGGGTTGAAATGTGTTTTAACTTTTAACAACATTTTGCAAACTTATCGTTCTCATGCTTATAGAAAATCAGAGTTACGTTGAGAGACTCTGACTTACGATGCGTCATTCATATTGTGCTATGCATGACGCATAAGTGACAGGGAGAATCTGAATGAGCGATGCTTGAATCAGATTTGCAATGCGAAAGCTTATCAGAGGTATGTTACGAGGTTCTGACTTGCCATGCAAGGTTCTGATAACAGATACAGAAACATAAATAATAATTCAAAGCATAAGCAAGAGTAAAGAACACACGATATTTCCTGGTTCACTTGAGCCATTCCCAAGCTAGTCCAGTCCACCCTTACAAGGTGATTTCGCCTTGAACACAAGGACTTAATCCACTATAATCAAACACAGATTACAGATACACGGGCTAACGCCGGTGACTAACAACCTGCACAACCGCAACTGTGACTTACCCACAATGAACCGTTCAGGGGTCCAAGTTAATGGATATAACGAACATTGACCCAATAGGTTCCAATCTCGCAAAATCTACTATCAAGATTTCACAGCTAAACGTTCAGGGATCCGATTCAACAGATATAACTTTTACTGACCATTCTTCCAGGATTTTCAATGAGTTCCATCAGTGGTCTCACAAGAGTCTGACCCACAATTGGTTCTCTTTGAGATATGACTATCATTGACCATATTTCAGGATTTCCACAACGACACCAAGCCATTGTCTTCTCAAGTCTCCGATCACACTGATCACTTGAGGAATCCTAATTCACATAGAATTAGTTGTTCTGGAGATTACATTGATGCTTCTTAACAAGCGGATTACTCCTAAGTTTAAGTACAAACGAACACTCAGTGTTCTAGCAAGATATGAGCAACAACTCCTTGCTATCTTTATATTCTACTAAGATGTATGTTGATTTGACAGTTTAATGACATCTTGTAGATCTTCTTCATCTTCTTTGTTGAGCAAGCTTTGAGCAACAACTCTTTTCTTCAGATCTTCAATATAGCTCAGATGATGATGTTGGTTGATGACTTGACTGATTTTCAATGTTGTCTTATTCATCAACAGCTTCTGTTCCAATTGATTATTGTTGTGTTGAATGATGATCTTTGAGCTTCAACAACAATGGTCGTGTGTTAATGGTGATAGCTTTAAATGTTTAGTGTAACAACGATAATTGATCATTACGACTATCATCACATCGACACCTTTAGAAGTGTATATATGTTTCCTTTAAATAGCCAAGTAAAATATAGTCGTTGAAGAGTCGTTTGCTATTTGAAAAGATTTGTTATACAATGATGAAGGTTGTACTGCCATATCTTCTTTTTACTGTAGAAGAAGTGATGGGATAGATCATTTAGCACAGTGTACAGTCATTGCTAATGGTAACATTTGTCTTCAAATCTTCAGAGGCTTCTGATGGTAATTAATTGAAGCAAGAGTAGAGACTTTATAATTGGGTCTTCAGAAAACTTCAAGTCTTCAGTCTTTAGAACTTGTCCATTAGGAATCTGTCTTCAGAGCTTCAGCACTTGTCTTGAAACCCATTATCTTCACTGCTTCAAGTCTTCAGAATCTTCAGAACCTTGTTCACTTAGAACGTTGTCTTCAGTGTCTTCAGCACTTGACCTTTAGAACCATAATCTTCAGAACACTTCAGTCTTCAGAATCTTTCTGCACTTGGTCTTCAGAGCCTTCAGCCTTCAGTACTTCAAGTCATGAGAATCTTCAACACTTCAGTTCTTCACTTGATTAACTCTACAGAAGCTTTGCTATCTTCAGAATCATAACCACTTTCAGAGTAGCATCCACAAGAGCATTACAACAGCAATATCGGCATCCTTGGATCTATCTGATTATGATCAGATACAGAAGCATACTTGCTTCTTGCGACTTGTGTTACACATAGTAACTCATATATGATCATTTACGCACATCTTTCTGGTGTTTGTTGGATCTGATATCTTCTATGATTATGATTTTCACACAACACACATTAGAACATAAAATAGGTCTTTCACAAATACTCATTGTTATCATCAAAACATAGAGATGACTTGCAGAGATAACTCTTGCTCTAACACAACGATGATTAGTCCATATTTCTTTCCATTGACTGAAGCAGTTTTCACTGGTCCAAATAAGTCAATGTGAAGAAGTTCTAATGGTTTAGAGGTAGAAACTATCATTTTTGCTTTAAAGGAAGTTTTTGAAAACTTGCCTTTCTTACATGCTTCACAAAGAGCATCTGAAGAATACTTCTGATTGGGCAAGCCCCTGACAAGTCCTAGCTGGATCAGCTGAGAAATTCTTCTCAAGCTAACATGACCCAGACATTTATGCCAGACCCATTGCTCTTCATTAACGGACATAAGACATTTTACGTTCTGATTTTTCAAATCTGATAGTTTGATTTTGTAAGTATTGTTTTTCCTCTTACCATTGAACAAGACTGACCCATCCTTCTGACTAACAGCCTTATAGGATGTTTGATTAAATATAACATCATAACCATTGTCACTAAGTTGACTAATTGACAATAAGTTATGCATTAGACCCTCAACTAAAAGAACATTGTTGATGGAAGGAAGTTTACCATTACCAACAGTTCCAGAGCCAGTGATCTTTCCCTTCTGGTTTCCTCCGAAACCAATGACGCCTCTAGACTTAAGTTCCAAATCTTGGAACATACGCCTTTCTCCCGTCATGTTTCGCGAGCATCCACTGTCCAGGTACCATGACTAGTGTTTTAATGGGGCCATCAAGGATGTCTGAAACATAGATTATCGCACTCTTAGGTACCCATTTTCAAGGTCGTTTCTTGTTAGTCTTTCTAGAGGTTCTGACACCTTTGGATTTCCGTGCAACGGGATAATCAAGTGAAATTTATGCATGATATTTAAACTTAGAAGTTTTCTTCTGTGTCTATGATTGTGGTGCAACAGACTCATAACCTTCTAGTTTAAAACATTTCAGTTTGGTGCCAGCAGGCACAAAATGTTCATACAGAGGTTTTAGTTTAATACTCAGAGTATCATCAATTGGTTTTGATGGTCCTGAATATCCTAGACCTCTACTTCCATTTCTACTAACTCCATAGATCATTGAAGCCATCTTGCTTCTATCTATGCCTTTAGCAAGGAAGTGCTGGAAAGCTCTATCATATCTGATTACTTCATCAGTAACAGATATGTTAGAAATAATTTCTTCTTCTAGTTTAGAAACTTTACTTTTTAGAGCAGCATTAGACTTTTCTAAAGAAAATTTTTTTTCATTTAAATCAGAAGTACTTGGTTCGCTCTTAGTAGACTTCTCAGAGGCAACCACAAAAGTCTTTTTCAGAGTTTTGTGTTTACTTAGAAGAAGTTGATACCTTTTCATAAGTTTTGATAAACCTAATTCAAGTTCAGAACGAGATAAGGAAGAAAGTACCTCTTTGTCATCATCAGAGTCTGACTCTTCATCAAGTGTCAGTTGATCCTCTGATAAGACTTTACTTATGCTGGTCTTTGCCATGAGTTCCACGTTGGCATGTTCTTCATTAGATTCATCTTCTTCCGATTCTGAATCATCCCATGTTGCCAAAAGACCCTTTTTAGCTTTGAAAACCTTCTTGGGTTTTCTATCTTTCTTGAGCTTTGGACACTCGTTTCTATAATGTCCAGGCTCCTTGCATTCGTAACAAGTAGCTTCTTTTTCAGAAGCTTTCCTTTGACCAGATGTAGATTCAGATTTACCTTTTCTTCTGAACTTGCTCTTTCAGTGTTTCCACAGCTGGTTAATCTTCCTTGATATGAGAGACAGTTCATCTTCTTCTGAATCTTCTTCTGATTCTTCTGAGTTCTCCTCTGCTTGGTAAGCCTTTGCCTTTTCAGACTTAGACTTCAGAGCAACAGACTTACCTCTTTTCTGAGGTTCATCTTCTTGAAGTTCTATCTCATGACTTCTTAACGAACTAATCAGTTCCTCAAGACTTGTGTTGTTCAGATCTTTTACCATTTTCAAAGCAGTTACCATTGGTCTCCATTTTACAGGCAGACTCCTGATAATCTTCTTGACATGATCAGTAGTAGAATAACCTTTGTCCAGAACTCTGAGTTTTGCAATAAGCATCTGAAATCTTGAAAACATAGTTTCCACATATTCGTCTTCTTCCATTCTGAAGGCCTCATACTTCTGGATTAGAGTCAGAGCTTTTGCCTCCTTGACTTGAGCGTTGCCTTCATGAGTCATCTGAAGAGAGTTAAAGATAGATTTTGTAGTCTCTCTATTTGTAATCTTTTCATACTCTGTGTATGAAATAGAATTTAGCAGAATCGTTCTTGCTCTGTGATGATTCTTGTAGGTTTTCTTTTGAGCCTCTGTAAATTAGCTTCTGGCAATCTTTTTGCCTTCAGCATCTACTGGATGTTTGTAGCCATCAACTACCAAATCCCATAGATCTAAATCAAATCCCAGAAAGTAACTTTCGATTATGTCTTTCCAATAGTCAAATTTCTTGCCATCAAAGATAGGAGGTTTTGAACTATATAAGTCTCTTTCATTATTATCAGAAGTACCAACTGGAGCAGCCATTGTTTTTCACACTTTGGATCAGTACTGAACACTGTTAGGTGCTTGATAAAAATTCAACCTTTTTATCTACTCAGAACCGGAGCTCTGATGCCAATTGAAGGTGTGAAAAACACAAGAAAGGGGGGTTTGAATTGGGTTTTTAAAAAAAAAACTTTTTTCTAAAAATTATCCCCTTTATAAACAAAGTTCACTTCTTGATAATAAAGTAAGAAAACTTGAAAAGAAAGAACAAAGTATGTTTATACTAGTTCACTTGAGAAATCCCCAAGTTAGTCTAGTCCACCCGCCAAGGTGATTTTGTCTCTCTCAAGCGAGGACTTAATCCACTATAACCAAACTAATTGCAATCGCACGAGCCAACTGCTGGTGACTAACAACCTCTAAGACACACTAGTCCTAGACTTCTTAAGAATTCTGACCCAACTGGTCCCTTAAGGAATACAATGTACAAGCCAACTGCAAGTGACTAACAACACTAAGACACACTGTCTTAGTCTCCCTAAAAATTCTGACCCAACTGGTCCATTAGGGAACACAAACAATTTATTCGTTACAAAGGGTTGTTTACAATAACAATGCTTCTACACAAGCAGATGAGTAAACAGATTTTAAGAACAAAATGACTTAAGAATGATATTAACAATATAGCGTATGAACAGTGAAAGTTGCAGTAACCATTCTTGAAGTCTTCATGCCTTTATATAGCCATGTATAATATGACCGTTGAAGGATATTTCTGACATTTCAGAATTATGGCGGCTTGAAGGATCGTGGGGGACAAATAGTACATTTGCGTCTGTCCTATCCGGAGTGGAGCAGTGTGTCCTTGTACTATTATACTGTTGTATCGTTGCTTAGTCTTCTCAACTTCCAGACTTCAGAGGCTTCAAAGAGCGTGAGTTAGAAGAAGGGAAACCGTAACTTGGGTCTTAAGAGCTTCAAGTCTTTAGAGTCTGCAGAGCTACATCTTCAGAGTCTTCAGCACTTGGTCTTCAGAACTCGTTGTCTTCACAATCATAAGTTTTCAGCATTAGGACTTGTTCATCAGAACTTCAGTCTTCAGATCTTCAGAACTTGTTTTCTTAAGTCTTTAGCATCTGGACTTGTCCATCAGAACTTCTGTCTTCAGATCTTCAGAACTTGTTTTCTTAAGACATTGTGTAGCGAGCGATTTTTGACGTGGTCCTTAAGCACTATCGTTTTGGGGTACTACAGGTCCATTAATTTTTTATCCTATTAAGCTGACTAAGGAAGGGAAATAGATGTCTCCAATTAACCCTGCTTGCATATTGAGTTTAAACAGCTGACTGTTAGTTTATAGATGATATTTGTGATTGTGGGCCTCTCTCTGCTTATTTTGTTAGGAATAAACTGCCAGGATTGTTTAGGGGACTTTTGGTTAGGATACTGCACCAGATTGATTGAGGTATGGGATTTTGGGTTTTTTGATTAGTATGCTCGCTAAGATTTTTTTCAATCTTATGCCTACGTATTCCCGTTTGACGAAATAGGGAAATCAGAGCGATCGTAGTTCCTCCTATTCTATGGGAGAAAAAAGGTTGCTTTGGTGTCTTGTTTAAAGCCCAAGACGTGAAGCTAAAGCTGAAGAGTTTATTTGTATCTTGTTCGAAGCCCAGGATGTGAAGCTAAAGGGTGTTTAGAGAGAATTTGTCATCTCTAAAGAGGAGTTATTAATGTTTGTATACTGTGGCGAGGCACAACTTTGATGCTAAAAGGTTGATTGACTCAACCGGGGTTTTCCTTATACAAAGCCTAAGACGAGGCTGTTGACCCAACAAGAGGGTGTTTACATATGTGCCTTGTATGAAGCCCAAGACGGAGGCTAAAGGTGTTTGTGACCCAACAAGAGGATCTTTTATACTCAACAAGAGAGTGTTTCGTATCTCGTATGAAGCCCGAGATGGAGGCTAAAAGTTTTGTGACCCAACAAGAGGATCTTTTATACTCAACAAGAGAGTGTTTTGTATCTCGTGCGAAGCCCGAGATGGAGGCTAAAAGGTTTGTGACCCAGCAAGAGGATCTTTTATACTCAACAAGAGAGTGTTTTGTATCTCGTACGAAGCCCGAGATGGAGGCTAAAAAGTTTGACTCAACAAGAGAGTCTTTTATACTCAACAAGAGAGTGTGGGGGGAATCATTGTACAAAGCCCAAGAGGAGGCTATTTATGTTGGTAATTGTTTCAGTTTAGTGATGGGTCCAGTATGTTGGATAAAAGAGAAAATCAGTTCTTATAAAGAGACTGATCAAAGTTAAGGTTGTACTTTGGTACTGATCGGGAGATCGGGTTTATTTCCTGTTCTTTAAGGAAATGGGAAATCCAAAGGGTATTGAGATTGTCCAAGTCAACTGGTGTTTTGAGAAATCGATTCTCGGATAAGTGAATGATCCTTGCATGATGCCCAAGAGAAGGCTGGTATGTTAAGGGATGAAGGTCAACCCATTAACTAGTCTGACACTTGACTCGGAAAGACAGCTCTAGCAAATTGATGACTAGGTTCTGTTCCTATACCTGTAGAGGTCTCTGGGTCCTTATACTAAGCCCAAGAGAAGGCATGAGAGCTTTTAAGAAGCCGAGGGGTCCTTGTACAACCCCCAAGAGGAGGCGGGGATGCTTTTAAGAAGCTTGTGGGTCCCTAAACCACGAGAAGTTCAAGACATGCTATTCACAGAGAATAGATCAAGCCAGGAAAGTTCGAGGATTTGGAAGAAACTCAAGAGATGCCATTCACGGAGAAAAGATCATCTCTGGGGAGTTAGAGTTTCTTTGACAATTTCTAAGGGTGACAGTCTGAGAAAAGGTTCACCGAGAATACTGCCTTTCTCTTTGTTCCATATTGTTTAACCCCAAGAGTAGGGAAGACTGTGTCTGGTAATCCTATGGGGATCTAGTTCTGTTTGTATTTGAGAGTGACCAACGGGCTTTACCTAGTGCTAGACGTAGTTGCCGGGGAAAAACTATGAATAACTATACTAGTATTACACAGTTGATATTTGACAAGTATATAAAAGTTTGTGAAAGAAGACTTACAGTGAGAAGCCCCACAATACAGTTATATATATATGAAAGCGGATAAAGAAAGTGGGTAAACACTTACTCGGTTGTAGAGCTTCCATGCTGTTTGGTTAGTTGTTCAACCAACAAAACTTTGATAACAATATTATATTCAAAATCAAAGGAGAAAGTGCTTTGAAAAAGATTGTTGGGGCTTATAGCTCAAGGAGAGGCCCAAGGTTTTATTAGTGGTTGCACTGTTGTTTTGAATTTGTACAAGGACTTATACAAGTGACTGAGGCCCAAGAAGGTTTTCTGTACAAAGGGATGGGTCTTATACTCTCTCAAGAGGCCCAAAGGTTTATTTTTATACAAGTGGTGGGGCTTACAGCTCAAGGAGAGGCCCGGGTAATTTGATTTTTGAACTGGCGATCGCGCCAAGATTTTCTTTTAACGCTGAGGGACTTATACAATATCTGAGGCCCAAAAAGGTTTTGGTAAAAAGGGGATTGGGTCATACACTCTATTAGAGGCCCAAAAGAGTTTTAAAGAAAAGAAATGGGGCTTATAACACGAGGGTAGGCCCAAAGGGTTTCGTTTTGAACTGGCGACGATCGCGCCGAACGTTTGAAATACAACGGGACTTATACAACATTTGAGGCCCAAAAAGGTTTGTATTTACAAAGGATTGGGTCTTACACTCTATTAGAGGCCCAAAAGTGTTTGAAAAGGTTTGATGAGGGTAGAATAAATCAAAAACCCTAATTTGTTTTCAAAATATATTTTAATTGAATAAAAATTCAATTAAAATGATCAAAATTGTTAAACATGTGTGAAAACAAATTGTGATCTTGGATCAATGTTTCAAAAATCATGTTTATATCCACAAAATGATTGGAAATCAATTAAGTTTGGAAAATCAAGGGAGAAAAAATATTTTAAATGTTGAAAAACAAATAAAATATTAATTCTTTGCAAAAATATCAAATATATGAAATAAATAATATTTTTGGGATTTTTTTGTAAAATAAAATATTTTAACATTTTTGTGAATTATTAAAAAAAGAATCAACTCAAAATCATTAAAACTCAGAGAGAAATTAATTTTTGAATCAATTAAATAAAATCACAAAATTCAAATATTTGAATTTTCAAAAAGGGCGCCAAGAACAAGGGCAAGAACACGCGCCACCCTCTGTTTCTGTAGATTTGCGTTTTCTATCCAATCTCACTGAATACTTGATTATATCATGCAATCTACATATCAATCTACTCGTTTCAACCTCACGATCATGTCTATGGTCTTTAATTTCATTTATTTTTAGCATGGAATAAGAAATCAAAGAGAAACCTCAAGAACCCTAAAATTTGCATGAAGGTCCAGAAATTCCATACATGATTCAAACAAAGCAATTGATTGAGGGTAAACACTCTATGCATGATTATGAACATATGGCCAAATTATTGTGCAGCAAAAAATGCATGGATCATAGAGTTAGAAGAGCTCATGCTTACCTTTTGCAGCTGGTGATCGTGTTTTGTGTTAGAGGTGTTACAGCTTGGTTCCAATGATTTGCACAGCTTCCCTTAGTGCTATGGAGTGTGTCTGGATGCTTGGACTTGATTGGAAATGGCTGGATCATTTCATGGCATCTCAACTGCAACTTGGTTAAAACCTTGAGCAGTTGGCTGGTGATTATGAGAAATCAGTGTTCCAGTTGTGGTTTAAGTGTTTGGATCACTTTTGTATGATGTTTATGAGGTGTGTGTGTGTGATTGGTTTGGTTGGAATAGCTCTCAAACTCAAAACCCGATAGTGACTTGCTTTGGAAGGCAATTTTGGAAGTGAGAAGATGATTTTGAGGAAAGCATCTATTTGATGGCTTTGGTGTACTCAAACTGAGCACAAATGAGCTCTATTTATAGTGGAGAAAGTTTGTTTTGGCTGCAATAGTGAATGGCAACTGCTGCAGAGGTTTGTCCAATGTTGAGCAATGAGAATCCAAGTCTCCTCTAGCCATTGACTAGAGGTTAGGGCACAGGCTGCTGGTTCCCTTGGTCTTGGATAAGTCTTGACTGAATTCAGTTGGGAATGGCTCAGTCCATGCCACCTTGGTGTATGCATTGAATGCTCCAAAACAAAATTGGAGTCTTGTCCCCTCTTTAGGGATTTCTAGGTTTAGAATGTTATTTTTGGTTCCAAGGACTTGGGAGGCTTGGGATCAGAGTTGGTTCCTCCTTGGTCCCCCCTTGAGGTGTTCAGATGGATAAGTGTGTTTGTCATTTGCACAAATTTGGAAAATTGAGCAAAATGCACAAATCTGCCTTGCTTTGACAGTTTTCAGCAAGGCATATTGCCATTGTCATATCTCATGGCTCAAGTGGAATTTGATGGAGTTCTTGGCCATTTTGGAAAGCCCTCATATGATACAACAACTGTTTGATCATAGTTGGTTTTGATACCTTTTGGATCCAAGTGAAAAATGCCCCTACATTTGGAAAAAAGTGAAGGCAGATTCTGACTTAGTGAAAATTTCACTAAGTGTTGGAAAAAAGTGACATTTTCACTTTTCTTGATTTTGATAATTCCATAACTTAAAATCCACGAGGAATTGGAATGAGTTCAGTTTGAAGCTTTTGGAGAGGGCTATGAGATCTACAAATCCAGCTTTGAATGGGGAAAAATGGCCTTGTGGTTTAGGAGTTATGATCCTCCAAAGTTGGTACCCTAGCCACTTTATTCCATAACTTAGAAAATTTCTAAATCTTTTATGGTTACCCCTTTTACAAGTTATCCCACTTTTCTTGATTTTTCTTGATGAATCATGATTCCAATCACACATTAACATCATATTAGGTTTAGAGAACCATATTTTGTGAAAAATCTCAAAAAGTCAAAGTTGACTTTTGTGCACAGTTGACTTTTTGTCAGATGAATTCCAAACTGTGCGATCCTCTATGAAATCAAGTCCTTGACCTAAATCAAACTTGATGGATTGATTTCATAGGTGTTATAGGGTGTATTGAATCATGTCCTAAGGTTTGGGAGCATGTCCTGGTCAAAAGTTAAAGGTACAGTTGACTTTTCCCGCGAAACCCTAATTGTGATTCTGATGAACTTGAAACTTATTGATCAAGCTTCTTGGATCAATCCATTGTTGCAAATGGATCAATGTAGTGTGTTAGAGACCCTCAAATCCTCTCTTGAGGTCTTGGCTCATGATTTGACCCAAAAGTCAACTTAAGGGTGAATTAGGTCAAGAAACCCTAATTCCTGATTTTTGATGAAGGCATCCCCTGAAGCCAAATTGACTTGATGGTTGGGGGTCCATGAGGTCCCATGGAGTATTTTAGTTTATGCTTTAATGCATTGGCTCATGCCTAGAGGAAATTTTCCCTTTGTAGGCCCTGGTCGACCAAAACCCTAATTTGGTGACACTGATGAACTTGAGGCTTAATCCACTTGGAATGTTGCAGCCTTGTGCTTGATTCTTGATGTGGGAGTCCTTTTGATCCATTGGGGATGTTTGAGAGGCTAGACAAGTTGAGGGTCATGTCATTCCTTGATTGATCCTTTGTCTAAGAGCTCTGAGAGGGCCTGAAACCCTAATTCTTTGTTGTAGTGAATGCTCACCCATCTTTGGGGAGACTAATGAGTATGAAAGGTCATCCATATTGTGATGATGATTTACCCAATAATGGGAAATCTTAGTGGTCAAAATTTGGGGTATGACAGATGCCCCTATTTAATATTCTTGGACTCGAAGGTGTGAATGGCGAAGGTATTCGGGCATTCGGGGTGCAAGAGGATTAAATATCGGAATACCCGAAATTTTGATGGTGGTTAAGAATGGCAGCTCACCCATCCATCTTCTTTTGCTAAGCCATGGTGCTTAGAAAAGGTAAAACTTCCCCTCGATCCTGGTCTTCAGCCAAGGAACCGGTCTCAGTTTCTGAAATAAACTTTGTAACACCCCAATTTAAATTATTTAATCGTCGTGTTTTACTCTAAATTGTTTGACCTTGTTTAGGGAGTGTCTGAGTACGAAGGGGTAGTGTTAATAGGATAATAAGGATTAATATGGGGGTATGTCCAATTATAGTGATATAGAAGTGAATATTTTTTTTTTTTTAATATTATTATTATTATTAATAGTATTATTATTATCTTTATTAATTAAAAAAATCTGATTTAATTAATTGGATACGGGGCTAGTGGATGAATTAAGGGAAGTTTAGTAATTAAGCTGAGATTAGTGAGGGTTAGTGGGAGAATTAGCCATAATCAGATTTTGGAAAAGAGACAAAGTTAGAGAAAGAAGAACAAAGGAAGAACAAGGGTGCTAGGGCTAGAATCTTCATCAATTTCGCAGGAATTTGATCAGGAAATTCGAGGTAAGGGGGGAGAATGGGTTTAATATTGGCAATGTAATCATGAAAGGGTAGTGGGGAGTCCTTAACCCTGTAGGAATTCTCATGAATTTATGCTGTGTTATGATTATGTTGTGCTTATGTGAATCTGTGATGGAAATTGTGTGAATCGAATCATTGTGGTTCTGATTGTTTGATATTTTGGTGTTGTTGTTATTGTATGAGTATGAATGTTGCAGGTCTGAGTTTTCGTGCAGGTAGAGTGATCGAAATTAGATCCAAGAACCATAACTTTGACTAGTAATAATAGGTAAAAAGAAATAAGATGAAGAATAGGACCTAAAACTGATGTAGAAACAAGTTTAGGACTGAATTGGAGTGAAAAAGTGAGAATCCCGTAGCAGAATTCAGACTGGTGTGGGGAAATTGGGTTTGCGTAATAGATATGGCCATACACGTATCAGGTAAGGCAATACGCGTACGGCTATGGTCATTACGCGTATGGGAGGGCCAAAAGGAGGATTGGCACGACCCTCTGCCCATATGTGTAACGGTACGCTTATGGAGGCTTGGGCAATACGCGTAAGGGGGTGGCAATACGCGTATGGTTTTGGTGATCGAACTGGTAATACGCGTAAGGCACAGGGCAATACGCATATGGCCAGTGAGTGTGCAAAATTTTGCCGTTTCGCGATTTCTTTCCCGTTTTCGCATCCGAAGTGATTTCTTTTGGTTTGAGAGGTTGGGGATAGATGTCAGACCTTGAGAAATGTAGGGTTAGTGACAAAAATAATTGATTTAGTAATTTTGGTGAATTAATTGGTAGTTAGCTAATTAACGTCATGTGAGATGTTTTCTGCGGTGTTATGGATTGATTGTGATCAGGAGGATCGTGGAAATGTATGATTATGATTATACATGAATTATATGCATATTGATGTCATGCATTCATGGTGTGTCGGTGGTGATGGATCATTGCTCAGGAGGAGTGTATGTGATTCATCCGAACTCCATTATGGAGTATGGTGGGATAAATCATTGCCAAGTTGAGGTGTATGTGATTTATCCGGGTTCGATTGAATGAACCATGGTGATTTTGGTACCACATGCATTGTGTATGTTGTTGAGTCGCATTGCATTATTATTATATGTTGATTGAATTATGATGGAAAGTGACAAGTAGGTCGTGATTATGTGATTGTATGATTGTGTGTGAGCATCTACTCTTATCATGTGTTATTTGCCATTTATTATTAAATGTAGTTCTCACCCCTTTGTTGTTGTTATGTCTGTGCTTCTTCGGAAGTACAGATAATCCAGGTACTTGAGTTGCTTGGAGTGCGTGTTGCCTGTTCGAGTCGTAGGAGTCGCTCTGATACGTAACACGGGAATTTTGGGGATTTATTTAATTGTTACTCTTTGTTGGATTTTCGTTACGTATCTCTTTTAAATACAAATATTTTGAGGACCACGAGTTTATGTGGAGTATGGGAGTATTTTGGCAAGTGTGCGGTGAACTTATGAAACAATTATTTCCGCTGCTTTGTTCATTTAATGAAAAGAAGTTTTGATGTTGATTTTATTGGTGTAGCATCCTACTTGTAAAGTTGAAAAACTCTGATTTTATCCGTAATAATCTTATATTTTATAAAATGGGAAAGTGGGGTGTTACAATTGGTATCAGAGCAGGTCGGTCCATCCGGCCAGGTTGAGTAGTAGAGTATGTCCTTAGAATAAGAGTGAGTCGCGTGTTTTGACCGTATGTTGATTGTTGAACAGTATGGCAGGAAGGAATGATGCTTCTCTTGCTGCTGCTATGCAAGCCATGGCACAAGCTGTAGAGAACAACAATCAGGCTAGAGGTGCTCAGTTTCGTGACTTAGCACAGTTCCAGAGTGTCGCTCCCGGGATTTTCATCCTAGTACAAACGCGAAAGTGGCACCGAAACAGAGTCGCCAGCAATGTGTATTTATCCCAAGAGAGGGAAAGGAAACACCGCGTAAACCTGAGAGAAAGGAAAAGCATGGTCTTACGACCAAGAGAAATGGGTTCGGGAGTCGGTTACGCGAGGGGAAGGTATTAGCACCCCCTCACGTCCATCGTACCCGATGGGATCCACGCTTGCTTGTCTCGATCAAAGGGTGATAAAAAAGAATACTGGAAAAGGAACGAAAAGAGAACTGGAAAAGGAACGAGAAACAAATGTAGGGAAAATAAAAGAAGTGCTCGCATGGGCCCTACCCCACTGCCTACGTATCTCATCGGGAGCATGAGAATCAGAGCGACGTAGTTCCCCTCACTAGGGATGGATTATTTGTGTTTTTTAGAGAACGGCTTACGTTCTGGCTCAGGTGTTGCAGGCTCGCTGGTCCGAGTGCGTTACCGTCTTGCAAGAGAACGAGTAGAAGCGCGTTCGTGCGTTGAGAGTGACTGAGGTGAGAAAAGAATTCCCGAAGGAAAGACGTTATTGTTTGTTTTTGCCTTTTAGAAGTTTTTTGGATTTGTTTGCATACGACAGTGTATCCAAATCTTAGTCATCGGAATGTGTACATTCTCACATTCCAAGATGGAATGGGTAAGAAAGCACACTAAGAGTGAAGAAGACCTCCACACTTAGCTCCAATTGTCAAGGTTCAAACACACTAGCATACTTGTGTTTATTAAGTGTTTTTGTTGATTATGAAGTGAAGAAGTGTTTTATTATTTGCACCTTCAACAAGTATTGCATTTAAGTCCCTCATACAAGATCAAATGTTTAACACATTGACCCAAGATGGGCTATATGCTACACATTCTAAGATTACAAGAGAAGACCCCTTATAATCTTTTCTCTATATGAAAGGCCTAAATGCAATAAATGCCTACCTTTATTATGTGTTTTGAATTTTCTTTGAGATGAGAAAAGAGACTCAAGAGAGGAGAAAAGGTAAAACCTATATGGACTAAGACTCAATCCTAATTGAAGATTAAAGGGAGTGATCCTAAAGGTTTGTGAGGTTTCAACCTAAAATCTAAAGAAAGAAAGAATTAAACAATTCACTTCCAAAGTAGAAGATGAATTGTAATTCAAAAGGGAAAGTAATGAGTTATTAAAAGAAAGCACATAAGTGCTTAACAAAACACAAAATGGAATTGTAAAAGAGAAAGGATAGAAGTTGAATGTGGATTCCTTATCCACACTCAATTGAAACTTACCAAAGCCCCTACATGGTTAGCACAATCACTTACAAGTAAAGTAAGAAAATATAATGAACAAATCAAATTCAAACAAGTTGACAAACAAAGTAAAATGAGATTGAATGCTATACATGCTTCCAAGTCAGAATGTAACTCATATTTACACAACCTAATGTTATCCTAAATGAGCATACCAAATCATGCAAACAAAATCTCAATCCAACAAGAAGCAAAGAAGAAAGGTGAAGTGATGTGAATGTGGTTCATACTTGTGAAACAAGTGACTTAAGGTGCAAGATAAACATCAAACATGCAAAGATGAAACCCAAATGTCACAATCAGAAGTCAATTAACATGCTATACATCCTCAAACAAAACCACAACTCATGGCACAAGTGCCTTCATGATCAAGCAAACCAAACATGAGGCATGCATTCACAAAATGAACAAGTTAAACTTCATGCTTCAAACAAATAGCAAACATGCTTCAAAAATTATGACTTTCACCAATCAAACACCTTAAACACATGCTATTAACATATCAAGTCCACAAGCAATGAATCAGAACCAAAGTCACTCAACAATTAGGTCAAAGTCTCATGGAAGTTTCATGTATTCATGCTCAAAGCAACACATCAAAAGTCATCCAAAAAAGACTTAAAAATCATCTCATAAATCTCAAACATACCTCAACATATTGTGACCACAATGCAAAAAGAAAGGCATCAAAATCATTTTTTATGATCAAGAACAAAAATGCACAAAATCATATGTCACATTAAGTATGCATACAAATGGAAATTCAAAAGAAATAATGGAACAGGGGCAAAATGGTCATAAAATCAGAAAATAAAATCATGAAAAATTTCCTAAATGTCTTAAGAATACTCATGAATTTTTGTGGAATTTTATTATGCATTTTAGTATTTTTAAAAATTGAAAATCAAACGCGTATGTAAAATGAAAATAAAAATAAAATGCAATATGAGAGGGGGGTATGAATATAGCAAATCAGCATGTTCAAATCACATGGGCCTCAAAATTGGGGGTGTGGATAGTATTCTGATTTGGGTCCATTTACGCGCAAAACACCATAACAAACATGCACCTTCAGTCAACAAACTTGACTCACTATTAACCATTGGATCAAGTCAAAGTCATGCTAAAGTCAAAGTACACAGAATCAATGCGCATGCGTGAGGACACACACAAGTTACCATGCACTACACCACACCACGCTTAAGTGACTTCAGAATTTTGGCACATGACATGCACATGTCTTTTAATGCGTTGGCACGTTCTCAGTCACACGATCAGAAAACATGAACGGACAGGATTAAAACACACAAACCCTAACAGTTGAAGTCACCGGCCGGAGATGACCTCCGGTCATCTTCTCCGGCCAGCAGCCACCACCTGCAACTCACATTTTCTCCAGAAATTCACAAGCCATATACCAAACGAAAGCTAAGCTCATGAGGAACACAAATCCAACAAGAAAATTCATAGATCAAGCATGAATAAGGAGAATCGAAGAGGATAAATTTGCCCTAATTTTCAGTTCTAAGCTCCTAAAGAGCTCTATCAACTAGCCAGCTTCACATAGCTTCTAATAAGCTCAAACAACACATCAACAAGTCAAAACAGGATAAAATCGTGCAATTAAAGTTTGAGAAATTTTGAAACCTGAAATTGGAGAACTCTTGAATCAACAGAAAACCAGAGATGAGAGATTGATCTTGAGCTTCCTAAGAGCAAAATAAATGCTCTGAACCTTTGGATTTTGAAGACAATGAACTGAGATTCCAATTGGAGAAGTTGCTGCTCTCGATAGCTTGCTCTTACTTCAGCTTGTTCTTGATCAGAAGTGCTTGATGATGAACAATTGATGAAGATCAAGGTGAGAACGTGTGAAGAACTCGTGTGAAATCAGAGAGAGAATGGAGAGAACTCTGAGAGAAAAGTGAGAGCAATTTGGAGTGAGAGTGAAAAATGAGAATCCTCCTCTCAAATGCGTGTGAGATTTCTATTTATGTGGCTGGTTAAGAATTAACTCATAAGGTTGACAGTTAGAACTCAAGTTAACTGAGCTAGTTAACTGAGTTCTGAGTTAACAGAATGAGTGAGGAGGTTAGTGACACGAGTTGGAGAGGTTTTGTTTTGGTGTGGTGCAGCCCATGGAGTTATGGTGGTGTGTAGGAGAAGGATGGTGATGCTATGTTGTTCTGATGTAGCAGCAGGAGAAACTTGCTTCGCAAGTTTGGTTCTTCCTCTTTAGTGTATAATGATCATGAGCAGCACGTGCAAGTAAGAATTTGTTGGTTCAAATGAGGAAAAGTGGCAACAACACTTGCTTTTTTCTGATTTTATGACAGTTGGACCCAATGAAAACAAGCAAGTTTGAGAAGGAAATTCTCCATGTATTGTGAATAATTTGATGAGGCTTGGTGATCATTAGAAAGAGGGATCATAGTAGAACATGTTTGGTATGAAAAATGACTTGAAAGGAGGCTTGCAATAAGTTGCAAAATGACTTATAACATCCACATTGGGAAATGGTATAAGGGTGTGGCATGCGGTCGGTCGACCTGGCACCTTGGCACCTGGGTTTTCAGCACAATCACCATGACTTGAGGCCACTATTTCTTCATCATAACCTGATCAGACGAAATTTTGCCCAACATGAACATTGGAGAGGGCACTACAAAGAACATTTTTTATGTTGAAAAGTTTTTCATTTGGAGCTTTCTTCTTGGAGAAATTGAGCTTGACATTTGGCACACCAGGTGTTTGTAGAAATGACATGCGCGTGACCTGAAACTTGCCCAAGCTGACTTGCATTTTGCCCAAGTTTCCCTCAACTTTGATCATCTATAACTCTCTCAATTTTTATCCAATGGAGATGTTCCACACATGGATTTGAAGCTTAAAGCAAGGCCTTTCATTGAGGCAGAGTGGAATTTTCATTTGGTACTCCAAATTTGAATGGCCTTGGTTCAAACTCTGATGCAAAATGGCCAAAACTTGCTATTTTTAGTAACCCTACTTCATCCAAAAATGGCAACTTTCCACATCTTGATTTTTTCATGATTCCTTTGGAGTTTCTTGATCAAATTTTGCACATTGAACATATGTAACATGAATTTCATGATTTTGGGCTCAAAAAGTCAAGAGTTGACTTTTTCCTCTGATTATTTGACTTGGCCCCAAATTTCCTGATTCTTGATCTTTCTTCCAATTGAACCACTTCTAAAACCAATTGAGGTGCAATTTTCCACATACATACACTTAGGGACATATGGAATACCATGACAACAAGCTTTGTCCAAAAAAATCAGAGATATCCTGATTTTATTAGAAACCCTAATTTTGGTGCCCACCTCCTAGGAGAAAAATGTGCAGTCTTCAATTTCAAATTCCTCAGAGTATGTTGTGTACCTTCTTAAAGGATGATGAGATATACCATTTGAGGATGATTTTGGATCAATGAGCTATCTCTTTTGAGGGTTTTCCTTCAATTTTTGAACCTCTTGCATAGTGAAAGATGTAGTGCTTCAATCTCCCATTGGATTTCACTTTCTTGAGATTGTGGATGATCAATTGAGGTAGTATGAGACATGAGAGACCTCTTGGCTTGCCTTGAGACCACTTATTTGACCCCTTGGTGTTTTGAATGATCCTTTGACTGTCCACCTTCCACCTGATCACATGCCCTAATGGTAAGAAGGATGCCATGCTTCATTTTTCTATGTTAAATGCAATGTAATGTTAATGAGGTGGATATGATATGATAAATGATAATGCCATGCTATGATGACAAAAGGGGAGAGCAAATTTTGGGGTATTACAGCTGCCCCTATTCAAGCGCTGTAGACCTGAATGCCTGAAAGCAATTGCTTTCGGACTTTCAAGGTATATAGTGATTGAATACCAAATATAACCAAAAATTTGCTCTGGGTGATGAAGAAGAAAAGGGATATAAACCCAACGAGACTGCTGGATTGAATCTTCGATGAAACGTCGGAGAGATCTGTCTTTTGAACGACGCCAGACGACTACTGGCTTGCCACGCTGCTGGTGGACTTTAATAATGTCTTTTATGCAATTCCAGACGACTACTGGCCTGCCACACTACTGGTGGACTTTGGAAATGTCTTTTTGAACGACGCCAGACGACTACTGGCTTGCCACACTACTGGTGGACTTTAATAATGTCTTTTATGCAATTCCAGACGACTACTGGCCTGCCACACTACTGGTGGACTTTGGAAATGTCTTTTTGAACGACGCCAGACGACTACTGGCTTGCCACACTACTGGTGGACTTTAATAATGTCTTTTATGCAATTCCAGACGACTACTGGCCTGCCACACTACTGGTGGACTTTGCAGCTTCGTGCCACCCGAAGATGGACTTTTGCCAATCCACTGTTGGACTTTTGCCACCCGAAGACGGACTTTTGCCAATCCACTGTTGGACTTTTAGAATATGCCACCCTTAGATGGACCTTTCGCCAATCCACTGTTGGACTTTTGCCACCCGAAGACGGACTTTTGCCAATCCACTGTTGGACTTTTGCCACCCGAAGACGGACTTTTGCCAATCCACTGTTGGACTTTTGCCACCCGAAGACGGACTTTTGCCAATCCACTGTTGGACTTTCGCCACCCGAAGACGGACTTTTGCCAATCCACTGTTGGACTTTTGCCACCCGAAGACGGACTTTTGCCAATCCACTGTTGGACTTTGAGAATATGCCACCCTTAGATGGACCTTTCGCCAATCCACTGTTGGACTTTTAGAATTTGCCACCCTTAGATGGACCTTTTGCCAATCCACTGTTGGACTTTTGCCACCCGAAGACGGACTTTTGCCAATCCACTGTTGGACTTTTAGCTGCTTTGCCACCCGAAGATGGACTTTTGCCAATCCACTGTTGGACTTTTAGCTGCTTTGCCACCCGAAGATGGACTTTTGCCAATCCACTGTTGGACTTTTGCCACCCGAAGACGGACTTTTGCCAATCCACTGTTGGACTTTAAGAATTTGCAAAATTGTATTACTCTCTGCATCCGTGTCAGACATCTCTGCTGACTCTGCTGAGGAACAATGATCAATGACTTGACTTTAGAGGTTCCTGAGAGGATAATATCTCTGCCGGCGAATGGATGAACAATCCGTCTGCTTCGCATTGTCAAGCTTGCCAACAATAAATTGGACTTTAAGATATGAGGGAATGATGACTCTGCCAGGAATTATTCCATCTGTTTGGGGCTGGATTCTGGTCACAGCAACTCCGCTGGGGATGAGAATTCTTAATGACGTCCTGCTGGGGAAATGAGCCATTAAAACTCTGCTTGGGGATTTATTCAACCCAAGATCCTTTATAGGGATTATCAACCTTATAACTCGGCTGGGGAGTATTGCTGACAAGATTCGATGCTGACCTCTGTGGGGATACCATGACCAGAGATATGATCTTGCTGGGTATCAGGGCTACTCTGCCAGGGATATGCAAATCCTGGTTAGAACATTCCACTGCAACTTGTTAGGAAAGAGTCCTTAGAGATCTGTTGGGGAAACCCAAAGCAAATCCACAGTAGTCTGCCGCAGAATATGACTGTCAAGCTTAGGATAAGTACCACAATGCCCCATGTTAGGCGAGCTTTCCTTTAGACAATTCCGTTGGGGATGACGAGTTTATAACAAACTCTGCTGGAGGAAACTGCTTTAAAACGTCTCGTGCTGGGGAATGCCTTTTGAGAGGATTTTACAGAAGACCAACTGTCCTCAAACTCTACTGGGGATGATCAACACTTCATGCTGGGGAACCAAACAATTTGTCCCCGAAGAGGATGTCATAAGAGGATCTTACGGAAGATTTAGCTTCTTCAAACTCCTGCGACTTCGCTGAGGATAACGACCATCAAACTCTACTGGGGGGTGATCAACACTTCATGCTGGGGAAACAACATGCCCCATGCTTAAGAAAACCAACAATTTGTCCCCGAAGCGGATGTCCTAAGAGGATTTTACAGAAGATCTAGCCTCTTCCAACTCCTGTGACTTCGCTGGGGATAATGACCATCAGTTTCGGTGTCGACGAGACCACTCTTTTGGGGAACCTGTGACCGTTATCGACACAGAAAAGCTTGTAGCTGTTGGAAGGACTGAATGAGAGAATCGACTTAACAAGATACAACGATACCCAGTTGAACTTAATTCACTGAGATCGACTCGATGAACGCCGATCTCCTTACCCATAATTGCCCCAGTCTTTTGCGTGGGGTGATTTATTGCTGGTCTTGTGCTTAAAATCATCTGCACCTGCTACCTGCAACAAAAGAATATGCCCACATGCTCCGAATATTGCGTGGCTAGAATCCACCATCCGGGAGTATTCAACATTCGAAGTAATTTCAAACATTTTTTCTGCGCATGTTATTGCAAGGCTGCCATGTTTTCAAATGCAATGTTTTATCAAAAATTAGGACGTTTTTGCAAACAAAGCAATAAAACAAAATAGAAAGCTTTTTATTGAAATTCAATTTATTGACTGAGAGCCCAGAATAGGCAATTACATCTGGAAGCAATCCCTGGAAAGAGGTGATCGCTGAAAATTGAGAAAAGAAACTATCCTAATGGCAATGTGAAAACGGAATTCCACTGAGTTTCCATTCTGTTATGACCAGTATGTCTTCAAAACTCCCCGACCTTGCCTTCTGAGGAATGATCAGACCGATTCCTATTCTTCAGAACGTCAATTGTTCAAACGGTAATGAGTACAGATAACTCAGACTGTAGTCATTCGCTTAAATCCCTCTTTTGTGTGGACCGCCCTTTCAGGTTTTCGATCCACCAGGATACCCTTTTTTGCCTAATTTGCCCTTTCGGGTTTTCAACTTACCGGGTGTACAATTTTTTTCAATTATATCCCTAATTTTTGCCCGAACCTTATTCTGTTTTTGGTTCGCCGGGATGCCCTTTTTTGCCTGGATTTTTTTTTTTGTTATCCAGCGGGTCTATTCATGCGAAGTATTTTTTGACTACGTCCGAGTTGACAGGGGATGAAAAGTCTTCGCCATCCATGGTTGTAAGCAATAAAGCTCCGCCCGAAAAGACCTTTTTAACCACGAATGGACCTTCATAATTAGGAGTCCATTTGCCCCTGTGATCTGTATTGGGAGGAAGGATCCTTTTGAGTACCACATCTCCGACTTTGTAAACCCGAGGACGCACCTTTTGGTCAAATGCCTGTTTCATTCTGCGCTGATATAGTTGCCCATGACATACAGCCGCCAATCGCTTTTCCTCAATAAGGCTCAGCTGATCAAATCTGGCTCGTACCCATTCAGCTTCATCTAGCTTAACATCCATCATGACTCTAAGGGACGGAATCTCTACTTCAACCGGTAGCACTGCCTCCATACCATATACGAGTGAGAATGGGGTTGCCCCAGTGGACGTGCGTACCGACGTTCGATACCCATGCAAAGCAAATGGTAACATCTCATGCCAATCTTTGTACGTGACAACCATTTTCTGCACAATCTTCTTGATATTTTTGTTGGCCGCTTCGACCGCGCCATTCATCGTTGGGCGGTACGGAGAAGAATTGTGATGTTCGATTTTGAAGTCCCGGCATAACTCAGCCATCATCTTATTGTTCAAATTAGAACCATTATCAGTAATGATTCTTTCGGGAACTCCATATCGGCAAATGATATCCCGTTTTAAGAAACGAGCGACCACTTGTTTTGTAACATTGGCATAGGATGAGGCTTCAACCCATTTGGTGAAGTAATCAATTGCCACCAAGATGAAACGATGACCATTGGAAGCTGTAGGCTCAATCTTTCCGATCATATCAATGCCCCACATGGCAAACGGCCAAGGCGACGACATGATACTCAACGGATTTGGAGGTACATGCACTTTATCTGCGTAGATCTGGCATTTATGGCATTTGCGGGCATATTTGCAACAATCTGACTCCATAGTCAACCAATAATATCCCGACCTTAACAACTTTTTAGCCATTGCATGCCCTCCGGCATGGGTACCGAAAGAGCCTTCGTGCACTTCAATCATCAACAAGTCTGCTTCATGTCTATCCACACATCTAAGCAGGACCGTGTCAAAATTCCTTTTATACAGCACGCCATCTTTGTTCAGGAAGAAACTACAAGCTAACCTTCTCAACGTCTTCCTGTCTTTGGACGATGCCCCGGACGGGTACTCTTGACTTTTCAAGAAACACTTAATGTCATAAAACCATGGCTTGTCATCAGGCGTTGCATCGACCGCAAACACAAATGCTGGTCTGTCAAGGCGGGATACCTCAATCTTAGGTACATGGTTCCATCCTTGCACTTTGATCATGGAAGACAAAGTGGCCAAGGCATCAGCGAACCTATTCTCATCTCGAGGAATGTGGTACAGTTTCACTGTTGTGAAAAAAGTCAGCAATCTCCTCGTATAATCTCTATACGGCACTAGATTTGCTTGGTGCGTGTACCAACTCCCTTTCACTTGATTGATTACCAAAGCTGAATCACCGAATATATCAAGGGTTTTAATCCGTAGATTAATCGCCTCCTCGATCCCCATTATACAAGCTTCGTACTCTGCTTCATTGTTGGTGCATCCGAAAGTTATTCGGGCAGTGAAAGGCATATGAACACCTTCCGGCGTGATAAGAACTGCTCCAACTCCGCACCCATTCATATTGACAGCCCCATCAAACATCAGACTCCATTTGGATTCAGGGTCTGGCCCCTCCTCCGGAAGTGGTTCCTCGCAGTCTTTAGCTTTGAGAAACATGATGTCTTCATCAGGGAAGTCAAATTTCATGGGTTGGTAATCATCAATCGGCTGTTGTGCAAGATAGTCGGACAAGATACTTCCTTTGATGGCCTTTTGTGAAGTGTACTGAATGTCATACTCTGTCAAGACCATTTGCCACCGTGCAACTCTGCCTGTCAATGCTGGTTTCTCGAAAATATACTTGATAGGATCCATTTTTGAAATCAACAAGGTCGTGTGCCTAACCATATATTGCCTCAATCGCTTAGCGGCCCATGCAAGCGCACAGCATGTCTTTTCAAGCATTGAGTATCGGGACTCACAATCATTGAACTTTTTGCTCAGGTAGTAAATAGCATGCTCCTTCCTACCTGTCTCGTCATGTTGACCGAGAACACAACCCATGGCACCTTCAAGCACTGTTAGATACATTATCAGCGGTCTCCCTTCAACTGGAGGCATTAAAATCGGAGGTTCCTGCAAGTATTCTTTTATCTTATCGAATGCCAATTGGCAATCGTCATTCCACCTGACCGTTTGATCTTTCCTTAACAATTTAAATATTGGCTCACACGTGGCTGTTAGGTGAGATATGAACCTTGCAATGTAGTTCAATCTACCCAAGAAACCACGAACCTCTTTTTCTGTTCTCGGTTCAGGCATTTCTTGTATTGCTTTCACCTTGGCAGGATCAACCTCGATTCCTCTTTCGCTCACAATGAAACCCAGTAACTTTCCAGAACGTACCCCAAACGTGCACTTGTTTGGGTTTAATCTCAGACGGAACTTTCTCAACCTTTCAAACAGCTTTTTCAGGTTAACCAGATGTTCCTCTTCGGTTCTCGACTTGGCAATCATGTCATCTACATAACATTCGATCTCCTTATGAATCAAGTCGTGAAACAATGTCACCATCGCCCGCTGGTACGTTGCCCCTGCGTTTTTCAAACCAAAAGGCATTACTTTATAACAATAAGTACCCCACGGAGTAATGAACGTGGTCTTCTCCATGTCTTCAGGTGCCATCTTGATCTGGTTGTACCCGGAGAAACCGTCCATAAATGAGAACACTGAAAATTGAGCTGTATTATCGACCAGCACATCAATATGAGGTAGTGGAAAATCATCTTTCGGGCTAGCTTTATTAAGATCTCGATAATCCACACACATTCTCACTTTTCCATCTTTCTTCGGTACTGGCACGATGTTGGCTACCCATGGAGGATACTTTGTCACAGCAAGAAAACCAGCGTCCCACTGCTTCTGGACTTCCTCCTTAATCTTTAAGGCCATGTCGGGGTGAGTCCGACGAAGTTTCTGCTTGACTGGCGGACATTCTTCTCTCAATGGTAGCCTGTGCACGACAATATCTGTATCCAACCCCGGCATGTCTTGATACGACCAGGCGAAGACGTCAACATACTCGCGCAACATTTCCGTCAAAGTTTGCTTCACATCTGCTTGCAAGCTGGCACCAATCCTGATCTCTTTCTTGGCGTCCTTGGTACCAATATTGATGATGTCTACAGTCTCCTGATGAGGCTGGATGACCCTTTCCTCCTGTTTCAACAATCTGGCCAGTTCTTCAGGGAGTTCACGATCTTTCTCATCCCCTTCTTCGGCTTGATAAATCGGATTGTCAAAGTCATACATGGCCATATCAAAATCGTTATCAGTGGTATCCGGAGGATCAAGTCTGCATGAACGGGTTCATGCCTTATTTTAGAATTTATTTTTAAGTGAAACAAAAGAAAATGAAACATTGCCATTTTATATTTTTTGTGCAAAAATAAAAACTGAAAGACAGAGAACAAAATTTGATTGCAAAACGTCCTTTATTAATGATTAAACATTGCAAATGCAACCATGGTGGCCCTACAAATGAATCTATACGCCTTGGGCAGAGCGCAAGATTTTGTCATGCATTATGGTTAGAAAAAACAAAGAAAAATTACTCTGTCTGAAGAGTAACCCGGATGACTTCTTCAACGAACCAGTTTTGCACTTGTTGTCCCGGAACATGAGGGCGTACCCAGTTGTCCAGGTCACAATCACTGTCAACACTATCCTCCGTGGCTGCACAAGACTGGTCCATGTAGATAATTCCCCCACTATTGAAAGTAATGGGTCCCCTGCTCCCCGCATCTGAAGTTGTAGAGGGATGATAACCAATACCAAATTTGTCTTCCTTCATTGGGGTCTCTATCAACCTGCCCCAACCTTGGGCGTTGCCTGCCCTAACGACTTCGACAGCTTGTTTGTAAGATGAAATGGAGGTACCAGCCCCAACTGGTACAGAAGAAGACTCAGGTGCATCGTCAATATTGACTGCTTCAAATGATTGGCACAGCATCTCATGAATTTCCCCATCCATTTCAATGTACTTGAACGTGGACAAGTGACTCACAAAGATGTCTTCCTCCCCACACACTGTCACAACCTGCCCTTCAAACTCATACTTCAGCTTTTGATGTAGAGTGGAAGTAACAGCTCCAGCTCCGTGAATCCAAGGGCGTCCCAATAGGCAGCTATATGCAGGTTGTATGTCCATTACATGGAACGTGGATTTGAATACCTGTGGTCCAATTTGTACGGGCAATTCCACCTCACCAAACACAGATCGTCTGGTCCCATCGAATGCTCTGACCACCAATTCACTAGGCCTTAAGATCAAACCATCAACTTCCAGCTTCATTAATGCCTTCTTGGGCAAGACATTGAGTGATGAACCAGTGTCTACCAGTACATGAGATAACACTGCGCCCTTACACTCCATCGTGATATGCAAAGCCTTATTATGGTTTCTTCCTTCAACAGTCAAATCTCTACTTGTAAAGCCCAAGCCATGGCTGACATTAACATTGGAGATTACGCCCTCGAGCTGATTAACAGTAATTTCTTGTGGCACGTATGCACTCTTCAACACTTTCAACAACGCCTGCCGGTGCGCATCAGAGCACATCAATAGTGACAAAATTGAAATCTTTGAAGGGGTCTGATTCAGTTGGTCTACAATCTTATAATCGCTTTTCTTGATTATCTTCATAAATTCTTCCATTTCCTTATCAAAAATAATCTTTGTCTCTGCTTCAGGTGTAGGCGCACTTTCAACCACCTGTTTACCCTTAGCCTTTGCTGCAGCTTCTACCTCCTTATCACTTCTCAAGGTTTGGGGAGCGAACAACCTTCCACTCCTTGTAAAGCCCCCTACACCCCCTACATTATCAATATTTGGGCTGACTGACGGCTCAACTTCCTGTTTTTTACCTTCGTAATATACATCTGCCCCATAGTGCCATGGGATAGCCTTCGTAGACGTGAACGGAATTGGTCCTGGCACCGTGATAGTGACAGGACTGGGCCTTTCTGGCGCAACACTCGCCACGGGAACTGCATTGACCGGCATTTGAATCTCAGCGGGAGTGTAATAGATGGTCACGGTTGATATCTCATCAGTGTCTTTCACAACTCTGTCGAACCGTAGACATCCTTCATCGATCAGATTCTGTAAACCCATCTTCAACTTATCACAGCCGTTCTCCTGATTCATACACTCAGAGCAATCTTGATTACAGCCCGGGAACACCTGTCCCTTCAATAAATGATCTTTTACAACCAACAAAGAAGTTTTCACTTGATGAACGTCTAACACCAAATTCAATCTCCTCCCATCTTCAATAGCGTACACATTTGCTGCACTATGATCAGGCATGGGATGCTGAGTAATATTAGGAGCGGGAGAGAAATTGATTGCTTTAGCATCAATCAAATCTTGTACTTTATGATGGAAAGCCCAGCATTTTTCAATGGAGTGCCCCTGAGCACCTGAGTGGAACTCACAACGAGCATTAGCATCGAAGTTAGGTGGCAAGTTTCCAGCAACCGGAGCTTTCATAGTACGGAGTTCTACCAACTTTAACTCGAGTAGCCGGGGCAACAGCGCGGCATAAGTCATAGGGAGAGGATCCATCTTACGATCCCTCTGTCTAGACCTTTGCTGGAAAAAAGGTTGTTGCTGTTGAACTTGTTGTTGGGGTTGTTGTTTCTGAACAGACGGTGTGGGGATTGTCACAGCATCTACCTGATAATAAGCTCGAGAACGCCCTCTGCCTCGTCCTCTAAACACAGCATTCGTATCACCTTCTCTTCTTTTCTGGTTACTAGCAAACGGTTTCTTCGTCCCCGAAGAGCCAGCCCCACTCACATCCTGGATCTTTCCAAGCTTTAATAGACTTTCTATTCTTTCTCCCGCAATCACAATATCAGCAAATCCAGTCGACGGACAAGCAGCTAATCTATCAAGATAAGCCCCTTGCAAGGTGCCCATAAACATATCCGCCATTTCTCTGTCTGACAAGGGAGGTTGAACCTGGGCAGCCATTTCCCTCCACCTCTGTGCATATTCTTTGAAACTCTCCTTGGCATTCTGGGACAATCCCTGCAATTGGGTGCGGTTGGGCGCCATGTCGATATTATACTGGTATTGCTTCAGGAACGCTTCTGCCAGATCTTTCCAATTCTTCACAGCAACCCTATTCAACTTCATGTACCAGGTCAAGGACGCCCCAGCCAGACTGTCCTGAAAATAGTGCATCCTTAGCTTCTCGTCATCCGTATGGGCTGAAATCTTCCCAAAGTAAGCTTGAAGATGCGTTTGGGGACACGCATTGCCGTGATACTTATCAAAAGTAGGAGGTTTGAATTTAGGGGGAATTCTGACTCCTGAGACCAGCCCCAAGCTGGTAACATCAATACCCATAGAGTTCTTGCATTCTATGGCCCTGATCTTTTCTGCTAACTCCTCATACCTTCGATCACCTTGATTACCCACATCAGCATCTAGCAGAGTAAATTGGTCTTCCAGAGTATCTTCAAGAGTAACACCAGCCTGCCTACCATTTCCATTACCCCGATTGTTACCACCAGGAGGAGGGTTGCCACCGGGAGGAGGAATGCCATGTCCCTGTGAATTGTCATGATGATCACCTTCGGGCCCATTGTCGGGACGCTCTACGAAAAGCCTCAGTCTCTCCTGATTTTGCGCCATGCCAGTCATGAGGGTCATGAACTGGTCCATACGCGCCCTCATTTCCGCCAAATCACTTTGCACTTGATCCATGATTCTTACTTGATTCCTTCGCGTCGAATATCGGTGAATATGACTCTCCGCTATACTGCCTGAAACCAAATAAAGGTTAGAGACCCCGCAACGAGTACCTGAAAAGCAAGTAACAAAATGCAAAATGATATGCAATGCCATGCAATGCTATGTTTGTCATTTCCTAGGTGCTTTATACCCTGATTCCAATCCAACCACAGAAATCTGAAGACCAGAAATTGTGATATAAAGAGACGTGTCGTGGTCATGTGCTTGTGCGCAGCTATCTGATAAAGAATAATTCTGAATAAAACTGCTCATACTCATTCAACAAAATATTCAAGTACATTTAAGAAAGGTTCAACCGCAAATGCAATACAAGGAAAAAATGGATCCATCAACAAGCCTGATGGTAGCCATTAACAACAAAATACAGGGAAAAGAACATCAATCTGACAATTCCACATCCTTCAGCTTATCACTTGAATACTTGATTTCCTCAAAAAGTATACGGGTACGCTGGTGATTCGGCTTTTCAATCATCTCTTTGATCAAGACATCCCTTTTCTCAAGAGCTTCAGTTAAAGAACCCATGTGCAGCATCAGAGCCTCGTCATCACACACTCCTTTGTGTCTCTTTATGCCGGCTTGCGTCTTGAGTATCTCCCTTTCTATCATGACTTCTTCAAGCTCTTTCTTGGTATTCCTCAGCTCACCTCTAGCTTCTTCTAGCTGTTCTTGACTCTTACCGAGGCTTTCCCGATACTTTCTCCTCTGCTCATGCGCCTTTTCAAGCTCTTCGTCCTTAATCTGCAACTGTTCCTGTAATTCAGCATTCTCTATCCTAACTTCGTCCCAAGCGTGCTGAAACTTTGTTAACTTTTCTTTGGTCTGCGCTAACGCCTGTTTGGTTTGCTTGTGGGCTTGAGTAGCATCATCAGCACCTTTACTAATCTTCCGGAAATGTTGGGCTCTTCCAGCAAAGTCTTTTTCTTTTGCAGCTAGGATTTGTTCAGCATCTTGGGCTTTCCGCTCCAGCTCTTTGTTGGCATGTAGAGCATTCTGAAGACGGCTACTCAACTCGGAATTCTCTCCTTGGAGCTTTTTCACCAAGGCTTGCAACTTGTCAACTTCTTCCACCGTAGCAGTGCTTCTTGCTTTCTCATTCTCCGGATACAAAAGAGGTGCCTTACCAAAAGGCAAGAGAAAATCTTCAACTCTTTTCTTCACCCACTCTTCATATGCTGGATAAACCCGGTTGTTAGGCTTTCCTAGAGTAACTTTCCCCTTTTTCAGTATGCTACCCCAGCTTTCAGAAGCTTTCTGTGCTGCTTCCCATCCTTCTGATGTATGAAAATAGAGGGACTCCTCCACATCTCTCTTAATAGGCGGACCTGTCAGGGCATACCCAAATTGTCGAATGGCCAAAGAAGGATTGTAGTTAATCCCACCCAGTCTTCCTATCAGTGGAACGTTAGGGAACTTACCACAGCTGTGGATAATATTCTTGCCAATCAGCCCATGATCTACCCATACGATGTCCTTGGCCACCAATCCCATTAAACGCTGTTTCCACTCTAGAGAATCTTTGGAATCCACAAAAGCCCCTGATTGTGGTAAACGGCCCGCAAACCACTTATAGAACAAGGGTGCACAACAGCGAATTATCCCTCCTCTTTTCTTTTCGTTTCGGTTGTACAACGAGTAGTGAAGATCTCCCAGTAGCGTTGGCACCGGGTTCCTCATCAGGAATATTCGTATAGCATCCGTATCAATGAAATCCGGCTCGTTGGGAAACAACACTATGCCGTATATACAAAGGGCTAGCAAAGCATTAAAAACAAGCCAATTCTCGCCTTTAGCTGCTTCCTGGGCCTTCTTAATCAGATATTCCAGCTTGTAACCACGAATCTTTCCTTTGTTGGAGACATTGTCACTTAACTCTGATTTGCTCAAATAAAGAGCACCAGCCAACTTCCCAAAGTCAAGATCCCCCACCGATCCAAAGAAAGGGGGCTCCTCCTTGATAGCAATCCCCAACCTGTTGGAATACTCCTCCAAGGTAGGAACTAACACATAGTCTGGAAATACAAAACATCTCAGAGGCGGATCATAGAACTGCATCAACGTATGGAGACCTCTGGCTTCATAATCACTGACATTACGGACCATAGATAAAATCCACCCATATTTCTCTTCAAAAGCTTCTCGTGCTGCAGGGCTCGCCATTCCCTTCAGCACAACAATAGGGCCCAAAGTAGGCGTAAGGAACTTATAGCTGATGATATTCTTCCTCTCTTTAGTGTTCATCTTTGCAGGGACCTGATGACTGGAATCAAGGGTAATATATGCACCTGGAAATGAATAAACATGTATGTTAAAATATGATAATGCAATGCAGAGGGAAATGTGATCAGGGAATCAGGTGTCTGTGCTGAACTGTGAACGGTGTCAGTGTAGCTCTGAGACTAATATAGAACCGTAGATAAGAACCATCTGAATACAATAGGATGAAACTTCCTTTTTGTGCAATGATGATAGAAAACCGGGTATGTAGGAGGTCATGGTTACCTGCAAACCTGTAAACAACCCGCCCTTCTCACATGTGGGTACTAGGATGTTCAATATCCCGGGCTCTCAGGTCTAGAAATGATGATACGTTCACCATTTCTGGTTTGGCATCATCATCAATCGAGGAGGCCTCAACTGATTCTCCAAAACAAAAAGGTCCTCAGCTTCTGGCACTGAGGTCGAGAAGCAATAGTACATTCATCCCTCAGGGTACAGTACTATCGCCAATCGAGGAGTGCCTCCACTGATTCTCTTTCAAAAGGGATGTCCTATAGCAAGTTCCCAGCATTGGGTCCTCGGATCGAGAATGTGCAATGGGTTTGCCACGGAATGTGGTCTGCCACTGTCACAACTCGGGAGGAGTGCCGCAACTGAGTCCTCGGGAATGGTCACCAGAGTCGACAGTTCCTCAAGAGAATAACCACTGGCCTGCATAACATGCAGTAGCAGAAAGCTCCTGATAGAACCTCGTCTGGTTGTGGGTCTCATGAACAACAATACGTGGTCACCACCACACAAGCGTCATGATTATCCACTCTAATACCTATGTATGTACTCAAGCCTTGGTAGTGAGCTTATCTCTCAGAACACCCATCCCGCCAAACAGACAAAACAGTGCAACACAATATAATATATGATATGTAATGCTAAAATGCGGTAAATACAGTAAAATAAATAAACAACAACATATAGCATAACAGTAAACACCCAATGAAAGAAAAGCAGACAAGCGCTAGGATTGACTCGCTAAGGAAACCAGAGATTCTGGGCTTCGTCCCCAGCAGAGTCGCCAGCTGTCGCTCCCGGGATTTTCATCCTAGTACAAACGCGAAAGTGGCACCGAAACAGAGTCGCCAGCAATGTGTATTTATCCCAAGAGAGGGAAAGGAAACACCGCGTAAACTTGAGAGAAAGGAAAAGCATGGTCTTACGACCAAGAGAAATGGGTTCGGGAGTCGGTTACGCGAGGGGAAGGTATTAGCACCCCCTCACGTCCATCGTACCCGATGGGATCCACGCTTGCTTGTCTCGATCAAAGGGTGATAAAAAAGAATACTGGAAAAGGAACGAAAAGAGAACTGGAAAAGGAACGAGAAACAAATGTAGGGAAAATAAAAGAAGTGCTCGCATGGGCCCTACCCCACTGCCTACGTATCTCATCGGGAGCATGAGAATCAGAGCGACGTAGTTCCCCTCACTAGGGATGGATTATTTGTGTTTTTTAGAGAACGGCTTACGTTCTGGCTCAGGTGTTGCAGGCTCGCTGGTCCGAGTGCGTTACCGTCTTGCAAGAGAACGAGTAGAAGCGCGTTCGTGCGTTGAGAGTGACTGAGGTGAGAAAAGAATTCCCGAAGGAAAGACGTTATTGTTTGTTTTTGCCTTTTAGAAGTTTTTTGGATTTGTTTGCATACGACAGTGTATCCAAATCTTAGTCATCGGAATGTGTACATTCTCACATTCCAAGATGGAATGGGTAAGAAAGCACACTAAGAGTGAAGAAGACCTCCACACTTAGCTCCAATTGTCAAGGTTCAAACACACTAGCATACTTGTGTTTATTAAGTGTTTTTGTTGATTATGAAGTGAAGAAGTGTTTTATTATTTGCACCTTCAACAAGTATTGCATTTAAGTCCCTCATACAAGATCAAATGTTTAACACATTGACCCAAGATGGGCTATATGCTACACATTCTAAGATTACAAGAGAAGACCCCTTATAATCTTTTCTCTATATGAAAGGCCTAAATGCAATAAATGCCTACCTTTATTATGTGTTTTGAATTTTCTTTGAGATGAGAAAAGAGACTCAAGAGAGGAGAAAAGGTAAAACCTATATGGACTAAGACTCAATCCTAATTGAAGATTAAAGGGAGTGATCCTAAAGGTTTGTGAGGTTTCAACCTAAAATCTAAAGAAAGAAAGAATTAAACAATTCACTTCCAAAGTAGAAGATGAATTGTAATTCAAAAGGGAAAGTAATGAGTTATTAAAAGAAAGCACATAAGTGCTTAACAAAACACAAAATGGAATTGTAAAAGAGAAAGGATAGAAGTTGAATGTGGATTCCTTATCCACACTCAATTGAAACTTACCAAAGCCCCTACATGGTTAGCACAATCACTTACAAGTAAAGTAAGAAAATATAATGAACAAATCAAATTCAAACAAGTTGACAAACAAAGTAAAATGAGATTGAATGCTATACATGCTTCCAAGTCAGAATGTAACTCATATTTACACAACCTAATGTTATCCTAAATGAGCATACCAAATCATGCAAACAAAATCTCAATCCAACAAGAAGCAAAGAAGAAAGGTGAAGTGATGTGAATGTGGTTCATACTTGTGAAACAAGTGACTTAAGGTGCAAGATAAACATCAAACATGCAAAGATGAAACCCAAATGTCACAATCAGAAGTCAATTAACATGCTATACATCCTCAAACAAAACCACAACTCATGGCACAAGTGCCTTCATGATCAAGCAAACCAAACATGAGGCATGCATTCACAAAATGAACAAGTTAAACTTCATGCTTCAAACAAATAGCAAACATGCTTCAAAAATTATGACTTTCACCAATCAAACACCTTAAACACATGCTATTAACATATCAAGTCCACAAGCAATGAATCAGAACCAAAGTCACTCAACAATTAGGTCAAAGTCTCATGGAAGTTTCATGTATTCATGCTCAAAGCAACACATCAAAAGTCATCCAAAAAAGACTTAAAAATCATCTCATAAATCTCAAACATACCTCAACATATTGTGACCACAATGCAAAAAGAAAGGCATCAAAATCATTTTTTATGATCAAGAACAAAAATGCACAAAATCATATGTCACATTAAGTATGCATACAAATGGAAATTCAAAAGAAATAATGGAACAGGGGCAAAATGGTCATAAAATCAGAAAATAAAATCATGAAAAATTTCCTAAATGTCTTAAGAATACTCATGAATTTTTGTGGAATTTTATTATGCATTTTAGTATTTTTAAAAATTGAAAATCAAACGCGTATGTAAAATGAAAATAAAAATAAAATGCAATATGA